>CM030358.1:305189461-306389461 GCA_017893485.1 Hemerocallis citrina
ATTTGCCCGTGGGCACGTGCGTACGACACATCTTCAAAACGATACAACATATGAAAAGCCTTGTAAGCAGTAAATCAACAATTATATAGCTCAAGTTTGAATAGTATGACAAGAATTAGTTGTAAATAAAAGTCCATGTTTTCATTAGTATATGTTGAAAAAATAATTATGAATTGGGGTATAAAGTCCATGTTTCCATAAGCATATATATCAATAATTTTGGAGATTTTTTATCGTTACATTAAAAAAATTTGTTCCAATTACAACATGCACTTTCTTACATGTACTGGGTTATGTTGGATGAGGAAGATAACACCAGGTACAATTATCCTTTTAACTTTTTTGAAATTTTTAAAAAAAGCAAAAAAATTTATTATTCACATTATGGCTTGTTCAAGTCTTAAAATAAAACAAAAACCATGACCCCCCCCCCCCCCCCCAAAAAAAAGTTCAATTCTTAAAATCTTCCAACTTAACCCGTTGTTGACGATGACGAGTTAAACTCACTTAACTCGTTATCACTAATAACGGGTTAGGTTGAATGACTTTTCAAAGTTTATTTTTCAAATCCCCCCCCCCCCCCCCCCCCCCCGCTTCAATTTTTTTCTTTTCAAAACTGATTATTAAAAAAACCAAAAAAAAGCACAAATTAAAAATTTTTTAAAAATTTGTTCTACCTAACCCGTCATTGGGGTTATCTGGTTAGGTTATAATTTTCTAAAAAAATTTATAACCCAAATTTTTTTATTTTTTTCAAAATTTTATTTTTGGGGATGTGAGATAGGGGTGGTGTGGTGTTTATGAAAATAGTGATTTACTATAACAACTATATTTTCCAATTTTTGTTCAAAGGATAGAGGGTTAGAGGGTTAGGTTTAGAGGTTAGAGGGTTAGGTATAGGGTTAGAAGGTTAGAGGGTTGTTCTTCAATATTATTATTTTTTTATTAAAAAAAAAATTGATAACAGGCTAATTGACGATGATTAGGGTAAGTTGTCCCCAAGTTTTTTGTTCAATTTTTTTAAAAAAATACCTAACGTTAGAAGGTTAGAGGGATATGGATAGGGTTAGGTTTAGAGGGTTAGAGGGTTAGAGGTAGGGCTAGGTTTAGAGTGTTAGAGGGTTGTTCTTCAACCTTTTTTTTTAAAAAAACGCCCCTCCCTCTCCTTTCCCAAAAATATAAAATAATTAAAGTTCAGATTATTACAAAAAAGTTAGGGTAAACAAAATTTGAAAATTCCCATCTAACCCGTTATTGAAGAGGACGGACTAAGTGAACTTATCACGTTATCGTCAAGACTGGGTTAAGTTGGTAGATTTGGACAGAACTAGATGTGCAGAATAAGAGTTTGTACAAATTTTAACAAAATAACCTAACCTGTTATTAACAATGACGAACTAAGTTATGTTACCAAAAAAATATACAAAAAATTCAAACAACAACTATTTGCTGCACACATACACCAATTTGATAATTCAAAGCAATATCAGCAATTATCATAGCAATCATCAATCTCATCCGATAACAATAACAATAACCCACGATAAAACTTTCATACACAAATTATAATAAACAAAATCGAAACATAAATATATAAACCCAACTTAGACATTTATCGAATGAGTACATAACTGGATCAATACATTCAATTCAAGTGTATTAAAACAATTACATACGTAGCCGACTTCCTCGCATGCCCTTCAATTCATCTACAAATTTGATAAAGGTAGAAAAGAAGATGTATTCTTCATTTAAGGAATAAAATAATAAACCAAATACAAAACTGATAATAAAGAAGGTGGATTAGCTACTACCTCTTCTGACCACGCGTTTGCGTCCACTTGGAGTGTACTGATCCGGCTTGTTCCTCTTCCATTGGGGATTTCGGCATCTAACTTGTGCCTCGGGGAATAAGGATTCATCCGACCCTTGCTCTTCTTCACCTACATCCACCGGTTCTTGTTGTTGCAGTTGTTGTGGCTCGGCGACGTGAATTCCTCCCTTTGTCACGCTCTTTCACCGAGAACTACTCACCTTAGCATTTAAGTACGAATCAAGTTTTGCCCCTTCACCTACATCTTCAAGAGTGTGGTCGCACGGTTTAAGGATCTCCCGCATTATCTCCTTCATTCTCTCGGGTACCGTACTTTTCAACGTAGGAGCAGCTATCTTAACGGTGTCCCATGTGTTTTCAATCTACAACAAGTTGAAAAACATAAATTAAACAACCTTGTAAACAACCTTATCTACATAAATATCAAGTGTTCACATAACAATACATGCATAAAGTTAGACTAACCATATTTCGATATGTCGACGCCTTCGGTTGATACATTGGTTCCGAAGAGGAATATGCCGGTGGTGATTCCTCATATGTTGGGGGAATCGGTATTTGGACTCCGGCTGGTACAATGGTTTGCGGAGATACATACAATATGCTACTACGCTTGTACCACATCATATACACTTCTTGGAACGAGCCATCATAAGATATAGCAATATACGCCATATTAGGTCTCATCTGATATTGTAAGGTATTCCAATTTGTCACATGTACCCAATGAAAATCCGTCTAGTCGAAATTGAGCACGCAACACTTTCCTTTCACCTCGTGCAATTTTTTGTTGATATCTGAATTGTCGCATTACTCTATCCGGATATTGGAACTCCACTACAAAGAAGTTGACGAGTGGGGTTGTCATCAACCAAAGCTCGCTAGCCAAACACACTGGTGGAACTCATTGCAACCTATCGGGGGTGTACTAAACCCAATTGACGAACTCGTCGCACAAAGCATCCGACTCATCTCTATAATACGCGAGAGATGCACATGTGCCGCCCTGCCCAGTACACTCCTAAAGGAGGTAACATCTCTGCATTCAGTGCTTTGACCAATCAATCCATTGTTTTCTCAATAATACAGGGACGATCGATGTGGGTGTGCTCCCAAATCCAAATTTGCTACAAAACTGTAACCCCGTTTTCGTTTATACAGAATTTTCTGCATTCTTGTATTTAGTTTTTCTATTAATTATTTTCGTTCCCGATTAAACGGATTTTATTTTTCTTTGCTCCGTATTCTTGTATTTCAATTTCCTTATAAACTCTTTTGTTCGTTTAAATTCTTTTTCTTGTGCATCTCCTATTTGATTGAACCCAAGCCGCATATAAATTTTTTTCATTCTCTTGAACCCAATTACATTCATTTGAATATTCAGTTATTTTTTAAGCCAAGAATCCTAACCCATTCTCCAATTGTACTTTTTGATGTACGGATTTTTATCGGTATTTTTTCCCCTTCTTCAATCCTTGTATTCGAATTATCTAGAATATATATATATATTGTTGTTGTTCTCTTGAACCCAATCGCATTCTCTTGATATTTGACTATTATGTTTGAATCCAAATCCTAATTCACTTGATAAAAAATTTGATTGATTATTTGATTTATTTGTAAACAGCCCAATCCTAGCCATCCTATAAATTGATTATTTGATTCTTCTTTTATTGTCAAGCCCAAACTCCTAATCCAATATGTAATTTTGCTTATTTATTTATTTTGTAAACCCAACCCAATCTTGATATTATTGTGAAGCCCAACTAAACAAAACAATCTAGAGCCGAACTCAAGCCTACACTTTTAAATCCTACACAAATCCTATTGGAGCCTAACCCAAACCCGTTAACCAAAATACGACCCTACCCGAATACCCCTTAACTGCACATATCCCCGTTATCTCTCCACCTCCTCCTTAATCTCCTCCCTACTAACAACACAACCAAAACCCCACTTATATCCTAACTATCGCCTCCTAATCTCTCCATTAACGTAACCTAATCTAAACTCTCTACTAATCCTCCTTCTTCTTCTTCTTTTCTGATCACCCGAAATCCACGACTACCTTTTCTTCTTCCCCCGACTGCACCACCTCCAAGCTCTCCATCAACCCACCTGAGCGCCATCTCCGCATAACCACTACCGCAACTCTGCCATCTCCAAACCCCTCCTCATCCACTACCTCCGCCCTCGCCTCACAACTGTTGCCCTCATCTCCGCATTAACCCACCCTCAACTCCACCATCATCGAAGCCTCCACTTACACCGCAACCTCCTTCCTTTGAAGCTGATGTCCCCGAACCCATTGTTGCACCTCGTCCCTGCCACGTCGCTGCTTGCCACCTCACACTGCAACTTCTACCTGACCATCCTCCTCACCTTGTTGCACTCCACCGCACAACCACCGCCACCTCTCGACGCCTTGCCGCTCACTGCCAACCAAAAGCAGCCACCCCCCACTGAACACCGCTGGCAACACCCCCGAAGCTCCATATCCACAGTAACACCTCGTCATCACCATCATCTTCCTCGCAGCCTCTCCCCCTGAGCCTTCTCTTCATCGTCATCGCCATCACCATCACCATCATCATCCCCGACCTCTCCTTCTCCCCCTCATGCGTGCCACCTGATGCCGTAGTCACCATCGACAGCTCCCAGCCACTGCTCTCCCTGCAGCCGCTCCCATCAACATCTCCACCCGCTGCACTCATCACCGCACACCTCCCCTGGCATTGCCTCATTGCGCCCCTGTGCACCGCTTCCTCCCTGCCACTGCATCGACCTGCACCCCTTTTTGTCGTCACCGCAACCATTTGCCTCCCTCATCCCCACATCGACGTGCCACCACCTTGCCGCTGCAACCCCATTAGCCTTGCCACCCCCCTGCACTCCTCCTTTATCCCGATCAACTGCTGCCCTTCCCTTCTCTTCATCGCAGCCAACCTCAAAGCCCTGCCTTGCTGTCCTGAGCTTGCCGAGTCGCTACCTTAGTTGCTCTGTGATTGCCATTTTACTTGCTGTGCTTGCTTGTGTCGCTGCTGTCTCTTGCGGTGTGGCCGCTGCCTCTCTTGGTGTTGCTGCCATCTCTTGCTGTTAGCTATCGCTCTCTCTTGTTGTTGTGCCGCCGTCGCTTGTGTTCTCGTCGCACGTGCAAACGTCGTCATATGGCAAGTATCTTGTACATTTTTATTGTTCCATACAAGTATTTTATTTGACCTCCCAAAATTAGTTTTCAGATTTGATTATCGCACTTTGAAAACTGTTACCGTCCATATTCATGAGAAATGTTCTTTATATGTTTCAATTTGTTGAACCATCGTATTTGAAATTCTTCCATGTTTAAATCATTCATTATATATTGCATTGAATCAATCCATTTGTCTCTGTGATTCGATGTCCATCAAAAGATCATAAACATAAATTTGTGTGCATCTGCCCTGCTATTTGTGCTAACTCGCAACGAGATTTTGACCTAGTTACAATTTAAATCACTTAGAACTTTATAAATTAGAGTTGTATCCCCCTGAATCTAGTTTCAGGAACTTCTTTCGGATCTGGAATTCGACATATAGAGTTCAAGATATACTGCTTTTAGTACCGATATGTTTTTAAATTTCATATTACTATTTTGAAGCATATCTTCTCGATTAACTAATTAAAATATCATGTTAACTGTAGAATAAAGTCATGAAATTTATCGGGTTGGTACTAGGCATGATTAGGAGTCACTTTATAATTTTTATAAGATTTTTAAATAATTTTACAGTTGATTTATATATATATATATATATATAAACCTTGCACTGAGCATATTTCCTGAATACAAAACCAGTAAAGAATAAATTTATACACATAGCTACTATAATTATTATATGTTGTGTGAATATGAGTCGAAACCGGTAGGGTGTCTAGTTTCTAAATATTCTGACGGAACTAATTTCCCTTTCCTGTAGCAAAGAGAAAGTGACTTTTTGTATAACAACGTATTGCTGCCCAGAACTTGTGTGGTTACGTTTTTGCCGATAAACCTGTTATTTTATATATTTAATGAATTGAACTATGTATATTTCGTGTTGCATAACTCTTGATACATCCTTGATCCTGTTCTGATACCGTTCTTATTGATTGCATGTCCAAGTTACTGATCATGTTATCGTTCATACTTACCGATCAAGTTTATTGTTCACGTTTAATTATAGTAAACGTATAACAAGACAGGGTGATAAACTGGAAGAGTTAGTAGTGAATAATACAGGAGACTGTACTCGGAAGGGGGCCCGTGTTTTCCGTGTTACATGTTTACCAACCATGTTACCGACCAAGTTTACCGACCAAGTTATCGACCAAGTTTACCGACTAAGTTACCGACCAGGTTACCGACCAAGTTTGCCGGCCAAGTTTACCGATCAAGTTACCGGCCAAGTTTACCAATCAAGTTACCGACCAAGTTTACCGACCAAGTTTTATAGTCATGAGAAGACTCGAGTATATGATCTATAGAATTCATCACTAGAGGCTAAACGTTAACTTGATTGTATGCACCTGAACCTGTGGTATGAGACGCAGGATTGCGTGCATTCGTTAGGATTTATAAAAATTGCTAGGCATAAGATTAACACTGAGTACGTGCATGCTTCCTGTTTACAAGTTATATGATATCGTTTACAAGTTATATGATTCTGTTTACAAGTCTCATGCTTTCCGTTATATGCTACATGTTCCAGTTTACCAGTTACATGATTCATGCTTATAAGTCAAGTTTATAATGACCCCCATTTATTTGTCACATTTTCCTGTTACATGGTTGTTCTTTGTATACATGATTCCTTGTTTCCTGTTTATCCTTGTTCTTGTTTCATTTTGCTTGTACTACTTGCGGCCCATAGCTTACTCTAACGGGTATCATCTACATTTCTTTTGAGTTAATGTTATACAGGTACAACGATGGAATACTGAAGAAACTTGGCGGACTATTCACTGTGTGTATATTCTCGAGTATATTGTAAGTTCTCGTATCCCAGATATTGGTTATTGTATTATTTCTTGTTCATGTGACTATTATTATTGTGTTGTTCAGCTTACTGGTATCATAAAACTTATGGATAATATGAGTTGGTATACTTATATTATTTGCATTGCCTCAGTTACGAGCCCATGTTTCCATATAATGGGAAGTGGGGCGTGACAAAAACCAACGACCCACCCATCTGTACGAAACACAATGCACAAGCGCACAAGTTCCTATACAATGATGCTAAAGCCCACTTGCCTAAATATAAAGGTCAGCCCCACTGAAGTTTTCTACCAATCATAAATACATTAGTGACACGCTCGCACCGGAGGAGTTTGGGAAGAGCACACCTCCCATCAAACTAAACATGTATGCATGCGCATAGTACTATAGGGCTTTTTCATTCGAATCATCCTTCAAATAATCGCCGCAGTTGTATTTCAATCATGAAAGTCCGAGTGATTTACCCTTGAATACTTTATTCCAAAAAGCTTCTTCGGCTTCACTTTTAGCTTGCTCTTCGGCTTGCTCTACGACATCTACATCATGATCTAACGGAATATCTTTTAAAATTTCAGCTTCAACATCCTCTTTCCTTGCATCCAACGCCACCTCTAAATCGATACCAAGGTAATCACGTACAAATTCCACTCGGTCGAAGTCCATATTCCCCGTCACGGCCACCCCATCAAGAAGAAGCCAGGTAATCATTGTTACATCTTGAAGAGTGAAGGTCATCTCTCCTACCGGTAGGTGGAATGTGTGTGTCTTCGGCCTCCATCGTTGCACAAGAGCTGTAAGTAAAGGATGATCAAGCTTCACCTCCCCCCCCCAACCATACACATAATAAATCGAGTTCCGTAAAAACTGGTTTGGATAAGTACAGAGCACTACGGGGGTCCAGGGAAGAACCGTATGCTTCTGGAAGATACACTTCTTTGCGGACCCATCTCACACGACTTGGGATCTATGTATGGGTTGCAATCCGAGTATGCTTGAGTCCACCGATCCTAGAGGTGTAAGTCCAACCGAAGACGACAGACCGGCCTCGGCGGATGAAGAATGACGGCCACCAACCTACACGAATAAATACAAATCTTATTATTGATATAATGTTACATATTCATATTTAAACTAATAATAATAATCAATCTTACCTCTGTAAATGGTTCGCCACTAGCACTACCAGAAGGGCTTTTCGCTCGCCTCGTTCTAGGCATTTTCTTTATCAACAAAAAACATAAGGCTTCTCTATCAATAATAAACAAAGCGAAAATGTGTAAAACCGCACAAACGACAATAAAAAAAATTATGAAACTTTACGAGTGGGTCGGGCTCACCCCACACAAGCTAACGCAACTTGTATAATTGAGTTTCGACCCACGGTTTGCGAGATACGGCCGAGTATAGCTTTATTTCAAGAAAATCCAAAATAAAGTGATACACGGCCGTATCTTGCAAACGCTGAGTCGAAACTCAATTCTACAAGTTGTGTTAGCTTGTGTGGAGTGAGCCCAACCTACTCACAAAGTCCCGTAATTCTTGGTTTTCGTTTGTAATGTTTTCTACGTTTATGTACTCAAATTATCATTAAAAAGTTGTTTTGGTAGTTTTTGGTACGTAAACGTATAAAACCGCACAAATGGGATCCAAAAATTTTGGAAATTTGCAAGTAGGTCGGGCTCACCCCACACAAGCCAACGTAACTTGTAGAATTGAGTTTCGACTCACGGTTTGCAAGATACAGTCGTGTATCGCTTTCATTCACGAATAAGAATGGAAAGCAATAAACGGTCGTATCTCGCAAACCGTGAGTCAAAACTCACTTCTACAAGTTGCGTTGGCTTGTGTGGGGTGAGTCCGACCAAATCGCAAAGTTTTGTAATTTTTGGATCCCGTTTGGGCGGTTTTCTCACGTAACCGTATGCAAATTGTTTGAAGTTATAATTATTGTTATTCGAGATACGTGAGAAAACCACACAAACGACATCCAAAAAATATAAAATTTTGTGAGTTTGTCAGACTCACGTAGCACAAGCCAATGCAACTTCTAGAGTTGTGTTTTGACTCACGGTTTGCGAGATAAGGCTGTGTATTGCTTTATTATGGTTTTTCTTGACAAAAAGCGATATACGACCGTATCTTATAAACCGTGATTCGAAACTCAATTCTACAAGTTGCATTAGCTTGTGTGTCGTGATTCTGACCCGCTCGCAAAGTTTTAGATTTTTTTTCCGTTTACGCAGTTTTTCTAATATCGAACAATAAAAAATATGGCTGAATTTACAACTTTAGTGAACAACAACTACGTCTACAATTTCAGCGTCTAAACTCATTAACTAACTATATACAAACTACAACATCTACAAAATTAAGCAACACATTAATCAATTCAAGTAATTAGAAAATATTTAAAAAAACAACAACAACATAAATACAACTACAAAGCCAAAGATTTAGTGAATACCTTGCACAACTACGAATTTTGTAGGTGTTGTCGCTGAACTAGAGTTTGCACTTCCCAATTTGTATTCGAAGATTGGACGACCAGGGGTTCCGAAGATACGGGGGTTCGAAGTTTGTGAACTATGATTGGGAGTGAGAGAAGTCGTCTCTGAGAACAAAGCAGCAGCAGTGACGGCAGCGGAGGAGGAGGAGTTCGACTCACCGTTGGGGTTAGGGTTTCCTTGGGTTTCGGGGGGTGCTTCGGAAGAGAGAGAGAGAGAGAGAGAGAGAGAGAGAGAGAGAGAGAGAGAGAATAGTGAGAAGAGTGAGTGAGAGAGTGAAGTGAGAGAGCAACATGTTTGGGGTTTGGGAGACGACGGGTTAAGGATTCACATTGGGGAAGAAGAGAGATAGATTAGGGAGAGAGTGAGAGAGAGGTCACACTTAAAGAATTTTTTTTTTACTTTACCTTAGCTCATTGTTGCCAACGACAGGCTAAGGTATATGTTTTAACAAAAAATATAACTTAGTCCGTTGTTGCCAACAACGGGATAAGTTATATTTTTTGTATAAAAAAAAGAACTTAACGTTGTACGAGAAAGAAAGTAAGTGTGAGAGAGAGTTAAGAGTTGAAGGGGTGTAATGGGGGTGAAATACCCATTATACCCCTATCAACTTAAGTGAGAGGAGGGGGGTTTGGGCGGGATCGATCTGAACCGATGGATTAGATTTTGATCGATCCAACAGCTCAGATCGTCGTTTGCAACGGATCTATGCTAACAAACCCGTTTGCAATGGAAGAAACCTCATTAAACAATTAAAACAAATAATTAGGATTAGGATCATATCTGAAACTATTGATAACACTGACTATCTTCATCATATTAAGTCCCTTTTACAGTAAGAACCATTCAAACATCAGCAATTTAAGAATGTTGTTGTCTATGACCTACACGGGTTGGGTATTTCCTTCATGGCCTATTTACAAAACATAATTTATTTCCGAACTTTAGTAGATGGAACACATGCAAATAAACTGACCACAATTTTTGCAATAAATTGTCTGAGCAGAGGCTGGGGTGTTACAACTAAAAACTCTGATCCACACCGTCGCACAAAGTATATAAAAATTCGTTATCATTTAATTCTCATACTTCATATAATTTCACAAATACCTTAATACTAGTCCATTTAGCATCTGAATGTAGTATAAAATTTAGAAGTCAAACCAAACTATATATCAGGAATTCAAATGTAACGAAGAATATGCAGGAAGTCAAGAATTCTAAACTATATATATAGTTCATTGTTCTTTATTGTGAACTCTAATCTAGTTTCAGAATGCTGTATTCAAAGTCAAACAAGGATAGTTCTATTTGAAGTATAATATCTAATTCAGTCCGATTCCAAATTCTTTATACAAAATTTTTTAACTCGATTAGAATGTTCCGCAAAGAGTATTCATTCATCTTCGATTGAGACACCCCTTAAAGCTATGAAAATACGGGTTCTTGAAATCAGTGTTTGATATACTAGGACAATCATATAACACAAAATGCATTAAATTTACAATCGTATGCATCAAGATAAACAAAATGTACATCACATTTTAGTGCAGCTACATTGTACACGAAGTCCGAACCAACATTTACACAAATTGCTATAACGGGAACAATTCGAATGACAATGCATATTACCGGTTACCAACTTGCTTAAAACTTTTAAGGGGCATTTAATCAAGCATTTTGCATCCACAAAATTCTCGAGAGTGAAACTCACATGTTCTGATACTTCAACTCACATGGACATTTTATCAAGCAGGTTGAGAACAGATAATGGACTCAGAAATCAAGAAATCTAAATGGGCAGTAACCCATTGCAGATCATTGACAATGTAACTTCATGATGGTTAAATGGAATAATTAATGGGTTCAGCATTTTAACAAACAGATTGTGTGCATTTCACATTTCCATTAAAAAAAATCAACCTACAAACAGAGAATTCAAATAACAAAGATTTGAGCGAAGCAGTAAGAAACGACATTGAAATTTGTTGAATGAAAGAGGTCGTTATATTAATCAATCAGTAGGTAAATAAATATTGCGGCACTAACATACATATTCAGTAAAATTTGTTGAGGGAACTCGATTAATATTCAGAGCCATCGTCATATTCACAATCAAAATAAACAAATCATGCCCTAGATTTCAATCCAAACTCTTTCTTAATTAAAATTGGTAGAAAGATCACATTTTGACAATAATAAACTCTAGATTACAAATATGATATTTTTATTGAAAGATTAAAATGAATATTTCTTGAGAGATAAAAGAGAAGAAAGCTTTCTTCGAAGTAATAATAAGTTTCGTGCTGATAACCGTGCTGATAACATGTTACGAAAATAGAGAGATTGAGAGATGTAGCCGAAAATTCAAGTCAGATGGCTCTTTATTCATAACATATTTATAGGGAAAAGTTAGGATTAGAGTGTGGTTGGACGCCACCTAAGTAGATGAACTTGAGTCATTACCTTAATTGGTGAGCATCCACCTAATAGGTAATCACAATTTCAGAACTAGATATGTATTTTAACGATGTTTTTATATCTAAATTTCTTCACCAAACAATGAAAAATAATAAATCATTTTCTAGTTTAAAAATATGACTGTTACCGCTGTTTTCGGTGTGGGGGTAAACAGATGAAATTTGTGAGCTCGAGAAAACCTGAACAGCAGATCCAAGCCTTCTGATTTCTGCCGCAACCTGCAAGGAAGTGCGAGACACCGGGGTTGATTCCGGCGACGCATCCTCCGACGCTCTTGTCAGTCACCAGTGGTGATTAAAGAAATAGCTTAAGGTGGAAAAAGAGTGATTACCTGGTCACAGTGGCAGAGGGGAGGTATTTATAGTCGCCCTGGGAGTGATTAGAGGCTAGATTCCCTGTGTAACTGTTAGGAGAAAAATCCTCACAGTCTGTTTAGGAAACTAATCCCTGATTTCCGGTGAGAGTAAATCAGGCCTATTGACTTGGTCAAATCAGTGACCCTGATTTGTCTCTTTGTAGGTCTGGGTTTGCCTCGGGTCGGGACCCGTACCCAGTCGGAGTGGATCCGTTAGTGGGCTGTTGGATCTGTGGGAAGGAGACCCAATACCCGCTCTGGATCCATTTGTATGTGAAATTACCATTTTACCCCCGAGCTTCAAGATTCGTGCCCAATCTGGACGGTTCTGATTTAACCCCATTTTTAGCCATATCACGAGCCCCCCACTCCTAAAGGTTGAGTGTAATCAGCCTTTAAGGAGTAGTTTAACTGTTTTGGTAGCTAGTGGAGTTGTGTCGGAGTCCAATTGGAGGATTTTGAATCTCAAAAGGGGGTAGTGAGATAATTTTTGATGCTGTGTGCTGTTCCCTAGCCATATCCTGTATTTGACAGCTTTTATTCATTTCTTTCGGATTATTTATTTAATTTTGCGATGTGTTTACTAATCGTTCGGTGGTCTTAACAGTACACTCCGGGCAATAATTGTTCGTGCAGGGGTTCAAAAATGTACCCCCGAATTTTTAATTATTTTCCAGAATTTTTAGTTAATTTTCCCGAATTTTTAGCAATTTTTTCGCAACTTTTAAATAAATAAAACGATTTAAATAAATAAAAAACGATTTTAAATACCGATTTATGACGTGGCTTGATCTGAGCCGTAGATCATGGACGAGCACGAATTTTTGAGAGATCCATCGGCTATTATCGCTCGGAAGCTTTTTTCTCCGTTTTGCGGGCTCGGAAAGGCACTTGCTCGGCCGCCGACCGGAGGGATAGGGGCTCGGCAGGCCGAGCGACGTGGCGCAATCTGAGCCGTCGGATGATGGTGTGAATGCCAAGAAAACGCTATCTTGTCTTTTAGCGCACGTGGCGCAATCTGGGCCGTTCATCATTAGAAGCGCGAATATCTGAGAGATCCAACGGTCGTAGTAGCTTGATGTCTTTTTTCTTTGTTTACAGGCTCAGAAAGGCACTTGCTCGGCAGCCGACCGAAGGCATGGGGTCTCGGCAATCCGAGCGACGTAGCGCAATCTGAGTCGTTGGATGCCGACGCGCATCTCAAGACGGGCACATTTCTCAAGAAAACACTATCTTGTCGTTTAGTGTCCTCGGCGAGATCTGGGCCGTCTGATTGAGATCCGACACGAAAGTTGAGGAGAAATTGAGTTTTCTCCGTTTGCCGGGTCGGGAAGGCACTTGCTCGGAGCCGACCGAAGAGATGGGGTTTCGGCAGTCCGAGCGTGAAAGAGCGTTCCGAGATACAGTAGGGGAATGGACCTCGGTACGGCCCAATTTCCAAGGATATTAATGGCGTTCTCGGATTCATGCGGCGTTCCATTTTCCCAAAGTCATTAATGACGATGCCCTTCAATTAATGCGTGGCATTTCAACTTCCGAGGGTCATAATGACTTGCTCCTGGAAGGTAGGCTATAAGTACTCCATTCCCCTTGTCATTTCAATCGCAACAATGTAGAGTTTCAGACCTCGGAGGTCTTTGCCTTGGGTAACTTCTCCTTCGAGGTTCGAAGGGGTGGTCGCTCTATTGCCTTGTTCTTCTCCCGTTCCTGACGGCCCCAAAGCGGATGTCAGGGTCGGGGGAGAATAAGGCAGTAGTGGTGACGACCGTAGTCCGGACCCGAGGGATGAGTTACTTCGGAAGGACGGGTGGTCGTTCCTCCACCATGGTCTTCTCCTGACTCTGACTGCTCCAACGTGGGTGTTAGGATCGGGGGAGATCATGGTGGAAGAGGTGACGATCCATGTCCGCATCCGAGGGGTGAGCCTGTTCGGAAGGACGGGTGGTCACTCTTCCACCATGATCATCACCCGATTTTAACTGGTCCGATGTGGGTGTCAAGATCGGGGGTGGTCATGGTAGAAGGGGTGATGACCCTAGTCCGGATCCGACGGAGGGGGTTCATTTCGGAAGGACTGGTGGCCGTCCCTCTACCAAAATCTTCTCCTGACTCTGACGGCCCGGGTGGAGGTGTCAGGGTCAGGGGAGGTTTGGGCCGAAGGGTAGGCCACCGAAGTTCGGATCCGAAGGACCGTGTGTTTCGGAAGGACGAGGAGCTGCTCTTCCTCCTAGATCTTCTCCTGACTCTGACGTCCTGGATGGAGGTGTCAGGATCAGGGGAGATCCTGGCAGAGGGGTTGGCTGCTGAGGTTCAGATCCGAGGGGTGATCTGCCTCGGTTGGACGGGTGGTCGCTCTTCCACCATAATCTTCACCTGATTCTGATTGCTCCGATGTGGGTGCCAGGGTCGGGGAAGGTTATGGTAGAAGAGGTGATGACCCAAGTCCGGATCCGAGGGTCGAGTTTGCTTCGGGAGGACGGGTGGTCGTTCTTCCACCATGATCTTCTCCCGATTCTGAGTGCTCTAACGTGGGTGTCAGGATCGAGGAAGGTCATGGTAGAAGAGGTGATGACCCAAGTCTGTATCCGAGGGATTGCAGTAGCTTCGAAATGATGGGTCTCTTCCCATCTCTGTCTTCCTTCCGGGCTGATGGCTTCCGATGGTTGCCAGCCCGAAGGAGTTAGAGATGGGGGGTGTGCCGATCTGCTTTTGACCGGGCCCCATGGGTCGGCGGAACACCGACCGAAACCTGGGGCCTGGGGGGTTCGCCGAGGGCGGTGCCTTAAAACTTCGAATAAAATTTTTTTCTGGTATCTTCAGTCAGAGGTGGGCCGTCCGAGGGTACAATAATCCGAGCGACGCGGCGTGACCGGAGCCGTCGGATGACATGGGGCAAGTGTAGGGAGTCCGAGCGGCTTGACGCGATCTGGGCCTTTGGATGACGGCGCGCATCTCAAGACGGGCACATTTCTCAAGAAAACACTATCTTGTCGTCTAGTGTCCTCGGCGAGATCTGGGCCGTCTGATCGAGATCATGCACGAAAGTTGAGGAGAAAGTGAATTTTCTCCGTTTGCAGGATCGGAAAGGCCCTTGCTCAGTAGCCGACCGAAGGCATGGGGTTTCGGCTTCAGATCCTGTGGTGCCGAACGTCTTGACTTGGTGAGGCGGCGGAGTGGTTTTGGGCCTTCGCGACGTTTCGAGAACGGCCCAAAAGTCGCGCCCTTACGCTTGGAAGTCCAAGGGACGTTCCTTTTTACTATAAATCTTCACCCCCCCTTAAACCAAGTCTCATTATTTACTTTTACTCTCTCTCTTCAGTTTTTACTTTCGCCTTCGAAGTTTTCAGCTCCTTGGTGGTGGTGTTAGCTGTCGCGGCGAGGCATTCTCTGTCTCCGGTGACTATTTTCGACCATAGCTATCACTTCAAGGTCAGTCTCCTTCCTTTCTCTTTTAGAAAATGGTTAAGATTACCTCCTCGGATGAGACCCCCGCCTCGGAGCAAGCCGTAGACCGAGCGGGCAAAGAAAAGGAGGTAGTGGAGCCGACCGATCAGAGCGTCGTTTGGCCAGACCGAGAGGGTGAAGTAGCCGAACCACCTAAGGAGGTCACGGCGGCGTCTCATAAGGGTAAAGCGGTGGTCACAATCGTCGAGACGCCGAAGACGGCGGGGGCGTTCGGTCGGCAGCCCATTGCTCTGTCGAGCGTGGGAGACGTTCGGGACTACGCCGAGGATGTCTTGGAGAAGGTGACCCAAGGGACGGCCAAGTCGGTGGAGGAGAATGAACCGAGAGAGCTGTCCGAGGTGGACCATACCATCTCCACGCTTACGGAGGCCGATCTTCGTTTGATCCGAAAGGGATTTCGGATCCCCACCGAGTACGGGCTGCTACTCCCCGGACCAGGCTTCCCAGCCAATTCAAAGTCCTCGACAGATGTGTGCGTCTTTCCTGTCGACTCTCTCATCGCCGGGCTCCGCTTTCCCCTTCATCCATTCGTAGTCGATGTCTTGAACTGGTACGGTCTGAGCCCCGCCCAGCTGATGCCGAACACCTGGAGGCACGTCACGGTGTTTGTCCTCCGATGCCAAGAGGTTGGTGCCGAGCCGAGCATGTTTCTCTTTCGGAGCCTCTACCGACCTTGTCAGCCAAGTCGGAACGAACAAAGGTTCTATCTTTCGCCGCGGACGGGCGTGAAGTTGATCGAGAATCCGGACTCGATCAAACATTGGAAGGAGAAGTATTTCATCATCCGAGCCCCCGTGCCGTGGGTGATACCGATAGTTTGGGCGAAGGATGGCCTGCCCAAGCGAGCTAAGAAGGAGCCGGTGTTGAGTGACGAGGAAACAGAGGTCCACAAGAAGCTCCTCGCTCTGCCAGCGCTCAGCTGGAAAGATATTACCGAGGAGGCTCTGTTCCGAGGGGGTCTCAGTCCGATCGACCCTAGTATGCTTCTGGTATTTATACTCTTTGCTTAAAGTTTATGAAAAATTTTCTAAGTTTTTTCATTCGGCTTGTGCAGAGACGATGAAGTTGGACTACAAAGCTCTGATGGCGAAGGCCAGGGCGGCGGAGTAGGAGACGAAGAAGAAGAGGCCTTCGGCGGGGCCTCAAGGCAGCCGAGCCTCGAAGATGCCTTCGGTCGCGAAGGTCCCCGACCAGCCGAAGGTTGTTGCGTTGGAGGCTGGTTCTGAGCAGGGGGAGGTCATGGTCCCTGACCCTCCTGCTTCAGGCGCGCCGACACCGACCTCGAAGGGGGATGCTCCCGGTTCGTCGAGCGGTGCGTTCGGCGTGAAGGAGGTGCTGTCCCTCCAAGTTCCGCCCCTCACAGCCGAGGCAGAGAAGATCTTGACCGAGCGTCATAAGCAGATCTTCGTCCCCGACTGGTAGGTGATGAACGTTGACAGGCTTCTTGGGCGACGGCAATATCTGCATGGAAGCGGTGAGGCACCTGCCGACCCCAAAGGATCGAGCGACCCTAAAGGCTGGGCTTGCAGGGGACGCCACGATACAGATTGCTCGGAACACCATGTCGGTAAGTGGGCCGAGCTCTTTCTTATCGAAACTTTTACTGAGATTTTTCTAAGTCCTTGGGTTCGGGTTTTAATGTCTTGTTCTCTTTTCAGACCCTCTACCACTTCAACTTCCTGCTTGAGGAGTTCGCGAGCAAGGAACAGGAGCATGAGCGGGAGAGGGTGGAGCGTGTCAAGGCCACGAAGCTGCTTGATGCCGAGCAGCTCCTCTCGGCGAAGAGGGGCGCCGAAGTGGCGGGACTGGAGAAGCAGCTGGCCGACGCCTTTCAGCTGTCGAAGGACACGGCAACCAAGCTTGAGGCTTCGGAGAAGGAGGTTGCCGAGCTGAAGGAGGAGTTGGCCAATGCTCGGTCGGAAGCGGAGAAGGCTCGGAAGAGGGCCGAGAAAATCAGGGCGAAACACCGGTCTAAGGTGAAGAAGGTGAAGAAGGCCGTGCAGGAGGAGGCCACGCAACACATTCTCTAGAACATGGAGGACGCCTACGGTCGAGCCTTGCTCCACGTGGCCGCCAGGAACCCGGGTTTCGACACGTCTTCCTACCGCTTTTACGACCCCGTGGAGGGGGGGAGGAGGTTCCCCAGGAGATGCTCAACCCCGAGGGAGAGACGGAAGGTGTCGAAGGCCCAGGAGAGACCGAGGCCGAGGGTGAAGAGGAGGACGACTCCGAGGAGGAGAGCGGGAGTGGAGACGAAGACGAGGGCGATGGCGAGGACAAGGCTGGGGGGTCGACGGACCCGAACGACAAAAAGGTCGACCCCTGACTCGGTTGTCTCTTTTAGTCTTTCGTTGTTTTATTCCTTTTTGTAAGCCTAACTGCGGACTAGCCACCGCTCTTGTAAACTTTCTTCTCGGTTTTGAATGAAAACAGTTTGTTTGGCCAAAATTTATCCAAGTGTTGAGTCTCGGATTTTGTGTTTGATTTGGCGTAGAATTCTCCAAGTGTTGGGTCTCGGATTTATCTCTGATTTTCAGGTAAGGTTCGGTCCGATTACGGAGGTTGCACACCTTCGTAAGGAGCTGGCCAAAACGAAGGGTGAGCTCTCGAACAGCCAACAGAGGCAGTTTCTCATGCTCTTGAAGCTGGAGGGGACGAAGGCAGCTGTGCGGAAGTATTGTCGCGAGCTGTGGCAACTGCGGAAGCAAACCCAAGCCCTTTGTCCCGAAGGCGAGGTCGAGCGGCTCCGTAGAGAGCTTACTGCCGCCGAGCGGAAGAATGACGAGCTTTTGGCCGAGGTCCAACACATGGAATTAGCGGAGAAAGAACGGTCGGCGGAGGAAGAGAAGCTAACTTCCGAGCTGGAGAAGGCGTCGACCGAGCGCAAGAGGCTGTTGTCCGAGGTCGACAGGCTTAGAAGGATCACGATAGATATGGGGATCGAGGTCACCCACTTCCGACGGCTCGCGACCGATAGCGCCAACGTCTCGGGCTCGTCAAGGCCTTCTCGTTTGAAGAAGTTGGCGAAGGACGACGCTCTGAGAGACAGAATCATTGAACTGGAGGAAGAGGTCGCGTCACTCAAGCCTCTGCCAGAGAGGGCCAACGTCCGTAGTACGTCGTGCACTCGCGAAGAGAGCGAGAGAGGGATTTCCTTTTACGAACTCGCGACACGTTTGCCTGCGGCTAGGCGGAGCCCTGCCGACGCCCAGAGTAGTGTAGCCGTCTCGTCGAGCGGTGCCTCGGTCGGCGCCACAGTCAGGGTCAGCGGCGAAGGGGGGTCACGCTTCGTTGGTTTGGAATCGAGCTCGGAGGTCAGGCCTCGTCGTCCTCGCGTTTCCTTGAACCGAAGCGTTCCCCTTCCGAAGAGACCCTGATCATGTGGTTTTGTATTTCTTCTGATTGTTGTAAAACTTTGTAGTAGAGTTGGTCTTGTTGTATGTGGATCTATTATATCTCAATATGAGTTTGAAAGTTTGATTGGGAAATTCTTAAGGTGTTGCGCCTCGGAAGTGTATTGAAATCTTGCTGTTCATTTTCCCTTCTTTTCAGCTCGTGGCGTCAGACCAATACACCGATCCCAATGGCTCGGACAATGAGGCTGATGCCGAAGTGAGCTCAGGGGCGACGAAGTCGTGCTCGAAGAGGCACCGAGAGCGGCGTCGTGGAGCGGAGCTGGAGTTACGTCGAGCTGAGAGTGAGCGGGCCCACCTTCAGTCCGTCCTCGGCCAACGAGACTCCGAGATCCAACGTATGGAGAGCAGGATCATCGACGTGACCCCCGTAGGGGAGGACGACGACTCGCAGACAGCTTTTAGTAACGCTCTCCGGATTCAGTGTATTCGGCACAATCAGTCGAAGATATTAGCCGAACGGGACGATTTGCTCTCCGAGATCCATCACTTACAGACTGTGGAGGCGAAGCTTCGGAAGGAGGCGGAGGAGCTAACAGCTGAAGTGGAAGGGCTGGCGACCGAAGAGATCAGTGAAGACATTTCTGTTTGAGGACCAAGTGTAATGGGTCGGTGCCCCCCCCCCCTCTTTTTTTAAACATTTTGTAACTATGGAAGGACTGCTTTGTATTGTGTCCCGATTATTAATAAAATTCCTTTGTGGTTCTGCGTACTTATTTTGCTTGTGAGCGTGTTGGCCGTGCCGAGGTCCTCGAGCCGAGCACATGGTGCCGTCGGCTAGAATCTCGAGGCGAACGAGTTCCTGACGGAGCGGTACCTTGTCGTTTAGCGATTCTGACAAGATCTGGGCCGTCGGATATCGGCGCGGTTCTCGATGCGGTGCAGTTCCCAAGAAAGTGCTATCTTGTCGTTTTAGCGCTGTTGGCAGGATCTGAACCGTCGGATGATGGCACGAATCTCGAGGCGGTTCAGTTCCCGAGAAAATGCTATCTTGTCGTTTAGCGTCGGTGGCAAGATCTGGGCCGTCTAATCGAGATCAACCACGAAAGTTGAGGAGAAAGTGAGTTTTCTCCGTTTGCAGGGTCGGAAAGGCCCCTGCTCGGCAGCCGACCGAAGGCGTGGGGTTTCAGATTTCGGCTTCTAGACACGATTGCTCGGATTATGTTGCCGAACAGTGCTTCGGTCTCTCTCTTCTTGCGAAGCTGAGGGGTGAGTCAGGCTCTTTTCCTTTGTGGGACCCGTCGGTCATGGCGTGCGTTCGATGGTTGTGGGAGCGATTCCGAATGGTGGTCCACTCCTAGTCTGCCGCGACGCAAGCTTGGGGGGTAGAATGAAACCAAGTGTTGGACTCCGGAACCATCGGCGTAGTTCAACGGTTGTGGGAGCAGTTCCGAACGGCGATCTACCTCTGGCTCGTCCGGGGACGAGCCGAGGAGGTAAAGTCGAGCCGAGTGTTGGACTCCGAACCATCGGTATAGTTCAACGGTTGTGGGAGCAGTTCCGAATGGCAATCTACCTCTGGCTCGTCTGGGGACGAGCCGAGGAGGTAAAGTCGAGCCGAGTGTTGAACTCCGAACCATCGGTGTAGTTCAACGGTTGTGGGAGCAGTTCCGAACGGCGATCTACCTCTGGCTCGTCCGGGGACAAGCCGAGGAGGTAAAGTCGAGCCGAGTGTTGGACTCCGAACCATCGGCGTAGTTCAACGGTTGTGGGAGCAGTTCCGAACGGCGATCTGCCTCTGGCTCGTCTGGGGACGAGCCGAGGAGGCAAAGTCGAGCCGAGTGTTGGACTTCGAACCATCGGTGTAGTTCAACGGTTGTGGGCGCAGTTCCGAACGGCGATCTACCTCTGGCTCGTCCGGGGACGAGCCGAGGAGGTAAAGTCGAACCGGACATGGACTCCGAACCATTGGTTGAAAAATAACAAAGAACAATGAATAGGGGAGGAGATATGTAAACAAATTTGTAAGCATGAAAGAGCATTCTTTATTGATAATCGACGGCGAACCGTTTTACATGTTACAGCTCATGAAAATAGATTACAAATTAGAGGAGAGGAATAGCTCGATATCCTATGATACTTAGAGTGGCGTCGGGGCGCTTTCTTGGTATTTTAGGAGATGGTCGGCATTCCAGGTCCTCGGAATCTCTCTGCCCCCTAGGTCTTCCAGACGATATGCTCCGGGCCGAACTACCCTCGTGATCCTGTACGGCCCTTCCCAGTTCGGAGCCAGCTTGCTCTTCTGACTGGGGAAGGATATGGCCAGTTTTCTCAAGACTAAATCCCCTTGCTTAAGGTTGGTGGGTCGGACCTTCTTGTTGTATGCCAACTCGACCCTTCTTCGGTAATTCTGCTGCCGAATCGATGCTCTTTCCCTCAGCTCATCTATCAGATCCAAGTCTGCCCTGAGGTCCCTGGCATTCTGTTCCTCGTCGTAGGCTGAAAGCTGAGGGGAAGGTATTCCGACCTCGAGGGGTATCATGGCCTCGGACCCATAGGTGAGGTTGAATGGGGACTCGCCTGTGGGGGTTCGCTTGTTTGTGCGGTAGTTCCATAGGACGTTGGGGAGTTGGTCGACCCATAGGCCTTTGGAACTTTTGTCCAGCCTTTTCTTGATGCCTGCGAGGATCTGCCGATTAGCGTTTTCTGCCTGTCCGTTCGACTGAGGGTGGGAGACGGACGAGAAGCGCTGCTGGATGGCAAGGTCGTCGCATAGAGCTCGGAACGCTGCGCCAGTGAACTGAGTCCCGTTGTCCGTCACGAGGACACGGGGGATGCCGAATCTGCAGATGATGTTCTTCCAGAAGAATTGTACCACCTTGTTCTCGGTTATAATGGCGAGGGGCTCGGCCTCGACCCACTTCGAGAAGTAGTCGATGGCTACGACCAAGAACTTGAACTGACCCGGAGCCAGAGGGAAAGGCCCTAGTAAATCCATCCCCCACATTGCGAAGGGGATAGGACTTGATAGGGAGGTGAGGTTGGCTTGAGGGAGGCGACGGATGCCGGAGTGTCTCTGACAAGAGTTACATTGCCGAACGTGTCGTTCGGCGTCTTGAAGGAGGGTCGGCCAGAAGTATCCATAATTCAAAGCTTTCCGGGCCAAGGACCGGGATCCTGAGTGCGCCCCGCCGATGCCCTCGTGGAGCTCTTGTAGGGCATAGTCGGCCTGTTCCGGAGAGAGGCACCTTAGGTATGGTCGGCCGTCTATTTGAGAGAAGGAGCGTTTGTATAAGGTACCCTCGATCAAGACATACCGCTCGGCCCGGGTTCTGACTCGGCGTGCTTCTTTGGGATCCTCGGGCAGGACCCCGTCCCTCAAGAATTCTACCAACGGCTTCATCCAATTATCATGCAGCATGACTGGCAACGACTCCACCGAGCCGGATGTCTCGTCTTCTATGCTCGGCCTAGAGAGGACTTCGATCAGCACGGTCTGTTCGAGACCTTGTAGGGAGGACGAGGCCAATTTGGAGAGGGCATCGGCCTGAGAGTTCTCCTCACGAGGGACCCGTTGGATGAGCGCCTCTTCGAAACGGCTCATGAGGGCCCGAACCTTAGCGAGGTATTTCGCCATCCGCTCGTCTCGGGCCTCGTACTCGCCCAAGACTTGGTTCACGATAAGCTGGGAGTCGCTATGGATTCGGAGGCACCGCGCCCTAGCACTTCGGGCAAGTCCGAGGCATGCGATGAGCGCTTTGTACTCCGCTTCATTGTTAGAAGCCTTGAAGTTCATACGGATCGCATACTGGAGGACGAAGTCGTCAGGACCGTTGAGGATGATACCGGCGCCGCTTCCTTCGCTACAGGAGGAGCCGTCCACGAAGACTGTCCAAATGGGGGGTCCATTCGGGACGTGGCTGACTTCAGGGATGGTGGACTCTACGATGAAGTCGGCGAGGGCCTGTGCTTTGATTGCCGTCCGAGGTTGGTAGGAGATGTCATGTTGGCTCAGCTCTATGGACCACTTCATTAGCCGGCCCGAGGTCTCGGGCTTGTGGAGGATCTGCTTTAGGAGTTGGTCAGTGAGGACAACGACCGAGTGGGATTGAAAGTACGGCCGGAGCTTTCTCGCCGCCATGAACAGGGCGAAGGCCATCTTCTCTATCTTCGGATAGCGGAGCTCGGTGTCCCGGAGCACCTTGCTCATGTAGTAGATGGACCTTTGGGCCCGGTCCTCCTTTCTCACCAAGACAGCACTTAGGGTCTACTCGGAAGCAGCCAAGTAGATGAAGAGAGTTTCCCCCGGGACAGGTTTGCTGAGCAGAGGGGGGTTCACCAAGTAGGCCTTCAGTTGATCGAAAGATTCCTGTTGTGGTTGGCCCCATTCAAAACCCTTAGCCCCCCTGAGTGCTTTGAAGAATGGGAGGCACTTTTCCCCAGACTTCGAGAGGAACCGGCCGATAGCGGCGAGCCGACCAGTCAGCTTCTGCACCTCCTTGACGTTTCGGGGTGGGGCCATGTCCAATATGGCCTTGATCTTCTCGGGATTGGCTTCGATCCCTTGCTGGCTCACCATGAAGCCGAGGAACTTTCCCGAAGAGACCCCGAACGCACACTTGTTCGGGTTCAGCCGCATGCTGTGCCTCCTCAACACGCCGAAGGCCTCCTGGAGGTCGGCCACGTGGTCAGTGCCTCGGATACTCTTGATGAGCATGTCGTCAACGTACACCTCCATATTCCGGCCTATCTGGCTCTGGAAGACCTTGTTGACGAGGCGCTGATAGGTGGCCCCCGTGTTCTTCAACCCGAATGGCATGACTCGGTAGCAGTAGAGGCCCTGATCGGTGATGAAGGGGGTCTTCGAAATGTCCGAGGGGAACATTCGGATTTGATTATAGCCGGAGAAGGCATCCATGAAGCTGAGGAGCTCATGGCCCGAGGTGGCATCAATGAGGGTGTCGATGTTCGGAAGAGGGAATGGGTCCTTCGGACACGCCTTATTCAGGTCGGTGAAGTCGATGCATATTCTCCATGACCCATTTGACTTCTTGACCATCACAACATTGGAAAGCCACTCGGGGTAGTTTACCTCCTGTATGAACTTGGCCTTCAAAAGTTTATCCACCTCCTCCTTGATGGCCTGCTGTCGCTTGGGAGTGAACTTTCGTCTTTTCTGCTGAACCGATTTGCACTCCGGTTCGACACTTGGGTGGTGGACCAGCAACTCCTCGGAGATGCCGGGCATATCTGCGGCTGACCAAGCGAACAGGTCACGGTTATCCCGGACGCATTTAATCAAGTCAGAGCACAGCGCAGTCAGGTAGGGACTTGCTGATGAGGAACTTCCGGCTCGGGTCCTCGTCCAAGAAGAGCACTTCTTCCAACTCGTCCGCCGGCTTGGACGTGGGACGTACTTTCGGCTCGGGAATTTCTAGTGTCTCGAGGGAGAGCACCGGTCCCCCAGTGGAAGTCATGTAGCACTTCCGAGCCGTCTCCTGGCTTCCCCTGACCTCCCTTACTCCCGACCGAGTGGGGAACTTCATTTTAAGATGGTACGCTGAGGGGACAGCTTCCAGGGCAGCTTGGCCGGGTCGGCCTAGAATGACATTATACGCGGCCGGGACGTCGACGACCATGAAGTCCATCGGCTCGGTACGGGTAGTAGGGGCCTTCCCAGCGGTCACGTCCAGGGTTATGACTCCCTCGACGGTTACTGGTACCCCCGTGAACCCGTGGAGCGTGTAACCGGCCGGCTTGAGACGGTCCCGTCATAACTGCAGGCCTCGGAAGGTCGAGAGAAAGAGGATGTTCACTAAACTCCCATTGTCTACTAAGATCCTCTGCACTTTGAAGTTGGCCATACGGAGGTCGATGACCAGTGCGTCGCAGTGGGGGGTCCGGACCCCTTCGAGGTCTTCATCAGAGAAGGTCACCGGGACGCCAAGACCTTTGGGGGGAGGAGCGCTGTGGACTGAATTGACCTCTCGGACGAAGGCCTTCCGGGAGGAATTGGAGGAGCCCCCCATGGGGCCTCCATGGATGAGGTGTAGGACCCGCTCTTCCTCAAACTCGGGGGTTTCATCGCGCCGCTCGGAGCGCTTGTTAACCCCCCGAGGCGGAGGGGTAGTGCGGTCCGCTCGGTCACTTGCCTTCACAAACTGCCCCCTCTGGATGAGGGCCTCTATCTCATTTTTTAACGCTCGGCAGTCGTTGGTCTCGTGGCTGTGGTCCCGGTGATAACGGCACCATTTCTCTTTGTTTCTCCTCTTGGCCGGGGTGTTTATCCTCGGAGCGGGTGGTAGCAGGCCTTCCTTCTCCACCTCCATCAGGATAGTGGAGACATTGGTGGTGAGGGGAGTGAACTTCTCGAACTTAGGGGGAGGACGGCGCTGACCGCCGTTGTCCTTCTGCATCTTCTTTGATCCCTCCCCCTCGGTCGCCTTCCTCTTCGATCCGGAGGCCGCTCCTCCGAAGTTCGGGAGGCACTCGGCCTCTTCCGCCCGGATGTACTTCTCGCACCTTAGGAGAAGGTCGGCAAAGTTGTGCGGGGGCTTCTTGGCGAGGGACGACCGGAGGTTGGAGTTGAGGACGTTCGACTGGAACGCAACAGTCGCTACAGACTGGTCTAGGGAGGCGATCGACCTGACTTCTGCGGTGAATCTCTTCACGTAGTCCCTTAGTTTCTCTCCCCTTTCTTGCCGCAGGTTGAGGAGGGAGAGGCTCGTCTTCTCGGCTCGCCTGCTACTCACAAAGTGAGTAATGAACAGCGTCTCGAACTGCTCGAACGAGAAGATGGAAGAGGGGGCGAGCCTGGAGTACCACTCCCGAGCCGACCCCCGGAGGGTGGCGGGGAAGGTCTTGCAGAGCATGGCGTCGGAAGCTTGATGGATCAGCATTAATGTCTTGAAGCTTTCGACGTGATCAACTGGGTCGGACTCCCCTGAGTACGTTTCAAACTGCGGAGGTTTGAAACCCCTCGGTATGGGGGCCTCCATGATCGTTCGAGAGAAGGGGGGTCTGCTGGGCCGGACGGTCCCTGCTCTGGACTCCTCCTCTCTTTCCATGCGACCAATGCGCCTCTCCACCTCATGGAGACGGCGGTTGAGGGCATCGTCCCTCCGCTGGTAATCAAACGATCCCCCGGACTCTTCTTCATATGAAGGGGAGCGGGGACTGCGGCGCCGGTAGTCCTGGGATCGGCGGGGACTGTAGTGCTCCTGCTGGCAACTGGGAGCCAGGAGGGGACTTCGGGATCGGCAGCGAGGACTGGGAACCCGCGGGGGTGTTGGAACCCTCTGGGCATTTTGGTTGTTCTGCCGAAGGTTAAGGGCCTGCAGCACGGTGTCCTGAAATTGTAGGAACTCGGCACGAGTGATAGGTGCCTCATTGTTCCTCCGAGGATGCCGATCCGCGGGGGAATGCGGCCTCCTCCTTCGGCGCTCGGGAGATGTTGCTCGGCCCCTGCGGTCCGGAGACCTTCTACCGTCTCGGCGATGAGGGGACCGCTCACCCTGATGCTGGCGGGAGGCTCCCTCTCGGGCCCGCCTCTCATCAAGGTGGGTGCGGAGGTCCTCATCTTTTTGGCGGTTTAGGATTGTGTTGCGAAGGTCGGGGTGATGGGAAGCCATTGAATCCGAGGATTCATTATGAACCGAGACATGGTCCAGGTTGAGGGGCTGCTTCTGCTTCCGACCGTTATGACCGGAAGGGCCATTGTTGGGTTGCTGTTTGGGAGGAGGAGGTTGGCCCTGCTGGGCCGGGGGAGGAAGTTCGGGCTGTGGAACAGGGTTGACGGGGGCTTCCTCTGTCGGATCGGCGGGATTGGGCCCGCGGTTGGACCCTCTGGATCTGACTTTCTTTGGAGGCATGGTTGGAGAAGACGACGAGGAAGAGGCTGAGGCTGTTCGTGTGGTGTTTCCCACAGACGGCGCCAATCTGTTACCGCTGTTTTCGGTGTGGGGGTAAACAGATGAAATTTGTGAGCTCGAGAAAACCTGAACAGCAGATCCAAGCCTTCTGATTTCTGCCGCAACCTGCAAGGAAGTGCGAGACACCGGGGTTGATTCCAGCGACGCACCCTCCGACGCTCTTGTCAGTCACCAGTGGTGATTAAAGAAAGAGCTTAAGGTGGAAAAAGAGTGATTACCTGGTCACGGTGGCAGAGGGGAGGTATTTATAGTCGCCCGGGGAGTGATTAGAGGCTAGATTCCCTGTGTAACTGCTAGGAGAAAAATCCTCACAGTCTGTTTAGGAAACTAATCCCTGATTCCCGGTGAGAGTAAATCAGGCCTGTTGACTTGGTCAAATCAGTGACCCTGATTTGTCTCTTTGTAGGTCTGGGTTTGCCTCGGGTCGGGACCCGTACCCAGTCGGAGTGGATCCGTTAGTGGGCTGTTGGATCTGTGGGAAGGAGACCCAATACCCGCTCTGGATCCATTTGTATGTGAAATTACCGTTTTACCCCCGAGCTTCAAGATTCGCGCCTAATCTGGACGGTTCCGATTTAACCCCATTTTTAGCCATATCAATGACATCAAAACAAAAGGAATTGAAAATTTGAGTTTCCTACTTAATTTCATGTCAAACAAAGAATTAAAATCTAAACATGTCAAAAACATATTTTCTTAATTTTAGAGCAAAAGTCATGAAACCACCCAAAATTTTTCTATTTTGTAAAGAAACCACCTTACTATAGTCATGTCTTAATTTAATATTTTATTTGGTATGTGAAAAGACCATTATGCTCTTTATCTATTAAAATAGTTAAAACTCTTCCCCTTCTTCTTTTCTCCATCTTTCATCCTTCTCCATTTCCGACAAGAAGACGGATAAATGGCGAAAATGTCTCTTTCTACACATAAGAAAGCATTAAAATTGTTATGATGTCAGTGAAGGTGGCCATTTGATTGAAAATAGATTCAAGTTGGTTTCTTAATTAAACTAAGAAACAAACTACCCCTAATTATAAGAAATATAGAGTAATGGGAAGATAGATAATCCCCGAAAATGTTCTTTGTGGGGCTAACTTGATTTCTTGCTCGTACCTCGGTTTTCAGTGATCTGGCCAGCCAAGCCAGGTCAGCGGGGAATAAGAAAGAGATTGATTTTTTTACTGAATGACAGAGGGTTGACTCGTTGCCCGGATTCCTCATAAACTACATTTAGAATGGCTCGAATTGAGGCACAGAACTTGGCTTGGAAATATTTTTCTTGTTGGATTCAAACCCAATAAGTATATACTTTATTTTACAAACTAACCTCAATGCAATCATCTTCTAAATTTGAATACTATTTTTTCTAGAGTAATGCGACATCCACTACCAATTTTACTACATTTCATTTCACTACCTTAGGTGGCAGACTCCAATAGGTAGAGAAAGATAGAATAGGTTGGGGTACTCTCCAATAGGAGTATGCCATCTAAAATAGTGAAGAAAATGGTAGTGAACATGGCGCTAAAGCATTACTCTTTTTTCTATAATCTTCTTAATTTCTTCACTAATATATTCAATTTTGTTTTGTTTTGTTTTAGTTTATTTTAATTTTTAAAACGACTTCGGCTATAAAGTATTGGATGTTAAAGGCTTGAAATCCATCGTTATTAACGGATACCGCGTCACAGGCTTACAGTGTGAAAACAAATGCTTTGAGCAGCTTTCCCGAAAATAGAGAAGAAAACAAAACAAAACAAGATTCCAGAAGGAGATCGAGCAGTTGTTGTTTGGACTTGGGGGCTTAACCATGAGGCACAACTTTTTTAACGAGTCAAACTTTTATTTCCTCCCTTTTCTAACATCCAGCCCTCACATTGCCCTTTCTACCCGCTCGGTATATTTAGGTACTAGTTCCAACTTCCAAGTTTGAATTTCCTTCAAAAAAAACTTCCAAGTTTGAACATGAGCCGAGCTCCCCAAAAGTCATTCTTTCTTTCGATTTTCAGTTATTAATTAGACACAACGTGTAAAATTGTTAATTTGGTTTCTAAATTTGATTTCCCATCTGGGGTAGGAACTCTGCCTTGTTATGTAGCCTCTTTTAATTATAATACACTTAACTCTTCATCCCTCTGCGTTCACACCGCACCGCACCGCACCACAAACTTAGATTGACCTCAAAAGCGCTAGAATAAACGCTATGAAACACAGATACGGATACGGAGTGTGGGTACCACACAACACAGATAAGAGGAAACATTATTTTCAAAAAAAGTAGGATACAAATACATTGATTGATACGTTAAATATAATATATTTTATATAATATATGTAAATCAATAAACATTCATCTTGTTAAAAATATAAATATTGAACCATTTCATGAAACTTTGAGGATACATTATTAATTATGAGCATTTTTTATGAAAAAGAATGATAACCTAACTATCAAAACATTGGGTATACATAGTTTTTTTTGTTTTAGCATAACTTGGAACATCAAGTTTTTTTAAATTACACTAAGGATCCAAACATTTATCTACGCATAATTGTGCCCAAAAGTTACAAACCACGTATTAAGGAATTGGATACTCATTGAGTACTCCCGGGTGCGTACCCAAAAAGTATTGGCACCTGATACGCACCCGACACGGATACGTCGGCCATTTGGAAGTACACGTGCTTCCTAGAATACACATAATTTACTACATTCAATAACTGCTTTGGAGACTTACAACTAATCATCCGCCTTTCACAACTAAGATACAAGAAATACTACATTAGCAAATGGCATGAGGTTGAGGACATATTTCTGGATGTCGAATGAGACGACACAGAATTTTTGTAGATAATGAGAGGATGAGAAGACATTATATATTATATGGTAGTGCTAATATGAGATGGTGAGATGGGTGAGCTGAAAATATTTTTTGAGAGATGAGCGATTTAGGTCGTTCGAATCTTGATCACATTGTTCACATCACCCTACATGTCGTTACGATGATGTATACAAAATTTCAAATAATTCAGAGACCTCTAACATTTGCATCAAGCTGTTCAAATAAATGCATATATATGTATTTCACATCATCTTCATGACGTGTTGAACACTTTGATGCATAGGCTAGAGATCTCCAAGTCGCTTGAAATTTTGTATACCATCTAGATGTATAGAGTGATGTGAACGGTGCGATCGATTCGGATAATTCAAATCGCTCACAGTGCTACTATATATATATATATATATATATATATATATATATATATATATATATATATATATATATATATATATATATGGAGCACTTCAGTTGCGCACTCCATTTTATGCACTCCACGTGCGCACTCTCCCTCAGCCCCCCGATCTCGATCTTCATCATGATCTTGATCGTGCGGCTAATATCCCCCCCCCTCTTACTTATGATGAAGGGGGTGTTGTGGACATTTCCCCTCATTCTCTATCTTTTTCTCTGTTTCCTCTCTCCCCAACCCCCAATTTTAGCTTCTCCCCCAAACCCTAGCTAAATCGATCCCCCTAGCTCGATCGATCCTGACGCCCTTGCTCAATCTCCCGTTCTCGCTCTCAAATTCTCCCCAAACATCATGATCTTGATCGTGCGGCTGATATCCCCCCCTCGCGCGCTCTCTCACTTATGATAAAGGGGTATTGTGGACATTTCCCCTCATTCTCTATCTCTTTCTCTGTCTCCTTTCTCCCCAGCCCCCGATATTAGCTTCTCCCCCAAACCCTAGCTTGATTGATCACCCCAGCTCGATTGATCCTGATGCCCTTGCTCGATCTCCCACTCTCAAATTCCCCCTAAATTCTCCCACTCTCAAATTCCCCGCAAACCCTAGCTTCCCGAGCTCTCTCATCTCCGATTTTCCGACGTCCAAAAACCTCGACGTCCCTCTCTCACTTCGCTCACGACCTCAATCCCCGACGTTGCTCTCTCACTTCGAAATCGACCACAACCCCTAGCTCCATCTCCACCTTCTCTGGCGATTCCAACCCCCGGCGTCTCTATCAAAACCCTAAATCCAAATCAGACCTATAAATCGACCAAAATCAGCGAAGGCATCTTCTCAACCCTCCCATAAATTGACCAAAATCATCAGGTAAAATTAATTTTCCCTATTATTTGAGAAATTTATTTTTTAAATTTTTTTATTTGAACTACATCTAGAACAGCTTGCAACACTTTAATTCGTGTGAAACTAAACAAAGAATCAAACTCATGGTTTTTTTATTCATTTCACGAAGTACAAAATCATGTTTTTACTTCCACCGGTAGAAGGAATTTATTACCTCGAAACCGTAGTGTATCAAATTTCGATAAAGCAGTAATTGGACAATTTACACAAGCTAATATTCCTACATGTAAACAAATGGTTTTTTTGAAAGATCTAGTGGAGGTCATAATAGATTTGGATTCACCGACACCGATGTTTACAATCATGAGAGAGACTTGAGGAAGGCTGTGAAAGGTCACGATAGGCAAATGTTGATTGATTTTTTCAAATGGCAACAAGAAAAAGATCCCTCGTTTTTTTATGATTTCGAGGTGGATGAGTTTGATCGATTGACTCATTGTATTTGGGTAGATGAGGTTGCTAGGAGGAACTACAAAGAGTTTGGTGATGTTGTTTCCTTTGATGCAACACATAGTACGAATCGCTGTGGGATGCTATTTGTTCCATTTGTTGGAATAAATCATCATTGGCAATCAATATTCCTAGGTTGTGGGTTCATTCCGAATGAGAAAGCTTGTTCATTTTTGTGGATATTTGAAAAATGGTTAGGAGTAATGAAATATACTTCATTTGGTATGGTGACGGATGAAAATCGTGGGATAGTGCTGCAATCAAAATAGGTTTTCCTACAATTCGGCATAGGTAATGCATGTGGCATATCCTAGACAAGATACCAATAGAGGTGCCTCAATTGAATCAAAATAGTCAGTTTATGGATGCTTTTAAGGATAATATTTATAATTTCTATGATTCATTTGCTTTTGAAGAAAGATGGAAATCATTTCTTATCGAGTATGGAGCGAAAAATATTAAATGGTTGAATGATAAATTTATTATCCCTGAGAAATGGGTCCCCGTTTATCATAGAAGTCATTTTTTGGGCGGTATGTCACTAGCCAACGAAGCGAACGGATCAATTCGTTCTTGAAGCTCCATACTCAAAAGAAGTACTCACTACATGAATTTTTCGTAATCTTTGAGAGAGTCTTAAGAAGACAAAGAGAAGAAGAACTTAAAGAAAATTATCGTACACTAGAAAAGAAACCAAAATTGAAGACTGAGTGGCCTTTGGAGGAACAAATGGCACAAGTATATACATTGGTAATATTCTACACCTTCCAAAAAGATATACATTCAAGCTTAATATATAATGTCAGTTTGTTACTAGATGATGAGAATGATCCAAATATATTATACTCAGTGAAGCAGTGTGGAAAATCAGATAATGAGATAGTGGTTACTTATTCCAAAAGTAATCAAATGGCTAGTTGTTCATGCAAGTTGTTTGAATTCATGGGTATTCCTTGCAAGCATATTTTTGCATATCTCAAATACTCGGATCATAGTGAGCTACCAAAGCAATATATTTTAAGAAGATGGACCTGAGATGTAATAAGAAGAAGCATGGCAAGTGAAGGCACATGCGAGAATTTTGGTTCTCGCTTTGTGAGTTGAGTAATCTAGCAAAACAACAAGTTGATATTGGAATAGCTTCTAATGAAGGCTACGAATTCATGCGTGAGAAAATGTTCAAAAATATTAAAGACTTTCATCTTATGAAACCAAGAATAAGTGGAGAAGCATATCAAGAACAATTGAAATTGTCTCAAGTTGAAGTGGAGGAGCCAGTACAATGCACAACAAACGGAAGGCCTCGTGGGAAGAGAATGAAGCCTACAAGAGAGAAAAAAAGAGAAAAACCCCGAAAATGCAATGCTTGCGGTATGCGTAACCAAGAACACGATTCAAGAAATTACCCAACCAAAATTTATAGGTCAAATTTCTAACTTTGTTTTGATTTTGAATGAATTCTCTTAAATATTGTGTTTTCAAAAAAAAAGGTTTTGTTGACTAAGTAACTCTTACTGTCATTTGTTTAGAGAAAAAAATGTAGAAGAAGAAAGTTCCGAAGACACATATGATGATATAGATTGAGGTATCTTATCATGCATTTTTTCATTTACTTACACTATTCAGCATTCATTTGTTCAAACATCACTATATGAGCATGTTTAATGACTTTGTAGGTAATGAAAGAGATTGCAGCTATTGGACAACTATGTGTTTCCTACATCACCACATCAGGGAAGTATTTGACCATAATAATCTTATTTACCAATTTGGTCCCTTGTGTTTGTGTGTGTGAAAGTAGGCAGTGATGACACACAACTAATGAACATAGTTAATTCTGAATATTTCTTATAAGGGGGCATTGTTTCTGCTCTGTTAAATCTTTGCTCTCTGTTAATCATTGCTCTGTAAGTTAATATCAGTTGTGATGGGAGTAATATCAGTTTTTATGGGAGTTAATATCAGTTGTTGCTTCAGGGAGCGCTTCAGTTGCGCACTCCATTTTGCGCACTCCTCGTGCACACTCTCTCTCAGTCGCTCGATGCTCGATCATCATCATGGTCTTGACCGTGCAGCTTATATTCCTCCTGCTCTCACTTATGATGAAGGAGAGGTATTGTTGACATTTTCCCTCATTCTCTGTCTCCTATATCTCATTTCAATCTCGATGCCCCTCTCAATTCTTCCTTCAGATATTAATGCTTGATTTGGAATGTATTTGAACTAGTTGGCATGGCATTGCATTGCAGTGCAACCCTAGTTTTAAATCCGTGTCCTAAGCCTACATTGTTTTTATAAAAAAACTGTAGGGATTCAGTTTTTATGTTTTAATTCATGCAGCAACAATGAGTAACTAGATAGTTAATCATTTGTTTTGTTTATTTTTGTGAGCAGTAGCAGAACAAGCAGAATAAGAAGAATAGCATGAGGCAGCAGCAGCAGCATGAGGCGGCAGAATGAGGCAGTAACTCCCAGGCAGCAGCTCCCAGCAACAGCATGAAGAACAGAATGAGGCAGCAGCAGCATGATGCAACAGAGTGTTTTTTTTACTGTTATTATCTGTAAGCAGTTCCTAGTTTTTAAAAAAATCTGAAACCAAACGAAGATTGAGTATTCTTTCTTAGCAAACATATTTATTTTTTCTTTATCAATGGTGCATTTTGAAGCTTGCTAATTGGATGTTTTGATAAGCAGAAACATATGCTTAACATAATTTTGTTGGTTGTTTTCTGCTAGTTGAATCATATTGTCTACATTAGAGTGGAGATGTGACTGTTTCATATTTTTTGGAGTCCATGTGCAATAATACCATGTCAAAGTTGAGGAGATAGTTTTTTTTTTTTGAGGAAAAGGTGGAGTCTGGCCACCCTGTTTCATTAATCAGAGATTAATAAACAAAACTCAGAGTACTGAGCAAACAAAAAACCTAAGGAGAAAGCAGAAAAAACCATACTCTACCCAAAATATGGAGGGTGGGACAAAATAAACAACAATTGTAAGAAACCCAAAACCACAACATCTTCCCCCCAACAAGCCCTGGGGAGGTGGGAATCCAAAGTACACAAGACCTGCCTCAATCAATCGTCGGACCCATCTCGATTTCCTCATCGTCGAATTCCTGTACCTGGAACACTGTGGCGATCCTGCCCCTGGGACCTGCTGCTGCCACATTAGCCCAAAATGAGATAAGATGCATAATATGATTTAAATTTCCAGTGATGGAGTTGCGAGTTGAACGGAAATAAAAATTGTTTCTATCTAGCCAAAGCACCCAAGTCGTAGCGGCAATCGCGATGTACCACGCCTCTCTCATGGCCCCTCTAACCATCGCAAAACGGGGCCCCACCCGTAGGTCGTCGTATGAATCAGGGTATAGAGACGTTCCTAGTGCACTGAGGACCTCGACCAAAACCGCTTTGCTCCTGTGGCAATGAAGAAACAGGTGGTCTCTAGTCTCCAAAATGTTCTGGCAGAAACCACACTGTGCATCTAAGTTTGGTTGTCGCTTAATCAGATTCTCCCTGGTTAGGATCGCGTCGTTCAGCACTAACCAAATGAAAACTTTAATTTTCAGGGGTGCCTTTGTTTTCCACACAATGTTCGACCACCTCGGTGCACAACCCCTAAAGTGGACCCGGTTGTACAAGGAGTGAACTGTGAACTTGCCGCTCTTTTCCAGATCCCAGGTCATTTTGTCCGGGCCTTGAGCACAACCAATTCCTGAATCTGCAATGTGGGTCTTAAGTTCCGTCAATCTGCGAAGGGATTCCGCGTCAAGCGGCTGTTTGAAGGCTGGGGACCAATCGCCTCTAATCCAGGCTGTTGCCACCGAACAAAGTGGGCGGGCTGCTAGTTCGAAGAGATCCGGGAACCTGTCCCTGAGAGGGTAATTTGCGCACCACTTATCCCACCAGAATCTAGTGAGTCTGCCATTGCCAATGACAGACTTGACACAGCTATTGAATGGTGCATATGCCTTCGAAACACCCTTCCAGAATTGAGAGACCCTAGGGCCTACCCTGAAGCCTAGGTTTCTCGTGCCATTCCCTCGCATATAGCCTTGGGCGAAATGCTGCCATCCCTCACCATTGGGGTGAAATACCTTCCACCACCATTTACCCAGAAGGGCCAGGTTCATGTCCCGGAGATCAATGATTCCCAGACCTCCGTGGGACTTTTTCATGCAAGCCCTCTCCCACCTGATGAGGTGGTAACCTCCTCGATCAGGGTCCGCCCCTTTCCATAGAAAACGCTTTCTAGTCCGGTCAATTCTTTGAATCACCCATCGTGGCATCTCAAAGAAGGACAGGTAATAGGTAGGGAGGTTAGTCAGAACTGCATTGATGAGGGTGACTCTACCTCCCAAAGAGAGGGCTTTCCCTTTCCATCCTGAGAGTCTTTTGTCGACCTTATCAATGATGGGGAGCCAATCCTCTTTCTTTAGTCTTCCGGGTCTCAGTGGCAATCCAAGATACTGAATTGGGAACCTCTTGACCAAGCAGTTTAGAATGGTGGCGTGTTCCAGAATCTCTTCCGGGGACAGGGCAATGGGCGTTAAAGCGCTTTTGTGGAAATTAACTCGGAGACCAGACCATGCCTCAAAACAATATAGAATCCCTTTGAAAACAATAGTTTCCCCTATGTTTCCATTTCCAAACAACAGAGTGTCGTCTGCGTATTGAAGTATGGAGCAACCTTGCCGATGTGTCCCTTTAGCCACAGGCACAACCCAACCTGCTCTACAGCATCTACTCATCATAGCTTTGAGCACGTACGCCACAATGGTGAAGAGTAGGGGAGAAAGAGGGTCTCCCTGTCTGAGCCCTCGCTTGCAGGAGCAGGTGCTGTAGATTGTTATGGGGGGCAAAGCCCCTCAGATTAGAAGCTGGAAAAGTGATTGAAGACTGTACTGTGATTGTTCATATTGTTCAGATTGAAGATTGTACTGCGATTGTTCTTATTCTCTGGAAAATTTTTGCATACAAATTTTTTTTTATGGATATATGTAAAAAAAATTCTCAGTACAATCAACTCATCAAGCTATAAATTTAACTCTAGACCCTAAAAAGATTATACAACATGAACTTGTAACAAGCCTCTACCGCTATAAATTTGTAAAAATTTACATCCCAAGGCTGCAAAAGTACCCCTGCCCATTTCACTTTTTCTTTCTTGCGATCTCCCTAATTCAATTCAGAGTTACGACGGCTCCTACTCGAGGACTCGAATTTGGCTTGTTGATGATCTTTGCCAGTGTCCCATATTGGCTGTTCCATAATCTATGCCAGTGTCCTAAACCACTTAAGCAGATGAATATGTGCAGAATCCAATACTGGTGGTAACTTCTGTTAGGAATTGTGGCCTCAAATATACGTAGGCACCGAGTACTTGAAGTTGGAGAAGAAGAGGATGAGACAAAGAAGTAAGAGAAGACAAGCAGCGAGTAGAAGAATGCAGCCTGAAAAGTTGCGGTCGACCGACCTGGGGTGTGGTTTGCTGAGAGTTCTTCGAGTGTAAAGGTCCAACAAAGGAGAGGACGGTCGAACAACCTTGGGGTGCAGTCGATCGGTCAGCTCTCGGGTCTGGACTTACACGTTGCGGTCGACTGACCTTGGGGGTGCGGTCGACCGACTTCGGCGGCTGATTGTTTTTGGGCTTACGAGTTTAAAGGACTAATTGCTAGATTTGTGTTTATCTTTTAGGGTTTACTTGGGGGCTATATATATGGCCGTAAACTCTAGGGTTAGAATCAATTTATGTAATCACGAGGTGAGTCGTTATCATTGTTCAACTTCAAGAGTGGATTGTGTCAAGTGTTTCAAAGGTGAGAGAGAAAGATTGAGAGTTGTAATCTCTTTTGTAATCTTTGTATTTCTTGGAGAATAGGATGTATTGGTTATCTTTGCATATTGATTGTATTCTTGTGAGATCTTGCATATATTGTGGTGTCTTGTTCTTGGTTCATCTAAGTCTTGAGAGTTTCTATTGATTATGGTGTGTTACCGCTATTAGCACTACGATTTGTGGGGTAGATCATCCAACAAGTGGTATCAAAGTAGTTGGTTCGAGATGGCTGATAACAAGATGAAGATCGAGAAATTCGATGGGAGTGACTTCGCAATGTAAAAAATTCAAATGATAGCGTATCTTGGTCAGACAAATCTTGATGGTTCGTTGTTTGATGAGAAGCCGGCAGGTACAGACAAGAATACGAAGGTCTTGGCAGATTGGAATCGTTTGGATCAGAATGCGCTGGGGCAGATTCAGTTGGAGCTGAGTAGGAAGGCGTTATTTTATATCTGGAAGGCAAAGACCACAAAGGAGGCTATGGAGATTCTCATGGATATGTATGAGAAACCGTCGGCATCTAATCAAATTCTTCATATGAAGAAATTGGTTAATATGAAGTTGAAGGAAGGGGGTTCAGTAGCAGAGCATGTGAACAACTACTGTATGGTTTACAACCAGATGGAAGCTGCAGGTTTAAATTTTTTAGAGATGGGGCAGTCATTGTTACTTCTATCTACTTTACCCGATAGTTATGGTACGGTGGAACAGACTATTACATGCATTATGACAGATTCGACGACTCTACAAAATGTGGTGAGTAGCATTCTGAACGAGGAGGTGAGAAGGGTGAGAAATGGGGGATATCCATCATCATCTTCTAGATATTCTGTCATGTACGCTGAGAAGAGACATGGGAGATCTAAGAGCAGTCGAAGAAGAAAGGATCAGAGTAGTTCATCTGAGAGTGGGTCTGATGACTGCGATGGGAGACATGGGCCTGAGTGTTGTATTGTCACAAGAAGGTTCACATGATACGCTGTTGCAAGGCTTATATGAAGAAGTAGCAGGAGAAACCGAAGGAAGATACCCCAAAGGAAGCTCAAGTAGGGCTTGTTGAGAATCTATGCTTATCAGCTCGGGAGGAGTTGGGCACTCAAGATTGGTGTATTGATTCGGGAGCTTCTTTTCATTGCACTCCGAGGAGAGAGGTATTTGATGACCACGAGGAGAGTTCTTTTGGAGATGTGATCATGGGAAATGGTCACCGGTGTCCTGTACGTAGGGTTGGTACTGTTTGCGTGAACACCATTGATGATCAAAGTGTTGTCTTGCGGGAGACAAGAAATGTTCCAGACTTGAAGGAAAATCTTATCTCGATTGGAAGAGTTGGTAATGGAGAGTGGTGTATAGCTGCAGGTTCAAGGGTGATTGTAAAAGGGAAGCATGAGGGAACTCTGTATTTTCTTAGAGACGTGAGGGGCGTTTCTCTTGTAGTTGACTCTCAACCGGAATCGAGTAGTAGGTTATGTGGGGCGCAACCGAGTTCTTTCAGTTGTGGAGGGGAGGTTACTAATTTAGTCGGAGCTGCTAGCCATGGAAGTGATTCTAGAGGGCAAGATGTTGTTGCGGTGAGGGTACTTTGCGAATTGGCAGTTGAAGCTTCAAGTCACTCTTGTGAAGTAGAGAGCACTGGTATCGATATGCGGAGTGATGTCGATGAGGGTAACCGAATTGGGACTGTAAAGGTTGAACAGTCTGCGGATATTGTGGAGGTGTCGTCCACAAAGACTTCTAATGTAGAGGGTGCATTAAGAGGTTTTGAACCATGTTCGGTGTTGATGGAGATTCTGCGAGTTGGGGAGTCTCATAACACGGAATCCGACATAGGAGGTTGTTTCTTCGGTATTCGTGCTCTATGTGATTGGTGGAACACATTCTTCATGAGGCGATGAGAGGTGGTTGGTGCACTCCACATAGCGGGGTGGCGGAGGGGCTCTTCATGAGAGTGGAGAGTACTTGCGTCTTCAATGAAAGTGGGAGATAGGCAGAGATAATGCGAGGTGAAGATTGCAATATCTTTGAAGCGTTGTGTATTTGGTCCAAGTGGGAGAATGTTAGGAATTGCGGCCTCAAATAAATGCAGACACTGAGTACTTGAAGTTGGAGAAGAAGAGGATGAGACAAAGAAGCAAGAGAAGACAAGCAGCGAGTAGAAGAATGCAGTCTGGAGAGTTGCGGTCGACCGACCTGGGGGTGCGATCGACCGACCTAGTCTACTGAGAGTTCTTCGAATGTAAAGGCCCAATAGAGGAGAGGACGGTCGACCGACCTTGGGTGTGCAGTCAAACGGTCAGCTGTTGGGTCTGGACTTACACGTTGCAGTCGACTGACTTCGGCGGCTGATTATTTTTGGGCTTACGAGTTTAAAGGCCCAATTGCTAGATTTGTGTTGTTTTTAGGGTTTACTTGGGGGCTATATATATGGCCGTAAACTATAGGGTTAGAATCAATTTGTGTAATCAAGAGGTGAGTTGTTATTATTGTTCAACTTCAAGAGAGGATTGTGCCGAGTGTTTCAAATGTGTGAGAGAGAGAGATTGAGAGTTGCAATCTCTTTTATAATCTTTGTATTTCTTGGGGAATAAGGAGCATTGGTTATCTCTGCATATTGATTGTGTTCTTGTGCGATCTTGCATATATTGTGGTGGCTTGTTCTTGGTTCATCTAAGTCTTGGGAATTTCTATTGCTTGTGGTGTGTTTCCGCTATTAGCACTACGAGTTGTAGGGTAGATCCTCCAACAACTTCTTCTCGAATCCTGAAAGGAGAAGATTGATAACTAAGTTGACTGGTAAGATCAATAACATATTTACCATTTTCCTTTGTAAAAACTTAGAATGCAATCATACTTCTCGTGAAAAAAGTGGCATTAAACTGAATTTAAACACAGAATCTCACATTTATATTTTCATTTCCAATTAACATGTTTTTTTTTATTTTTTTTATGTTTTGTTGTTTGTTTGTTTGTTTTTTTAGGAAATTCTAATTCACATGTTTGCCAAGATCATAGTTATCTAATTTTCCTAGGTTATCTAGAAGAGGATACATTAGGTTATCTAATTTTCTTAAGGGCTTCGGTCCTCTGCAGTCTATATACATCCTAGATGCATAATCTCATGACTACACATGTCCTGTAATTACAAACAAGTCCAGAATGTTCAAAAGGAATGCACGAGGCAACATTAACATGCATCCTTCATGCAGATGTTTGTACATGATTTAAAATATGTTGTCATTTATGTCCCCATGTTTGTACTTGATTTAACATGCATCCTACCTAGAAGGTCCCTAACTTGCGGGCATGATGATGGTAGTTAATACCTTTGATCCTCACCATGAGGGTTGAGGACATTTCTAATTTCGAACAAGGAAGCTTGATTGACAGCATATTCGGCATGCATAGCACAAAGAACATCAAATGAAAAGACAAATCAATATCGAAAAGCCTTGTTGGCAAAAATTTGGATGCTAAAAATTAACATATTCTCACATATTTTTTGCGGCACCTTCAATTTAGACCGAAACCCATGAAATTTGACGGATTTTTTTTTTTTTGGCATACTAATAAAACCCCATAGGTTTAGACCCACAATCATTTTCACTTAACACACCACACAACAAACCACAAATACAGAAATTAAAAAAATAAATTGCTCAATAATAGGGAAAATTAGTTTTACCTGATGATTTTGGTCGATTTATGGGAGAGGTTGAGAAGATGCATTCGGTGATTTTGGTCAATTTATGGGTCCGATTTAGATTTAAGGTTTTGATAGAGACGTCGGGGGTTGGAATTGCCAGAGAAGGTGGAGATGGAGTTAGGGGTTTTGGTCAATTTCGAAGTGAGAGAGAGACGTCGAGGTTTGAGGTTGTGAGCGAAGTGAGAGAGGGACGTCGAGGTTTGTGGACGTCGGGAAACCGGAGATGAGAGAGCTTGGGAAGCTAGGGTTTGGGGGGAATTTGAAAGCGGGAGATTGAGCAAGGGTGGCGGGATCGATCGAGCTAGGGCGATCGATCGAGCTAAGGTTTGGGGGAGAAGCTAAAATCGGGGATGTGGAGAGAGGAGACAGAGAAAGAGATAGAGAATGAGGGGAAATGTCCATAATACCCCCTTCATCATAAGTGAAAGAGCGCGGGGGGGAGGGGAGGGGGGAGAATATCAGCCGCACAATCAAGATCATGATGAAGATTGAGATCGGGCGGCTGAGGGAGAGTGCGCACGAGGAGTGCGTAAAATGGAATATGTATATATATATATATATATATATATATATATATATATATATATATATATAGAGAGAGAGAGAGAGAGAGAGAGAGAGAGAGAGAGAGTAATTCTAGTTGCAAATAGGTCTGTTTACACAGGCCCGTTACAAACTGAGAATCTGGCTGTTGGATTGACTTGTCAAGTACCAACGGCTCGGATTCTCCTCACCCAAACTCCTCCTCTCTCACTTAAGTTGTGAGGGGTATAATGGGAAAATCCCCATTATACCCCTTCAACTCGTCTCTCTCTCACACACTCTTTCTGCCTCTCTCTCACTCCCGAACGAAATCCCAAACCCAAACCCGATCCTGATCCCGGCCACCTCTCTCACTCCGGCGCCTCCTCCTCCGATATCTGACCACCAAAATCCAACTCTCTCTTTCTCTCTCCCTCTCTCTCTCCCTCTATCCCTCTCTCTCTCTCTCTCGTTCCTTAACCCACAAAAACCTGAACAACCCAAAACCCCTAACTCCAAACCCCTCCGACCTTCGGCGCCTCTTCCTCCTCATCCTGACCGCCCACCTCCTTCCGAGGATCTCTCTCACTCTCTCTCACTCTCTCTCTCGTTCCTGAACCCACCGAAACCCACCCTCCAATCTTCGAAAGAAAATCGGGATCTCGAAACTCTACTTCATCATTGAAATCCGAACACATCGTCGACAACATCTACATTGTGTAAGGTAATTACTAAATCCTAACTTCGTAGACATAGTTATGTAGATCTATTTGCTTTTTAATTTTTCAATTTATTTTAGTGATGTATGGTTATGTAGAAATTGTCTATTTGATGTGTATTGTATATAGTTATTCGATGATTGTAGATGATAGACTTGTAGAAGTAGTTGTTGTTTGCTAAAATTATAGATGTGGTATTAGTTGTTGTTGTTCGATATTAGTAAAATTGCACAAACGGCAACGAAAAAATTAGAAAGTTTGCGAGTAGGTCGGACTCACCACACACAAGGCGACTCAACTTGTAGAAGTCAGTTTTGACTCATGGTTTGCAAGATACGGCCGTATATCACTTTATTTCAATAAAAACCAAATAAAGCGATACACGACCATATCTTACAAACTGTGAGTAGAAACTCACCTCTAGAAGTTGTGTTGGCTTGTGTGTCATGAATCTGACCTACTCGCACAGTTTCAGAATTTTTGAATGTCGTTTGTGAGGTTTTCTATGTTTTCGTAACAAGAATAACTAAAACAACTAGTTATGGATGTTTTGAGTACAAAAATGTAGAAAGCCGCACAAACGATATTCAGAAATTATGCGAGTAGGTCGGATTCACAAAAAACATGCCAACATAACTTCTAGAAGAGAGTTTCGACTTACGTTTTGTGAGATATGGCAATGTATCGCTTTATTTCAATAAAAACCAAATAAAGCGATACATGGTCGTATCTCGCAAACCATGAGTCGAAACTCCAATCTGGAAGTACCATTAGCTTGTGTCTGGTGAGTCCGACCTATTCGCAAAGTTTCGAAATTTTTGGATGTCGTTTGTGAGATTTTCTATGTTTTCGTAACAACAACAACTAAAACAACTGATTTTGTTAAATTTTGAGTACGAGAACATATAAAATGTAACACCCCGCAAAATTGGAAATTACAATTTTGCCCTCGTGTGTTATGCACGTGTATTTTGTAACGTGTTTTCATCCCGTATTTTGATTATCGACTATTTATTTATTTTCAATATTGATTTTTTCCTATTTTGAATCAACAAAAATATAATATTTCGATATTTGTATTTTACGTGCTTTGTACGTATTTTCAATACACATATTAATTATATATTTTCCGCCGCCACGGGTGATAATTTCTAGGTTCCAATTATTTATTTTATGTTTACAAATCGATTTTATAAAACGAAAATTCATTTTCCCCCTTATTTTGATTAAAAATGCATTTTTTTCAATTTCTTGCACGTATAGTGCACGTGCAAATTTTTATTCTCATTTTGCTACTCTCATTTTACTATTTTTAGCATGCATTAGTTTTATTTAGCCTTTCTTTTGATCCATGGACTTAAAGTTAAATTCTAGCCCAATAGACTAATTAAAAAGAGAGCCCACTAGGATAATTAAATTAGTTGAATAAAATGAGCCCATGTAGCAAGCCCACTAGATAATTAAATAAATTAATTAGTAATGAGCCCATGTAGCAAGCCCACTATTAAAATCACATTTTTAGTTAAACATGTACTAATACATGACAAGTTACACATATTAGTACACATTTTTGAGTTATAGAAATGTGTTCATATTTATTTGTGCATGTATGCATGCACACACAAATGTATTTGGACCATTTTGTGGGCTAGGGGAGGGGATTAATGGAGTGGTTAAGTTCATGGAGAGTGGGGAGATGAGAGGTTGGGAGTTTTAGGGGTTAAAAATATGAAGAGGTGAGAATTAAAAAAGAGAATTAAAATGAGAAGTTATTAGGTGGGAGATTTTGCAATATAGTCCCTAGCATTGTCCTATAAATAGCAACCCATTTCTCATTCTTTTTCACACCAAAAAATAAAATAAACAAGAGAAAAAAAAAAGAGAAAGAAAAGAGTGTAAGAAAAGAAAGAGAGAGAGGGTCCTTTTGCTTGGAGGAATTGCTAGAGGAAGCCATTGCTAAGGAAAGGGAGCTTGCTAGGAGTTGTCTTGGAGCTAGAAGAAGTGTCTCATCTTTTCCTTCAATTGTTCAAGCTTCAATAAGGTGGGTGTTCTCCTACTTTCTAATTTTTAGAATGTGCATGCTAATAAAAATGAATGAGTAATTTGGAGGTGATTAGTGAATCATGCTATGTTGACAAATAGATTAACATTGTGTTAGTGGGTGATTTCTTACTTTCTAATGTAGAGAATGCATGCTTAAAATTTATAAATGTGTAGTGTAGATTGAACATGATATGATGTTTGTAAACAAAATCCATGTTAATATAGTCTACCATGAATGAAGAAATCTTGTTGTGATTAAGTAACCAATTGTCACCATATTAAGGAGAAAGAAGAATTTTGACAACATAAATTAATACAAAGAATCATGTTAATATGCTTAGGAAATTTGTATGTGTTGAATATACGATTCATGTGTAATATTGTTATACTAAAATTATGCTTGATACCATGATGAGTCAAATGAAGAAAGAAAGAAAGATGAATTAGATTATTACTACAAAATATGTCTACTATTGCATGTTGTTATGTAAAAATATAATTCTTCATAAAAGAATTATCCTTGATGATTAAGAGACATGTTTATCTTTATTACCAAAATTCAATTAGTTTGATGGTGGACATAAACTAGTCTTCATGAATAAAACTCCTAGAAATCAAGTTTTTTTGAGAAAAATGCAAAATCTATATCTAGAATGAGAAGGGGAATTATTTAAAAATAGAAATACATATTTTAAAAAGAGTTTGAAATGAGATTTGCTACTGTTTTTAAAATTTATCTCAGTCAAGAGAAAGTTTATTTCAATATCATAAAGTGTTGGATCTTTGGATAAACGATTTTTAGGTAAAAAGAAAAAAAAACTGTTATGGGTCAGTCGGGTAAATATTTTCGAAAGTGGACCAGTTTGGTAAATAATTTCAAAAGTGGACCAGTTTGGTAAATAATTTCGAAAGTGGATCAGCTCGGTAATTATTTGGGTTGAGGACAAAATACATTAAGGCCTTCTCCCATTATAATAGTAGAGAAGTACAGATTAATTAAGAGCATAATTTAGATTTTTAGAAGAAAAGTAAAGTGTTGGTATGAGAATAAATTGTCTCAAGGAGATTATTTCTTTTAAATTGAATACTTGATTAGTATACATGCTCAAATTGGATAATGAATTTCTGACTTAAGATTTTAATTATTAAAGAGTATGAGATTTATCGTTGTGTGAAATGATTTTTCTTTTGAAAAGGTTATACTCTAAATTTTGTTTAAGAAAGGTTAATGTGGTTGAGATATATTATATGTGCTTAAGTTGCTAAAGAGACTTAAAGTGATGGATTTATGTCATGAAAAGAATTATTGTTTTCAAAGATTGTGAACGAATGAATCATGAGTGATGCAAAGATGAGACATTGATTAAAGTATGGATAAGTTAGAGACATGAATATAATAAGTTAAGACATGATTATTTAAGGGTATATGTACCCATGCTTCTTGTACATGAAAGCTTATGACTTTGAGTTAGTAAGACCTCGGTACCGGCATTATTGAAAGAAAAGAATTGAGAAATGATTTGAAGATATGGCTAAGGAGCCATCTCGTATTTGTTGATTAAGACCGGTAGGAGGAAAAACTAATTCTTTGAATGGAAATTATTCATGTCTTGAACTTAGGAAAATTTAGGCACATAAGTGAAGATGTAGTAAACTTAGGGAAACGTAAGTGGGGTGCTCTATATAGTCGGCGGTGGACTCCAAGACTATAGACCCAGTTGGTGGACTGAGGTTGCCCTGTGGGAGACGGATTATTATATTTTAATCCGGGACTATGAGGACGGGTCGGCGGTGGACTCCAAGATCTTGAGTAGTCGGACGGATGGATTTTTGTGTTTACCGTCTCCAATGTATATATATATATACTGGGCTAGAGGGTCACATACGGGACGGTTCGTACGATGTGGAATCTGTTATAACAGCTGGCGGTGGACTCCAAGGCTGGGATTCACATTCGTGGAATAGTCTGAACTTTGTTTTGCTACCGGGTAGTTTTCATGGCGAGGGATCGAGCCCTTTATTGTGGAGAACGTAGGCGCTTGTCCTCGGACCTATGTAGTATGGGATGCATAGAATCCGAACAAGTGTGCATTAGTGTCATCCTAGTGTAGAATGGTATGCATTAGGCATTAAGACATGACATACACATATGTTTAGAATAATCACTTTTGACACTTTATATGTTCATTCAATCTTTTTGTGATTTGTTAAAGTATGAGACCGTTATACTATTCCCGGCATAGAGAGGATAGCCGTGTATAACATTTCGTCAGTTGTAAGTAACTGACGTGCCCACAGATTAACATGCAGGTAATGGACTATTCATGAAGCTATAAAGTGGATATGCTGGTGCTGTTTTATTTTAAAGATGTTGTAAATGTTTTATTGTAAATTTCATTCTTCCGCTGTGTAAAACCAAGTTGTAATTGAACTCTGATGTATTGTGAATAAAAAGTTTTAAATTTTCCTTGTAAAATTATACGAAGTGAAGTAAAGATCCTGTGAAATCCCGAGTTTGTCCTTATTTGAAATTCGGGGCGTTACAGATGGTATCAGAGCATGCTTCACAAGTAGTACAAGTTTATAAGGAACGATAAAAAGTGACGATAAATTTGGGAACAAACCAAGAGAGTCCTTCTGTCAACCGGGTGTAAACAACCCTAAGCGACACGGTATTTAAGCGTCTTCGGACCACCACTAGCTGGGAACCGACTCTTACGGCTAACCCAAGTGAATCCGAACTTGATAGACTAAAGATTTGTTTAGGAAGAGTAGTAAGATCATTAACTATAGCCTAGAACCCATGACACCTTATTGAGTAGTTACAATATTATTCCTGCGGACACTAGAGTGTGAGTTTCAGTCTATAGAGATCTAAATGTAAGTGATTTACATTTGTGTTGCTCTATGCACTGATGTTTTCTCTTTCTTTTGGATGGCTGGAGTCGTGAATGCAGTAGTTATTGACTTCGTTCATGATGTTCTTCTCGTATACATTAATATGAGAGTGTATGCGAGCACATTTTCCCCTGGGTATCGGAGTGGCGCAGTGGAAGCATGGTTGGCTTGGACCGTCATTCATGATACCTAGACACTTCCCTCTCAAATTATTTTGTAGATTTTTATCATGGTACCTTCTCCATATTTAATATACAAATTTTTAATAAACATTTTCTTATGTTATTAAATCATTTGAATATTTATTATTTATCTATTTTCCTTAGTCTTGATATTTTAAAATTTGTTTTTCAAACTTAAAATTTCGTCTTTCATGTATTTATGTCACTTCATGTTTACCCGTCTATATCTACTATTACTTTACGTATTTTTTTCAAATTTTAAATTGCCATTTATTAAATTAATATTTCAACAATTATTTTCTTCATTTATTATTTTGGATTTTTCTTATGAAATTTTCTTATGAGCACTCATTTTATATGATTTTGATTTCTATGGTACTATAGTATCATATTCTATATGTTCTTAACAAGATTGAAATTTTCTACCTATATAAATGTGACCTACTATTGTTTTATTTGTTTACATTCGGTACTATTATTGCATATTTGTTTTGATAAATTCATTTTTCTATTAATCGCTATTCATTACTTTTATAGTTTTTTGCATATACTCACTATTTATACAATATCCTTTCTCAAATTTTAACTATCTTTACATTCTTAGTTATTACTTATATTTTTCCAATGATTTCTATATATATCGTATATTTCAATATTCCCATTATACATATCATTTTACCCTCATCTAATTACTACATTAATATTTTTGCATATACTTGTTTATGTCTATTGTCCTAATTTGCTACACTATATAATTATTGTTTTCAATTGTGTTTTCATCTCGTGTATGTGCTTTACACTATTCTGTCTTAATGTTATAAATTAATTTCATCACTACAAAATTTTGTATATTCAAAAGTATTTCGACGTATGCCTTCTATTTTTTCAAATTGTGTGTATAATTATTATAGCTCCCTTACAAACTATTTTATTAATTGATATACAAAGTCATTTTATGTTATCTATACTTTCAACCAAGTCTCATTCCCATTTATTTTTCCAAACTCTATTCAATGGTCTTGTTTGATTTCGTTATCCAGTTTGTGAATTTTCTACCGTTTATTACATTGATAAAATTTTTCTAAATTACATATCTTGACTTTGTTTTCCTCCCCACATTGTTTTCCGAACTATTTCGAAATTAACGGCTTAATTGACTTTTCCCTTTTATCTAAATAGCTTACCTAATATTATTTTTGTACGAAAATTTCTCTCAAACTATTCTATCTCTTGTCACATTTCAGTTCTTATGCCATTTTCCTAATTTTCTTGTTCCGTCTTGTAACATCTTAATATTCATAGTTTTCTTATAAAGAGTTTGTCTTGTTTGTTGCGTATACTACATTTATTTTTCTTAAAGTTGCAGTTTTCTAAATACAAATATTTTCTTTGGCGTGTACAAAATATAATTTTTACCCTAGCGAGTTCCGGGGACGGAACTACTCTAAGGGGGGGAGAGTGTAACACCCCGCAAAATTGGAAATTATAATTTTGCCCTCGTGTGTTATGCACGTGTATTTTGTAACGTGTTTTCATCCCGTATTTTGATTATCGACTATTTATTTATTTTCAATATTGATTTTTTCCTATTTTGAATCAACAAAAATATAATATTTCGATATTTGTATTTTACGTGCTTTGTACGTATTTTCAATACACATATTAATTATATATTTTCCGCCGCCACGGGTGATAATTTCTAGGTTCCAATTATTTATTTTATGTTTACAAATCGATTTTATAAAACGAAAATTCATTTCCCCCTTATTTTGATTAAAAATGCATTTTTTTCAATTTCTTGCACGTATAGTGCACGTGCAAATTTTTATTCTCATTTTGCTACTCTCATTTTACTATTTTTAGCATGCATTAGTTTTATTTAGCCTTTCTTTTGATCCATGGACTTAAAGTTAAATTCTAGCCCAATAGACTAATTAAAAAGAGAGCCCACTAGGATAATTAAATTAGTTGAATAAAATGAGCCCATGTAGCAAGCCCACTAGATAATTAAATAAATTAATTAGTAATGAGCCCATGTAGCAAGCCCACTATTAAAATCACATTTTTAGTTAAACATGTACTAATACATGACAAGTTACACATATTAGTACACATTTTTGAGTTATAGAAATGTGTTCATATTTATTTGTGCATGTATGCATGCACACACAAATGTATTTGGACCATTTTGTGGGCTAGGGGAGGGGATTAATGGAGTGGTTAAGTTCATGGAGAGTGGGGAGATGAGAGGTTGGGAGTTTTAGGGGTTAAAAATATGAAGAGGTGAGAATTAAAAAAGAGAATTAAAATGAGAAGTTATTAGGTGGGAGATTTTGCAATATAGTCCCTAGCATTGTCCTATAAATAGCAACCCATTTCTCATTCTTTTTCACACCAAAAAATAAAATAAACAAGAGAAAAAAAAAAGAGAAAGAAAAGAGTGTAAGAAAAGAAAGAGAGAGAGGGTCCTTTTGCTTGGAGGAATTGCTAGAGGAAGCCATTGCTAAGGAAAGGGAGCTTGCTAGGAGTTGTCTTGGAGCTAGAAGAAGTGTCTCATCTTTTCCTTCAATTGTTCAAGCTTCAATAAGGTGGGTGTTCTCCTACTTTCTAATTTTTAGAATGTGCATGCTAATAAAAATGAATGAGTAATTTGGAGGTGATTAGTGAATCATGCTATGTTGACAAATAGATTAACATTGTGTTAGTGGGTGATTTCTTACTTTCTAATGTAGAGAATGCATGCTTAAAATTTATAAATGTGTAGTGTAGATTGAACATGATATGATGTTTGTAAACAAAATCCATGTTAATATAGTCTACCATGAATGAAGAAATCTTGTTGTGATTAAGTAACCAATTGTCACCATATTAAGGAGAAAGAAGAATTTTGACAACATAAATTAATACAAAGAATCATGTTAATATGCTTAGGAAATTTGTATGTGTTGAATATACGATTCATGTGTAATATTGTTATACTAAAATTATGCTTGATACCATGATGAGTCAAATGAAGAAAGAAAGAAAGATGAATTAGATTATTACTACAAAATATGTCTACTATTGCATGTTGTTATGTAAAAATATAATTCTTCATAAAAGAATTATCCTTGATGATTAAGAGACATGTTTATCTTTATTACCAAAATTCAATTAGTTTGATGGTGGACATAAACTAGTCTTCATGAATAAAACTCCTAGAAATCAAGTTTTTTTGAGAAAAATGCAAAATCTATATCTAGAATGAGAAGGGGAATTATTTAAAAATAGAAATACATATTTTAAAAAGAGTTTGAAATGAGATTTGCTACTGTTTTTAAAATTTATCTCAGTCAAGAGAAAGTTTATTTCAATATCATAAAGTGTTGGATCTTTGGATAAACGATTTTTAGGTAAAAAGAAAAAAAAACTGTTATGGGTCAGTCGGGTAAATATTTTCGAAAGTGGACCAGTTTGGTAAATAATTTCAAAAGTGGACCAGTTTGGTAAATAATTTCGAAAGTGGATCAGCTCGGTAATTATTTGGGTTGAGGACAAAATACATTAAGGCCTTCTCCCATTATAATAGTAGAGAAGTACAGATTAATTAAGAGCATAATTTAGATTTTTAGAAGAAAAGTAAAGTGTTGGTATGAGAATAAATTGTCTCAAGGAGATTATTTCTTTTAAATTGAATACTTGATTAGTATACATGCTCAAATTGGATAATGAATTTCTGACTTAAGATTTTAATTATTAAAGAGTATGAGATTTATCGTTGTGTGAAATGATTTTTCTTTTGAAAAGGTTATACTCTAAATTTTGTTTAAGAAAGGTTAATGTGGTTGAGATATATTATATGTGCTTAAGTTGCTAAAGAGACTTAAAGTGATGGATTTATGTCATGAAAAGAATTATTGTTTTCAAAGATTGTGAACGAATGAATCATGAGTGATGCAAAGATGAGACATTGATTAAAGTATGGATAAGTTAGAGACATGAATATAATAAGTTAAGACATGATTATTTAAGGGTATATGTACCCATGCTTCTTGTACATGAAAGCTTATGACTTTGAGTTAGTAAGACCTCGGTACCGGCATTATTGAAAGAAAAGAATTGAGAAATGATTTGAAGATATGGCTAAGGAGCCATCTCGTATTTGTTGATTAAGACCGGTAGGAGGAAAAACTAATTCTTTGAATGGAAATTATTCATGTCTTGAACTTAGGAAAATTTAGGCACATAAGTGAAGATGTAGTAAACTTAGGGAAACGTAAGTGGGGTGCTCTATATAGTCGGCGGTGGACTCCAAGACTATAGACCCAGTTGGTGGACTGAGGTTGCCCTGTGGGAGACGGATTATTATATTTTAATCCGGGACTATGAGGACGGGTCGGCGGTGGACTCCAAGATCTTGAGTAGTCGGACGGATGGATTTTTGTGTTTACCGTCTCCAATGTATATATATATATACTGGGCTAGAGGGTCACATACGGGACGGTTCGTACGATGTGGAATCTGTTATAACAGCTGGCGGTGGACTCCAAGGCTGGGATTCACATTCGTGGAATAGTCTGAACTTTGTTTTGCTACCGGGTAGTTTTCATGGCGAGGAATCGAGCCCTTTATTGTGGAGAACGTAGGCGCTTGTCCTCGGACCTATGTAGTATGGGATGCATAGAATCCGAACAAGTGTGCATTAGTGTCATCCTAGTGTAGAATGGTATGCATTAGGCATTAAGACATGACATACACATATGTTTAGAATAATCACTTTTGACACTTTATATGTTCATTCAATCTTTTTGTGATTTGTTAAAGTATGAGACCGTTATACTATTCCCGGCATAGAGAGGATAGCCGTGTATAACATTTCGTCAGTTGTAAGTAACTGACGTGCCCACAGATTAACATGCAGGTAATGGACTATTCATGAAGCTATAAAGTGGATATGCTGGTGCTGTTTTATTTTAAAGATGTTGTAAATGTTTTATTGTAAATTTCATTCTTCCGCTGTGTAAAACCAAGTTGTAATTGAACTCTGATGTATTGTGAATAAAAAGTTTTAAATTTTCCTTGTAAAATTGTACGAAGTGAAGTAAAGATCCTGTGAAATCCCGAGTTTGTCCTTATTTGAAATTCGGGGCGTTACATAAAACCCTACAAGCGGAAACCAAACAACAAAATAAGAGTTGTTTTAGTTGTATTCAAGCGTATCCAAACAACAACAACAACTAAAACAACTCTTATTTTGGATATTTTGAGTACAAATACGTGAGAAAACCGCACAAACGACAACAAAAAATTATAAAACTTTGTTGAGTAGATCTGATCCACAACACACAAGCTAACACAACGTCTGGATGTGCATTTAGAGTCACGGTTTGCGAGATATGGGCTTGTATCGCTAAAGTGATACATTGTCATATCTCACAAAATGTGAGTCGAAACTCACTTCTAGAAATTACGTTGGCTTGTTTGTGGTGAATCCGACCTACTCGCAAAGTTTCTTAATTTTTCGATGTCGTTTGTGCGGTTTTACTGATATGTAACAATAACATACTATAATTTGTTAGATTTTGAGTGCGAAAATATAGAAACCCCCACAAATGGCAACCATAAGTTATGAAACTTTGCGAATAGGTCGGATTCTCCACACACAAGCTAACACAACTTGTAGCTTGCAACCAAGATAAAGCAATACATTGACATATCTTGCAAGTCGTGAGTCGAAACTCATATCTACAAGTTGCGTTAGCTTGTGTGTGATGAATTCGACCTAATCGCAAATTTTTGAAATGCTTTGTTGCCGTTTGTCTGGTTTTCTCATGTTTTCACTCACTTTTCACTATATCGGCGACTTAACATAAATTAGAACTCTTACCAATTAAATTTATTATTATTGTTGATAGATAAATGGGCAGAATAAGGGAATCGTCAGGCCTTTCTGGTAGTGGTAGTGGCGAACGGTTTACCGAAGTAAGATTAATTATTATTATTAGTTTTGAATACGAATATATAACATTGTATCAATAATAACTCGATTTGTATTCGTTCATGTAGGTTGGTGGCTGTCATTCTTCATCCGCTAAGGCCGGTTCGTCGTCTTCGATTGGACGTACACCTCCAAAACTAGAAGACCCAAGCGTACTCTCATTGCAACATATACACAGATCACAAGCCGTGTGGGATGGGTCCGCAAAGAAGTGTATCTTCCGGAAGCATGTGACTCTTCCCATGGACCCCCGTACCACTACGTACTTGGTCTAAACCGGTTTTTATGGAGTTGGAATGATGGATTATGTAATACCCCGATTTTCATTTATGAAAATTATTTATTTTGCACGTAGTGTGCACGTGCAATATTTTTTGTAATATTAAATTTTACAATTATTGTATGATGATGAGTATATGCATATGTGCTCTTTAATTATTTTTATATAAAGGGTCTTTTTCAAATAAACAAAAGCCTTTCCTTTAAGCCCAAATTTAATTTATTTATTATCTTTTATAAACTATTATTTTGGCCCATAAACTAAAGCCCATGAGTATTTTTATTTTAAATGCAACTTGTAATGTAGAACACATTTTAAAGATTATTTTTATGAAAAATATAATGTTCAATTTTTTGTTAAATGGGGAAAAGTTGCATGCACATGCATTGCACGTACACGTGCACATGCATATGTGTGGCCGGTTTTGATCTTTGGAGGGAAAGGAAATTTTCAAGTGGAGTCATGGGTGGTGGTTGCTTGATCATGGTTGGTTATTGTAACTCCTCCTTGAATCCTAGCCCATTGTTTCTAACTCCTAGTTTAATCTTAGCCTTCCATTCACTCCAAATTTTAGTATAAATACCCCCCCTAGCTTAGTTATTTTTGTACTAATTATTCCTCCAAAACCTATAGTTTAAAATACATTATTAGTAGTGTAGCAAGTGAGTTATAAGATTGAGATTGTGTGTGAGGAGTTTGTGCTTGCATCAAAAGGAGAGGCCAACATTCTTTGGAGCTCGGATTGCACCTTGGAGGCGAGTGTGCACTTCGGCGAGGAGGAGGATCGCTCTCTTGGCAAGGACATTTGTTCAGGAGGTGTTGCTAATTATATTCTCTACAAATTAAGGTGGGTGATTTTCCGTATTTCTAATTAGGAAGCATGCTAGAATTAAATTGAATTAATGATGCATGAAAAAGATTAATAAAGAGTACTTTTTAATTGGAAAAAAATGGCTTATTAATTGATTGGAATGTTAATCAATGGCTTGGATGTGTTTCCATCATTTAATTTAAGTTGTGTGTAAATTGATTATAGCTATGGATGTTCGAAGAAAAATTTATTATTAGCATCAAGAACTATAAGCAAAAATTAGTAGACGACAATGTAGTTTTGTATGCTTAAATGGACCTTGTGTGATAATATTGTGATGAATGACTAAAAATATAATTTGTGGGTTTGTGAAAGGATTAAAAACAGAGAACTGATGTAGAGATTATTGAAATCAAAATTTGATAAGAAATGTCGAAAAAGAAATGTGTTGGTAGTAGCTTATGATTTAACCAAATTGTATGGAAAATATGTGTTTAATTATTGAAAAAATTATTTTTAATATAATGGAGTATAAATTATGATGGGAATAATCAATCTGGAAATTTACAGTAAGTTTAGTAAAAGCAAAATCAAATGAAAGCTTTTGAACATCGAAATGTTTTATTAGACAGAAAGAATGGATTTAATTAAATTTCGAGTTGCACTATTGACAACCTGAGCTTATAGCTCAAGTGGTCGGGATGCTCTTAATTGCTACAGTGTGCGGGGTTCAGTACAGGTCGATGGTGCGAATCCTGTAAACAACACATTTTTTTTGTGCACATTTAAAAAATTAAGTTAACTGCAGCCGAGAGCATTTAATGCTCTCGACCTCTTTTATATCGTTCGGCGCATGTGGCCTAACGGCCAGAGCGTGCGGCTTGCTTCTCGGGGGTTGTGGGTTCGAATCCTGGTCTCGGCCAGTGGTTAATTGTGGGAAAAAATATTTTTTTGGGTGTTTTTGATGATTAAAAATTATGAAAAAAATATGATTATTATTCTAAAAATATGTGGGACTTATGAAAAATAATTTGGGAGTTATCAAAATAAAATAGAGTATATTTGTGAGAACAAATGTATAAATAGAACTATGGTTCTACACTTGTATTTTGTGGAGGTTATAATTCGTAAAGGAACTTGAAATAAAGTGTTAGAAAAGAAATATGAGTAAGAAGGAAATTATATAATGTGAAGTGATGTGAAGTGATGTGAATTATTCTCATTGGAGAATAGTGTGACAATTATGAGTTGTGGATATTCTTTTGACCATTTAATTAGTAATGTAATTTTAATGTGGAAATGATATTTGATGAATTACATGATGAATAATTGAATTCCATGTATAGTTATGGACTCATGAATAATTTAGAAATCATGATTGGAAAAGAGAAATATTATTGAGTATGACAACTCAAATATGTGAATTTATAAATTGAAATTGAAAATTAGAGTGTAGCCAAAATTCACACCGGTAAGTGAAAAGTGATGAATTATGATTATTGATATTGAAAAGACCAAGTTTGGGTCATTGTGAAATGAAAGAAATAAGACCGGTAGTAGTGAGAGGGTTAACTCTAAAAGATGGATTTTGTTCATGATTTCATTAAACTAAGGATTAGTTACATAGTGAAGATGTGATGAAAGTAAGAGAAAAACATTGAGTATGAGGGCCATTGGATTGGCGGCGAGAGAGTATCCCAGGATGTCCCATGATGAGTCATGATAGGGCGTGGATACTGCTCCAGAGTACCGTCCCGGTGGTAACGCTCGTGGGGTGTTGGACGACTGCGGGTGGTGTCATGTCTATGGTAGGAGCTGAATTACCACAGGATGCCTGCATGATGAGTCATGTATCAGTACATTGGGATTCCCTCCAGGGCGCCTAGACATGAGTTCGTATGTCAGAAAATATTTAGGATACTTACCGTAGTTACAGTAGTAGATTAAGACATGACGAGGGATTGAACCCTACAAGATGAAGAACGATTAAGGGCTTGCCCTCGGACCTATGTAGTATGGGATGCATAGAATCCGAACAAGTGTGCATTAGTGTCATATAATATAAATAATTGCATTAAGGACTAAGTAAAAAATCACAACACGACATCAATAGGGTATTCCCTTTAGTTTGACATGTGACAAGTTTGTGTTTGTTAAATATGGAAAATCAGTTATACTATTTCCGGCATAGAGAGGATGGCCGTGTATAATGTTCGTCGGTTGAAAAAACTGACGTACCCACAGTTTTGTATGCAGGGTAAATGACATGATAAAGATTAAAGAAGCACAGATGCTTAGAGATTATTCAAATGTTGATGTACATTCATTTAAATGTTGTAAATTTGCTTCCGGTGTAAAATGTAAAGAGTAAAGTTTTTCATGTAACTCTGATGTAAAGTGAAAAGTTTTAATTTCCTTGTAAAATTGTACTAAATGAAGTTTAAAGATCCTGTGGAATCTCGAATTCAGTGTATTTTGAAATTCGGGGCGTATCAGAGTGGTATCAGAGCCACACTTCACACTTGTACAAATTTATAAGGAACGACACCCTAGAAGTGGACATTAGAGTGTACGTTTGAGTCTAGAGATTTAAATGTAAGTGACTTACATTTGTGTTGCTCTATGACTTATGCTTTTTCCTCCCTATTTCTAAGATGGCTGATCACTTTGACCCTGCTGCAGACGACGACTGGCATATCATCGAGGAAGAGTACCATCCTGGACAAGCAGATTCTGAGGAAGAGTACTACCCAGGGCAAACAGATTCTGACGGAGAAGAATGGCCTGAATCCCGAGAGATCACCCCACCTCCGGATTCATCTGATGAATCTTCTGACGAAGAAGCAGAACCGGTTCCAAATAGTCTTGTGATATCTTATCAGAGGCAGGTAGAAACACTGCGAGAGAGAGTCGGATTATTGGAGGCTCAATTGGCAAAGCGCAAGGATGACTTTGCAGTTGTCAGTCATCGTGTATGGGAACTCAAGAAGAGGAAAAATATGACCGATGTGCTGAAGGAAGAAGTGATGAACTACGGGGAGAACTTCGAGAAGCGAAGAGGAACCGTAGGAGTTAGACTATTGTAGCTTCTACTGTTTTCATTCTGATGTCAAGAAATGTTTTTCAATTCGAATGTATAAAATTTGGAATTCAATGAAATGCAAGTTGATTTAAAATTCGTGTCTTATACTTCGAATTTAATGGATCTTTTGCATCAGAATATGGCTAGAAGAGGAGCTAGAAACGGTGAAGGTCTGGATCTGGAAACGGAACTCGCGATGGTCTATCAGACACTCAACACCGTGGCCATGAATCAGAACCAAAGAAGGGTACCTGCAAATCCGATGCCCGAAGCGATCAAATTCGTGGAATCATTCAAACGAATGAAACCACCTGTGTTCGAAGGAAAGTCAGACCCTGATGCGGCTGACAACTGGATTCGTCAGGTAGAGACGATCTTTGAAGTGCTGGAGACCCCTGAGGGCAGCAAGGTGAAGTTGGCGACTCTGCAATTTGAGAAGGATGCGGCTGTGTGGTGGTAGTCGATGAAGCGGACCATGGGAGGCATAGTTCTTGGCTGGGAGGAATTTTTGGAAGAATTCTGCAGTCACTATTTCCCCTCCGACGTCCAAGAGAAGAAGGTTATTGAGTTTCTGTCATTACAGCAAGGTAGCATGTCAGTTAGAGAGTACGAGACCAAATTTACTCAGCTCTCTAGGTATGCTCCTGAATTAGTGATGGATGAGGCTAAGAAGGCTCGTAAGTTCGAGCATGGATTGAAGCCGAGCTTGAGGTTCCGGATGATACCTCTTGGTATCAGAAGATTCGACAAGCTGGTCAAGCGCGCGGCAGCCACGGAAGCAGACATGGAGCAGTTTCATGTTGTTCAGAATCGGAAGAACAATTGGCAGTCTGGAAAGAGGCCTGCCAATTCTGGAAATTTCAAGGGACAACCATCTGCACAAAGGTTCAAACCGACAAGGACGAACGCTATTAGTGTGGCTGGAGGACTTGGGAACAATGTGGTGAGACCTCCTGCGGTAACTTGCTTCAACTGTGGTGAGACGGGACATTACAAATCTCAATATCTCAAACCACGGAGTGTGAATCGCAATGTACCAATGCAGCAGACTGGGAAGAGATCGTACCAACCAGGGCGAGTATTTGCCTTGACGGAAGCTGATGCCGATGAGGTAGATCATGTCATCACTGGTACGAGGGCAGATGTCTAGAGGTTTATGTTGTTTCTTTTTCCCGTTTATTTAGTGAACTGTTACGTAATGAGTGTGTATTATGTAACAGGAGAACTTTATTTAAATGGAATGAAAGCTGTTGTGTTGTTCGATACTGGATCCTTTCATACTTTTGTGTCTCCTAAATTTGCTAAAGTGTTGAGAGTTGAACTGAAGATTTTTCCAGACAATATCTTAGCAGTAGCTACTCCATCAGGGAAAACTTTAACCACTGATCGGTACTATGCGGATTGCGAGATTGTGATTGGGGACAGAATCTTTAGGATTGATCTAATCGAGCTGACTATCTTGGGAGTCGATGTTATCATTGGCATTGATTGGATGTCGGTGTACAGTGCAAGCATCGAGTGCAAGACCAAGACAGTAACAGTGAAGTCTCCAGGTGGACCTGAAGTCACTTTCCAAGGGAAGAAGAAGTGTTCTAGGCTGGTGGCAGCTATCCGCAAGGAAGAGATTCCTGTGGAAGTGCAAGGAATTCCTGTGGTTCGGGACTATCCGACTGTGTTCTTGGATGATTTTCCTGGGTTACCCCCGCATCGTGATGTGGAGTTCAGCATCACTGTTCAACCGAGAAGTGCACCCATTTCTAAGGCACCGTATAGGATGGCTCCAGTAGAACAAGATGAGGTGAAACAGCAGATTGAGGAACTGTTGGAGGAAGGCTTTATTCAACCTAGTGCGTCACCTTGGGGAGCACCAGTGCTTTTGGTAAATAAGAAGGATGGATCGATGAGAATGTGTATCGATTACCGAGAGCTGAATGAGGTCACTGTTCAGAATAAGTATCCTATTCCCCGAATTGATGACTTGTTCGATCGTCTACAAGGAGCAGCTATTTTCTCCAAAATAGATATTCGATCAGGATATCACCAAGTTCGAGTGAAAGCTGAAGATGTGCACAAAACTGCATTTAGAACTCGACATGGGCATTATGAATTCTTAGTTATGCCATTTGGAGTGACGAATGCACCCACAATCTTCATGGATTTGATGAACAGAGTTCTGAGACCGTTCATTGATTCTTTCGTCGTGGTGTTTATCGACGATATCCTCGTGTACTCCAAGTCAGAAGAGGAGCACACCGAGCATCTGGCAGCAGTGTTGAAGAAGCTGGAAGAGCAGGAGTTGTATGCCAAGCTATCCAAGTGTGATTTCTGGAAATCTGAAGTGACATTCCTAGGTCACATGCTTTCTAAGGAGGGAGTGGCAACTGACCCTCAGAAGATAGAGGCAGTGAGAGATTGGGCTAGTCCTACTACAATAAAGGAAGTCAGAAGTTTTTTTGGAATGACTGGATACTACAGGTGATTCATTCAAGGTTATGCTCAGATAGCCGTGCCGCATACTGGTCTGACCAAGAAGAATGTGAACTTCAAGTGGACTGAGCAATGTGAGGCAAGCTTTCAGGAGTTAAAAGAGAAGCTGACTACTGCACTTATTTTGGCTTTGCCTAGAGCAGGTGTTGAGTATGATGTTTACAACGATACTTCACATCGTGGGCTTGGTTTTGTCTTAATGCAAGAAGGAAGAGTAATCGCTTATGGGTCTAGGCAACTACGACCGCATGAGAAGAATTACCCGACTCATGATCTGGAGTTGGCTGCGATTATCTTTGCCCTGAAGCAATGGAGGCACTACGTGTACGGTGAGAAATTGAATATGTACACGGACCACAAGAGTTTGAAGTATATATATCAGCAGAAGGATCTGAATTTGAGGCAGCGAAGATGGTTGGAAGTGCTTGAGGAAATGCAACCTGAGATCAAGTATCATCCTGGGAAAGCTAATGTTGTTGCTGATGCACTTAGTCGTAAGAGCAGTTTATCTAGTTTGATTACAACTCAGAAGCATCTGATTGAGGAATTGGATCGAACAGGTATTGAAGTTGTCTTGCAAGGATTGGGAGCATCTTTAGCTCAGTTGAGACTTCAGCCTACACTGAATGGAAGGATCATTGCAAGTCAAGAGGTTGATGCTAATATCTTGGAGCTGAAGGAGCAGGTTGGTGCTGGCAGGTTGCCCGGATTTCAAATCAGGGATGGAGTGCTGTGGTTCGGAGATAGATTGTGGTTCCAAATCAGGCGGACCTGAAAGAAAGTATCCTTCAGGAGGTGCAAGCTACTCTTTTGTCGGCACATCCTGGGAGTACTAAGATGTACAAAGACATCAAACAGCATTTCTAGTGGTCAGGTTTGAAATGGGATGTGGCTAAATTTGTGGCGAAGTGTGAGGTTTGTCAGCAAGTCAAAGCCGAGAATCAGAGACCCGGAGGTCTATTACAACCGTTACCTATTCCGGAATGGAAGTCGGATAACATCAATATGGATTTCATTATGGGATTGCCCAAGAGTCCTAAAGGCAATGATGTGATTTGGGTTATAGTCGATCGACTAACCAAGTCCGCTCACTTTTTGGCGATGAAACTCACTGCTTCGATGGACAAGTTAGCTGAGTTGTATGTTGGCGAGATCGTCCGGCTCCATGGTGTTCCGTCAACTATTGTGTCTGATCGAGATGTGCGGTTTACTTCACATTTCTGGAGGAGTCTTCAGACAGTTTTTGGTACCAAGACAGATTCAGCACTGCTTTTCATCCGCAAACCGATGGGATGACCGAGAGAGTCAACCGTATTCTTGAGGATATGCTTCGGTGTTGTATACTAGACTTTGGAGGCAGTTGGGAAAGGCATTTACCTTTGGTAGAGTTTGCCTACAACAATAATTTTCAGACTAGCATTGGGATGGCGCCGTACGAAGCTTTGTATGGCAGGAAGTGCAGGACACCTGTTTGTTGGTTTGAAGTTGGGGAGCGTCAATTATTTGGGCCTGAGCTTGTGCAGCAAACCTCTGAAAAGATTGATCTGATCAGGAAAAGGTTAGTAGAAGCTCAGAGCAGGCAGAAAAGCTATGCAGACAACCGGAGAAGGGACCTTGAGTTTGAGGAAGGTGACATCGTCTTTCTGAAAGTATCGCCCAGTAAAGGCGTGATCCGTTTCGGCAAGAGTGGGAAGTTAGCCCCGAGGTTTATAAGCCCGTACAAGATATTGTAAAGGATCGGGAAAACTACTTACCGGCTTGAATTACCGGAAGAGTTATCTCAGGTGCACAATATTTTTCATGTGTCTATGCTGAGAGGTTACATTCCAGATCCGAGTCATCATTTTCCTGAAGTGCCGGAAGGTTTGCAGTTGGATCTGAATTACATCGAGTCTCCTGTTGAGATTGTTGATCGTCGAGAGAAAGTCTTGAGGAATAAGACGATACCGATGGTCAAGGTAGTCTGGAGAAACCATTTGGTTGAAGAGGCTACTTGGGAGTCTGAGAAGAGGATGTTAAAGGATTATCCTGAGCTTTTTGCTTGATATGTATTTTGTATTTTTTTTTGTGCTTGTTATGAGTGTTTATTTCTCGCTCTTGACTGTGGTCCCGGGGACGGAATTATTCTAAGGAGGGAGTGTTGTAATGCCCCGATTTTCATTTATGAAAATTATTTATTTTGCACGTAGTATGCACGTACAATATTTTTTGTAATATTAAATTTACAACTATTGTATGATGATGAGTATATGCATATGTGCTCTTTAATTATTTTTATATAAAGGGTCTTTTTCAAATAAACAAAAGCCTTTCCTTTAAGCCCAAATTTAATTTATTTATTATCTTTTATAAACTATTATTTTGGCCCATAAACTAAAGCCCATGAGTATTTTTATTTTAAATGCAACTTGTAATGTAGAACACATTTTAAAGATTATTTTTATCAAAAATATGATGTACAGTTTTTTGTTAAATGGGGACAAGTTGCACGCACATGCATTGCACGTACACGTGCACATGCATATGTGTGGCCGGTTTTGATCTTTGGAGGGAAAGGAAATTTTCAAGTGGAGTCATGGGTGGTGGTTGCTTGATCATGGTTGGTTATTGTAACTCCTCCTTGAATCCTAGCCCTTTGTTTCTAACTCCTAGTTTAATCTTAGCCTTCCATTCACTCAAAATTTTAGTATAAATACACCCCCCCTAGCCTAGTTATTTTTGTACTAATTATTCCTCCAAAACCTATAGTTTAAAATACATTATTAGTAGTGTAGCAAGTGAGTTATAAGATTGAGATTGTGTGTGAGGAGTTTGTGCTTGCATCAAAAGGAGAGGCCGGCATTCTTTGGAGCTCGGATTGCACCTTGGAGGCGCGTGTGCACTTTGGCGAGGAGGAGGATCGCTCTCTTGGCAAGGACATTTGTTCAGGAGGTGTTGCTAATTGTATTCTCTCCAAATTAAGGTGGGTGATTTTTCGTATTTCTAATTAGGAAGCATGCTAGAATTAAATTGAATTAAAGATGCATGAAAAAGATTAATAAAGAGTACTTTTTAATTGGAAAAAAATAGCTTATTAATTAATTAGAATGTTAATCAATGGCTTGTATGTGTTTCCATCATTTAATTTAAGTTGTGTGTAAATTGATTATAGCTATGGATTGTTCGAAGAAAAATTTATTATTAGCATCAAGAACTATAAGCAAAAATTAGTAGACGACAATGTAGTTTTGTATGCTTAAATGGACCTTGTGTGATAATATTGTGATGAATGACTAAAAATATAATTTGTGGGTTTGTGAAAGGATTAAAAACAGAGAACTGATGTAGAGATTATTGAAATCAAAATTTGATAAGAAATGTCGAAAAAACTCTGGGGGAGAGCCATTTGGGAGACGGGTTTGAGGAGCAACTCTAGAGGAGAGTTGTGAGCTCCGAACTCGTTGAGAAGAGGTCCGCTTCGGAGGTGAGCGGAGTGAAGAGCTCGGCTAAATGTGTTGGTAGTAGCTTATGATTTAACCAAATTGTATGGAAAATATGTGTTTAATTATTGAAAAAATTATTTTTAATATAACGGCGTATAAAATATGATGGGAATAATCAATCTGGAAATTTACAGTAAGTTTAGTAAAAGCAAAATCAAATGAAAGCTTTTGAACATCAAAATGTTTTATTAGACAGAAAGATTGGATTTAATTAAATTTCGAGTTGCACTATTGACAACCTGAGCTTATAGCTCAAGTGGTCGGGATGCTCTTAATTGCTACAGTGTGCGGGGTTCAGTACAGGTCGATGGTGCGAATCCTGTGAACAACACAATTTTTTTGTGCACATTTAAAAAATTAAGTTAACTGCAGCCGAGAGCATTTAATGCTCTCGACCTCTTTTATATCGTTCGGCGCATGTGGCCTAGCGGCCAGAGCGTGCGGCTTGCTTCTCGGGGGTTGTGGGTTCGAATCCTGGTCTCGGCCAGTGGTTAATTGTGGGAAAAAATATTTTTTTGAGTGTTTTTGATGATTAAAAAATTATGAAAAAAAATGATTATTATTCTAAAAATATGTGGGACTTATGAAAAATAATTTGGGAGTTATCAAATTAAAATAGAGTATATTTGTGAGAACAACTGTATAAATAGAACTATGGTTCTACACTTGTATTTTGCGGAGGTTATAATTCGTAAAGGAACTTGAAATAAAGTGTTAGAAAAGAAATATGAGTAAGAAGGAAATTATATAATGTGAAGTGATGTGAATTATTCTCATTGGAGAATAGTGTGACAATTATGAGTTGTGGATATTCTTTTGACCATATAATTAGTAATGTAATTTTAATGTGGAAATGATATTTGATGAATTACATGATGAATAATTGAATCCATGTATAGTTATGGACTCATGAATAATTTAGAAATCATGATTGGAAAAGAGAAATATTCTTGAGTATGACAACTCAAACATGTGAATTTATGAATTGAAATTGAAAATTAGAGTGTAGCCAAAACTCACACCGGCAAGTGAAAAGTGATGAATTATGATTATTGATATTGAAAAGACCAAGTTTGGGTCATTGTGAAATGAAAGAAATAAGACCGGTAGTAGTGAGAGGGTTAACTCTAAAAGATGGATTTTGTTCATGATTTCATTAAACTAAGGATTAGTTACATAGTGAAGAGGTGATGAAAGTAAGAGAAAAACATTGAGTATGAGGGCCATTGGATTGGCGACGAGAGAGTATTCCAGGATGTCCCATGATGAGTCATGATAGGGCGTGGATACTGCTCCAGAGTACCGTCCCGGTGGCGACACTCGTGGGGTGTTGGACGACTGCGGGTGGTGTCATGTCTATGGTAGGAGCTGAATTACCACAAGATGCCTGCATGATGAGTCATATGTCAGTGCATTGGGATTCCCTCCAGGGCGCCTAGACATGAGTTCGTATGTCAGAAAACATCTAGGATACTTACCGTAGTTACAGTAGTAGATTAAGACATGACGAGGGATTGAACCCTACAAGATGAAGAACGATTAAGGGCTTGCCCTCGGACCTATGTAGTATGGGATGCATAGAATCCGAACAAGTGTGCATTAGTGTCATATAATATAAATAATTGTATTAAGGACTAAGTGCACTATCACAACATGACATCAATAGGGTATTCCCTTTAGTTTGACATGTGACAAGTTTGTGTTTGTTAAATATGGAAAATCAGTTATACTATTTTCGGCATAGAGAGGATGGCCGTGTATAATGTTCGTCGGTTGAAAAAACTGACGTTCCCACAGTTTTGTATGCAGGATAAATGACATGATAAAGATTAAAGAAGCACAGATGCTTAGAGATTATTCAAATGTTGATGTACATTCATTTAAATGTTGTAAATTTGCTTCCGCTGTAAAATGTAAAGAGTAAAGTTTTTCATGTAACTCTGATGTAAAGTGAAAAGTTTTAATTTCCTTGTAAAATTGTACTAAATGAAGTGTAAAGATCCCATGGAATCTCGAATTCAGTGTATTTTGGAATTCGGGGCGTTACAGATTACTTATAACTCTTGTCGAGCGATGGAAGTCGGAGACACACACATTCTATCTACTGATAGGAGATATGATCGTTACTCTCCAAGATGTAACAATGATTACTGGGATTTCTATAGATGGAGTGACCGTGACAGGGAACATGGACTTCGACCAAGTGGAAGTTGTAAGTGATTACCTCGGTGTCGATTTAGAGGCTGAATTGGCTGTATTGAAAAAGCAAGTTGAAGTTGAAGTTGCAGTTGATCTTACGTCATATTATGAAGATGAAGTAGTATCACAAGCCGTAGCACAAGCTCAAGCTGAAGAAGAAGAATTTTTTTGGAATGAAGTTTTAGACGGTTGATCCCTCCGACTTGCATGGTTGAAATCAAGGTTCAATAGGAATTTGAATGATGATTCCACTGACGAAGACGTCCAGTAATACACGTTGTGTACTTTGTAAGTTTTATTGGAGGTGTGTTCTTCCCAAACTCCTCTGTTGATCTCGTGCCACTAATGTATGTACCGTTTGGGCGACTCCACTATGGCCGGCCGGTATAGTTGGGGAAGTGTGACCTTAGCATCATTGTATAGGTCGTTGTGCGCATGTGCATTGAATTCTCAACAGATAGCGAGGCCAATGAATTTGTTGTAGATTTGGAGTTGGGAGTGCGTGCACATCAGTTGTCCCTGTGTTGTTGAGCCATCACCGGCTTGGTTGGCTGATGCACCGATTCTAGTGTAGTGCCCCCGAATTTTCAATATAATATCTCAGAAATACGTGGCACAATTCTCAACATCTACTCAATGTAATAGTAAACATAGCCAAAACACATAATAAATTTTTTTCAACTTAAATTACATCAATTCTTTACATAGCACAGCGGAATACTAAACACTTTGAATTACATTCTCTTTTCTTTTACAATCCATTTTTAACAATTTGCATAAGCCATAATATCATTCTACTACATGCAACCAAATTCCAAGCTAACGGTACCTACCTGTAAAATATGAGGCTAGAGATAATCCTAATCCCCAAAACTAAAGGAGTCAGCCATAACGGTGTAAGTGACATTAAAAGAAATACAATTTAAATGAAACATAAAGAATAAATTCGAAATCAACACATTCCCACAGCAACAACAAATTGAATATGAAATAACGATAAATAAAGCATAAAACATCAAGTGAAACTAGACTAAGTGTCAAGTGTAGGAAAACAAAAAATATCATGCATAATACAAGTCAAGAAACACAAATGCAGGATGATGACTCTCTAATGCATACTTGTGGATTCTATGCATCCCACAATACATAGGTTCGGTGCAAGCCCTTATCGTTCTCCACTTTATATGGTTAAATCCCTTGTTATGCAACTAATCCTACTACGATGACTACTACAAGATTTAGATAAGCTGTGAGTATCTAGCCCATGCCTCGATAATTCCGGAGGTCAATCTCTATCCACGGATAATTTTAGAGACTATTTCACTCACACCTGGGAATCTTCGAGAATACCCCACACCGCAAGCTATGGTGCCTCATCACATGAATACCCCACGAGCGTCGCCTCGGCCTCGATAATTCCAGAGATCAATCCCATGACGCAGGTAATTCCGGAGACTATTTCACTCACACCTCGATAATTCCGAGGATTATCTCACATCACAGACCATACTGAGGTCCATCACTCATGTTTGCACTCATTTCATCATATCAACATCTAGTGTCTGTCCTTATCTTATTAAGTTAATTAATAAATTACAACTCTCCTAGAGTCGGTGTACCCAACTGGACTTAACCTAACTGATCAACAACAATGGCCCAACTGGCCAAATCACAAATCTCAAGTGCCGGTGTACTAGGGCCCCACTCACCCTCTAGAGTCACAAATCAAAATTTCAACACAATTCTCACAATAAGATTTCTTAATCTATCACCAAATCGTTTATATTAAGAAAACGTCTTTAAATCACACAAATCCAAATTTATCTGGATACTCACAAAATTCCCTGAAACAAAATCTGAGATTAAATCTCTTAAACAACTGAGTTTCGCATTTTGAAGTTATATAAAAATCACAAAAAATCAATTCTTTGAAAATTGTATATATTAAAGAATCTGAAACTATGACGGGACGGTGGTAAAAATTGCATATCTTACAATATATAAGTTTGATTGAGGATCCATCAACTGTCCTGAAAACTAGGTGCAGTGAGCTACAATTTCTATTTTATAAGTTTTAGAAAATTCCATCAGCAACTAAGTCAAAAACTAGTTCCAAACTGAGACATACCGCAGTTTTAAACAGCTCAAAATCCTTTTGAAAAGTTTGACAGTATAGTAGAAAAAAATTCATATCTTACAATCTTTAAGTCGGATTGAGGATCCGTCAACGGTTCTGAAAACTAGACGAAGTGAGCTACAACTTATATTTTATAACTTTTAGGAAATTCCATCAGCAACTAAGTCAAAAACTCGCTCCAAACTGTGAAATATAGCAGTTTTAAACAGTTCGAAATCCTTTTGAAAAGTTTGACAGTACGGTAGAAAAAAAATCATATCTTACAATCTATAAGTCGGATTGAGGATCCGTCAACTGTTCTGAAAACTAGACGCAGTGAGGTACAACTTCTATTTTATAAGTTTTAGGAAATTCCATCAGCAAATAAGTCAAAAACTCGCTCCAAACCGAGACATACAACAGTTTTAAACAGTTCAAAACCCTTTTGAAAAGTTTGACAGTACAGTAGAAAAAAAAAATCATATCTTACAATCTATAAGTCGGATTGAGGATCCGTCAACTGTTCTGAAAACTAGACACAGTGAGCTACAACTTCTATTTTATAATTTTTAGGAAATTCCATCAGCAAGTAAGTCAAAAACTCGCTCCAAACTGAGACATACAGCAGTTTTAAACATCTTTTTCAGCCACTTTAAAATCCGTGTTTCTTACAACCGATACGTAGTTTTTAAATCTTTAAAAGCATGAATTCGTGAAAAATAAAACCCTGAGATGATCAAATACAACTTGTTTAACATACTGGAGTTTATAAATCAAATTAAATCCTCATCGAATTCATAAAATATCAAATTTTCATTCAAACTTCTTAAAAATCAAAAAATGTGTATGCATGTGTATATGTGTGTGTGTATATCAGTAAAATCTTCAAAAATCACTGTGTGTAAGTAATATACTGGTCAATTCAAACTCCGCATCAGTAGAAATCAAGATCCAATCGGAAATTTCACAAAAACGTCAAAAAATCAAGTTTCGGCTGAAACTATGTCAGACCCGAAATACAAATCTACTTCAATTCATTAAAGCTTGATCTTTTGATTATAAAACCCTTCTTGCAAATTTAGTAAACATGACTAAAACTAGTTATATTAGTTTGTCCATGATTATAAGCATCTACAATAATTTTTCATCAAGTTTTACTCATCAAAATATCATAATAGACCCTATGTATGTGCATACACAGCAAAACCCCAATTTTTGTTCACTTTACGCAATATACATCATACAAATTTATTATACATAATCAAATCAGTAAGAAATATGAAAGAAAACAACATACCCATGATTTCTACTAAGTTCTTAACAATCTCAAGTCATCTATATAGAATTTTTATTCATCAATTCCATAGTTTCATGAAAAGTTCTACTTTTATTCATTCATCCATCAATAAATTCACTATATCTTCATACCATAATCTATCATGTGTTCTACTAGCCAAATCATCATATATAACATGCATACAACAACAATAAATCAGACATATGTCACTCACCTCAATGAAGAATCAACCGAAATAATAAAGAATAAGAAAAAGCCCTTCCTTTTGCAAAAATCCAAGATCCTCGCTTTGAAACTCCAAGAAACAAATAATAAAAATATATTTTTGTTTTTTGCAGAGGGAGGATGGCCGTAGTGGCTCTAATATAACCGCAAATCTAATGCATTAGGATTTTTACGAGTTTATGGAAACATCCTTTAACAAATTGTCCCTTTACATATATAGACCCCCTTTAATAAATTAGCAAAATAAACCAAATCTAGTAGAATAAAAATCTAATTCTTTATTTCTGAGTTGGCCAGTCATCATGCTCATCCCAAAAATCTGAAAATCTGAAGTTTTATCCTAAGTGGTAATTTTGCACAAAATCCCATCTTTTGTAATATTTGCAAATATGCCAAATAAATATCAAAAAAATCCAAAAAATTCATAAATATATCTACTAATAAATATTAGGCTTCCCCAAAATAATTTTCTGACTTTGAGTTTGCCAAAAAAATATTTGCCATAAAGTCCTCAATAAATCCCAAAATTGCATAATTATATATTTATTCAATTAATCGATAAAAATCAACCAAATATGGATATAATCTAATTTCTTATAGTCCAAGACTGAATAGTCGGCCCTAAAGAAAATTTTAAGTTCAATTTTCACCTTTAAATCACTTTTTACAAAAAGTCCCCTCCTTTTCGAAGTATTTATAAAAATAGTTTCTTTATTCAGAAAAATTCAAAAAATTATAATATACTCAATTATAAATAGGATAATTTATCCAAATTTATAAAAGTGGAAATTTGAACTTGAAAAATATTTGCATGTGGTTGCACGTGTAAAAATGTCGATTTTACAAAAAACCAAAATAATCAAATAAAATAATTTTAAAATTATTTATTAATTCAAAACGTTGTATTTAAAATTCTGGGGCTTTACATCCAGAGATGTTGCCTCCTTTAGAAGTGTACTAAGCAGGGCGACACATGTGGGTCGATAACCAATGCACATCTCTGACATATTATAGAGACGAGTTAGACGCGTTGTGCGACGAATGCGTCAATTAGGTTCCGTACACCCCGATAGTTTGCAACGACTTCCACCTGTATGTTTGGCCGCTAGCTAGCTTTGGTTGACGACTGCCCCACTCATCAACTTCTCTGTTGTGGAGTTATGCTAACTGGATAGAGTAATGCGGCAATTCGGATACCAGCAGAAGATTTCCAAAACCCGCTTGTATGGCAAGAAATTGCATCAAGTGAAAGGAACAGGTCACATGCCTAATTTTGACTGGGCAAATTTATATTGAGTACATGTGGCAAATTGGAATCGATGATATCATATGGTACTCGATATACTCAAATGTCGAATACCTTATGATGGCTCGAGGAAAGAAGTGTAGATGACGTGGTACAAGTGCATTACAAGATTGTATGTATCTCTGCATACCGTTGTACTAGCGAGAATCCAGATACTGATTCCCCCAACAGAGAAGGAACCACCACCGGCGTATTCCTCTTCTCAACAGATGTATCGGCCGAAGGCGTCGACCTATCGAGTCATGGTTAGTGTACTTTATGTAGCGTCCCGAATTTCCAATACGATATCTTAGAAATACGTGGCACAATTCCCAGCATCAACATCAATTGCAATATTAAACATAGCCAAAACACAGATAATTTTTATTTCAACTTTTATTACAACAATTGTTTACAAAACACAGCGGAATACTCAACACCTTGAATTACAAACTTCTTTACAACACATCTTTTACAATTTTACATAAGCTCTATTATCATTCTAGCACAAGTATCCAAATCCCAAGCTATAAACAACAACCTGTAAAACATGAGGCTAGAGATAACCCTAACCCCCAAACTACAGGGGTCAGCCATAACGGTGTGAGTGACATAAAACAAAATAACATAAGTAAATCATAGAGCATAGAGTCATCAACAATATGTTTTAACAGCATGAATAAATGAAATGAGAAATAACAATAAGTAAAGCATGAAAACATCAAGAAAAATAAGATAGTAAATAGTAATACATGAAAACATCAAGTGAATCTAGACTAAGTGTCAAGTGTAGGAAAAAAAACTGGAAAACACAAGCATAAAACAAAGTCAAGAAAACACAATCTCTATATGCTGACTCTCTAATGCATACTTGTCAGATTTTATGCATTCCATAGTACATAGGTCTAGTGCAAGCCCTTAACGATCTCCACTTTATAGGATTAAACCCCTTGTTATGCAACTAATCCTACTACGGTGATGGAAACAAGATCCAGAATACTCCGCGAATAGGCACCACAGCCCTCGATGCGCAAGCATCATGTAAAATATCTCAAAAACCGGAGAATCACCTTCCAACCGTGTACCCCATGAATAGGCTTGCAAGGCCCTCGACGTGCAGATACACCAGGTACATTCCATGAATAGGCCTGCCGAACCTCGACATGCGAATGCACCCTGCATGCTCCGTGAATAGGCCTGCAGACCTTCGACACGCAAACATACAAATGTCCTCTCGAGATAGAACAACAAACAGTCCTGGAACGCAACCGTTGGACTAACAAAACCAAAAGCATATACTTACGTTTTCCAAGTTCCATCACATCTCCACTAGTGCCTGTTCTTAAGTTGGTTATTATTAAAACACAAAAAAATCTCCATCTCTAGAGTTAGTGTATCCTGCCGGACTTAATTCCATAACAACCAAACCAAGACCCCCCAGGTCTAAATCAACAAATCTCATCTGCCGGTTTACTGGACTCCCACTCAACTCTTAGAGATATCATCAAGACCAAAACTCACAAATCCATCGTCAAAACGATCATATGAAAAAACTTCTCCAATCAACAAAAACTCAAATCTTTTATAAAATTCCAGAATCCACACCCAACAATAAAACATCTTGAAAACATATGTTCTATAAAAAGGATAATATTTAGAATAGTAAGTTATAGATCCAAAACTTTTAAAGAATCAACCGTTCAAAGAACATCAGGATAACTCAAGAAAACATCAGTAGCAGTCGACTGTAAACCGGAGTCGGTCGACTGTCCAGAGCGAAAAACCAGCACTTCAAGAAATAAAAATCTAAGTAGTAGCAATCGACAGTAAAAATTCATCGTTCGACTGTCCATGGCGAAAATCCAAAACTTCGCGAAAACATCAAAACAGAGCAGGAAAAATTGGTCAGTCGACTGTTCCACGTGAAAATCCAAAACTTTAAGAAAATATAAATCAGATTAAACCAATCAACTGTCCCACATAAAAGTCCAATACATCAAGAAAACACAAATCTGAGCAGTGACAGTCGACTGTATAATCTGGACAGTCGACTGTCCCGCAGAAAAATTCAACACTTAAAGAAAACATTAATTCAGAGCAGAGACAGTCGACTGCATAAGGAAGCCAGTCGACTGTCCTGCAAAAAATTTGAGACTCAAGAAAATACTTCAGCCCAGACCTCGATAATCGACTGTCGACATCGGTCGGTCGATTGTCAGTCCTCTAGACTGCAGTTTTAGTTGTGCACATTTCAACCGATACGGAGTTTTACTTAATAAAAAAATCGAATATGTAAAAGGTACAATTCTGATATGTTCAAATACGACTTGTAGAGTATATAAGAGTCCATAAAAACCAATCAAAACCACTTTGATTTGATAAAAATAGCGTTTTGATGATTATCTTCAAAATAAAACATGAATGTGTGCATATATCAAAACTAGAATTTTTAAGAATCAATCATACATCAAATAACTTCGTATTATGTTCCAAACTATATCAATACCGAAATAATTAAGATTCAATCGAAACTCTACAAAATACACAAAAATCCAATTTCTTCAAAAACAATGAAATAAGATATCTATGTACAAATGTTTGTGCGTCAAGAAAACTTCAAAACTCATCAATTAGAAATAGCGAAATGTTTAGATTTAATCTCTGTAAAAACCAATCATATCTAATTGAAAACTTCTCCAAACTTCACAAAATCACGAAATCCCCTAAATTGATCATAATGCATAGATCCAAATCTAAACCTCCCTTTCTCAAACTCCAAGACATAATTCTTAGATTCAATAGCCATTAAATTCATCCACTATCATTCACAATAATTTGTCCATGCATATGAGCAATCATAACAATCACTAATCAAAGTTCTACTCAACGAAAAGCCCCTAAATAGAGTTTATGCATTTATACACAAGTAAGGAAAATCTTTTTATCCACTTTTATGCAATACCTTCATAAAAAACTTCTCAACAAGTAAAAATAGCAAATATGTGAGGAAAAACGACCTACTCATGATTTCTATTCAGTTCTTTAGTAATCTCAAGTCAGCAAATTAGGGTTTCAATTATCAATAATATAGTTTCATGAAAGGATTCACTTTTAATTCATCTACTCATCAAAATTTCATATATCATCATATAAACTCCTAGTATGCTTTCTAATAGGTAGATCATCACATACAACATACATAAAACAAAACAAAATAAAACATGTCACTCACCTTGTTGGAGAGATCAAATGAATATGATAAAGCAATAGGAAAAATCCTCCTTCGCAAAAAATCTAAGATCTCCTCTTTAAAACGTCAAGAAAATAATAATAATAAAGCCTTTGTGTTGTGCAGCGAAAGACGGCTGCACTCCACCTTTTAAATAGGCCGGAAACCAAGAGAATTAGGGTTTTAAACATATTTGCAAAATACTCCTTTTAAAATATATCTTTACATATATAAATCCCTATAATTGTAAACATGATAAAACCAATTTATTTGAGATTTAACATCAAAACAACCTTCATAAAATCAGCCGGCACTGTTTGAGAAACCCAGAAAAGTAAGTTTGCATTTTCATCCTTATAAATAGCAATTTTGCAAAAAGATCATCTTTTATCAAAACTTGTAAAATAAACCAAATTCATCACACAAAAAAAGGAAAATTTTTAACCCTGAGTTGACTAGGCATTAGGCCCAGCCTAAAAAATCTGAAAATCTGGAATTTTCACCCCCATTTGGTAATTTTGCACAAAAGTCCTTTTTGTAATATTTGCAAATAGGTCCAATAAATGTCATAAAAATCCATAAAATTTACAAATAATATCTAATAATAAATAATGATTTTTAAAAAAATAATTTTTGATTTTGAACTTTCCATGAAAACCTTTGCACGTGTAAAAAAAAAATTTCAGAAAAATATTTATTAAATCTCCAAAAATAATTTTAATTCATTTATAAATCTTAAAAATAATATTTAAAAATAAGGGGTACTAAACTTTATATATTTATATATTTTCCATATGGATGTATTATTAAGTGAACATTTGATATTTATGAAGAGGGTTTCCTAACAGTGTTGTTTAATTTATAATATTCCAACTCGTTGTAGATTGATAACACATAGGATACAGTCCGGATAGTTGCTCGTACATTAAGAAGTGTCGTACTTGACAGCGTGAAGGAGGTAATGCGGGAGATCCTCAAACCATGCCCCCGCAATCTTGAAGATACAGGTGATGGGGCAAAACTTGATGCTTACTTAGATTCAACGGTATGTGGACCAAGGCGTAAGAGTGTGACAAGGGGAGGAGTTCAAATTGCCGAGCCACAACAACTGCAACAACAAGAACCGGAGGTGTCAGCGGAAGAAGAGCAAGATTCCAGATGAACCGATATCACAAGTGACACAAGTTAGATGCAGAAATCTCCCTCATAAGAGGAACAAGCCCGAACAATTCTCACCAAGTGGATGCAAACCGTCCCGATAGAAGAGGTACTTTGTAAATTTTAGTATCAAGTTCACAAAATTCTGAAACTTTGCAAGTTGTTAATTTTTTACTTTGTGTGGTTCATTATTTTATCTCTTAATTGACTAATACATATTCTTTTCTAACTTGATCAATTTTGTAGTTGATTTAAGGTCATGCGAGGAAGACGGTGTAGGTGTGTGACTTAGAAGCTACGTATGTAAAAAAAATTTTGTGAACTTGAAATGTATGTATATGACAAGAAGTTTGAATTTGTTCAAATTTGAAGCTTATGTGCTTGTTTGATATATGTCTATATTTGGAGAAATGATAAGTTGAAATGTCAGTTATGCTGAGATTTTGATTCTTAAAGTCTATGTATTTATGTTTTGTTGTTGTTGTAGATTGTTGTTTATGTTAGTTTTTATGCCATTATTATTTTTGTTATATCAGATGGATAAGAATGATTATGAATGGATTAAGTATGCTGATGCTGCTGTGTGAAGGAAATGGATGAGACTTTGTATGCAGCAGAATGCTGCTGTGAGCTTGAAAATTTTGAGCCAGATTACTTAATCTAACCCGTTATTGGCGATAACGAGTTAAGTGAGCTTAACCCTTTATTGGCACTTAACCCATTATCGCCAATAATGGGTTAACTTGAAGAAATCAAATAGAGAACTTGATTTCTTTCAAAAAAAAATTCTTAAAATTAACCCGTTATCGCCAATAACAGGTTAGGTTGAAGAAATGAAATAGAGAACTATATATTTCTTCAACTTAGCCCGCTATTGAAGACTTAACCCGTTATCGCCAAAAACGGGTTAGGTTGAAGAAATCAAACAGAGAACTAGATTTTTTTCAAAAAATGTCTTGAACTTAGCTCGCTATTGGAGAGAACGAGTTAAGTAAACTTAACCCATTATCGCCAATAACGGGGTAGGTTGAAGAATTCAAACAGAGAACTTGATTTTCTTTATATAAAAAAAAATCTCGTGAACATTTTTGATTTTTTTTGTTTTTTTGTTTTTTTTTTGTGGTTGAGGGGGGGGGGGGGGGGGGGGGGGGGGGGGGGGGGGGGGAGGGGGTGTGTTTGATGAAAAGGGTGAAGAAATATATGCTGAGGGTGTTGTCATCCTGGTCCAACATAACCCTGTACATGTAAGGAAGTACATGTTGTCATTGAAATAAATAAATAAAATTTAAAAAAATTCAAAAATCAAATAAAATCTCCATATCAATTTATTTCTCCATATAAAATCTTCATATAAAAATTAGGAATTTGTTGAAATCTCCATATACATTGATTTCAGTTTTACGGTTAGAAGGTTAGGGTTAGGGTGTTTGATATAGGGTTAGAAGGATAAGGTTAGGGCTAGGGCTAGGTTTTAAAATATATTAATTTTTTTTTTTAGTATTTTTTAATAATTCTTAAATTCTTAAAAATAATTAATTTCTTTATTATTGCTTCACATGATTGGAATTTAAAAGTTAAAAAAAGGAATTTAACACCAACAAAAACAATGATAGAATACCAAACCCAAGAAAAACTTTACAATTTTTTAAAAAAATTTAATATTAAAAATGAAAAAAATAAAAAAATAAAAAATCAATTAAAAAAGTCAAAGCATTCTAAAAAAATTAGAGTAATTTTTTTTTTTAAAAATAGACATTTTTAGAAAATAGAAAAAATTTAAAACATTTTGAAATTTAGAATTGAAATAAAATTTTAAAATATTAAAAATTTAATATATTAAAAAAACCTAAAGTAAACAAATAAAAAATTGAATTTTTAAAAATTCATCAAATCAAACAAATAACCAAAGCTAATATGCAAGGGTTAGGATTAGGGTTATGGGTTCGACTTGGAAGAGAGAAAAACAACGGGTTATATGTTTGAATTCTTCAACTTAATCCGCTACTCAATGTAAAAATCACATTGAAGAGATAAGGAGGACAAAGTTCTAGTAGAATGTTTAATGTGACTCATCATGTCATCACATTGAAGAGATAAGGAGAAGAAAGTTCTTAATAGGACTTTTAATGTGACTTATGTTGATTTTTAATTCAAAAAAAAAACACATTTAAGAATATCATCATAAACACCCCCCCCCCCCCCCCAACAAACAAACCCCCCCCCCCCCCCCCCCAACAAACAAAAAATTCCTTATATAATGGAATTCTTAACCCGCTATTGGTGATAATGAGTTTATTGAACCTAACCTGTTATTAACTAGTTAGGTTTTAGAATTTTTTTGAAGAATTTCAAGTTCTCTGTTAGAATTCTTCAACTTATCCGTTATTGGCGATAACAGGTTTATTTAATCTAACCCGTTATCAACAATAATGGGTTAGGTTTTAAAAAAAATTGAAGAATCGTTACAAATTGTATGACTGAAAAATCGTTATTTTTTATAATGACATGATGCATGGACAAATAAATTTCAAATAACTTGATTTTATATTTCTAGACTAATTTGGCTATGTTAATAATGTGAACAGTTCGGATCATCCATATGATAGATAGACACACCGTTTGCGCTTTCCATTGTGTTTGCAATTAGATACCCCCCCCCCCCCCCATATATATATATATATATATATATATATATATATATATATATATAGAGAGAGAGAGAGAGAGAGAGAGAGAGAGAGAGAGGAATGTTCTGTTGTGCACTGGGCCTCCGTGTGCACTCGGCCTTCCCGCCTTCGTATCGACGACCCAAACCTTCATATTGATCTACACGTCTAAATTAGTCTAAATATGTAAAATCAAATTATTTGAAATTCATTTGTCCATCCATCATAAGACTAAAAAAAATAATGATTTTCAGCATACAATTTTGTAACACTTCAGTGGATGGGCAAATGAATTTCAAATGATTTAATTTTATTTAGACTAATTTATATGTGTAGATCAATGTGAACAGTTCGGATCGTCGATACGAAGGCGGGAAGGCCGAGTGCACACGGAGGCCTTAGTGCACAACGGAACATTACTCTCTCTCTCTCTTCTCTCTCTCTCTCTCTCTCTCTCTCTCTCTCTCTATATATATATATATATATATATATATATATATATATATATTGTTAGATATTATATTAGATTAGATGTTAGTTTAGTCCCATATTGATTATGTATCAGTTTAGTATTCCCTTCTCTCCTATATATAGGAGATATATTGTACTCAGTTTATTCAATCAATTAATAATCAATCAATAAAGTGTTTCTTCCCATCCATAATTCTTACATGGTATCAGAGCCAATAGTCCTATAAGGCTTATACTATTTTCTATCCTCGTTGTCGAGGTAGAGTGATTCTCGTCTTCATCGGAATCACTCCACCTCCCAACATCTCTCTCCCGATCAAGTCTCCAAAACCCTAGCTGTCATCAAACAACAAGATCCAAAAATCCTAGTCATCATCAACTACCTCCACCAAAACCCTAGACACCATCAACAACAACAATCCTGTCAGCATCAACCTCCAACTTTCAGCGACACCATCAACACCATCAACTCCAACTCCAGCAACCACCCGCCGTCGCACCCACCATGACCCCTCCTCTGACCTCAACAACAACTCCCCATCTGCATCTTTTCCAATCAACACAACCCAACATCAATAGCAAGAAATCGTCAACATCAACAGTAAGAAATCGTCAAAATCAACTCCCGGATCCAACTTGACATCAAATCCCGAAGTTGACTCTCTGACTTCATCCCGACGTTGAACTCCTTCCTCGAAATCCTGATAACACTCTGGCAACAACAACATGAGTCACCAACAACATTGAACGAATTCAACTCCCCGTCGCCCCGTCACTGGTAGTAGTCACCAGAGCCGGAGCCGTCGCAAGACTTCTCTGTGGTAGCCGCGACCACAGCCTGCGACTGCCCACTCCGCAACCCCTCCTCTATGATCGGGCTCTAGATAGATTAATTTTTTTCATTGGGTGAAATCACTGTTTGGTGTTCTGGAATAGGACCTGATCCAGATCTGATCTGAACTCTGATCTTTCCATTGGTTGAGAGGTTGTTGTTTCGTGTTTGGAGCCAAGGACTGGATCTATTGACTGATCCAGATCTAATCCAAACAAAGCCTTCCTATTGGCTGAAGGTTTGGTGTTTTGTGTATGGAGTCGAGAACAGGATTTTCTACTGCTGCCGACCGCTAGTTGTCACCGCCGCCGTTCATTGTTAAAAAATAAAATAAAATAAAATAAAATCTTGCAGTTCATTCAGCTTCTACAGTTTTCGTCAACAAAATCACACTGAGTTTGAAAGGGGGAGATATCAACATCATCACAATTCTCGTCTTCCTCACCTTCCGTCGACGTTCACCATCTTCCGCATCCATTTCTCTGCTCAGGGACAATTCTTAAGTCAGGGGTAAGATCCCAACATACTACTACATCTCAAGTCAAGTATGAGATCCCAACATGCGCCAATAGTGCACCACTTCCTTCCACAATATACTACTACGTCACAAGTCAGGGGTGAGATCCCAACATGCGTCAATAGTGTGTCACCACATACTACTTCTTCTACTTCTCAATTCAGGGTGAGATCCCAACAGATCGGGATATAGAGATCCCACCACAGTTCGTGATATGGAAATCCCAACAGTGCGGCACCACTACTTCCTTCAACTACTACTACAACTATTCTCAAGTTAGGGAAAAACACATGCGCCATCGAGTGCCTTTCCTTCGCCATCCACTTGAGCGTCGTTCCAAGTATCACAGTTTGTCGTCCCTGCCACATCAACATCGTCAATATTCGAAACTCGTGTTACTTCAACCAACTTGAGTTTGAGAAGGGATGTTAGATATTATATTAGATTAGATATTAGTTTAGTCCCATATTGATTATGTATCAGTTTAGTATTTCCGTCTCTCCTATATATAGGAGACATATTGTACTCAGTTTATTCAATCAATAAAGTATATCTTCTCATCCCTAATTCTAACATATATATATATTATACTAATAGGAGAGAGAGTGTCAACCGCTCTCCTTTCTCTATTTTGAAATAAAGAAAGGAGAGCAAAAGGAGGAATTCGCATTTATTAACACATGAAGTACACACATTTTCATTAAAAAAATAAAATAATATAAAAGCCTCAAACCTATAAATGTGGTACTTAATTTCTAGAACTGTGCTTTGCTCATTAAGTGTTCGATGAAATGCCTATGTAGCATACAATGTGTTTGGTTTTGAAAAATTTTGCTAGACTAAATCAATTATATCTATGTATGATGTATGTATTAATTTCTTAAACCCTAATTTACTACCTCATTTTATTTTCAATTTCAAATTTGTGTTTTTGAAATCCTGAAATTTGAATTTGGGGATAAGTACGAGTTGAAGATAGGAATGACTGCAGTATCGGGTCAAAGAATGAGATTTGGTAAGGAGGTAGGTGGCGGAGAGGTTGGGGGGGTATTGGAGAATGGGACGTCGCTGCGGTTGAGGACGGCGGAGACGCGAGAGATGAGGAAGAAGGCATCTGATAGGGTGTGAATTTGGGAGGGGGAGGAGGAAGGGGACGGTTGAGATGTGGCAGGTCAAGACCTGGGTGTTGCCGGTCAGGATGTATACAAAGGCCGGACTGTGAGCGTATTTTTTAGGGTAAATTTCACTAAACTATACTCTTGTAGAGTTAATTTCTCTCAATTCTCTATCACTTTATTAAAATTCCATATAATTTTATGAGCCCATTAAACTTATTTTAGTCTGTGCAATTTACACAGGGTAACACTAGTGCATATATATATATATATATACATAACTGTTAATTTACTCTCTCTTGAAATAATCAAGTTCTGAAAGAAGTATTAATTACTTGCTTGAGAGTTGAGAGTAATATAGTTGCCACATAAAGAAGTACGAATGTAATTTACACGAGGAGCAAACAATTAGCATTTAAACTTCATTTTATTTTATTTTATTGTATTTTATTTGCAACAATCTAAACAAGCTATCTAAACAAATTTATAAGAAGAAGCTCAATATCACTTACCTAGCCATTACTAATTCCTGAATCATGGAACTGTGTGATAGAATCTTTCACTCTGAAGTCATTTTATAGGCTACAAGAACATCAGCTCCAAGCATTCTACATGTCAAGTCACCTACGTTTTGAGGTTGTGTTTCAGCTCAAGCCAGCAATGGGCGGTTGGGCTGAACTTATACAAATCCGAGCTCGAGCCCGAATTTTTTTAGGGTCCAAATTCGGCCCGATTTTGGGTCGGACTACAAAATTCAGACACAAGCCTGAACCCGAATCAGACCAAAAAGCTCGAGCCCGGCCCGATACATTCAAAAAAGACAGTTACATGAAAAATATTATAGAAAGTAATTATCATTCCTCGCTTTATGCATAATAAAATATATACAACTTGAGCTCTTCTCATGTAAGATTCAATTCACTACATAAAAGACAATTACAAATATATATATTAAGATTTACAACAATTGGCTAGTTGATAGTTACAAATGAACCACTGACAATGTCTATGGATAAAAACAATAAATAAATAAATTATATATACATTTCCTTTAAGGAATATGCTAATCAAACTAAGTATAGATCAACTTGACAAGTTTCTCACCGGAAAAAGCACACATGCTTTGTGATGTAGTTTGTTTTTGGAGGGTGGCAGCACCAGGTGTGAGTTCTTCTCAATTTGTATTTTGCGGAAGCTTCGGTACTGACGGTACGCCCGACCCTCAGCTGAGGGAACTGTAATACCCTAAACTTTCATTCTAAAAAGATATTGATTTTCACGTGTTGTGCACGTACAAATTTCATGTGTATATTATTTATCTATTTTTATATACAAAATTTCTTTTGGTAGTATGAACAATTATTTTTTCTTTCCTTTATTTTTATAAAAGCCAAATTCTAAAGCCTAAAACACTATTTTATTTGTATTAGGCCACTTTAATTAATTACAAATTTATTGTCTTGGCCCACAAGCCTAAGCCCACTAATTGTGAAGCCCACAAATTTAATAAATCAATTAAATTGTCACACTTGTCATGTAGAGATAAATGGTGAACATTTTGATTAATTAAATTGTACAAACTTCTACATAGGGGTACTAGGTGGCACGTGCAATGCACGTAGTGTGCAATGCACGCCCTTTTGGTGGCCGGATGGTGTGTGGAGGCATGGGAGAGTGGGTTGTGTGCATGGGTAGTTTATTTATGTGTGGATGGTTGCTATAACTTCCACTCCTATCCTAGCCCTCCATTCTACAACTATCCAACCAATCCTAGCCCTCCAATCTATTCTAAAATTAGTATAAATACCCCCCCCCCCCCCTCTTCATACTTGTATTCTACACTAAAGCCAATATTGAAAGGAGACATTATATAGGAGATATATATTAGTGTGTGAGTGTGAGTGTATGTGTGTGTGTTCCCCATTGGAGGCCGGCCGTCATCACCCTTGGAGCTCTCGGTTTTTGGCAAGGAAGCAAGGAGAAGGAGATCGTGCATCGCAGTCTAGGAGGAGAAGGCACTCGCTCGCATTCTAGGAGGCTCTAGGAGATTTCTTATTGGTTTTCTTCAAAAGGTGGGTATTTCTCATGACCTCTAGACTAGAAAGTATGCTAGAAAATGAAATTGAATTATTATTATAAGCTACTAGTTGGAATAAAATACATGCTTGTTTAATTAGAAGAAAATTGTTAATTAGCAAATGTGTTGATTGATCACTAGAGTTATTGCGTATGCGTAAAAGTGTATGTTTCTTATTATTATAAATATTAGAATGCATGCTATTTTTATTAAATTACATTTATGTGAAATTCGCTATTGAACCATGCTTATTGATTAAAAATGTCAAGTATTTAGTGTGTTAAAATTGAATTGATGGATTTGTTTGTTAATAGATGTAGTGAATTTCCCTATTGTGATATTTATCATGTGGAAGATTTGAGTAAATGAAAAGGAATGTCTTTTTTTTGCATACACATAATTAAATATATCATGTGGAGATTAATTAATAAAAGGGAAGTTTTACTCTCTTATAATGTTGGTTTTGTGCTCTAAAATATCATAGTGTCAAAACACAGTAGTAGTGAAAATTTTGGTGTGAAAAACTATCTCCCTGGGTGAACAAATGTGTAATAGTTTTCAATGTCGAAATGGGGTTCAAATATACACTCTAAGGCTAAATACATGTTTTAAAAAGAGGAAAAATAGTTTTAAATATACTGGTTATGGCAAAAATAAATGTGGATTTATTCTGGGTATTTTTGTTTTCAAATGAGGAGAAAAAGAGACAAATTCGCTTTGAAAACTTTGAAAATGTACTTTTGAACAGAGAGTGAAAACAAAACCCATTTTATTTATTATAATATCGATATGTTCACTTAGACCAACTGGTCGGAATGGGTTTGGGTCGCTACAGTAGCGGAGGTCTCGGGTTCGATACCGTCGCTCTGGTTTTAATTATTTTTGGTTGAAAACCAAAATCACCGAGAACTGAACATATAGGGATTTTAACCCCTAGTTAAATCGATGGGCGGCTTTGGCGCGTTGGTCTGTGCGCTGTCTGTTTCGCCGCTGGTTGTGGGTTCGAATCTCGGTGGGGTTTGAATTTAGAAAAAAAAGTGTTTTTTTTTTTGAGAATTTTGGATTAAATTGAATTTTTAAAATAGAATAAAAATTGGGAAAATGTGTTTTGATTACTGAAAAATTATTAGAACTTTATAAGAAATATTTATACAACTTTTGATGAAGTGTGAATAAGAAATTGGGATTTTTGCAAGAAAGGACTCATTTTTGAAATTAAAATTACTCTTTTAAACGAAAGAAAAATAAAAATAAAAATTTTGAGTTATAAAAGATGAATTTTTGAAAATTGTGACTAGCGTGATTAAATGGAATTATAAAAAAATGTGTTGTAGTAAGATTGTGAATTTGTGAATAATAGATTTGTGGAATATATGAAATTGTTGGTGACTATTAAGTGAAAGTTATTCTTGCACATGGATTGCACGCGAAATTGAATTATTGATCGTGATGAATTATGAATGATGTGAATACATGAATACTATGCCATTGGAATATGAATTGTGATTAATCATGAAAAGATCTTATGAGTATGACATTGTAATTATGAGTTGAAATTGAGAATTAGGGTATAGCCAAGCCTTATACCGGCAATGAAAGAAATGAGAAAATGATATTTTGAAATGAGAAGACCAATGGTTAGGTCATGTGAATTAAATGAATAAGACCGGTATAGTGGAAGTGCTACACTCTAAGAGTTGATTTTATTCATGATTCAATTAAACTAAGGATTAGATGCATAGTGGAGATGTGATGAAAGTAAGAGAAAAATATTGAGTATGAGGACCATTGGATTGGCGGCGTGAGAGTATTCACAGGATGTCCCATGATGAGTCATAATAGGGCATGGATACTGCTCCAGAGTACCGTCCCGGTGGCGACGCTCGTGGGGTGTTTGACGACTGCGGGTGGTGTCATGTCTATGGTAGCAGCTGAATTACCACAGGATGCCTGCATGATGAGTCATGTGTCAGTGCGTTGGGATTCCCTCCAGGGCGCCTAGACATGAGTTCGTAGGTCAGAAAACATCTAGGACACTTACCATAGTTACAGTAGTAGATTAAGTCATGGCAAGGGATTGAACCCTACAAGATGAAGAACGGTTAAGCGCTTTCCCTCGGACCTATGTAGTATGGGATGCATAGAATCCGAACAAGTGCGCATTAGTGTTATATAATATAAATAAGTGCATTAAGGACTAAGTGCACATTCACAACACGACAACAATAGGATAGTCCCTTTAGCTTTGTTTGTGACAAGTTTGTGTTTGTTGAGAAATGAGAATCGTTATACTGTTTCCGGCATAGAGAGGATGACCATGTATAATATTTCGTCAGTTGAATGAATTGACGCGCCCACAGTTTTATATGCAGGGTAAAGATGCTTGACAATTGAAGCATACATGCTGTGCAGGATTGAGTTAAATATTGTTTCATGTAATTTATTATAATATTGCTTCCGCTGTGATAATATACAAGTGTAAATGTAACTCTGATGAAAGAAAAGTTTTTATTTCCTTGTAAAATTGTACGAAAAAAGTGTAAAGATCTTGTGGAACTCAAATTCAGTTGTATTTTGAAATTCAGGGTGTTACAGGAACGGCTCAGGAGTAGGCGGGAGTGAGGTGGAGGTCGGATGCTCGGCTCGGATCTGGAGGCTTGGCTAGGATCTGGAAGTCTCGTGTACCTGCACTCAGCCTAGGAACACCGGAGTTGATCCCGGTGGCAAGCCCTCCGACGGTCTAGTCAGTCACTGAAGAGTAACAGTAACTAGGGTTTTGAGAGGGCATAGATTGATTACCTGTTGAAGGGGTAGAGGGCCTGGTATTTATAGGTAGTGCTAATTGGGTCTGGACCAGTTTGCGCGTGGGCCTGATGTGGCAGAAGCCCAGGAGGCCTAGGGCTGACCTGGCAGATCTGATGATCGGGGGTGAACAGTTTTTTAGGGGATCCTGTGGCCCAGGAGGGGCCACATCATCTAACCCATATCGGGAGCCCCCACTCCTGGAGGGCTGGGTAATCCAGCCATGTAGAAGTGATTTTTTGCCTCTATAGGAAGAGCGGGTTGGTGTGTACAGCGAAGAACGGGATCCGTATCTTCCAGAAGAGGTCAGTAGGGTAGGATGAAGGGGATCCCCTCTTTGAGTCACGAGGGGTGCCGGGTGCAGAAGCGTCGGAGCTCGGTTTGCCGAGCATCGAGGGTCGGTGGACGAGCCCCCTCACTTATTGGAAAAGCGAGGGGGTGTCGAGACCTGTGGAGTAGGCGTCCTTCTTGCCGAGCATCTAAGGTCGGTAGGCGAGCCCCCTCACTGGTTGGAAAAGCAAAGGGGGCATCGAGACACGTGGAGAAGGAGGTCTTCTTGCCGAGCGTCTAGGGTCGGCAGGTGAGCCCCTCATTGGTTGTGGGATAATTTGGGGCTTGCGGTGACATCCGAGCGTCGACCCCGAGGTCGCTTGGCCGAGCGTTGGGGGTCGGTAGACGATCCCCCTCACTTGTTGGAAAAGCAAGGGGACGTAGGAGTCTGTATAGTAGGGGTCCTTCTTGCCGAACGTCTAAGGTCGGTAGGCGAGGCCCATCACTTGTTGGGAGATAATTTGGGGCTCGTGGTGATATCCGAGCGTCGACCCCTAGGTTGCTTCGCCGAGCGTAAAGGTCGGTTGGCGAGCCCCCTCACTTGTTGGAAAAGCAAGGGGACGGAGGAGTCTGTGGAGTGGGCGTCCTCCTTGCCATATGCCCTAGGGTCGGCAAGCGAGCTCCCATTTGTTGGGGGATAATTTTGGGGCTTGCGGTGACATCCGAGCGTCGAGCCCCAAGCCATTTAGGAGAAACTTTTTGGGGCTCGCGGTGACATCCGAGCTTCGAGGTCCAAGCAGTTTAGGAGAAACTTTTTGGGGCTCGCGGTGACATCCGAGCGTCAGGTCCAAGCAGTTTAGGAGAGACTTTTTGGGGTTCGCAGTGACATCCGAGCGTCGATCCCCAAGTCATTTAGGAGAAACTTTTTGGAGCTCGCAGTGACATCCGAGCATCGAGGTCCAAGCAGTTTAGGAGAAACTTTTTAGGGCTGGGGTGACATCCGAGTGTTAAGGTCCAAGCAGTTTAGGAGAAACTTTTTGGGGCTCGCGGTGACGTCCGAGCGTTGAGGTCCAAGCAGTTTAGGAAAAACTTTTTGGGGCTCGCGGTGACATCCGAACGTCGAGGTCCAAGCAGTTTAGAAGAAACTTTTTGGGGCTCACAGTGACATCCGAGCGTCGACCCTGACACCGTTGAGAGAAACATTTTGGGGCTCGCGGCGACATCCGAACGTTAAGGCCCAAGCAATTTAGGAGAAACTTTTTGGGGTTCGCGGTGACATCCGAGCGTCGACCCTGAAGCCGTTGAGAGAAACTTTTTGGGGCTCGCGGTGACATCCGAGCATCGAGGCCCAAGCAGTTGAAAGAAATTTTTTGGGGCTCGCGGTGACATCCGAACGTCGAGGTCCAAGCAGTTTAAGAGAAAGTTTTTGGGGCTCGCGGTGACATCCGAGCATCGACCCTGAGGCCGTTGAGAGAAACTTTTTGGGGCCCAAGCAGTTCTGTATTGAGACCTTCTCCGACCTTTTTCTTGGAGGCGGCCCAACCTGCTGATACAGAAAGCTCTGTTGTTGGGGTCCCCTCCCCGGTCGGACTGGCCGAGCATGCGAAGGAACCCGTGGGAAGTGCCGAGTTTGAGTTTTAAGCCGAGCGATGAGTGATTTGTAAGCTTTTCATTGTATTGGGCGGCCGTTTCTAGCGCTCTACGAGTAATAAAAACTTCGAATTCTTTAACCTTGATAATTTATTCAGTGAGGAGGGCAGGAGTGTTGCTCGAGATTGTTGCCAAGCTCGACCTTGCAGGAGGTCGCCGCCGAGGCAAAAGGAGGTAGCCAAACCGTAGTTTCTTGCAAGCAACGCCCAATGAGTGACATTTCGCCTTTTGATAAACATTAATGGCGACGTTTCACCTTCCGCCGTTTGGACTTCCCGATGTAATAAATGCACTGCTCAGGGGGCTATATAATCCCCATATCCTCAGTGTTTCTTCATCAGCTACTGGTGGTGACTCATCTGCCACCCGCTGACAATTCGGGGTTTCGGTTCCGAGGGTCGTTAACCTCGACCTGTCAGCGGGTGAGAGGTTGGTTGACCCCGGAGATGAGATTCGGGTGTCTGCCGAAGGCGGGTGCCCATAAGTAGAATTTTGGTCCGAGAGTTCCGGGTTCGTGGCTCACCTGTCACCCTCGAACAATTCAGGGTTTTGGCTCTGAGGGTCGTAAACCCCGAGTTGCTCGTGGGTGAGTAGTGGGTCGACTAATTGGTCCGGAGGCTCGGCAAGAGTCCTGGGTCGGTGGCTCCCCAACCGCCCTTAAACAATTCGGGGTTTCAGCTCTGAAGGCCATAAACCCGGAGTTGTTCGCGGGTGAGAGGTGGGTCAACCAACGGTCCGGGGCTCGGGGCATTTGCTGAGGGAGAGCGCCCTAAATCTTTAATGAAATTTTTTGGAATGGGCGAGGTTGAAGGCCATCGCCGAGCGTAAAGGGCATGGCTTGAAAAAGCTAAGGCTTTGCTCGAGGTCGACACCGAGCCCTTATGCACATGCCTTGGTGGATAGTATGGGTGTAGATGGAGGTCATCGCCGAGCACATAGGCTGCAGGGTTTGACAAAACCCAGGCCATGCTCGAGCTCAATGCCGAGCCCCCATACCTTAGAGAAGCCAGTGATGGGCGTAGCTAATGGTCGCCACCAAACGTAAAGGTCGTGTCTTTGAAAAAAGTCAAGGCCTTGCTCGAGGTCGACGCCGAGCCCCCACACCTGTTCTCGAAAAGATAGTACAAGTGTAGCTGGCGGTCACCACCGAGTGCATAGGTTGATAGGCTTGAACAAGCCCAAACCATTCTCGAGGCCAATGCCGAGCCCCCATACCTTAGAGAAGCCAGTGATGGGCGTAGTTGAGGGTCGTCGCCGAGCGTAAAGGTCGTGGCTTCGAAAAAACGCCAAGGCCTTGCTCGAGTTCGACACCGAACCCCCACACATGTTCTCGGAAAGATAGTATGGGTATAGTTGGCAGTCATCGCCAAGCGCATAGGTTGATGGTTTTGAACAAGCCCAATCCATGCTCGAGGCCGATGCTGAGCCCCCATACCTTAGAGAAGCCAGTAATGGGCGTAGTTGAAGGTCGTCGCCGAGCGTAAAGGTTGCCAAGCATAAAGGTCCCATATGGCACCCGCCAATTAGTTCATGGAGCTCTTTGAGAGTGTACTTTGCCTCATCGGGGGTTAAGCAGCGGAGGTAGGGACTTCCGTCCATCGTGGTATACGACCGTTTCAAGAGAGTCTTGTTGATCATGGCGAACCTCTCTGAATGGACCCTAAACCGTCTTGCCTCAGCTCGGTCTTCGGGGAGCTCTCCTTTGATTAGAAACTTTCTGATGGGAGTGGTCCAATCGTCCGGATGAGCTCTGTCTTCGATGCAGAGGATCTCAGGGAGGTCGGTACTCGGCTTCAGAAGTACTTCGATCAGGACGGTGCAGTCGAGACCTTCGAAGGACGAGGAGGCTAACTTTGACGGAGCATCAGCCTGAGCGTTCTGCTCTCTAGGGATCCTTAAGACTACAGATTCTTCAAAGGATGCCAAGAGCCGCTGGACCACGGCCAAGTACCGGATCATCCGATCGTCACGGGCCTCGTACTCTCTTGTAATCTGATTGACCACGAGCTGAGAGTTGCTAAAGGCCCTGATTTGTTTGGCACCTGCATGATGTGCCAGGGTGAGCTCGGCGATCATGGCCTCATACTCAGCCTCGTTGTTAGAGGCTGAAAAGTTAAGGCGAAGGCAATATTGAAGGAGGAAACTGTCAGGTCCTCGCAGAATGATACCCGCACCACTCCCTGCTTCGCAGGAGGAGCCGTCGATGTAAACTTCCCACGTCTGGTCGGCCTCCCCACTTTCGGGTTGCTCGGAGATGGTGCATTCCGTGATGAACTCGGTGAGGGCCTGCCCTTTGGTGGCCGTCCTTGGCTGATAGCGGATGTCGTATTGACTGAGCTCGATCGACCATTTGACCAGTCATCCGAAGCTCTCGGGCTTGTAGAGTACGGCCTTCAGAGGCTAGTCCGTGAGTACCTAAATTGAATGCGCCTGGAAATAAGAACGGAGTTTCTGCGCGGCCACGACCAGGGCATATGCCACCCTCTCCATTTTTGAGTATCTGGTCTCGGCGGCGAGCAGAACCTTGCTCATGTAGTATAGCAGCTTTTGGACTCTGTCTTCTTCTCGAATGAGAACAACACTGAGCACATTTTCCGAAGCTGAAAGATAAAGCCAGAGGGGCTCGCCTGGTTCGGGCTTGCTGAGGAGAGGAGGGTGGGCGAGGTACTTTTTCAATTGGGCGAACGCCTCTTGCTGCTGAGTACCCCACTCGAAGCCTCTGATTCCGCACAAAGTCATGAAGAATGGGAGGGACTTCTCTCCTGACTTGGAGAGGAAATGGCAGATGGCTGCCAGTCTTCCCGTGAGCCTTTAGACTTCTTTGATGTTTCTAGGAGGGGCAATGTCTATTATGACCTGGATCTTCTCGGGGTTCGCCTCGATGCCGCGCGGGCTGACGACGAACCCGAGGAATTTTCCTGAGGAGACGCCGAACGCACACTTCGCCGGATTGAGTCTCATATTATGGGTCCGAAGGACCCCAAAGGCTTCTTCCAGGTCGGCGATGTGGTCCTGTCCCTGCTGGCTCTTAACGAGCATGTTGTCGACGTACACCTCTATGTTGCGTCCGATCTGATCCTTGAAGACTCGGTTGACGAGCTTCTGATAAGTAGCACCGGCATTCTTTAGCCCGAAGGGCATAACCCGGTAGCAATAAAGATCGTGCTTCGTGATGAAGGACATCTTGGCTATATCACGGGGGGAACATTCGGATCTGGTTGTAGCCTGAGAAGGCATCCATGAAAGAAAGGAGCTTATGACCCGACGTTGCATTGATCAGACGTCGATGCTGGGGAGAGGGAACGGATCTTTGGAGCACGCCTTGTTGAGGTCAGTAAAGTCTATGCAGATCCTCCAGCTCCCGCTCGCCTTTCTGACCATCACGATGTTCGCCAGCCACTCAGGGTAGCTGACCTCCTGCATGAAATGAGGTGAAAAGATTTTGTCCACCTCTGCTTTCACTGCCTGCTGCCTCTCCGGGGAGAACTTACGTCGCTTCTGGATGATCGGCTTCAAGCCGGGGATCACGCTGAGTTTGTGCATGATCAAGTATTCATAGATCCCGAGCATATCAGAGGGCTTCCAGGCGAAGAGGTCGACATTACGACGAATGCAGTCGATCGGGTAGGACTTGAGGTTGGGAGTGAGGGAGTAGCTCACGCGGAACCAATTCGACATGTCCCCTGTCTCGAATTAGACTTCCTTTAATTTGTCCGCCGGCTCAGGCTCGGGTTGGCTTCTTTCGGGCTGCAGCTCGATGGCGTCTAGGGGAAACACACCACCCCCAACCGCCATCATATAGCACGACCGTGCTGCTTCTTGTTCCCCCGGATGACTCCGACACCTGACTTGGTGGGGAATTTCAACTTTTGGTGGTAGGCCGGGGGAACAGCCTGGAGGGAGTAGAGCCCTGGTCGACCGAGGATGGCATTATAGGCTGTCTTGACATTTACAACTATGAAGTCCATCGACTCGATCCGTCTATGAGGGGTCGTACCGGCGGTGACGTCTACGGTCACAATCCCCTCTATTGGCACCGGGACGTCGGAGAACCCGTGCAGGGTGTATCCGGCTGGCTTCAGCTTATCCCGGGAGAGCTTAAGGTTCTCAAATGCTTCCAGGAAGAGGATGTTCACCGAGCTCCCATTGTCCACGAGGATCTGACGGTCCTCGTAGTTCACCATACTGAGGCTGATGATGAGCACATCGTAGTGCAGAAGCCAGACTCCCTCCAGGTCTTCCCCTGAGAAGGAGACAGAGAGCTGCTGGACCTGGGGAGAAGGGAGACCCTAAACGGCGTTTACCTTTCGGATGAATGCCTTGCGGGAAGTGCTAGACTCCCCTCCCATAGGCACACAATGCAAGATGGCTTGACCCTTGGTTTCTTCAGGCTCGGGGTTCCGCTCCGGACGTGGTTTGGGGGCACGAGGAGGAAGGGAAGGCCTCCGGTTCCTTGTGTCTCTTCGGTCCCGGGCGTTTTCTCGTGTGAATTTCCGGAGGTACCCTCGTTGGATGAGGGTCTCGATTTCGTCTTTCAGGGCCCGGCAGTAGTCGGTGTCGTGCCCGTTGTCTCGGTGGAAGCGGCAGTAGAATCGCTGATCTCTTTTCTTGTTGTTGGTCGGCCGAGGCGGCATCTGGATGAGGTCCCTGTCCTCAATCGCTAAGAGGATAGCCGACACGTTATGTGTCAGGGACGTGTACCTCTCGAAGCACGGAATCGCAGGGACCTTCTTCGTGATGGTTCCGCCTTTGGAGACCTTCTTTGCTGGCTCCGCCTTGTCGGCTTTGCGCTTCCCCTTTTCCTGAGTCTCCTTGGTGTCCTCGGGATTTAGGGCCTCTTCGGCCCGGATGTACTTTTTGACCCGATTGAGCAGGTCAGGAAAATCGAGGGGAGGTTTCTTTGCTAGGGATGTCTTCAGCTGGCCATGCCGGACGTTGTGTCGGAACGCTGCCGAGGCAACCCCAGCATCGAGGGAGGAGACCGATCTCGCCTCCGTGGTGAACCTTCTGATGAACTGCCGGAGTGACTCCTCTTCCTTCTGTCAGAGGTCCAGTAAGGACGCGCTCGTCTTCTCATCTTTTCTACTGGTCACGAAGTAGGCTAGGAGATCGAGCCGGGGACGAGCTTGGAGAACCATTCTCGAGCCGGACCCCAGAGGGTGGCAGAGAAGGCACGGCACAGGAGGGGATCCGAAGCACTGTGAATCATCATGAGGGTCTTGAAACCCACCATGTGATCAGCAGGATCACCATCGCTGTCATAGGTCTCGAATTGGGGAGGTCAAAAATTCTGGGGTATTTCTGCTTGTAGGATTGCAGCGGAGAAAGGAGGTTGGGTCGGCCTATGACCCTGAACCGGCCTCGCGCCGCCATCGCCGAAGTGGTCGAGGCGGTTCTCCATTTCCTAGAGGAATTTTAGGATGTCCTCGTCATACTCTGGCGGGACTTTCAGGCCATGGACGCGCTGGCTCCGACATCCGACCGCGAGTGAGAGCGGTGGAGCGTCTCGTTGACAGGGATCCCTAGGATAGCCTCCATGATCTCGTTCCGGAAGTCTTAGAACTCACAGTGGGTGACTGGAGCCCGTTTGGTCGGGTCGTGTTGGGGTGGCGGCCTCCGGTCGATGCGACTCAGTGCCGGTTCCCTGCTCTCGGGGCAGAGGCCTGGGACGGTTCAGGACCGAGTTGGAAGTGGCCCCTTCCCTAGACTGATTTGCCTGTCGGTTCTGGATGACCCGACGCAGGTCGGGTATGACCGAGCGAGAGGTGCCCGACTAGGGTCCGAGGCTGTCCCTCGGATTGTTGGATCCATGGGTGTCGGTGGGAACGTCCTAAGGAGAAGCATCCTAGGCGACATGTAGAGGTGACAGCTCTCCAAGGCTTGGGTGCCATATGAGCTCGGATTGATGGGATGCCGTTGATGGCTGGGTTCGGACTGATGTCCGTACCGAGGTTTCCCACAGACGGTGCCAACCTGATGCGTTTTGTTTTTGGGGGGTGGTTGCACCAGGTGTGAGTTCTTCTCAATTTGTATTTTTGCGGAAGCTTCGGTACTGACGGTACGCCCGACCCTCAGCTGAGGAACGGCTCGGAAGTAGGCAGAAGTGAGGTGGAGGTCGGATGCTCGGCTCGGATTCAGAGGCTCGGCTCGGATCTGGAAGCTCGGGTCCGGAAGTCTCGTGTACCTGCACTCGGCCTAGGAACACTGGGGTTGATCCCGGTGGCAGGCCCTCCGACGGTCTAGTCAGTCACTGAAGAGTAACAGTAACTAGGGTTTTGAGAGGGAAGAGATTGATTACCTGTTGAAGGGGTAGAGGGCCTGGTATTTATAGGCAGTGCTAACCGGGTCTGGACCCATTTGGGGCTGGGTCTAGACCTGGATGCCCGTGGGCCTGATGTGGCAGACGCCCAGGAGGCCTAGGGCTGACCTGGCAGATCTGATGATCGGGGCTGAACGGTTTTTGAAGGGATCCTGTGGCCCAGGAGGGGCCACGTCATCTGACTCATATCACTTTGCTAATGCACAAGCATAACTAATGCAATCTCTACACATCGAGAACTAGGATCTTTACAAATGTTTTCAGACTTTAACAAAATTACAGTTAGTGATGCATGTAAACGAAAAGAAAATTATTTCAGAAACTCTCATGATATCAGCCAAGTGGTACAAGTAAACTCACGTAAAGCAATCGGTAGCCCAGTTCTCTTTTTTTCGGTATTGCAGTCCATAGATCAATTACCTTCAAGTTCATCTCCTTACAAAGTTCATGGGGTTTATTTTGGTACTTATGCTCCACCCAGGATGCAGGAAGAGCAGGCAAGACAATGTCGGAACAGTGCTCTTTGCAGCGGGATTAGCAGGGGTTGCCAGTTGGGTATGTTGCTACCCTCTTGAGGTAATAAAGTTGAGGATTCAGGCAAAGTCGGAACCTGCAAAATACAGCAGTATTGTTGATTGTTTTCACAAGAGTGTCAGAGAAGAAGGCTATTCGGTATTGTTTCGAGGACTAGGAACTGCAGTTTCACGGGCCTTTATTGTCAATGGGGCTATCTGATCTTCCCTGCATATGAGTTAGCTCTTAGATTGTTTGTTAACAACCATAACCTTAATCTTGAGGGCAACTGAAGGGCAGGGAACAAACTATTCCCCTGAATTATAATCAGTATTATTCTTTTTGAAAAAGAATTTCACTGATTGTAATTGTAAATATTAAGTTGTTAAAGAACAATGTCTTATGATTTTGTAATCTTATAATATTAATGTGACGACATCATTTTTATTGCATGAGATTGAACAAAACACTTACCACTTTGATTTTTTTTTTAGGGAAAAGGTGGAATAAAGCCACCCTGTTTTATTAATAAGAAATTAACAAAACAACCCCAGCATGCTGGAGCAAGATACAACCTACAGAAAAAAAATATATGAAGCGACATGACCAGTACATATAATCTGCTCTCACTCTAACCTACGAGGATCAACTAATTGTATGTCCGTCAAGCAAGCTTTGAGCACCCACCTCCACGGCACGCGCTCACCCACCTGAAGCGAATCCTGTGGGATTTGAAAATTTGCCGCTCCCCTCCTTCTACCTCATCAACGCCACTTCAAACATGGCACAATCGGAGTCGCACCCAAAAGGTGAGTCGTCGCAAAAAACTCTCTCTAACCCTAATCACGGACACAGTCTAGCACAAACAGACACCTGCATAGAGTAATGAGAAGCAATATCTTCACTCTCTCACTCTCTCACTCTCTCTCTCACGTAAAACCCAACCAAATCACAACCAATTTGAAGAATCACCTTCACCTCTCGCCCCTGCGGGCGGTGGACGTTGTAGATTTCAGGGTCAATGATGAGGGCGTAGTGGCGGTGTTGTTGCAAAGTCTGTGGCATTGGGTTAGGAAGGTCGAGTACAGTGTGTGCCTCCTCTACTGCCGACCAAGAAGAACAACATCTCCCCTCTGTGCACCTCATGGGGGGACCCCTTCTGCTGGCCCAAACCCCATCCTGTGCAGTAACGATCATGTGAGGACCTCGTCTTCGGGCCCTAGTCCCACAACTATACACCTCAATCTTCACACCGAATCAAATTTTTCTCCACCTCCTTCTTCACATCCCGGACGCTCCGCGACAGTTGAGACCATTACCCCGGAAGCTGCGATAAGTGAGCACCCAGAACGAAGGGACACCGTTTTGGACCCAAGCTCCACAATCGGTCTCATGGTGGTAAAATACTAGTATGTAATAAGCAGTCTCATGGGGGGACCCCATCATCGGGCCCTAGCCCCACAACCGACCTACACCGCAAACATCACACCTAGACATACCCAATCCAGACAGCTCCACCAACCCTCCAAACCACAAAGTACCCTGCCATCTCACACATCGGCACAACCAAGCACACCCCGGCTTCTTCACACGCACTACCAACCCTCGAAAACCAAAACATAACTGTAATTGGTCCCAAGAGTGTGGACATGGTGGCAAGCGTGAAGAGCAACCGGTGAAACACCTAGCAAAGCTAACCAATCTCAACCTAAACTAACCCCAACCCCCAAAAAAACCCACCCCCAACACCAAGAATTACAGATCTGTGAGCCGCTTGGCTTTGATGGTGGCGGCAGATTTGGGTTTTCATCGTCCGAAAATCGATCAGATCTGGGTCTTCATTGCCGAGTTTGATGGCAGTGGACCTGTGGCGAGGCTACGGCGTCGGTTCTAGGGAAGCAGCGATGTAGCGACTCTGAGCGACGGATGGAGCTCGACGGGACGCTGCATTGCCGAGAATCTGGGTCTTCATTGCTGCGGCGAGTAGCACGACGAGGTGTCGGCGTACCGTAGCCGCCGCCCCCAACAGATCGTGTTGCTGGCAAGGCCTCGCTGTCTGACGTCGCCGTGAAGGGGTGCGCCGGACGCTAGTCACCATCGGCGCGGCGTTGAATGGGATCGCGATGGGCGGCAAAGGAGAGGGGACGCGTCATGGAGGAGAGACAAGGGGGACGACGGGATTTGGGGGGGGGGGGGGGGAAGGGGGGCAGTCGCCGCCGCCTCCATTACTTCAGATATAGGGTTTTTGAGTTGGTAGGAGAGAGTTGGTAGGAGTCGTTTGAATTTTTTGATTTTATTGGGAAATAATGGACCACTTTGATTGAGGAGTATTCAATGTATATAGTTGATGGTTACTCTGCTATCTACTATCTATGTATCTGATGGTTTAACATTTACCTTTTTCTTTTTTGGGAATGGTGGTGTGGCTATTCTCAAATAATGCCTTTTTAAATTTATTTCTTAAAATCTAAATTATTTTTAACTATATCTCAGATAGTCAAGCCAGCGGGAAACACAGTTGCTGACATTTCATGACCAATATTTATTTCATGGTTGGAGATTAAAGCAACATCAGAAACTGTTTTGTTTGAAACCATTGCTAATAATTGTGATTTAGTTCAAAACTAGCACTCATCGTTGATATTTTAAAATTTTCATGTTTTTTTATGGGTAAATTTCACTCCCTTCATCTCATAATATAGGTCATTCTAATATTTTTTTTGGTTCCACAATATGTCACTTTAGATATCTAGGGAGATGTCTTAACATTTTCAGGAGTAAATTAATATCCTTTTATGAGACTTCCTAGCATTCAAGTCCAGATAAAGCACACATAAGCATTCGCATTAGTTCATCCAAAGTTCCATGGATTTTTTTGTTCCTTCATTCTCTTCCTAATTCTAGTTAGACAACAACATGAAAGATGCTACACTTAATGTAAAATAAAAAACAAACTACAAAACTGGTTGTTTCTCTTACTAACTGCATCTCTAATATTATAATGGGAGAAGGTCTTAGTGTCATTTGTAAATGTTTTGTCATTCTACCAACCCGTACAACGCACGTGCATAACTATTATAAAGGAGGTCCTAGGTTCAAATCAAGACTACGTCTAAATTTTTATTTTAAAAAACTATATTTATAAAAACGTGCATCACACGTGTAAACTACTAGTTACTGAGAATGCCACTACACTTCTGATTTTTCATGTTGCATTTTAGAAAAAAATAGAAAACAAAATAACGAAGAAGATAGACAATGGATTAGTTTATGAAAGTATTTCAATACAGAATATTAATTATTTCTAATGTATGTACACAGTAAAAGTTCAACATATAGACAAACCTTGTCCTTTCGAGTATCATAATTACTAATCCCAGGTTAAGTAAGAGACCAAACAGCATCGTCATTTCTCAGAATCATGTTTTTATGTTTGGTGAAGAAAAGCAGAAGAAACATTGGCAAAGTACACTTCACCTTGAACATATGAGATCAACATAGACCAAGGTCTTATTTATGCCAGTGATTCAATTAACACAAGATCAACAATGGATACGAATGCTAAATTGCTAATGCATAATACTACATTCAGAGGTATTAAAATAAAAAAAGGAATCATAGATATGAATTTTCAGGTCATGTGGTTTTCATTCTCTACATTACTACAGTACAGTACATAATCCGACCAGATTTAAGATGAACTTGGTTTGTTAGAGGAAGTTTAGAATTTCAAGCTATCACTTTCCGAATACCGTAATAGTCATATTTATCACGAAAGCTAACCTATGATGTACGCACAGAACAGCTGCAGGTAGACTAATTTAGTTTTTAAAGTAGAGGTCATAATGAGCTTCAATATGTAGTAGTTGCATTCAATATAAAGTATCATATCAGTCTAAATTTCCCCCTTTTTTTTACCTCACTTATACATGTAAATCGCATGAACAAAATAACTGAAGGGAAATTTTTCTGGTTGCAAATGAATAACCAAGAAGTAACTTCGATGGAAAATAAATAACACCATCTAATGCTTGTTTCTGGCATGTATAGCAAGTGGGCTTTAATAAGAACCAAGTATATAGAGAAGTTACTAATATGTAAACAAAATTCTAAATTTTATACGAAACAAATGATAAGGTCCATGTATCTATAAAATAAATCAATTAATCAATGTGCACTCTCATGACCAAACAGTCTTTTAAAAATTTAACAAATTACAAATGCTGCTGCTTGTTTTTGGGTACGGAAGCAACAGATAACATGAGTTCTTTTGTCACGCCCCGCTTCCCAAAAAGAAATACGGAATATGAATATGCGACAAAGTCCAGCGAATGGTTTTCACCATTCATGAGCTGTAAGGATCTTTACAACAATACACAGGAATAAACAAGAAATAAGCAGGAAATAATCAACCACGCATGCATAAATAAATTTCTAAATCAACAGAATTTACTTGAAACAAAATACTTAATCTCAAATAAACCAAATCTGGAAACAACAAGTAATAAGTTCTGGGACAAAAATGCCCAATATAAGATCCAAGTAGCAATAAATACAATTTATTCAAAACAGAAAATAACTTAAGCAGAAACTCTGGCCAAGCCTAGAACACTTGGTCACTTACTCCTTCGGGCAGCTGATTACAGAAATCTGCAAATTTGACAATTTGCAGGAAAAGAAAAACAGGAAACAATACGCCCGTTAGTGCAAGTTACGGACCGCATGTAGTGCAGGCAACAAGTACGAAAAACGGATAAAGAAAATACAGAGTAGCAACAAGAAGCAAGTACTGAAATAAGTATGGAAGGAATGACAGAAAAATAGAGCAACTAACTTTTAAGCCAAGAAGTAGGATCAAGTGACGTGATTAGATAACAGGGTACAGGTAACATATAACAGGTATCAAGTGGCACGCAAACAGGTAAACAAGTAACAGGTGTCAGGTAGCATGTACAGGTAAACATGTAACAAGAATGTGCAAGTAATTAGGTATTCTCAAGTCTTATATTTAGTCCTATCTAGGTAGCACTTCATGCATCCTAAATTTTACCACATGGTTGCTACATTCAAACAAGTTGCGTTTAGATTTCGTAGTGGATTGTATAGGGCCGTGTACTCAGGTATCAGGTAAACAGGTAAATAAGATCATATATCATGTAATCATATAATCATATAACAAGTAATCAGGTATCAGGTAGGACCTACGGGTCCCCTTCTGAGTACACCTTCCTATAGAAAAATATGTAGCTAGGTAATCAGGTAAATAGGTAATCATGATCATGTATCATGTAATCATGTAACATGTAACAGGTGGAAAACACGGACCCCCTCCCAAGTACACATTTCTATATTTTCCACTACTAGATCTTTCCCTTAACCCCTGCTTGATTACTTGTCATTATTATTAAAGCAGACATATACATGTACAAAAAGGGCAAGAAAAATATGGCAAGAAACAAGGAACAAGCGCAAGTTGGATAGAAGACATGAACGGGTGACAAACAACTCATAATAGACTAGGACAACGAGACTTCAAATTCTGGACAGCCAGACATAGCTGCACCAAATCTGAGATTCCCGTTGCCAAAGAAATGAAAATCTGGATCCGTCAGAAAATATAGAAACTAGACTCTCAGCCGAATCCAGCGCATATACACAAGTCACATAACAACTACAAAAACAGGGCTCAAGATAGCGTTTTATACAGAATTCAAGTTCAGCCAGAAATCGCAAAGTTTTATTTATAAGCATGAAAATGGAATAAAATCACACTAATAAAATTTAAGAAAAATCTGGAAGGTTTCCTAGCATGTCTAGTATCAACATATAAAATTTCATAAAATTTCATTACAGATAGCATAGTAAATTTAATTTGGAAAACAGAATGATGCAGCAAATTTATGAATCTCAAATTTTAGACAGAGCAGTACTAAAAAAGTGATAAATCACAAAATACAACTCGAAATTCAAATCTGCCAAAAGGATTGTAAAATAGACGTACTAGGCTATATTTCATGTTCACAAAGTTTTCAAAAGTGATTGGGATTAGGTGAAAATAGAGTTCTTTACTAAACAACATGCAATTTGACAATTAGATGATTAGTTTCACAAGTATGAAATAAGTTATAAGAATCATTAAACAATTCTACAAAAATTAGGGTTGATCCCAGTCATGTCTAGACATGCCCAAAAAAATACTAAGTCCAAATTTTACTTTTAACATTAGTTTTTTTTTAAAATAGATCGTGTAACGATCTTATAATTCAGAATCTGGAAATTACTACACAACAGCAGTAAAACAACGATAACTCACACATCAAAAATCGAAATTGAGATCTGTTGAAAGTTCTGAAAAATAGACATCGAGACCTACGAATCATATTCACAAAATAATTTATTTTACTGACTTAAACAGGGTCTAAATTGCTGTACCAAATTAGGGCAGCAGCAAAAATGAAATTCTTTCATGAATTTAATCAAACAATTCATCTACAATAGATCCAAATTAGAATGTAATGTAAAACATGATATATTAGATATCCAAGCAAGTCCACAACGAGATAACACATCTAGCATATCAACCATGTAACAAGAATCCACAACATACAATAGATCACGAACAAGATATATATACATCAAGAAATCTATCTAGATCTAATTTATTTTCATGAAGAGTGTGTGTGGTGACAACTTCTTGTGATTGATCATGACTACGGATGCATCAAACGAATGAGATCAAGATTTATCAAGGAATAATCATGAGGGTGAACACGAAAGTAAAACCTAGACCACATGCGGTATTTGAACTTGTATAAAGAACAAAAATAATATGCAAGCTACTTGCCTTGGTGAAGACGACGATCCGACGAGAATAGAATAACGGGAATGGATCCCGGACGACGAACACGAATACAACGACTCACGAACAAGCGGGGACTTGCGGAATCGAGATGTCGACGGCACAACGGACGACGGTAGGTGGGATGGTGGATGGCGATGGGAGCACGGCGATGACGGGAGGAAGTGGAAGTCGATGGTGAAAGGAGGAAGGGTTTTGCGGGATAGGATCCAATAGGGCAGATTATAGGGTTTTGGGTCTAAATAGGGTAGATTGGGTTTTAAATCGGATCCAAAAGGTGGAAATAAATTAATAGACAATTAGGCCATGAAATATATGATTTAGAATCAGACAAATCATCCAGCGATAATTAATTAGCAGACGAAATTAAATCAGAAGATTGAAGTCACATAATTGAATTAACGAAAATGAAAAATCGTTTATTAAGAACTAAGAAAAGATTACACGGTTCAGAAAGGACAAAAGTATACAACCAAAAATAAATACCCAGGAAAAATAAATAAATAAAAAAATACAAGAAAGGGAACACAGGGGTTACAAATCCTACCCACCTAACAAGCAGAATTTCGTCCTCGAAATTCACACAAGAATTACATAGGGTAACCCCGAAAAGAAAAGAGCAACAATAAAAACAAAAGCTACACAAACAAATGAGGGAATTTCTGCTGGATCTCCTCCTCCAATCCCCAAGTCGAATCACCCGACGAGTGAGGATTCCAAAAGACCCAAACCAACATGATAACCTTGTTCTTCAACACCTTCTGCTGCCTGTCCAAGATAGAAACTGGCGGAATCTCACAAGTCAGATCCGGTCGCACGGACAATTCTGAATAGTCGATCACGTGGCTCTCATCATGGATGTACCTCCTGAGTTGTGAGACATGAAAGACATCATGCACCCCAGATAAAGCCGGTGGCAATGCAAGACGATAGGCCACCTTGCCTACTCGTTCCACAATATCAAACGGCCCGATCAACCTGGGGCTTAGCTTGCCCCCACCACCAAACCGAATGACACCTCTCCACGGCAATACCTTAAGGAAAACATGGTCACCCATCTCCTCTGCCTGTCTTGTGTTTCCTGGAGATGCTTCCTGATCTGAGTCACCGCATCAACAGTCCTGGTGATCAACTCCGGACCCAACAAATTTCTCTCACTAATGTCATCCCAGCACACTAGTGATCTGCACTTCCGACCATATAGTGCCTCGTATAATGCATCTTTAAGACTGGCTTGATAGATGTTATTGTACGAGAACTCTACAAGGTGCAAGTGATCCTCCCAAGCTCCTCCAAACTGCAGCACACGGGACCTCAACATGTCCTCCAGAGTCCGGATGGTCCTCTCTGACTGCCCATCTATCTAAGGATGAAAAGTTGTGCTGTACTTCAGTTTCCTACCCAGACTACTTTGAAGACTCTCCCAAAACTGAGACCTTGACCTCATATCCCTGTCGAATACAATACTGACTGGAACCCCATGAAGCCTGACAATCTCTTGCATGTACTTCTCTGCTAGGCTCTCAGTAGACTGCCCAACTCTGAATGGAATGAAGTGAGCACTCTTCGTCAGTCTATCCACAATCACCCAAATGGCATTGTGACCCTTGGGATTCCTCCGCAAGGCAGTCACAAAATCCATCGTGATGGGTTCCCACTTCCTCTCCGGAAAAGGAAGAGGTTGAAGAAGTCCGGCGGTTCTCTGATGTTCTGCCTTCACCTGCTGGTAGATCAAGCACTGAGACACAAATCTTGCTACGGCCCTCTTCATACCATGCCACCAGAAGTGAAGTTTCAAGTCTCGGTACATCATAGTACCACCGGGATGAATAGAGTACGACGACTGGTGGGCTTTCTCAACCAACTTCTGACGGACTTTACCCTTCAGGACACACAACCTGGACCCAAAACGAAGTGATCCATCTTCATGAACAACCATATCTGTTCTGGAACCTGCCTCAACCTCTACTCTGAACTTTAGCAATTGCTCATCACCAGCCTGTGCCTCCTAAATATGCTCAACAAGAGACGACTATAACTGGAGCATCATGCAACTCCGATCAGAACTCGGCAAGATCACATCCAATTCCAACCTCCTCATCTGCTCAACAAGCTCCCTCTGCTGAGTCAGGAACATGGCGATTGGTCTCCTGCTCAAAGCATTCGGCACCAAGTTGATCTTACCAGGGTGGTACTGAAGATTAATATCATAGTCGGACATTAACTCCAACCAATGCCTCTGCCTCATGTTCAATTCCTTCTGGGTGAATACATACTTGAGACTTTTGTGGTCAATAAAGATTTCCACTCGGTCTCCAAGTAAATAGTGTCTCCACAGCTTCAAGGTAAAGATCACCGCTGCGAATTCCAAATCGTAAGTAGGATAGTTCCTCTCATGCGGCCTCAACTACCTAGATGATAAGCAACCACTCGGCCCTTCTGCATCAACACTGCACCAAGACCCTTACCAGAAGCGTCACAGTGAACCACAAATCTACCTAAACCATCCGGAATAGTTAACACTGGCACTGATATCAACCCGCTCTTCAACTCTGCAAAAGCTTCGCTGCAAGCTCCATCCCAGATAAATTTTTGATCCTTCCCTATCAACTTAGTCAGTGGCCCAACTATCTTCGAAAAATCATGGACAAATTTCCGATAATATCCGGCTAGTCCAAGGAAACTTCTCACCTCTGAAACTGACTTATGTACTGGCCAATCTTTCACTGCAGCAATTTTGGACGGATCAACTGAGATTCCCTCGCCCGAGATGATATGCCCCAAAAAGGTAACTCGGTCAAGCTAAAACTCACATTTGCTGAATTTTCCATAAAGCTGATTCTCCCTCAGAGTTTACAGAACCAACCTCAGATGCTCAGCATGTTCCTCCTGGTTCCAAGAATACACCAGAATATCATCTATGAAGACCACCATGAATCTGTCCAGAAATGGGGGAAATACCCTATTCATCAGACTCATGAACACAACTAGCACATTTGTGACTCCGAAATGCATCACTAAGAACTCATAATGCATGTACCTTGTTTTGAAGGTTGTCTTCTGCACATGAGTCGCTTTCACCTTGACTTGATGATACCCTGAACGAAGGTCCATCTTCGAAAAGACTGCCGCTTTTCATGCATCCCAAATTTTACCACATGGTTGCTCCATTCAAACAAGTTGCATTTAGATTTCGTAGTGGATTGTATAGGGCCTGTGTACTCAGATATCAGGTAAACAGGTAAACAAGATCATATATCATGTAATCATATAATCATATAACAGGTAATCAGGTATCAGGTAGGACCTCCGGGTCCCCTTCTGAGTACACCTTCCTATAGAAAAGTATGTAGCTTGGTAATCAGGTAAATAGGTAATCATGATCATGTATCATGTAATCATGTAACATGTAACAGGTGGGAAATATGGCCCCCCTCCCAAGTACACATTTCTATATTTTCCACTACTAGATCTTTCCCTTAACCCCGGCTTGATTACTTGTCATTATTATTAAAGCAGACATATACGTGTACAAACAGGGCAAGAAAAATATGGAAAGAAACAAGGAACAAGCGCAAGTTGGATAGAAGACATGAACGGCAACTCATAATAGACTAGGACAACGTGACTTCCAATTTTGGACAGCAAGACGTTGCTGCACCAAATCTGAGATTCCGGTTGCCTAAGGAATGAAAATCGGGATCCGTCAGAAAATCTAGAAACTAGACTCTCATCCGAATCCAGTACATATACACAAGTCACATAACAACTACAGAAACAGGGCTCAAGACAGCGTTTTATACAGAATTCAAGTTCAGCTAGAAATCGCAAAGTTTTATTTGTAAGCTTGAAAATGGCAAAAAAAAACACACTAATTAAATCTAATAAAAATATGGAAGGTTCCCTAGCATGTCTAGTATCAGCATATAAAATTTCATAAAATTCCATTACAGATAGCATAGTCTATTTAATTTGAAAAATAGAATGATGCAGCAAATTTATGAATCTGAAATTTTAGACACAGCAATACTAAAACAGAGATAAATCACAAAATACAACTCGAAATTCAAATCCTTCAAAAGGGTTGTAAAATAGACGTACTAGGATATATTTCATGTTCACAAAATTTTAATCAAAAGTGATTGTGATCAGGTGGAAAATAGAGTTCTTTACTGAACAACATGCAGTTTGACAATTATATGATTAGTTTAACAAGCATGAAATAAGTTATAAAAATCATTAAAAAATTCCACAAAAATTAGGTGTTGACCCAGTCATGTCTAGACATACCCAGAAAAATACTGAGTCCAAATTTTACTTTTAACATCAGTTTTTTTTTAAAAATAGATCACGTAACGATCTTATAATTCAGAATCTGGAAATTACGACACAGCTACACTAAAACAGTAATAACTCACACATCAAAAACCAAAATTGAGATCTATCGAAAGTTCTGAAAAATAGACACCGAGGCCTACGAATCATGTTCACAAAATAATTTATTTTACTAACTTAAACAGGGTCTAAATTGCTGTATCAAATCAGGGCAAGAGCAAAAATGAAATTCTTTGATGCATTTAATCAAACAATTCATATACAATAGATCCAAATTAGAATGTAATGCAAAACATGATGTATTAGATATCCAAATCAACATGGCATGGGTATTAGCAAGTCCACAACGAGATAACACATCTAGCACATCAACCATGTAACAAGAATCCACAACATACAATAGATCAGGAACAAGGATATATATACAACAAGAAATTTATCTAGATCTAACTTATTTTCATGTAGTGTGTGTGGTGACAACTTCTTGTGAATGATCTTGACTACGGATGGATCAAACGAATGAGATCAAGATTTATCAAGGAATAATCATGAGGGTGAACACGAAAGTGGAACCTAGACCACTTGCAGTATTTGAACTTGTATAAAGAACAAAAATAATATACAAGCTACTTGTCTTGGTGAAGACGACAAATCCGACGAGAATAGAATAACAGGAATGGATCCCGGGCGACGAACACGAACACGACGACTCACGAACAAGTGAGGACTTGAGGAATCGAGATGTCGACGGCACAACAGACGGCGGTAGGTGGGATGGTGGATGGCACTAGGAGCATGACAACGACGGGAGGAAGTGGAAGTCGACGATGAAGGAAGGAATGGTTTTGCGGGATAGGATCCAACTGGGCGGATGTAACACCCCGAATTCCAAATAAGACTGAATTCGAGTTCCACAGGATCTTTTCACTTCGCTTCATACAATTTTTCAAGGAAATTAAAACTTTACTTTACATCAGAGTTACATTTACATTAACACTTATACAGCGGAAGCAATTTTACAACAATGAATGAAATACAACAACACTTGAACAAACTTTAAGCATCAATTCCTCCTTAGTCTTTTTCATGTGCTTTACCCTGCATAGAAACTGTGGGCATGTCAGTTCATTCAACTGAAGAAATATTATACACGGCCATCCTCTCTATGCTGAAATAGTATAACGATTCTTAATACTTAACAAACCACAAAATTGTTCACAAACAAAGCTAAGGGGACTATCTTATTGATGTCGTATTTTGAATGTGCACTTAGTCCTTGATGCAATTATTTATGTTATATGACACTAATGCACACTTATTCAGAATCTATGCAGCCCATACTACATAGGTTCGAGGGCAAGCCCTTAACCATTTTTCATCTTGTAGGGTTCAATCCCTCGCCATGACTTAATCTACTACTGTAACTACGGTAAGTATCCTAGATGTTCTATGAGTTACGAGCTCACTCCTAGGCACCCTGGAGAGAATTCTAACGCACTAACACATGACTCATCATGCAGGCATCCTGTGGTAATTCACCTCCTACCATAGACATGACACCACCCGCAGTCACCAAACACCCCACGAGCGTCGCCACCGGGACGGTACTCTGGAGCAGTATCCATGTCCTACTCATGACCATCATGAGACATCCTGTGAATACTCTCACGCCGCCAATTCAATGGCCCTCATACTCATGTTTTTCTCTTACTTTGATCACAGCTTCACTATGCATCTAGTCCTTAATTTAATTGAATCATGAACAAAATCAATTCATTAGGGTTAGCACTCCCACTATACCGGTCTTATTCATTCATTTCACATGACCCAAATCTTGGTCTTTTCATTTTAAATATCATCTCAACATTTCTTTCATTGCCGATATGAGGCTTAGCTACACCCTAGTTCTTAATATCAACTCATAATTACAACATCGAGTTTTTCATACTCATAAAATCTTTTTCATGATTAACAATAATTTTCATTTCATGTTCATAGCATTTGTATATTCATATTCTTTCATAATTCATCCAGTCATTCAATTTCAATTTCATGTACAATATCAAGCATAAACAAATAAATTCAACTTGTCATATTCAATAGTTTATTCTTTCCACATAATTCTCTTAATCTTATTTTAATCAATACTAATTTCATTTGATTCTCATATTAATTTTCATTTCATTTATTTAATTCAAAAGGTCACAAAGTCGTATTTTCATTCATAAACAATACTCAATTTAACAATGAGAGTCCATAAATAGCACATCTAAATTTTCTTTCATTCAAAATTTTCCTTTATCACTTAGCATAATTTTCTCATAAAAATAGATTACTTTTATAATTCTCCAAGAGTAAATTTCTATAGCATTCTACACAAATTTCATCTTCTAACTCACTTTTATTTTAGTCAAATAGTACACAAATATTTTTCATAGGATCTACACATTTTTAGAATAATTGTAGTATTTTTTTGGATTTTTAAAAAGCCAAGAATTCCATTTAAAAAACTCCAAAAAATCAAATAATTCGAACCTGCTGAAGCCAGGTTTCGAACCTGCGACCTGGGACTAACCGACAGCCACCGAATGTCAACTGAGCCAAGGTGCACATGTGGTAAGTGAAAGGATTTAATAGATAAGTGTGTTGGGTTTCGGGTTTTGGGTTTTATTCAAAAATAGAAATAAGAGGCAGAGCCTAGGTTTCGAACCCGAGACCACTAGAGTCACCCACACGCTATAATAGCGCCCAAAGCAACCGCAACCACTTGGTCTAAGGGGCCAGATTGTTCCAAAGAATATTGGATTGGTTTTGATCCCATTATCTGTTCATGTCTAGTTTTCAAAATTCCCAAAACGTTTTTAGTTCTTTTTCTTCTCTTTTTGAATCAAAACTTTCCAGATTTAATCTATATGAAATTACAATAAACCAGTGTTTTTATAATCATTATTTGCTTATAAAACATGCATTTTTGATCTTATTTTATGTTCTATGTCCATAATTTCGACACTGAGAACAAATCACATTTGTTCACGATTTACAATCTAGATTTCTACGAAAATACTTTATTTCTTTATTCTCTCACTTATTAACAATCTACAATATTTTAGAACACAAATTTCCATCTTTTCTACAATAGTGTTACTCTAATTTAAGAAATCAACATTTTGATGATGTATTTAATCACAATTTGTCTCATAAACATAAATTTCTCCATAAAGCATAATTCACAAACACATAGCATGACAACATGAAAGATTCTAGCACTTTAGTTCACAATTTATCAACTAGCAATCATTTTATCAATCATTCTCTAAATTACCATTTCATCTCTAATTAAGCAAACATGAGTACAATTTCACTTAGTTGTTCCTTAGTAATTTTATCAAATCATTCCTAGCATGGTATCTAGTTTTAGAAGCATGAGAAACACCCACCTATTGGAGAAAATGAAATGAAAGCTCCTAGAATCTCCTAGAATGCAAGAAAGTGGCCTTCTCCTCCTAGATTGTGTTGCCAAAACGTCTCCTCCTTGTGCTTGATTGGAACCCAAGCCTCTCCTTTGCTCGTTTGATGATGGCCGGCCTCTACTGAAGGAACACACACACACAATGCACACTCTAATCTTTTACTCACTAATACTTCTCAATCTTTTGCTCACTTAGTCTTTTCTTCTCTTAATAAATTGTTTAGTGTACTAATGAGAATAAAACTAGGGGTATTTATACACTTTTAGGGTAAGAATAGATGGTTAGGATTTAATCAAGGAGTTAGAGATCAAGGATCAAGATGAAATGGGAAGTTGTAGTAACTTCCATGATCTCATAACCACCCCTTAACTCAACTCCACTCTCCCTCTCTTCTCTAGCCATAATCCGGCCACCTCCTAGGGCGTGCAATGCAAACTCTAGTGAAAGCACGTGCCCCAACTAGTGTCCCCCATTAATAAGTTGTACATTATTAATTTATTTATTATCTACTAATTGTGTCTACACTACGAGTTATGACAATTAAAAGGGTAATTGATTTGTGGGCTTCAAAATAGTGGGCATTTAGACTCATGGGTCAAAATAAAATATTTAATTAATTAGGCTGGGCTTAAATTAGAAAAACAAGCTTAGGCTTTTAAAACAGGCTTCTAGAAAATGAAGAGAAAGAGAGAAAACAATTGTTTGTTCATATAATAAAAGATAATTTTATAAGAAAACATATATAAAAAAGTTTGTACGTGCACAACACGTAAAATCAACAATTTCTCATTTAATAAAAAAAATTCAGGGTATTACAGCGGATTATAGGGTTTTGGGTCTAAATAGGGTAGATTGGGTTAGAAATCGGATCCAAATGGTGAAAATCAATTAATAGACAATTAGGCCATGAAATATATGATTTAGAATCAGACAAATCATCCAGAGATAATTAATTAGCAGAAGAAATTAAATCAGAAGATTGAAGTCACAGAATTGAATTGACGGAAATGAAAATAGTTTATTAAGAACGAAGAAAAGATTACACGGTTCAGAAAGGACAAAAGAATCCAACCAAAAATAAATACCCAGGAAAAATAACTACATACAAAAATATAAGAAAGGGAACATAGGGGTTACATCTTTTAGGGAAGAGGAAACTCAGATCTCGGCCGCCGATCTGCTGTGAGGCTGATGTGATGGATGTGGTGGATCAGGGTGGTTCGACCGTCATCGGAAACCTGCAAAAATTCTGAAACACCGGGAGGTTTCCCGGCGACAAACCCTCTGATGCTCAAGTCAATAACCAGAGGATTAAGAATGGCTTAAGTGGTAAAAATTGTGATTACCTGGTTACTGTAGAGGTGGAGCTGTATTTATAAGTGTGAGAACCTGATTAGGGAATATTCTCGGGTCCCCTGATTAGCGGATGCGACCCAGTCCACATTGGGTTGGACTTTGGTGATGGGCTTGTAGTCGGCCCATAAGTAGTTGTGAGATCTCCTCGAGATTTGTGCTTGGATCGAGCAGTGCAGATCACCTACTATTTTTACCCTCATCATATGGCAACAAAGTTGAAGCTGTGAGAAAGCTCCTCATGAGGGTCGGCTTCGGATACCGCACCGAGCCGTGGCATATTGAAGCCTTATGAAAGCTCCTCATAGGGGTCGGCTTCAGATGCCACGCCAAAAGTGCGGCATATTGAAGTCATGCGAAAGCTCCTCGTGAGGGTCGGCCTCGAATGCAGCACTGAGGGCACAACGAAGTTGATACTTGTGAAAGCTCCTCATGAGGGTGGGCCTCAGATGCCACGCCGAGGGCGCAACAAAATTAAGGCCTTATGAAAGTTCCTCATGAGGGATGACCTTGGAAGCCACGCTGAGGGTGCATCAAAATTGAGGCCTTGTGAAAGCTCCTCATGAGGGTCGGCCTCGGGTGCCACACCGAGGGCGTAGCGAAATTAAGGCCTTTTGAGAGCTCCTCATGAGATTCAGCTTCGGACGCTACAGTGAAATTAAGGCTTTATGAAAGCTTGGATCTAGTCACCACGTGGCACTAACCTCACAGGTGGCATTCCATGTTCATTCTCAGTTATTGAGGGGACGTCACGTGTCCTGTTAATCGAGAAGTCACACTTTCCTATATAAGTTTCCTTACCCCACTCCTTCTGAGACCACTTTTTCTTCCTTCATCAAAAATTTTCTGAGTTCAATCAAACATGCCTGCCAACCAATCAAGCAGCTCAGCTTCATCCTCCGGAGGCGATAGGTATTCATCCTCTGAGGCTTCTGCTCACTCCTCGCCGAGGGCGAGCGAGGCCGAACAACAACCCTCGCAGGCCCCGTCAGAGGAGGTCAATATCAAGGGGGTGAGTACAGAAAAGGGTGACCCTGGGTTGCCGATGGAGGGGGCCACTTTTGAGGTGAATATCGGAGGTCCGGAGTTTTTAGATATCGGGACTTAGGAGGAGAGTCACCTGGTGTCAGTGAAAACAGAGGAAGAGTAGGAAGAAAGTTATAACATCCCGAGCCGTGACGAGGGCAAGGCTGTAGAGACTTCTTCTATGTGATGAGCAATGGCCGCAGCCTTGGACAACATCATGGGCACCTTGCCTCCTCTCGGTCATCGTACTCCCACGAGAAAGAGGCAAAACCTCTCTCCTGACAAGGAGCACGCACCGATGAGATATCAAGACGATCCCGTGAACTGTGTGTCTTCTCAGGTTTATTTGGAGAACTTGTAAGATCTGGTTCAGTTCGGCATACCCCCATATTTGCCGAATAAGCCTAAGGTGGAGGCAGAAGAGAAGCAAAATACTCTGTCGGAGAATGACCTTGCTACCATCCAGGATAAGTTCTTTATACCCTGGGAGTGTGTTTTGATACTTCCGAAACATGGCCTTCGTCCGACCGATAAGTCGGAGGAAAGGTTTTGTATGTTCCCTCCGGATGTTTTTGCTTCAGCCCTGCATCTCCCCCTCCACCCATTTATTAAACTGGTTTTGAACTGGGCGAGAATGAGCCAATGCAGTACACGCCGAACTCATAGAAGCAATTGACGAGTTTCATCATGTTCAGTGAAAGGAAGGGCGTCCCCTGAGCTTCAGGTAATTCCAAGCGAGTTTGGGGTTGAGCACACTTCTGCAGAGCTCTCACCAATGGTGCATTGCTCCCTGCTCTAAGCTGTGTGGTGCACAACCACCTGCACTCCATAAAAGATTTGTGATCCAAGTACTTTATCATGTATAGCCCAGAGCTCTGGGGTATCCCGACCTCATGGTCATACGGGCCCACTCCGAAAGAACCCTTGAGGTTCAAAGAGCTCTCCAAAGAGGAGTGGGTGGAGTTCAGCAAGTTGTTCAACGATAATTTGAGCATCGATTGGTCTAAGGTGACGGAAATGTCGCTTGTGGTCAACGGGTTAAGTCCTTATGTCCTCGGTGAGTTTCTTTCCCTTATAACAATTGTTATTTGCTTTTGTTTTGGTTTTGATGCGTTTTCTTTGCAGCCTCAGAAGACGATGATGTCGATGTCCTTTTGGTTGCTTCGGCAGCACAGTGAACTTGTGAGTATATGGGAAGAAGAGGGAGACGACGTCGAGTGTTGGAGGGTCCCCAAAGGGGCGACCAAAGAGGGTGAGGGGGATGAGGACCCTGACTATTAGGAATCCATAAGATCCTTCCAGGGTGGATCCGAGCGAGAGATCTCTCGAGCCCAAGAACTGATGGAGTCTCCTGTGCCACCAATCCATCCATTTCTAGAGGAGGCCATCCTCGATAAGGTTCGGGAGCCCTTCATACCCGACATGTTGATGAAGGATGTTGACTCCATCATGGAGTCCCGGATGGGTGTCGAGGTGGTGAATAATCATGCACCTCCGAGGGACAGAAAAGCTCTTGCCAAGGATACGTTCAACTCGGCATACCTTCGGTATGCACAGCACTCGGTGGCGGTAAGTACTCAATCAGAAGTGATAATATTCCGTAGTTGACATCTTTCTTATTGCTTCCCTTTTCACTGCAGGCCACACTTTATGGGGGCGAGCTCATGAGGCAATACGATTATGACTTGGAGTTTGCCGAGCGCAGGGCTCAGAGTACCAGTTGAGGTGGCAGAAGGAGAAGACCCGGGCCGATGAGTTAGAGAGGAGGGTGAAGGAGTTGGAGGCAAAGGTCAATGATGCAGTCGGCCAGATCACGCGGGTCCAGGAGGAGGGCTACGAGCGAGCTCTTCAACATGTCAGGGATAAGCATCCTGATTTCGACCTTGATGGACTCTGCTACGACTCCAAACCGGGCGCTGACAACACTCCTCAGACCCCGAGGGAAATCCCTCATGTTGGGGAGGTCATCCTTTAACTTGGGATCGAACCCATTTAGTCTCCTCTTCGGGAGGTCATCCTTTAACTTCTATTTCTTTTTCTTTTTTTACATGACCCCGATTTTGTACACGCCAGGCACAGACTGACCCCTGCATACTATAATTTTTGTCTAAATGAAAATTCACAACTAGCCATGAATGTTCATATCGTGTTTGTCTGAGTTTTGATGCATCTTGCTGAACAGGTGATGAGGTGTAGACCTCGGGAGGGGTACCTATAGGACGAGGTTCGCACTCGTTGTAACAAGCTGGTCCAGGCTGAGGAGATGATCTCCTATCTTCGCAAGGAGGCGAATGATCAGGAAGGAGAGTTTCCACATCAGACGGTCGCAAGAGGTGACTCGGGAGCTTGCTCGTCTTAAGGTGTTATTTCCTGACGCTGACATAGCTCTCACTCAAGCTGATGCTGGCAGGCTTTTTAGTCTCTTTGGTATTCAGTCTTCGAATTCTATCCTTAGACGGATGCTTAGGGAGAAGTACTTTGAGATTTTTTGGTTGAGGGCTAGTTTGGGGGAGGTGAGCTAGGCGTCCACCTTTTACAGTCTCTTCTTGAGGCTGGGGCCTTATCATGGGATCCGTTCGAGAGCGGTAGCTCTAAGGGATGCCCAGAGCGAGAGTAGCGGGATCGACTAGTGTAGCCATGGTGAGAGGTTTGGAGGTGCTTCGCCTGGGTGCCGATCCCTCGGTTGCTGAAGCAGTGCTTCCTTGATCGGGACCTGACGAGGAGCCCGGGATTCAGAGCCTTGCGCCTTAATTTGTGATTCTCAGTGTAATATTGCGAATGAAATCATTTCATCTTTGCTCAATAAAGATGCTTCATCGAACTTCGGTTTTTTCTGATAGATTTTTGTTAAATTTCTTTTCGAGAGCCGTCCTCGGGTTCCGGCGAGAGAGCAGGGAAAGGCAGAGCCTCGAGTGACATGCCGAGAGCAGAGGATGAATCGATGCTTGGGATTTCTCTTTGGGAGGTTCGGCTTCGAAAACCATCCGAGGGTGTGGAACCCTTTCTTTGAGGTTCGGCCTCGGAAACCATGCTGAGTGCATGGAACCCTTCCTTTGAGGTTCGGCCCTCGGGGACCATGCTGATGGTGGAGGAAAAGTGCTTTGGCGCATGTTGGTGTATGCCCTAGAGACCAGTTGTGTATTGACATTACTAATTTATATTGTATCAAGACATTTATTTTCTATTGAGACATTTTATTTATTGTGAATTAAATGAACATAATAAAGTCCTTAGAATAGTAAGTTCATTGTCATGGGATATCAAGTGCACGACTTGATTGTGAGATCCTATTGACTGAAATCAGAACACTATTCTTAAATATCTCTAATCAAGTATTATTGTGAATTAGGACAACGATAATACATAGAGACTAGTGTGTGCGTAGCCTGTGAACTATTCTCACGGGTCATGGATATGAGATATCAAGTCTACACATGGGTACATATTAAAGTAATAATGTACTGAACTGACCCACCATGAGAATGCTGCATGGATCGTTACGTGAGTGTCATAAGCGGTTCTCATAGTGACCATGGTGTACGTTGTCCTTTGACTTGAAATCACTATGGTTCCCTACATGAGAAGTTATATGTTTTAATGCTGTCAAACATTGCTTGTAGTAAGGTGATTATAAAGCCAACTATTGGATATACTACAAATCATGCAGAGGGATGTGAGTGACTTAGATAGGATTTGTCCCTTCCCGTTGAGCTCCCTTTTATTGAGTGAGACTTAGATAATATCTACTGGCCCTTTTATTGAGTGAGACTGCAAAATGCATGGTCGTGCTCAAATGAGTCAATATGAGATATTGAGCTCATTTGTTTAAGTAAGTCTACTCGGACATCAAGAAACAAAAGATTGAACTATAGAAGGGTGACACACTCTATGCCTTGTGGTCAATTAAGATATCTGGACAAAAGGAAAAACTACATGGTAACATTGGTCATAGATAGGTTATGTTAAATAACTGGCATTCCCATTACTTGAGTAGCAGTGATGTATTGCTAGATACCGCTCACTATTTGTAACACAAGAATATGATTTTAGTATTACTGTCAATGTAATGTAACACTAGAATGGATCGAAATTGGGATTTAAATTCATAAGATGAATTTAATTGGGTATCCTAATATGACTTGGACTCCTGACATGGTTGGGTAATTAATTAGATTAAATGGGTCAACTAAAGTTAGAAGGGCAACACACAAATCTAACCCAGGTCAGATTGTGAGCCCAACCGCATCACCACTCTCTTAGGATTGATTTTCTGCACCTATTTATATGATATATTTCAGTTGAAAAACTATTACAGGAGAAAACTCTAGTCGTCACAGAAACTGTGAGAAAGAGAGAGAGAGAGAGAGAGAGAGATCATGCAGAACATCCCCTTCTTACAGCTAGCCCTGTGGCATGAGAGAACTTGATTTGATCCGTTCGTGTGGATACAGTAGAGATACCGCAACTTTGCAGTTTGACATATTTTAGAGACACCAGATCAATCTTTATGGTATAACTCCTAAACACGATTAATGGTTTTTGCATGGATCCATCGCTAGGTTTCGATATTTTGTGATTTTTTTTCCGCTGTGTAATTTGTGATTGCCATTGAAACCTAATAGTGGTATTAGAGCCACTTGCGAACCCATAATTTGGTTATGTATAATTTGTGATTATTCATGATATGTTCTCACTTTTGGAAGAAATATTCACATGTGAAATAATTTTCGCAACAGTTGCAATATAAGGATTCATTTATGTGTTGGTTGTTAACACAGATGCCACACCAGGGTAGCCCCCGGTTTGGAACCATTGAAAATCCTGGAGCAGCAAGATGTGATTTGTAGTGACGTTATAGTTTTTTAAAGTATGAAGAGTTCAAGCACCTGCGTCGTTGCAGTGGCGTTAGGGTTTCATAAAACATGAAGAGTTCATGCTTTGGTAGTGGCAAGGGATTTTTTTGGTCCGGGGTGATGCCCCGCACCCCGCAAGGGGTGGCCTCCGTTTGACGCCCGTTAACCGGGCAGCAGGATCCTCGTTTTAACTCTGCGGAGGGTAACAATATTGATTGCCCCAAAACCAAACATTTTAAAATAAACTAAATAAAATCATAACAACATATTATTTGTATATTATCTTATGTGATGCATGGTGCATGGTTGTGGCCTTAGTTCTGTGATGCAGGGTTTATGTTCTGTGGTGTATGGTTTATATTTTGGTATTTTAATACGGCCTGCGTGTCATGCCTATCTCTACATTCTAATTGTAATTTAAATATGCCCTGCGTGTCGTGCCTTTCTTTCTACATTCTAAATGTAATCCTTTCTCTTTACACTCCAATTGTACATTCTTTCTTTATATGTAAATGTAATCTCACAGTGGAGGCAAGGAATTGGCTACCATACAAGGACTTGATTGGGTTGCTGCTTGGAGAAGACGCTATAATTCCTATGTTTGATTATTGATACTCTCATTGGGTTTTGAGTATAAATGCATTAGGGGCCACAACCATGTCACATATTTTATGCTTTTATGTTATATGAGATGCATTGTTTTTTTTTTGTTACATGCTAATAGATAATAGCTGGTGAGATAAATTAATATAATAACAAAATCTCTCAAAGTAAATATTAAGTCATAATAATATGCCTTCCAATGCGTGGCACTCATCTAAGCTATGATCAATTAAGTGTAGGCCTGCCAAATCAAGGTGCCTTTATTTATCCTGGTGAGACGTGATGGGATAAAAGTAATATTCAACTGCCAACCATTGAGTCTGACTTAACTAGTTAATTTCAATAGCACTGAAAGTTTAAAGGCATAGAGTTGGACTTTAGTCTATGAGATAGATAAGTGTTATTTATCCAACTATCCAAAAGTTGCATACAACGTAATTGAGAAGTGTTCCCAACCTAAATAACTGAATTTTGGGTGATCAGCCAAAGCTGACTCGGAACTAGGTGAAATATGGATCTTGTCCTACTAGAAAATCTTACGATGGGATTTTCCGAGTCAATGATGAGGTCGTTGGTTTGAATAAAAATAGTATAAGGTATATTTAATAAAAGACCTTATTAAATATTTCAATGTCATGATACATACTCTGCATATTTCTATTGATGGTTAAAAGTTTCTTACTTTGCATATTTCTGTTAAATATTTAAATGAAATGATATTTACTTTTCATATTTCTGTTGATAAATTACCATGGTATCCAGCACATCAAATAACGTATCATTATGATCTGTCCTTGAGAAGGACGAACTGTCTGGGACAAATTTTCTAGACTGGTACATAGCTGAGAATAGTCCTCAGGCATGAGAAAAAGTTGTATGTTCTAGAGCATCCCATTCTTGAGCCACCTGTTGCAAGTGCCTCTCGCACTGAAAAAGATGCTCATAAGAAGCATCAAGATGACGCCTTGGGTGTTGGTTGTCTCATACTAGACACCATGACCTTAGAGGTTCAGAAGAAACATGAGAACATGGATGCCTACAATATGATCGTACACCTCAAGAGGCTCTATCAAGAGCAGGCTACGCATGAAAGGTTGGAAGTCTCAACGGCATTGTTTCAGTGAAAACTGGCAGAACGAATGTCACGCCTCGCTTCCCAAAATACGAGAATACGAGCACGTAACAAAGACCCAGCAAATGATTTATACATCATCCATAAGTTGTAACAGATTAACTCAACAATATACAAGAGAATACAACCACACAAAAAAGAATAACCACATGAATAAACTCCAAAATAATCATGAAATAAGTTCACCAAATAATATCCAACATCTGGAAAAAAGTAAACTTCGGGATACACAAGGCCGGAATACAAAGTACAATAAGAATAGCAATGTTCAAAGGAAAGATGGCAAAAAAGACAATTCTAGCAGTCTATTCTTGGGCTCCATCTTCTGAAATCGTTACTCACCAATTTCTTCTGGTAACTCATCTTCGATACCTGTAAACTCATGATCTAAAAATAGAGAAAATAATGTCCTTAGAGCAAGTCACGGACAACAAGTAGTAAAAAACAGAGAACAATAAGGAACATGGTATATCAAGAATATAGAACGGGATCAAAGTCAAGAACAAAGACAAGGATTGGCAATAATATCAATGGTCTTTATTCAGTTGTGCGATAATCACTAATTACATTTCATGATCAATAATGAGGACAATAAACAGGATCAAGCATGAAATGTCGAATGAGGGTTATTATTCATTTTATTAACCTATCTAATGCATGTACTACTGCATCCCATTCTACAGGTTCGGTGCATATAATCAAAGTCATTTAGACTAGTGGTGAATTTTATAGGTTCATGTACTCGGATCTTGCAATAAGAATGACCAATAACCAATGATCGATGACCGATGACCGATGAAAAATACACGATATAATCGCGATATTGTAGTCAGTAATCCACATTCAATTGATGACCATTAACATGTCCAATAATAACGACCAATACGGGAAACACGGACCCCTTCCGAGTACACTCTTCTATATTGTCCACTACTAGGTCTTTCTCTTATTACCCTGGCTTGTTAATATTTTATTACATCCTAACATGAGCATGCAAGAAGGTGTCAAGGTTTTATAATGCAAGGTGTGACTAATTCTACTCATTACACGCAAGGAAAGAAACATTTATACTAAATCAATACAATTCATACAATCTGGACAACAAGACATTACTGTACAAAAACAAAGATTCATGCTACTACAGAAAAGCAAATCTGAATCCGTCAGAAATTCTAGAAACTAGACTCTCTGCCGGTTCCACCAAATATACACATAATATATAAAAATCATAGAAACTAGGCTCAAATACTTATTCTTTACGGATTTTATGTTTTGGCAGCAGGTTATAGATTGTGTTCACATATATGTATCAGGTCTGAATACTCATCAAATAATTCCACAAAAATTCAAGGTGATTCCTAGACATGTCTAGTCTCAGCCAAATTTATTTCACATTTTAATTTTACTATTAACATGTTCTGTTTATTAACGAATCGAGGTGATACACATGAAATTGTGAATCTGGAAATCCAGACCTAGCAGTACTAAAAGTCAGATATCTAGCAGATTATAAATCGAAATTCAATTCCGTCAAATGTTCTGGAAAATAGAATCATGGAGCTATAATTCATGTTTACAAAGTTCATTCAAATTATTATAGTAGCAGTTTCAAAAGTCTGATACAAAAAAAGTAGACAGCATGCCAGAAAATAAATTAACATGAATAGACAATAATTTCATCACACAAGCATGCAATATTATGGAAATTAATCAACAAAAGTTTTATTTGGTGATTAACATGCAATTCCAAGATTAATGATGCAATTTACAATCAAGACAATTAATTCATGAAAATCAAATTCAATCAGACAGATTCAATTCTATAACTTGATTCTATTGTATTTATAATTTACGTGCATATGCAATGTGCAATAGTGACAAGGGTTTGAGTCGAAGATATTGGCACGAAGTCAAGAATATCTTGGGTTAGCTCGTCTAAACCCTCAATATACTCAATGGAAGATGAATAGTATAACAATACGATAATAATCAGGATCGACTTGCAGGGATCAAAAGAGTTCTTGAACAAAAAAAATAAACTAGTTCAAGAGAGACTTTTCTTTAATATGATTAGTCCGAATATGAAGAGAATAACGAGATGAGAATCCCGACAGCAACACGTACAACGCACGCACTCATAAAGGCACATGCACAAGAACACAGCAACAACAAGACTCCCAAAAACAGCAAACAACAACTACTCCACAAATAGCAAACAGCAACCCCCTAGTCCCAAACAGTAATAGCGACAGGGGAGAGAGAGAGCAGTGGGGACAGCGGCTCGACAGTGGGGCTAGGCGGCGACTAGGGTGAGGGTGGTGGTCGACTGGGCGGAGGAAGGCAGCGATGGGGCAGCGAGGGGATGTCGACTGCTGTGATGGACGACGGCAGTGAAGAGCTCGAGGTGGTGCCCTGTTTTGGAAGAAAATAGGGGAAGAGGTGGAGATGGCAGTGGCGATGGGTTTCGGTTGGCGGTGGGAGCCTGATGACGGGGATGACGACGAGATGATGGGTCGCTGCGGTGTTTGCTGTCAAGGGAGAAGGACGACCAGGACGGTTGCAGAGATGGGTTGACGATGATTGAGGGGGTTCTTCGGTGGTTGGATGGGAGGCGAAGACAAGGGTGGTGGAAGTGGGTGCGCTGCGATTGGCGGAGGTTAAGGATGGACGAAGAGGACGGGAAGGCAAGGTGGCGTCGATTGGGTTCAGGGGAAAATAGAGAGAGTCGGGAGATTATGGGTGAACAGTGGAGGGGGGTTAGGTTAGAACAGTGGCGACTAGTGCTTTAGGGTTAGGGGGTTTTAGGGTTAGGCTAGTGTATATATGTAGGTTATTGGGATATTGGGCTAATGGGTAGTATCCAATAAGGGGAAAACATGGGGTTTGGGTCTAAATAGGGTAGGATATGATAATGGGTTAACGGGTAATGGGTTTAGGATCCAATAAGAAGGGTTATTGGGTATACGGTAATATCCAATAGGAAAATGTTACAGGGTTCGAGTTTTTAGAAACAATAGGAGATAAAATAACCAATAAAATATGGATTTATAATACAGATCAAATGGGATATACAATGAACAAATTTTCATAGATTACACAATAAAATTTATAGGGTTTAATTGAAAATAACTTAACTGATAGTACACAATTAGATTAGGATTCACTTTTCGCAAATAATTAGAATAGTCCTATATAAATAATATACTTAGTTTGTACTTCAAAAAAAAAAACCAACAACAACAACAACAACAAGAGAAGATTGTATAAAATAGGAATTGGGGGTTTAAAAAATTAATTAAAATAATCTAAATAGTAGTAATACATTTGATTTTGGCTCAAATATAAATAATCAATCAATTACGATTATAAAACAAAGTTAAAATACAGCACTATTCGAAAATAAATATAACTGTCAATTCGAAACCGAATTTAACACATAAAATTTATGAAAATTTGAAATACAGAAAATACTCAGTAAAATATGTATAGTCGGAAATGGAGGTTACAACAAATTCCTATTAGAGCTCATTTCTTCAAGATGACTGGGTACATAGAGAACCTTGAAAGGCTTAGTGTCCCTTTGGATCAAGTGTTTGCCACTGACTTTGTCCTGCAATTGTTGCCGGAAAGCTATAGTTAATTCGTCATGAACTACAACATGAATGAAATTGACAAATCTCTACCAGAATTGCTAAGCATGTTGAGAACTGCAGAGCAGAACATTAGTATGGAAAAGACCATTATGATGGTCCAACATGCCAAAGGTAAGAGCAAGGGCAAAAAGCTGATTAAGAAACCCAAGGGCAAGGACCAGGGAAAGGGCAATTTCAAGCCTAGCACTTCTGCCTTGAAATATAAGGGTGGGTTGGCCAAGGAGGGCACATGCTTTCACTGTGGTGAGATCGGACATTGGAAGAGGAACTGCCAAAAGTACCTAGAGGAGCTTAAGAAAAAGAAAGGAAGTGGGACTTCCACTACATGTATTTTTGTTACAGAAGTCAATTTATCTACTTCTACATCATGGGCATTTTTGTTACTGAATGTGGATCTCACATTTGTGTAAATGTGCATGATCTAAAAGGAGTAGACCATTGGCTAAGGGCAAAGTTGACCAATGAGTTAGAAATTGAGCAAAAGTTGCTGCTTTACTTGTCATTTATCATTGCTCACTGGGCTTATCATTGAGTTAGATAACTGTTATTTTGTGCATGCTATTAGTAGGAATATTATTTCTATTTCTTTTTTGGACAAGAAGGGTTTTTCATTTATAATAAAGTACAAAATCTGCTTTATTTATTTGAATGATATCTGTTATTGTAGTGCATAATTGAGTAATGGACTTTATATTATCGACCTCGAAATGCCTATCTATAATATAAATACCAAGAGGTTGTCAAATGATACGAACCCAACTTACCTCTAGCATTTTCGTTTGGGCCACATAAATGAGAACCGCATATCGAAATTCCATGAAGATTGATTCTTGGACTCATTTGATTTTGAATCATATGAGGTATGTGTACCTTGTTTGTTGGGCAAACATGACAAAAATTCCATTCACTAGAAAGGTAAAAGGGCTAGTGATGTTTTAGGTCTCATACACAGTGATGTCTGCGGATCTTTCAACACATTGGCTAGAGGAGGTTTTCACTACTTCATTACATTTACTGATGATTTTAGTAGATATGGGTTTGTGCATCTCATGAAACACAAATCAGAGTCATTTGAAAAGTTCAAAGAATTCAAGAACGAGGTACAAAACTGATATGGCTAAAAAGGGGGTTAAATCGGAACCGTCCAAATCAGGCACGAATCTTGAAGCCCAGGGGTAAAACGGTAATTTCACCACCCAATGAGTCGGAAGCGGGTACTGGTTCTCCTCCTCGAAGACCCACTAACCCGCAAACGGATCCACCTCAACTGGGTGCGGGTTTCAACCCGCAGCAAACCCGGTCCAGACAGAATAGAATTAGGGTTTCTGATTAATCCTAATCAACGGCCCTGATTCATATCTATCCTTTCACTGGGGATTAGGGATTACATTTCTTATCTAACCACAGGGATTACATTCTTAATCTGACCCCAGTGGTGCCTATAAATACCCCCCAACCATCTCCATTAAGAGGTAATCAATCTTTTGCCAGTATTATGCTCTTTCATAATCACTTCTGATTACTGACTTGAGCGTCGGAGGGTGCGTCGCCGGGATCAACCCCGGTGTCTCGCACTTTTTGCAGGTGGACGGCAGGAGTCAACGGTCAAACTCTGGCGGAACAGGTAACAGGTTTGCTATTCAAAGTTTTCCAAGAATCCACAAATACTATCTGTTTGCCCCCACACCAGATTCAGCGGCAACAGATTAGCGCCGTCTGTGGGAACAAACGAATAGCTGCCTCCCCTCTTCCCGTTGGTCAGATCTTCTCCAGCCATGCCTCCTAGGAAAGTAAGATCTAGAGGGTCCAACCATGGACCTAACCCCGATCAACAACAGGAAGTCCCCATCCAACCCGCTCAGCAGCAGGGGCAACTTCCTCCTCACGCAGAGGACCCTCTCCAAAAGGACATGCCTCCTCCTCAGAATCAACAACCTCCTAAGGGTCCCAACCCGCAGAAACAACCTCTCCATCAGGACCACATCTCCATCCACAATGCCTCTTCGGATTCTATGGCCTCCCACAATCCCCGAGCTTCCGACCTTCGCAACACCATCCTCAATCGGCAGAAAGATGAGGATCTTCGCCGCCGTCTGGATGAAAAGCGAGCCCGAGAGGGAGCCTCCCGCCAGCAACGTCCGGATGAGCGATCTCCTCACCGTCGAGACTACAGAAGGTCCCCTACCCGAAGGGGGCAGAGAGAGTCCCCCGAGCATCACAGGAGAAGACCCCATTCCCCTGCCGGTCGGCAACATCCAAGGAACGATGAGGCACCCATCACCCGTGCCGAGTTCCAGCAGTTCCAAGCAACCATCCTAAAAGCTCTCAATCTCCGTCCCAACAACACCAATGCTCCAAGGAATTCCCACTCCTCCTCCGGTCTGAAGTCCTCGCCGACGGTCCCTAACTCCTCCCCCAGCTCCTAGCAACCCCCGGCACATTCCCAGTCCTCGCCGCTCCAGGAGCTACCGTCGTCGTAGCCCCCGCTCTCCCTCGTACAAAGACGAGTCTAGAGGCTCGGTTGATTACCGTCGAAGGGATGATGTTGTCTACCGCCGTCTCCACGAAATGGAGAGGCGCTTGGGTCAGTTAGACCGAGAAGAAAAGCTTAGAGGAAGGACCCTTCGTCCTAGTCGACCTCCTTTCTCCCGAACCATAATGGAGGTGCTCGTACCAATTGGCTTTAAACCTCTTCAATTCGAGACTTATTCCGGGGAGACTGACCCCGTCGATCACATCGAAAGCTTCAAGACCCTCATGCTCATCCATCAAGCTTCCGATGCTCTGCTCTGCAAGACCTTCCCCGCAACTCTCAAGGGTCCGGCTCGAGAATGGTACTCTCACCTTGCCCCATCCTCAATATTCTCCTTCGAGCAATTTGAGACCCTCTTCATCACCCACTTCGTGAGTAGCCGCCGAAATGAGAAGACCAGCATTTCGCTACTCTACCTCAACCAGAAGAAAGGTGAGAAGCTGAGAAACTATGTGAAAAGGTTCACAGCTGAAGCCAGGTCCATAGCATCCCTCGACCAGTCGGTCGCTGCAGCAGCATTTCAGTCCAATGTCCTCAACTCCAGCCTCCGCTCCTCCCTCGCAAAGAAACCCCCACAGAACTTCTCTGACCTCCTCCTCCAGAGCGAAAAGTATATTAGGGCCGAAGAAGCTGAGCACCGCCCCAACTTGGAGGGGTCTTCCTCCGAGTCTAAGAGAAAGGGAACAGAAGAGGAAGGGGCCAAGAAGCTCCAGAAGGATAATGGAGGCCAGCGCCGACCTCCTCCCAGATTTGAAATTTTTACTCCCCTTAATGCCAACATCTCCACAATTCTCATGGAAGTTGAGAAGGAGGGGGTGATACCTCCTGCACCAAAAATGATCACCCCCGGCAAGAAGAGGGATAAAGAGAAGTGGTGCCGTTATCACCGGGACCATGGCCACGACACCAATGATTATCGGGCCCTGAAGAACGAGATAGAAGGCCCTCATCCAGAGGGGTCAGCTGAACAGGTTTGTGAGAAAGGACCGAACCGATCCTCCTCCCCGCCTCGGGGGGCTAACAAATGTCCTGAACGCGATGAAACGCCCGACTTCGAGGAGGAGCGTGTCCTACACCTCATTCACGGGGGCCTAATGGGGGGCTCCTCCAACTCCTCTCGAAAGGCGTTTATAAGGGAAGTCAATGCGGTTCGCGCCACCCCTCCTCCTAAAGGCCTCGGAGTGCCCATCAGATTCTCGGATGAAGACCTTGAGGGTGTCCGAATGCCCCATTGTGACGCACTCGTCATCAGCCTCCATATGGCGAACTTCAAAGTGGAAAGGATCCTAGTGGACAATGGCAGCTCCGTTAACATCCTCTTCCTCACCTCTTTCAAGGGCCTCAAACTATCTCGGGACAGACTCAAGCCCGCCGGCTATACACTCCATGGGTTCACGGGAGTGCCAGTGACTATTGAAGGGGTGATCACCTTCGACATAACCGCTGGCAAAACTCCTACTACCCGAACGGAGTCTATGGACTTTATGGTCGTGGATGTCCCTGCAGCTTACAATTTCATTTTGGGTCGGCCCGGCCTAGCTGCCCTTGAAGCCGTCCCTTCCGCCTATCACCTCAAGATGAAATTCCCCATCCGGGCAGGAGTAGGGGAAGTAAAAGGCAATCAGGAAACGGCCCGCAAGTGCCACATGACCTCTACCCTCGGTCCAGTCCTCTCCCTCGAAACTCTAGAAATCCCCCAAGATGTTGCCCGACCAACGTCCGAGCCGGTGGATGAGTTGGAGGAAGTGCTATTCTCTGAGCAGGATCCAAGCTGAAAGTTCTTTGTTAGCAAGACCCTCCCATCCGCCCTATGCTCCGACATAGTCCAGTGCATCCGAAGGAACCGATACCTCCTCGCTTGGTCAGCTGCAGACTTGCCCGGAATTTCCGAAGAGCTCTTGGTCCACCACCTCAGCGTCGCTCTGGGGTCCAAACCGGTCCAACAGAAGAGGCACAAGTTCGCCCCCGAGCGCCAGCTAGCTATAAAAGAGGAGGTGGACAAGCTCTTGAAGGCCAGGTTCATACAGGAGGTAAACTATCCCAAATGGCTCTCGAACGTAGTAATGGTGAAGAAGTCCAATGGGACCTGGAGGATTTGTATCGACTTTACCGACCTCAACAAGGCATGCCCCAAAGACCCTTTCCCTCTTCCAAGCATCGATACTTTAATTGACGCCACTTCGGGCCATGAACTCCTCAGCTTCATGGACGCCTTCTCAGGCTACAACCAGATTCGAATGTTTCCCCCGGATGTCCCGAAGACCTCCTTCATAACTGATCAGTGCCTCTACTGCTACAGGGTAATGCCGTTCGGTTTAAAGAATGCAGGTGCCACCTATCAACGCCTCGTCAACAAGGTTTTTCAAGCACAAATCGACCGGAATATGGAGGTATATGTTGACGATATGCTTGTAAAGAGCATCCACGGGGCCGATCATGTGGTCGATCTGCAGGAGGCATTCGATGTACTCAGGAAATACAATATGAGGCTCAATCCGAACAAATGTGCATTCCGAGTCTCGTTGAGGAAATTCCTAGGCTTCATCATCAGCCAAAGTAATTGAGGCCAACCCCGAGAAGATCAAGGCCATATTAGACATGGCTCCTCCGAAGAATGTCAAAGAGATTCAGAAGCTAACAGGTTGCCTGGCAGCCATAGGGCGTTTCCTCTCCAAATCAGGGGAGAAGTGCGTCCCCTTCTTCAAGGCTCTCAGGGGGGCTAATGGCTTCGAGTGGGGTTAGCAGCAACAAGATTCATTCGACCAATTCAAGGCTTACCTTGTCAATCCTCCTCTCCCCAGCAAACCAATTCCTGGTGAACCCCTCTACCTCTTCCTAGCAGCCTCCGAGCAGACCCTCAGCGCCAGTCTCGTGAGGGAAGAAGATAAGACCCAAAAGCCCATCTATTACGTGAGCAAGGTACTTCGGGATGCCGAGCTCCGCTACCCCAGGATAGAGAAGATGGCATATGCCCTAGTGATGGCCGCAAGAAAGCTTCACCCATATTTTCAGTCCCATTCGGTGGTCGTTCTTACCGACCAACCGCTGAAGCAAGTTCTCCACAAGCCAGAGACCTCAGGTCGCCTTATGAAGTGGTCTATCGAGCTAAGCCAGCATGATATAACGTATCAGCCTCGGACCGCGATCAAGGCTCAGGCCTTAGCTAAGTTCATAGTTGAAAGTACTATCCCCGAGTTCAGCCAAGCAATGAAGGGACCACCTGTCTGGTCGGTTTATGTGGATGGGTCCTCTTGTAACGAGGGAAGTAGAGCCGGGGTCATTCTGGCCAGCCCAGATGATTTCATCCTCCAATACTCCCTCCGCATCAACTTCAAGGCCTCGAACAATGAAGCAGAGTACGAGGCACTCATCGCTGGCCTCAGAATGGCTCGCAATGCAGGGGCGCAGTGCCTCCGGATCTTCAGCGACTCTCAGCTGGTCATAAATCAGGTCCTGGGCGAGTATGAGGCACGGGATGACCGAATGGTTAAGTACCTAGCCAAGGTCAGGAATCTCATGGCCCTATTTGAAGAAGCCCTCATCCAGCGAATCCCCTGAGAAGAGAATTCCCAGGACGATGCCCTCTCCAAGCTAGCCTCCTCCTCCCTCCAAGGTCTCGAGCAGACCGTCTTGATTGAGGTACTCCTGAATCCAAGTATAGAAGACGAAACTTTCGATTCTATGGAGTCTCTACCTTTCCTGCTTCAAGATAATTGGATGAAACCCCTCGTTGAGTTCCTGAGGGATGGGCTCCTCCCCGAAGATCCTAAGGAAGCTCGCCGAGTAAGGACCCGAGCGGAGCGATACACACTTATCGAGGGCATCCTATACAAGTGCTCCTTCACACAGATAGACGGCAGGCCTTATTTGAGATGCCTCTCCCTGGAACAAGCCGACTATGCCCTGCAAGAACTTCACGAAGGCATCGGCGGGGCACATTCAGGGTCCAGATCCCTAGCCCGCAAAGTGTTGAATTACGGATATTTCTGGCCCACTCTTCTACAAGACGTCGAACGGCACGTTCGGCAATGTAGCTCTTGTCAGAAGTACTCCGACATCCGACGCCTCCCACAAGCTCCACTCACTTCCCTATCAAGTCCTATCCCTTTCGCAATGTGGGGGATGGATTTACTAGGGCCATTCCCACCAGCTCCCGGCCAGTTCAAATTCTTAGTCGTGGCAATCGACTACTTCTCGAAGTGGATAGAGGCCGAGCCCTTGGCCACAATCACCGAGAACAAAGTACTTCAGTTCTTCTGGAAGAACGTAATCTGCCGATTCGGTGTCCCTCGGATCCTCATAATAGACAACGGAACCCAGTTCACCGGGGCTGCCTTCCGAGCTCTATGTGAAGACCTTGCCATCCAACACCGATTCTCCTTCGTTTTCCATCCACAGTCTAATGGACAAGTGGAGAATGCTAACCGACAGATCCTCTCTGGTATTAAGAAGAGGTTGGATAAATGCTCTAAAGGCTTATGGGTCGATCAGCTCCCTAATGTGCTGTGGAACTACTGCACCACAAAACGGACCCCCACAAGAGAGTCCCCATTCAATCTCACCTATGGGTCCGAGGCTATGATCCCCCTAGAAGTTGGTATACTCTCTCCTCGTCTAATGTCTTATGAAGAAGAACAAAATGCCAGAGAGCTCCGAGCAAATCTAGACTTGATTGATGAGATCCGTGAAAGAGCTGCCATTCATCAACAAAGTTACCGGAGAAGGATCGAGCTGGCATACAATAAGAGAGTCCATCCTACCGACCTCAAAGAAGGGGACTTGGTCCTCAGAAAGTTAGCCATCTCTTTTCCTGGTCAGAAGAGAAAACTAGCTCCAAATTGGGAGGGACCCTACAAGATCGCCAAAGTAGTTCGGCCCGGAGCATATCGGCTAGAAGACCTTGAAGGCAGAGAGATCCCCAGGACTTCGAATGACGACCATCTTTTAAAATACCAGGAGAGAGCATTAACACCTCTCTAAGTATTCTGGGATGTCGAACCATTCCTCTCCTTTTACTTGTATTTTTTCCTTTATTTCTCTCATGTAATAACGGCTCGCAACTTAGAAGCAGCCGACCATTAGTTATCAATAAAGAAAGCTTTTTCATATTTTACTTGTAAAATTGTTTGCATCTCTCTGCTTTTACTCTTCACCCAAACGACGAGTTCGGAGTCCAACACTTGGCTCGATTCTACTTCGCAATCTCGCTCTTAAGCGAGCTAGAAGTAGTTCGCCATTCGGAACTGCTCCCACAACTGTTGAACAAATCTAACGATGGTTCGGAGTCCAACACTTGGCTCGATTCTACTTCGCAAGCTCGCTCTTCAGCGAGCTAGAAGTAGTTCGCCATTCGGAACTGCTCCCACAACCGTTGAACAACTCTAACGATGGTTCGGAGTCCAACACTTGGCTCGATTCTACTTTGCAAGCTCACTCTTAAGCGAGCTAGAAGTAGTTCGCCATTCGGAACTGCTCCCATAACTGTTGAATCTCTAACGATGGTTCGGAGTCCAACACTTGGCTCGATTCTACTTCGCAAGCTCGCTCTTAAGCGAGCTAGAAGTAGTTCGCCATTCGGAACTGCTCCCACAACCGTTGAAGAACTCTAACGGCGAGTTCAGAGTCCAACACTTGGCTCGACCGCACTCCCTCAGTATCCCGAACAGAGTGGACGAGGAATCGACCTCCACATATGGAGAAAAATTTCGCCGAACCAATTTCACCATTGGATCGTCTCAAAATGCGTACCAGAACATGATGAATGGATCAGATCGTGCCACGCATCCACAAAATGACAAGATAGCATTTTCTCGAAACTTGAGCCTCCCGCCTCGTGATTCGTGCCATGATCGTGATCGGCCATCCAGATTGAGCCACGTGGGAGTCCAACACTTGGCTCGATTCTACTTCGCAAGCTCGCTCTTAAGCGAGCTAGATGTAGTTCGCCATTCGGAACTGCTCCCACAACCGTTGAACAACTCTAACGGCGAGTTCGGAGTCCAACGCTCGGCTCGACTGCACTCCCTCAGTATTCCGAACCGAGCGGATGAGGAACCGACCTCCACATATGGAGAAAAATCCCGCCGAACCAATTTCACCGTTGGATCGTCTCAAAATGCGTACTAGAACATGATGAACGGATCAGATCGTGCCACGTATCCACAAAACGAAAAGATAGCATTTTTTCGAAACTCGAGCCTCCCGCCTCGTGATTCGTGCCATGATCGTGATCGGCCGTCCAGATTGAGCCACGTGGCTCGGGTCTGAAATCCGAGCTACCACACTACCTAAGTGCAAAGTTGCCTCGGTATACCCCGAGCAAGAGCTAAAGTTCTACAGCTAAGGCAAGAGTTCTATGGCTAGAACGAAGCTAACTATCGGTTCTTATGGTTCGTTTCAAGAGTAAGGCAACTACGGCACAACAATGAGCAGACGAACTTCGATTTCATTAAAACAACTTGATAAATTTACAAGGCAAGAAGTTACAACAAAAAAGACGATGCAAGAAATCAAAAGCCCAGTACAACTTGTTCAGCGCCTCCTCGGAATGGGGACATTCCAATTCAGAGACACTCGGGGTTTTCGTCTCTTCATCTCCGAGCTCGTCTCTAGGCCGACGAACTGGGATGCCTCTTCGCCACTAACTCTAACAGTGGCTCCGACCGAGGCTCCGCTCGAGCTAACAGCTACGCCACTCTGGGCATCGGCCGCGGTCCGACCTGTGGTGGGAGGACGAGTCACAAGCTCGTAGAAGGAAATACCTCGTTTGCACTCCTTGCGTGTACACGAGGTGCTGCGAAAGTTGGACCTCGCGGGCTGAGGCCTTAGACGAGCGACCTCCTCCTCGAGCTTGACGATCCTATCTTTCAAGGTGTCGTCCTTCACCGATATCTTTAGCCGAGGGAGTTTTGCCGAACCCGGGTACTCAGCACTATCGGATATGATGCAACGCAGATGGGTCACCTCGATGCTTTTGTCAACTATAACCTTCTGCAGCTGCTCGACCTTTGTTGCAAGCTCGTCACGCCCGGCCAGTGCCGAGGCCAACTCTTCCTCTTTAGCGGCGAGTTCTTCCTCGACTATCCGCAGGTGATGCACCTCGGCCAGTAATTCGTTGTTCTTCTTCTCCACGTTGAACAGCACTCTTCGGATCAGGTCAATCTCGCCCGCGAGATGAGCTTCGCGAGACCCCTTGAACAGTTCTGCACGACGCCGAGCTGCTACGGTATCCGAATCAAGTTCGACGATCTGAAAGACGAAGGCATCACATTGAAAGACTAAAAATCCGAATAAAACACTTGGACAAGACCGAAACCAAATTTTTTCTTTCATTCATAACAGAAGCGGTGGCCAGTCCGCGAAAAGGCATTACATTCAAAGTAAAGAAAAACAAAAACACAAGAAGACGAGAAGATCAAGGGTCCACCTGCCGCGGCAGCTCGACCACAGGTGCCTTACCAGATGGCCCATCGCCCCCGTTGCCCCAGCTTAGGGGTCGGTCACCACCGTCTCAGGGACTACAGGTGCTTCCTCGTCCTCCTCGTCGCCTTCCTCCTCTTCGCCCTCCTCTTCTTCGCCCTCTACCGCGGCCCCGGGCCACAGCCTATATCCAATTCTCTGGAAGCTAGGGACGCGCTCCTGGACATGGTCGAGTGCCCTTTTGTAGGACTTCTCCATGTTAGAAGCCATGTGCTCCTTCGCCTCGGTTTCAGCCTCTGCCCTTATCTTCGCCGCCGCGGCATCCTTCTCCGCCTTCGCCTCCTCCAGTGCCTTCGCAGATGCCGCCAACTCCTCAGCAGCCTTAGCGACTTTGGCAACCTCGTCGGCGAGCCGCCCCTTAGCTCGCTCCAGGTCCGCCTCGAGGTCGGCGACCCGGACCACCAAGCCATCCGAGCATCTCTGCTCTGCCTCGAGCTACCGAACCGCCCTCGCCTTCTCCGCCCTGTCCTTGTCGCGGGCGGCCTTCAACTCCCTCTCCTGTTCGGCGAACTCTTGGATGAGGTGGCCAAAGTGACAAGTGGCCTGCCGAAGGAAAAAGAGAATAAGAACAAAGTAAAAGCCGAACGGCAGACTTAAGAAATTCTCAAAAATGAATGCAAAGCTTACCGACACAAGCGACCGAACGACTTCGTAGGTGTCATCGCCAGTCGTCCCCGCCTTCAGTGCGGGTCGATCTTTTGGGGTCGCTAAGTGCTTGACGGCTTGCATGCACATCTGCGAGTCCCAGAGGAAGCCGTCATGGTTCTTGACTTGCCAGTCTGGGATGAACAGCTTCTTATGCTGCTCGGTCAGGATCACCTCGGCCTGAGTGGTCAGGGGCGGAACCTCGAGCGACAGCACCGCCGAAACGTTGAAGGTCTCACCGGCCGTGGCAGATGCAGCAGGAGCCGAGGGGTCGGCGGAGACGACCACCGCTGGCGAGGGGGCCTCAGGAACGGTAGTAGGCGGAGCAACGGCCGAAGGAGCCTTAGAGGGCCGGCCGGACGAAGCCATCGTGCTCGGCCTCTTCCTCTTCCTTCCGTCGGCAACCTTGCCTCGCTCGTTCATCATCCATAGAAAGTCCATTTTCGGCGCTTCTATTCCAAACAACAAAACAAACAGCAAGTTAGAGAAACGAGCAAGAAACTTAGAAAAAAATATTACGAGATGTCAGGAGCATACTCGGGTCGATCGGACTAAGGCCCAACCCGTGTAGCACCTCCTCGGTCATTTCCCTCCAACTCACCATTGGGAGAGCAATGATCATCTCCGCCACTTCCGCCTCGGCCACTGTCAGTACCGGGTCGACCCTTGCAAACTTCGGCACCTCTTCTTTCCACCGAGTCGGAATGTTCAGCATCGAGGGCTCCCTCACCAAAAAGAACTTCTCCTTCCAACCTTTTATCGAGTCCGGATTCTCTATGAGCCTAACACCTTTCCGGGGTGACAGGTTGTAGCGATGCTCAGTCTTGTACATCCGGTGAATCCGATACATGCTCCGAAGTATCACCATGTCTGGCTCGACCTCGGCGTTGCGGCACTGCAGCAAGAAGGCATTCACGTGGCGCCAGGTGTTCGGCATAAACTGCGTCGGCGCCAGGCAGTACCACTGGAGGACCTCTAACACAAAGGGGTGCAGAGGAAAACGCAATCCGGCGTTCAGCGAGTCGTAGTCGAACACACACATATCCGACGATAGATTGGAGTTCTCTAGCATCTCAGGGCCGGGGAGGATCAGCTTGTACTCCGGAGGGATGGCGAACCCTTTTCTGATCTGGAGCCGGTCATTCTCGGATAATACCGACGCAATCTCGTCCACCTCGGTAGTCTGGACGGGGTCGTTCTCCTCGTAGACTGCCGACCGACCTACGATCGCCTTCTTCAGAAGGTCACCCTCGTATTGCCTGACTCCGGCATGGCCAGACAGTACACAAGGGTACCGACCCGACTCAGGAGCTCGCCTCTCGGTCTCCATGATCTCCTCGACTACAGGAGATCGGGCCACTGCCTTCTTCTTCTTCTTCTTCTTCACCTCGGCCACGGACGACCCGATCACCTCCTTCCCCTTTCTTCGGATCTCCATTCGCCTCCTCTCCTCGGCGCCACTATCGCCCGAGGACGAGGCCTCACTCCCCGAGTCCACCCTTGACATCTCTAAAAAAAGCTAAGGCAAATAAACTGACCTTGATGTGACGTGGCCTTGAAATGACGTTCACGGTCGGAATTAGTTTGTCGGAAATCGCCTGGCCCACGCGACAACTAACGCAACTGTAACGCCCCGAGCCCGGCTCAGCTGCGCACGCGGCTACACGTGCGCACACGCGAAAGAACGGACACAAAACTCTAGCCACGGCCACCACAGGCTGCCTCAAAAGGGTGGTTAACCGTTGGTATCCCTTAATCATAGGCTAATCCTATATATTCTCTCATTTTCCCTTCATATGGCCGATATGGGATATAATCCCCTTAGGGTCAACCGGTCAAACTACCACACACTCATTCATTCTTTCATTAATTCCATTTAGCCCATAGAACATCTCATAGGCTCATCACACCATCAATTCCTATAGGATCATCAATAGGCCACCAATCCAACTCATCATTTTTCCTTTTCTTCCTTCTTTCTCCACGTCATCATTCAAACCAACCATTCCTTCTTTCTTATACTTTATTATATATATATATATATATATATTATTATATATCTCTATATAATATTATATATATACCGGGTGTTACACACACCCCTCCTTAAGAACTCAGCGTCCTCGCTGAGTCCGAACTTACAACATGATTCAGGATCCCTTTCTAGCCGATGTGGAGAGGATTACCCTGATTCTGCTAGTTGTACAGTCCCCTACCCGGGCAACCTGTCCCAACCTAGCTCCCTCTCAGGCGTACATCTTGCACACACTCGGTGTCGAAAGTCGGCTCTGATACCATTCTGTAGCGCCCCGATTTCTGATACTGGAAAACCGTGACACGAGCCAAGACCTTTTCTTCAATTAGTCACAATACACAGAAAAACAGGAGAATTTAAAACTTTTTATTCAATACACAATGTGTTACAAGTCTGAATATTGTACAACTGTAATATCTTACAATAGAGTTACAATATTACCTTTACATTTCTAAGTATTACAACCTTTAACATCTTACATCAGAGTACCTCTTAACTAATACAGAATCAATACATATTTTGCAGCAGAACTAAACTTAATACTGACTCCTTGCTTTCCTCGCCTTGAGTCCTCCTGAATATCGCCTTTGTACTTTGGCGATCCAGTACCTATGGAAGTGGGGACGTCAGTATTCACTGACGCTTAAAGGCTGATCATATAGCAGCGAATCTTCCAAACAATATACAAAATACAGCAATGGTGTCAGTGTAGTTTAAGTGTTTGTGAGTGCTATGACTAGACTCTAATGCGATGTTTACATAGAACTAGGATGCTCCTATTCTAATATCAGCAAGTCTCCGAAAGCAACATGCAGCCCATACTACATGCGACTCCATCTCAAGCCGTTTCTCCATATATAAGGATTGAACCCGCGTTATGAATTCTAATTGTACACAACCTGTTCCTGACACCTACACGTGACTCGCGAGGCTGCAGATGTGGTCATGTGCCACTGTTGCATTTCGCCCGTGGTGTCTATGTTCCCACCGCGACTCGGCTAACCGGACCTCACTCAAATTAGACGATCCCGACGTATCGGGTGTCATTACAAAAACCAAACCATAGAGTTTCGCAAGCGCAGGGTAGCACGAAGCCTACCCTGTGGCACTCTCTGGGGTATCGCAAGCGCAGGACTGCACAATGCATCCTGTGGCACCCCTAGCCACGGTACTTTAGGAATTAACAGAGCGAGATACGCAATCCGTGTCCTCAACTTGTGAGACGGCACCGTACGTATCCCTTTGACGGGAAGGTACAACCCGGTACACCACCTATGATCTGCCTCAAGAGACGAGTTAGTGTCGGGGCCCCCTACAACTGACCCCTCTCTCCCAGCAAGAGGGTTTAAGTAAACTGATCCTTATAAGTCACTATCCTAGTGATGTCCCTGACTCGAACAATCCTAGGGATGACGATATTATAACACAACATGCTAGGCCTTAAATTAGGCTTCGCAAAACAACTCTACTAGGCCGCTCAACCTAGATTTACCCGAATCCTTCAGGACCCGGTTCGTGGCTCATCGATCCAAGACTTTGGCCGTCGCGAATATATACGCACGCAGCTACCCTAGACTTGGATTCTGTCTATACTCCGGTCCTCGATCAACCTACCCTGGTTAAGATTCGACGGTACACAAGGAGCGACTCCTCCACAGTTCCTTAGGGTAGAAACCCATGTCTTGATGGTCGATAGCCCTTAGGGTGGTAACATCACCCTAGATAGCACAACTAACTGTGTACTAGCTAACAAGCTATACACGAGCAATAACCACATACGAGCCAACTAAGCTACGTATGAAACAATAACTACCTACGAGCCAGGCGGCCTCGTAGGAGATAACCACGTACATACCAGCAAAATAAGCCGCGCATGAGACCAACAGCTACGTACGGGCCAGTCGGGCCGCGTACGAGACAACAACCTACATACGAGCCAACTAAGCTACGTATGAGACCCACCGCTACATACGGGCCAGTCGAGCCACGTACGAGCACGACCGTGTGCAAACAACCATACAGGTAATCAATCCTAGAAGCAACCAAGCGTGCTTACTAACAAACTTAATCTTCTACTATTAGAAGCAACAAAGGGATCTACTAGTAGTCTAAGATCGGTATTCTACTAAGGAAGAATCCGAAGGCGACATAACCGCCTTTATCGAATTAACTATCGCTAGTGGTCTTCCCGATCTTACTACTTCGACCTATAATGTCTTAGGCATGACATACACTCGTAGGCATCTTCCTAAAGTAATCCAATTTCAAAATAGAACTACTCACCATCACACTCCTAAGTATGAATATGATTAATGCTTGTGTTTTCATCGAGCTTAAACATAAAAATCACTACGACCTAGACATAGAGTCTACTATAGTCAAGCGAGCATGAAAACTTACTACTTATCTTGACTAATCACCATAACACAAGCATGGATAGATAACTAATATAACATACAATCATTCCAAGGTATAGTAGATATTCTAACATTACTCCTACAATGTTCTAATCATGTATTACTCTAGCATGGCATAGAATCCAACATAAATCACTACAACTAGCCATGGGTAGTTTCTTTACCCTAAGTATGAACATCCTAGTATGGGTATCCTTAACTAAATAAGATCAATAATTTGCATGATCACTACTTACTTAGCATGAATCATGGCCATTCACTAACATAGTATACACTTCTCTACCATTTATCTAGCATGGTATACAATTTGCATACAATTTAAACTAGCATGATATGCCAAATGCTTACAATTAAGCTAGCATGATATATCGCTTTCCAACAATTAAACTAGCATGGTATATGATTTTATCATGGATCCTACAACACTCTAGGCACGATAAAATTTATCCAAACATTGTAGGAAACTTTTGGATTGAATCCTACACATTCTAAGCATAACTAAGTCACTAAACATAATAGGAAACTTTAGGAATGAATCCTACAAAATTCTAGTATAAGTGAGTTACTAAACGTGATAGGAAAAGAATCCTACAACATTACCAAGCATGCTAGGAAAAGAATCCTACAACATTCTAAACGTTAAGCATGGTAGGATAAGTTTATAAAACATTCTACAATTAATTAAGCATAGAATCATGGTAGGATATTTTTATAAGTAATCCTACAACTAGCTAAGCATGGATTATGGCTTCTAAGCATTTCTAGAAGCAAAGCTACCACTAACTAAGCATGGTAGACATGGTAGGATATTTTTAAAGCAATCTTACAACTAATTAAGCATAGATATGGCTTCTAATTATTTTTTAGAAGCAAAGCTACAACTAACTAAGCATGGTAAGCATGGTAGGATGTTTTTAAATGCAATCCTACACTAACTAAGCATGGATATGGCTTCTAATTATTTTTAGAAGCAAAGCTACAACTAACTAAGCATGGTAAGCATGGTAGGATGTTTTTAAATGCAATCCTACAACTAATTAAGCATAGATATGGCTTCTAATTATTTTTAGAAGCAAAGCTACAACTAACTAAGCATGGTAAGCATGGTAGGATGTTTTTAAATGCAATCCTACAACTAATTAAGCATAGATATGGCTTCTAATTATTTTTAGAAGCAAAGCTACAACTAACTAAGCATGGTAAGCATGGTAGGATGTTTTTAAATGCAATCCTACAACTAATTAAGCATAGATATGGCTTCTAATTATTTTTAGAAGCAAAGCTATAACTAACTAAGCATTGTAAACATGGTAGGATATTTTTTAGCAAAAAGTCCTACAACTAACTAAACATAAAGCATGATGGGAAAACATCCTACAACTAATTAAGCATGAATATGGCTTCTAACATTTTTAGAAGTGGTCCTACAACATTAGTAGCATAAAAATGGCTTCTAACCATTTTTAGAAAAGATCCTACAACATGTGAAACATGAACATGGCTTCTAAATATTTTTAGAAGTGATCCTACAATATTCTAAGCACAAAACATAAAGGAATATTTTTAGAAAATATCCTACAACATTCTACTACTACTACTACTTCTACTTTGATCAACACATAACATACAACTTACTACTACTACTACTACTACTTCATTATCAAAATCACAACATACAACTTACTACTACTACTACTACTACTTCATTAACATACTACTTACTACTACTACTACTACTACTTCATTATCAAAATCACAATATACAACTTACTACTACTACTACTACTACTTCCTTATCAAAACCACAACATACAACTTACTACTACCTTATTAATCAACATACATGCTACTACTTCATTTCATTACATACTATTACTTATTATTTTAGCCTACTACTACTTAGTTGCTTACTAACCTTATTATCACTAGTGATAAAGAAAAGGTCATTTTTATTTTACTTTACTTTACAAAAGAAAAGATCTTTTTAATTAATTACAACTAGTGGTTAAAAATAAAAGAAAGATCTTTTTAATTAGTTTCTACAACTAGTGATTAAAAAGAAGAAAAGATCTTTTTATTAGTTTCTACGACTAGTGTTTAAAAAGAAAGAAGATCTTTTTATTAGTTTCTACAACTAGTGATTAAAAAGAAAAGAAAGATCCTTTTTAATTAGTTAGCTACAACTAGTGTTTAAAATAAAAGAAGATCTTTTTGATTAGTAGCTACAACTAGTGATTAAGAATAAAAAGAAGATCTTTTTAATTTATTAGCTACAACTAGTGTGTAAAATAAAAGAAGATCTTTTTGATTAATAGCTACAACTAGTGATTAAGAAAAGAAGATCTTTTTAATTTATTAGCTACAACTAGTGTGTAAAATAAAAGAAGATCTTTTTGATTAATAGCTACAACTAGTGATTAAGAATAAAAAGAAGATCTTTTTAATTATTACACCAAGTCCTACAACCAACAATGGTTGTATATTTCAACAATATGCAATATGTGAGTCCTTTGGTCCAATATCATACAACAAAAACTACAATACTAAAGCTATGAACTTTTTTGAGTTAGTAGTCACTACTACTAACTTTCTTTCTCTTTCATTCAACACAACCTCATAACCACACACCCACAAAAAGAACAAAGAAAACAAAACAAGAAGGTGAGAAGAAGAAGAAGTCACACAACAAACAACAAACAACCAAACAACAAACAAAGAAACAAACAAAAGAAGAAACCAAGTGTGAAGAAACCCCCACCTTCTCTAACTTTGGTGGAAGAACTAGCTAGCTATTTCTTCTCCTTCCCCTAAGCTTTCTTTTAGAAGTCTTCTATTACCTACAAAACAAAACTCTCTAGTTAATAGTTCTCTCTTTCTTTTCCTTTCCTTCTTTCTTTCTTTCTTTTGTTTTTTTTTTTTCTAAAATGAGAGAAGGAGGAGAATGAGGGGAGTTTTATAAAAGGAGATGGAAGTGGTAAGTGCACCAAATGGCACAAAATACCCTCAAAAGAAGGGGCCGGCCATGCTTCTTAGGGGGGGGGGAGGGTATGGTGTAGGCTAGGTGAGGTGGAGTGATAAGGTTTCTAGAAAGGGTTTAGTTCTAATCTTGTGCATACAACTCTTCTTTCACCCTCTTAATCACCCTAATTCTCTAATTAAGTTACCATGACAAGAAATAGTGTATTGTCCTAAAGTACATACCATATACTAGGTATAATATACTAAGTACCATACAATTATGTGTATGTGTACATGTATGTGTATACAAAATCTTCTTGTAAAAATCCTCATAGAATTCTCAAAATAATTTAATTTGGAAAATAATAGTGAAATAAATTTTATTATTACTTCAGAGAGTTGCGTTATCAATTTGATGCGCTTTGGATGTGCACCGACCGATAGACGTGCGTAGGCACTGTTTGTGGGCAACCCGGCGAAAAATCGCCAAAATAGTCCGATTTTGGAGTTAAAATAAAATAATAATAAAATAATAATTTATATGAGTTAATATCCGTCCGGGATATTACATTACTCCCTCCTTAGAATAGTTCTGTCCTCAGAACTACCTTAAGTTAGGAGAATGAATCGACAAAAATGAAACAGTATAGTCGGAGAACAAGAGATGAACCGAAATTTTCCATTGATCATCCATCAAATGGGTTACATTCATATGTACATCAACCCCTTGTTTACAAAATGTCATTTTTTTCCTAAGTACTAACCTTCCTACCTATACTTTACAAGAGTAGGAGTCAAAATAACAACACAGTCTCCCTAGACCTACCTGTTTACAAAGTGTCACATTTTTCTTAGTGACATCCTCCCTATCTATACATCATACATGTAGGGGTCAAAATCCACAAAATGACAAAAACAGCTTCTAGGTACCCGACTGCCTAGTCGGTACTGCTGGCTCCTTCTGGCAGGTCCTGCCCGGTGATCAGCGCCAGTAACTGCGCAACCTGGACCTGAAGGTCCGAGCATCGGCGCTCCAAGCGCTCAAACTGTGCCCTGTAGGCACGGTCCCGGATCACCATACGGCGCTGCGCCCTGGCGTTGGCGCTCCTCAGTCTCTCCATCTCCCTGGCGTGGTGGTAGTTGACGAACTCCGAGGAGTCCATCTTCGTCTCCAGGTGGATGTGCGACCACGTCAGTACGGAGATGTCGTCGAAGACCTGCTGGAAGGCCTCCTCGACGGGAGTAAGCTGGGGAGGTGGCGGTACGGGGCCTGACCTCCAAAAGCGAAAGCCCCCTGCTGTGGCAGCTGCGGGGCTCCGGGGGCCAGTCCGGCCTCTACCGGTGGCTGTGCCTCCTCCATGACAGGCTCGGTATCCGAGTCTATCTCGATCACCTCTCCCTGTCCCCACCCACTTCCCGTGGGAACTGAGCTGTCCGTCATCCTGCAAGGAGTGGATACAGAAATTAGCATTGATATAGAAATATTATAAAACATAAGTTGAAAGAACAACAATATGAGTTATAATTATCTACAACTAGCTAAAACCCAATCTCCTACAGGCATCTAAGTTTAAATTTTCCCACTGTGTTGGACTGTAAATTGAAGCTAGCTCTGATACCATTTGTAACGCCCCGAGCCCGGCTCAGCTGCGCACGCGGCTACACGTGCGCACACGCGAAAGAACGGACACAAAACTCTAGCCACGCCCACCACAGGCTGCCTCAAAAGGGTGGTTAACCGTTGGTATCCCTTAATCATAGGCTAATCCTATATATTCTCTCATTTTCCCTTCATATGGCCGATATGGGATATAATCCCCTTAGGGTCAACCGGTCAAACTACCACACACTCATTCATTCTTTCATTAATTCCATTTAGCCCATAGAACATCTCATAGGCTCATCACACCATCAATTCCTATAGGATCATCAATGGGCCACCAATCCAACTCATCATTTTTCCTTTTCTTCCTTCTTTCTCCACGTCATCATTCAAACCAACCATTCCTTCTTTCTTATACTTTATTATATATATATATATATATATATATATTATTATATATCTCTATATAATATTATATATATACCGGGTGTTACAGCAACCGCCTTGGAGCTAAAATCGCCGCTAGCAGAGCACAAAGAGAGTAAAAGTGAAAACCTGGAGTGAAAAGTGAGAAATGAGCTCTAGGGTGGGGGAGTGAGAATTTATAACCTCAAAGCGACATTTGGGTTTCCTTGGGCATTTAAAAGCCCACTAAGAGAAGGCAAAATGCCAAAACGAAGAGTTGCAACGTTTCAAAACAAAAACTCTTCAAATCGCTTAAGTTCATGACTCGGCCACCGGTGTGCCTAGCCGAGCTACCAAACAGCTTAGCCAAGCAACCGAGCTACTGGGTCGGAGGATGGCGACGTTTCAAAACAAAAACTCTTCAAATCGCTTAAGTCCATGACTCGGCCACCGAACAACCGTTCTAATCGAATCGAGGTGCCGAGGTACCGACCTCCACATATGGAAAAAAATTCTGCCGAGGCCGAATCACCGTCGGATCGTTCCAAAATTCGTGTCAAAACTTGATGGACGGTTTAGATAGCGCCACGCCCACAAAACGACAAAATAACGTTCTCTCGTGATCTGAACCCCATACTCGTGATTCACGCCGTGATGGACGCTCCAGATCTAGCCACGCGTGCCTTCCGAGCTGCCAGCCACCGGTGTGCATGGCCGAGCTACCGAACAGCTTGGCTAAGCGACCGAGCTACTAGGTCGGAGGATGGCGTCGGTCCTAAACCAGAACTCTTCAAAACACCAAACTCCATCCCTCAGCAATCAACACCTCGACGTGCCACCAAATAACTGTTCTAACCGAACCGAGGTGCCGAGGTACCGACCTCCACATATGGAGAAAAATTCTGCCGAAGCCGAATCACCATCAGATCGTTCCAAAATTCGGGTCAGAACTTGATGGACGGTTCAAATAGCGCCACGCCCACAAAACGACAAAATAACGTTTTCTCGTGATCTGAACCCTGTCCTCGTGATTCACGCCGTGATGAACGCTCAGGATTGCGCCACGTAGCTCGGCAGATCCTGAGGCTCCGAGTCGGGCTGCAGATGGAGCCGAACCGAGGTGCCGAGGAACCGACCCCCACAGATGAAGAAAAATTCCGCCGACCCTCCTCAGCCGTTGGATCTTGTCAAAAAACATGCTCGACGTGATGGACGGCTCAGATCTTGCCACGATCACTAAACAACAAGATAGCATTTTTTGTGGATCCGTGCTGAGATGGACGCTCAGGATCGTGCCACATAGCTCGAAAGATCCCGACACGCCGAGCCGAGCTACCGAACAGCTGGGCTGGACCACCGAGCCCCTAATACAGTAGACAAGGAATTGAGCCACCGGAGCGCTTAGCCGAGCTAACGAACAGCTTAGCCGAGCCTTCGAGCTACTAGGTCGAACCGAACGTCCTGTAGGAGCATTTATTCGGCCTACCACGCCGAGTTACCGAGCCGAGTGGACGAGGAACCGACCTCCACATATGGAAAAAAAGAGGTCGACCCTCCTCAGCCGTTGGATCTTGTCAAAAAACGTGCTCAACGTGATGGACAGCCCGGATCTTGCCACGTTCACTAAACAACAAGATAGCATTTTTTTGGATCCGCGCTGAGATGGATGCTCAGGATCGTGCCACGTAGCTCGGCAGATTCCGAGCCGAGGAGCCGAGCTGCCGACCCTCTCATACGAAGAAACTATCTGCCGAGGAACATGGATCGTCTGATTGCCCAGAAAATCGCGCTCGACGCTGATGGAGGGCCCAGATCGCGACACGCCATAAATCGGTATTAAAAATTAGTTTTTATTTATTTTAATCGTTTTATTTATTTAAAAATTGCGAAAAAATTACTAAAAATTCGGGAAAATTAACTAAAAATTCTAGGAAATAATTATAAATTCGAGGGTATATTTTTGAGCCCCTGAACGAACAATTGTTGCCTAGAACGTGTTGTTAAGACCCCCGAACGACCGGTTAACACTTCGCAAAATTAAATAAATAATCCGAAAAAATAGATAAAAATCACCAAACATCCAGAAAAGCTCAAGAACAACTTAGAGTGCAACCAACTTCAAAAATCACCACACTACCTCCTTCAAAGATTCAAAACCTTCCATTTGGACTCCGATACAACTCCACCAGCCATTAAAACAGTAAAACTACTCCTCAAAGGCTGATCAAACTCAGTCTTCGGGAGTGGGAGGCTCGTGATACGGCTAAAAATGGGGTTAAATCGGAACCGTCCAAATCGGGCACGAATCTTGAAGCCCAGGGGTAAAACGGTAATTTCACCTACCAATGGGTCGGAAGCGGGTACTGGTTCTCCTCCTCGAAGACCTACTAACCCGCGAACGGATCCACCTCAACTGGGTGCAGGTTACAACCCGCAGCAAACCCAGTCCAGAAAGGATAGAATTAGGGTTTCTGATTAATCCTAATCAGTGGTCCTGATTCATATCTATCCTTTCACTGGGGATTAGGGATTACATTCCTTATCTAACCACAGGGATTACATTCCTAATCTGACCCCAGCGGCGCCTATAAATACCCCCCATCCATCTCCATTAAGAGGTAATCAATCTTTTGCCAGTATTACGCTCTTTCATAATCACTTCTGATTACTGACTTGAGCGTCGGAGGGTGCGTCGCCGGGATCAATCCCGGTGTCTCGCACTTTTTGCAGGTGGACGGCGGGATTCAATGGTCAAACTCCGGTGGAACAGGTAACAGGTTTGCTATTCAAAGTTTTCCAAGAATCCACAAATACTATCTGTTTGCCCCCACACCAGATTCAGCGGCAACAAAAACCAACTTGGTAAAAGTATTAAAGACCTTTGATCAGATGAGGTGGTGAGTACTTAAGACTAGATTTTGATGACCATCTAAAAGAGTATGGGATAATATCTCAACTCACTCCCCCTAGAACACAGCAATGGAATGGTGTCTCTGAGAGGAGAAACCGGATTTTGTTAGACATAGTCCGATCCATGATGAGTCATGCAGTTCTTCCATGCTCCTTCTTGGAACATGTTGTATTAATAGCTGCTTTTACACTTAGCCGTGTTCCATCTAAAATGGTTCAAGAGACACCATATGAAATATGGACTGGGAGGTGTCCTAGTGTGTCTTTTATGAAATTTTGGGGTTGTGAAGCCTATGTAAGGCGCCAAGTCTCTGATAAACTTGGTCCCAAATCTGATAAGTGCTTATTTGTAGGATATTACAAAGAAACCAAAGGATATTATTTCTATAATCCCATCGAAGGCAAAGTGTTTGTCGCACGGACTGCTGTGTTCCTAAAGAGAGAATTCGTCTCCAAAAGAACCAATGGGAGAACGATAGAACTTGAAGAAATTCAAACTTCGCAAAGAAGCAGTGAACCAATGGTGGAAAGACAGCAAGCTCCACAAATCGTTGTGGAGCAACAACCTGCTCAAGTAGCACAAAGCCAACGTAAGTCTAGTAGGATACCTCATCAACACGAGATGTATGAATTTCTCATGACTCAACATGATGATGTATTAAGATGAGTCTACGACTTATGACGAAGCTATAAAAGGCCCAGATTCTGAGAAATGGCTTGGGGCCATGAGATCTGAGATGGAATTTATGTATGCCAACCAATTATGGACCTTGGTAGACCCACCTGAAGGGGTAAAACCTATTGGGTGCAAATGAGTTTTCAAAAAAAAAAAAAACTGACATGGATGGTAACGTGCATACCTTTAAGGGGTGGTTGGTGGCTAAAGGTTTCAAGCAAGTTCATGGTGTAGAATATGATGAGACTTTTTTCCTAGTTGTCATCCATTCGGATCTTGCTTGTTATTGCAACACATCACGATGATGAAATATGGCAGATGTATGTTAAAACTGCCTTCCTAAATGAAAATCTGGTCAAGGATGTGTACATGACACAACCTGAGGGTTTTGTCACTCCAAGGGATGCTGAAAAGGTCTTTAAGCTGCAACGATCCATTTATGAATTAAAGCAAGCTTCTATAAGCTGGAATCTTCATTTTGATGATGCAATCAAAGATTTTGGTTTCATCAAGAATGAAGATGAACCTTGTGTCTACAAGAAGGTTAATGGGAGAACAATTGTTTTTCTGGTATTGTATGTAGATGACATACTACTTATCGGGAATGACATCCCTATTTTACAATCTGTGAAGACTTGCCTAGAAAAATAATTTTCCATGAAGGACTTGGGAGAAGCTACATACATATTAGGCATCAAGAACTAAAGAGATAGATCAAGAAGATTACTTGGCCTGAGTCAGAGTACATACATAGACAAAGTATTGAAACGTTTTAATATGTAAGAGTCCAACAAGAGATTTCTGCCTATGTTGCATGGTGTAAGTCTGTCTAAGGCTCAATGTCCTACAACTCAAGATGAGAGGGACCGCATGACCAAGATTCCATATGCATCTGCAATTGGATCTATCATGTATGCCATGTTATGTACTCGTTTAGATATCTCATATGCTTTGAGCATGACGAGTAGGTACCAGTCAGATCCCAGTGAGAGTCACTGGACTGCTTTAAAGAACATTATTAAATATTTAAGAAGGACTAAGCATTCGTTCTCGGTATATGGAGCTAAGGAAGAGCTTGTTGTAAAGGGTTACACTAACGCTAGCTTCCAGTCCGATAAGGACGACTCCAAATCGCAATCGAGTTTTGTGTTTTGCCTACATGGTGGAGCTGTGAGCTGGAAGAGTTTGAAGCAAGAGACAGTAGCCGATTATACCATAGAGGCTGAGTATATTGCTGCCTCCAATGCAGCAAAGGAGGCTGTTTGGATAAGAAAGTTCATCACTGAACTTGGTATAGTTCCTAGCATTGTAGACCTGGTGGTCCTCAATTGTGATAACAATGGGGTCACTGCACAAGCTAAGGAGCCTAGATCTCACCAGCGGTCCAAACATATACTTAGGCGCTTTCATCTCATTCAAGAGATCACCGATAAAGGAGATGTGAAGATATGCAGAGTATCGACAGATGATAACATCGCTGACCTACTGACAAAGCCTCTTGCACAGCGAAAGCATGAGGGTCACACTAGGTCTATATACATTAGCTGCTTGTCTGATTAGCTCTAGTGCAAGTGGGAGATTGTTGGTGTATGCCCTAGAGGTCAGTTGTGTATTGACATTAGTAGTTTATATTGTAGCATGACATTTGTTTCCTATTAAGGCATTTTATTTGTTGTGAATTAAATTAACATAATAAATTCCTAAGAATAGTAAGTTTGTCATGGGATATCAAGTGCATGACTTGATTGTGAGATCCTATTGACTGAATCAGAACACTATTCTTAAATATCCCTACTAAAGTGTTATTGTGAATTAAGACAACGATAATACATAGAGACTAGTGTGTGCGTAGACTGATGACCATTCTCACGGGTCATGGATATGAGATATCAAGTCTTAGGGTTGATTTTTTGTACCTATATATATGACATATTTTTGGGGAAAAGTCACAGGAGAAAACCCTAGCCGTCACATAAATTGTGTGAGAAAGAGAAATCATGAGGAACATCCCCTTCCGCAGCTAGCACCGCGGCATGAGGAAGAGCTTGATTTGATCCGTTCGTGTGGATACAGTAGAGACACCGCAACCTTTGTAGTGTTGTGCTTGGCATATTTTGGAGACTTCAGATCCATCTTTAAGGTATAACTCCTAAACATGATTTATGGTTTTCGCATGGATCTATGGCTAGGTTTCGATATTTTGTGATTTTGTTTTTCCACTGTGTAATCTGTGATTGCCATCGAATCCTAACACTCTACCTGAGGCATCTTTTTGAGCATTCTTGGAAGGCTCGGTACTATCCGCCTTCCTCTTTCCTTTAGTAGGAGATCCTCTCCGACCACCAGGGTAGAGGGTCTCTTCGGCCCGAATATACTCGCTCCTGTGGAGAAGGTCGAGAAAATCGACAGGTGGCTTCTTGTCCAGAGAGGCTTTCAACGAGTCATGGTGAAGATTATGTCGGAAAGATGCTGCCGCTACCCCAGCATCGAGGGAGGAGATCGACCGTGCTTCGGCTATGAACTTCTGGACAAAATTTCATAGAGATTCCCCACCCAGCAATGAGGCGCTCGTCTTCTCAGCCTTTCGGCTGGTCACGAAGTGAAAGAGAAACCTCTTCTTGAGATGGTTAAAAGAATAGATTTAACCAAGGGCAAGTTTAGTGAGCCATTCTCGTGCGGGGCCTCTCAGGGTGGTCGGGAACGCACGAGAGAGAAGAGGATCCAAGGCATTGTGAATCATCATGAGGATTTTGAATTCCTCGATGTGATCTATAGGATCTGTTTCTCTGTTATAGGTCTTAAATGGTGGAGGCTTGAAGCTCCTCGGGACGGAAGTGTCGAGGAAATAGGAGGAGAAGGATGACATGTTCGGCCAGTATCTTTGTTTGAACTGCTTCCCACCTTCGGCGATCCGGGCAAGATGACCTTCCATTTCTTGTAGTCATTTGAGGATGGGGTCTTCACATCCCTTAGATCGGGTTAACCTGTGGGACTCATCGTTCAAGTGCTCGACCGCTTTTGCTCGGTCCGGGCCCCGCCTCAGATGGCCCGGAGGATTTCGTCTCGGAATTCATGGAACTCCGTTCTAGTCACGTGACCCCCGTCCCCATGGTTGTCCGAGGGATCCCTTCCATTCTGGGATAGCTTGAGACGATTTCAGAGGTCTTCCTTATCTTGTCGGTTGTTGATGACATTCCTTAGGTTAGACACCACCGGATGGGAAACCTCGTGTGTTATCGAGAAGGATGTGCTCGTGGCTGGTTTCTGCAGCCCTTGGTCATGTGGCTGTCGGGACCCTTGAGTGGCCACTTGGCTTCGCATCAGGCGCGAAGGAGGAAGGGGAAGGTCAGACTGATGACCCCCGGGTGGAGTCTTACTTTCTTTAGGAGCCATAAATGGCTTCGGTCACAGAGCAGGGTCTGAAGAAGAGGCACGGATCCGGCTCCCACAGACGGTGCCAATTTGATGCTATTTTTTTTAGTGCGGGAGCAATAGATAATGTGATTTCTTTTGGGGGAAAGGAAACTTAGATCTCGGTTTCCAATCTGACTCTATTGTGAGACTCATGTGATGGATGTGGTGGATCTGGGTGGTTCGACCATCGTCGGAAACCTGCAAAAAAGTCTGAAACACCGGTAGGATATCCGGCAATAGACCCTCCGCCGCTCGAGTAAATAACCAAAGGATTAAGAATGGCTTAAGTAGTGAAAATTGTGATTACCTGATTACTGTAGAGGTAGGACTATATTTATAGGTGTGAGAACCTGATTAGGAAATTTTTCTGGGTTCCCTGATTAGCGGATGCAACCCGTTCCTTATTAGGCTGGACTTGGGTGATGGGCCTATAGGCGGCCCACAAGTACTTGTAAGATCTCCTCGAGATTCGTGCCTGGATTGAGTGGTGCAGATCGCCTAACTATTTTAAACCTCATTAGCCAATTAAAATAATAGTTGCTATGAGGATTGATATAGTTAAGAGCTTACCTCTTATTTCTATCGGTGAATTTCACTGTTGTCTTTCTTTAATTATGCGACACTAAGCTCAAAAGTCTGCAAATTTCATATTTGAGAAAATTACACCTAGGTAAAGAGTACATTTAAATCTCGATCTTCTTCTCAAATTGAGAATTCGAGATTCCCTCTTCATATCGCACCTTCGGACTTACAAAGTGAAGAGGTGAAATTATAGAGATGTGATTGAATTGGGAGCTAGGGTTAGGGTTGAGATTATAGATTAGAGATAGAGAGAGGGAGATCTTTTGTTATTTGTTAACCTAAATCATATATTGGTGATGGAAAAGAATAGAGAAATCTACATATAAATAGGAAAAGGAGAAAAAGACAATCAAAGTTGGATTTGGGGTTGGAAAGAAAAGGGGGTAGTAGCAATGAAGAAGAGTGGAAGATAAGTTGTCGGTTGCGCTGCCATGAGAGAGAGATAGGGAGAGAGAAGGGTTAAGTTTTGAGAAATTTGGGGGAAAGAAACAAACGTTCAGGTAGAGGAGAGTGGAGATTGGAGTGGCGCTCGGGTTTTGAGGAGGCTCGGTTTTATTATAATGTATTGTTAAACTAGGTCGGACCTATACAATCCGAACTCGGCCCGAAAATTAATTCGAGCTCAATTATTGAGCTCCGGTCCAAAAATTTTGAAAAAACCCAGGCCCATATCTTACTAAAAATGGGTCGGACTTGGTTGGGTTCGGGTCGGGTTCAGGTCAATTGCCAGCCTTAGTGTCAGCTCTATTGGTGATTCAATCTCCCAATGAGCTTTGAAAATGCCTCTTCTAATTCCACATCCCCACATGAACTTTCAAAGCCCCAAGTAATGTCTTCCACATGATAGAGTTATATTTCGTCGGCATCCAAGCTTCATCCATTAAACACTATCTATAAGACATATTGTAATGCTTTATATATATGGTTAATCTTATTCTTCTACTATTTTATGAAAACTCTCTCCCCTCTTATGGCTATAGCAGGACACTTCAAAAATTTACCCAGTTTTTATTCTGGAAACACTCGATCTTCATCGTAGTAGCCATGAACTACTGAAGACAAAATCATAGAATTCATGCAACTCACGGGCAAGGATAATATTGTTGGGAAAAATTCTGGGTTTATCTACGCATCCTACGTGCGCAGCGGAAGCGATCATATCGTGCAACCAATATTGCAGTATAAAAATTTCCCCATAAAAATAGGAACATTATGAATTAAACAATCATATTTATAATAAAATATTTTAGGATTACATTTTGCTGATGTGCAGAACTCTTTTTTTGTTGTTTCAGCAATCAGACGGCCAAATGTTCGTCCTCCAACGATGATCCACGCCAAACCTTTTTTCGGGATACATTTGTAGTCACTCTCTAATCCAACTTTCTAATTTATATATATGAAGAAATGAGAATGAGAGAGTAAGGGAGCTAGATTTAGGGTTGTTCGTCGGTTCAAAACCAAACCGTACTGTCAAAAACCGAACCGAACCGAACTTTTCTGTTTGGAAATTTCAATACCAAACTCCAAACCGATTGATACATTCTCGGTTTTAACCGATGTAACCCCTATTTTTTCCTATTTTGGATTTTTATTGTATTTTTATTTTCTTCCTTGATTATTGTATCTGGATTCTATCTATTACATAATTGTTTGCTTTTCTTGGGTCCATTTATTTTTCTTTTGATCATGCCGTTCTCTTTTCTCCTATTTTTGTCTCACTGCAAATTTTGCTCTTCGTGATTTAAGTTTGAGTTGTTCCGCTATATGTTCATCTCATTGTTTTATACTTGTTCATCTCTTTTTGGAGCCTAATCTTGTATCCTAAACCGACAAACCCACAACTCAAAGCCCAAAATTCTTAATCCCCTATAAATACCCATTATTAAACCCTAATTAAATCTCTCTCTCTCTCTCTCTCTCTCTCTCTCTCTCTCTCTCTCACCGCCGCTTTCTCTCTCCCCGACCCTCTCTCCTCCCCTATTTTCGTCTTCAACCCAACCGCCCTTAGCCGTCACTCCTCTCCCATCCTCCGACCATCCCCATCGCCATCTCTTCCCCCGTCGTCTTCACCTCCCGCTTAAAACCCATCGTCGCACCACCACTCCTCGCTGTCGTCTCGTCTTCGTCCCTCCATGCACCCCCGCAACCACTGCAGATCCCTCACCACCCTCGACATCGTCGATCTGAGCCCAAATGCCCCTCGCCGTATCCTCCTCTGCTTCGTCGAGAAACAGAGCAACTGTGGAGTGTCGAAGCCCTGTTCGCCGCGTCGCTTCCCGACCGCAGCACCGCCGCCAGTCGTCCCGAGCACCCTCGCCATCAGTCGCCATCGCCATCTTTTGCCGTCGCTCTCTCTCTCTATCGGATTGGAGAAGGAGAGGCACAGTGGTTTTTTTGGGTTCTTCCTATTGTGTTGAGTAGGGGATCCGCTACTGTGTGTGGCTAATCCGGTGTTGGAGTATTGGTGTTCTGCTGTCTTACTGTTTTGGCGTTTTGCACGTAGCTCGCATGTGTTTCCATGATCATGGTTCGCCGCCCGGAATTCTCATCCCGTTATTCTAAATATTTGGATCTACTGATTAAAAGGCATGTCTCTTCTTGAACTAGTATTTTGTTTTGTTCAAGATCCCTTGATCTCTGCAAGTAGATCCAGTCCTTTTCTTTATCTTACTATTATTTGAATTTCTGTTAAGTCTATTGAGGGTTTACACGAGCTAACCCGAGATATTCTTAACATCATGCCACTATCTTTGATCTAAAACCATGTATACATTGAATTTTGCATATGCACAATTACATGAAAAATAACTAGATCAATGTAACAGACTTGTTTGATGAATTGTATACATTAGATTCAACTGAATTGATGAATTGATTACCATGCCTGTAAAATTGCATCTAAGAAACTGAAATTATGCATGTTAAACATCTATTGGCACTTTAACTATTAATTAGCATGAATTGTATGATTGTGTGATTAAATTGTTGCCTATTCATGTCAAAATAAATTCTGGACTGCTGTGTCTCTTTTTGTATCAGATTTTCGACCATGTTGCTGTCGTATTTTGAAATAATTTTCTGAACATGAAATTTAGCCCCAGATGTCAAGTTTACTACCCTTTTTACAGATTTGAATTCCGATGTGTAGTCTGTTAGATATCATCATTTTAGTACAGCTGTGTCAGAATTTCCAGATTCACAAATGCATGTGTACCTTGCTGTTTCATAATTTATTTGAGCATGTTAACAATAAAATAAAAACCTGAAATAAATCTAGCTGAGACTAAAAATGTGTAGGAATGACCCTGAATTTTTATAGATTTACTTGATGAGTTTTCTGACCTGAAACAAATAGGTGAATACAATTTATAACTTGCTACCTGACCATAAAATCTGAAAAGAATTGGATTTTCACCCTAGTTTTTGTAGCTTTTATATGTTATATATATATTTGCTGGAACCGGCAGAGAGTCTAATTTCTAGAATTTCTGACAGATCCATATTTGCTTTTCTGTAGTAGTGGTAACCTGTATTTTTGTACAGCAAGGTCATGTTGTCCAGATTATGTGATTGTGTTAATTTAATATGTTTGCTTCATGAAGGAACTATACCAGAAGGAATTGGTGAGCAACGATTCTAGAGATGGAGCTGAACTGCTTAAATCTATTTACTGCTAGATTATTTCTTTGAACATTGTTGTGACTTTGTACTTTGTTTTGGGCTTATGTTCCCAGAGTTTGTTTTATTCCCAGATGTTGGATATTATTATTGTTTGATTATTTCATTTATTATTGAAGTTATCTTTGATTCATGTGGTTATATCTTTCTTGTGTGGCTGTGTTTATTATTTCTTATTGCTGAGTTAGTTTGGTACAGCTTATGGATGATGTATAATCATTCGCTGGGCCTACGTTACGTACTCGTATTCCGTATTTTGGGTAGCATAGCGTGATAGGTTTTTAGTGGTATCAGAGCACCAGGTTTGGGTAATATATCAGTCAAACATGACTATCTTTATGAAGGTTTGGCTTTGATTGATATATTAGTCAAGTTTGGCTCTAGCCGGGTTAACTCAATAATGTGCACATCACGATGATCACATGAATGTATATAATAACCAACATATTATCTGGGTACTGACCATCTTTGCTCGTGTTTCAGGCTATGGTTCGTGGGAACTATTTTTCTTCTCGCCCAAAGGATAAGCAGCCGGACAACACTACTATTATTCAGACGATTCAGCAGATGGTTGCTCTCAAGCAGGAGCACAATGAATTGATGAAGGCCACTTTGGTGGCCAATGGGACTGCCGCTGGACCTACACCTGGGCCACTGCCACCTGGCTTGGTACAGTAGCAGATTTCATGAGGCTGCACCCGAATAAGTTTTCGGGTACTGAGTCGCCGCTAGAGGCCAAGCAATGGCTCATCTGGACGGAGCAACTATTGATCGCCACTCGTGTTGCTGAGGCGGATCGTGTGGATGTGGTTTGCATCCAATTGGCGGATCTCGCTCACATCAGGTGGCGGGTTGAATCCGAAAGGATGACGAGACCCATCGAGTGGGCCACTTTCTCTGAGAGCTTCATGGCGAAGTTCTTTTCCAGTATTACCAAGGCGGAGATGGAACGACAATTTGTTTCCCTAACTTAGGTCAGCTAGATAGTGTTCTTAAATGTCATTGTTGTTGCCTACTTCACCTGTGACAATATTAATTTGAGCATTGTCTTAATCAGGGAAACCGTTCCGTCGACGAGTATGCTGCAAAGTTTACTCGGCTCAGTCGCTTCGCTCTTGCCCTCCTAGCCACTGATAAGGATAGGGCTTACAGATTCCAGTTGGGCTTGTGTTTTCCCATCCAAGACCGCTTGGCTATTCTTTGGCTTTGTACCTATGCCAATGTTCTGGATGCTGCTCAGATTCAGGAGAACCCCTCAGCCGATCAGGTGTTCCCCAGCGGACTGTTCCGTGCCCTGTTGCAGTTCGGCCTACCGGAAGACCTATTCGGAGGCCAGTTCCGCCCCCTCCTGCGAGAGTATAGCCGTACGCACCTGTTGTCCCAAGGACTGCTGAGACTTGTGGCTATTATCATAAGGTTGGGCATTCACAGCGGGACTGCAGGGTAGCTAATCGACTATGCCTTACTTGTGGTAGCAGTGATCACATGATTCGGGACTGCCCCAGGAGTAGGGCAGTTGTTTAGGCTAGAGGTACCGTTCAGTAGGGAGCACTGGCTCGTGGTCAGGGTAGACCGCCTCTTCCACCGCAGAGGCAAATCTTTGATAAGAGGCGTGTGACCCCTGGGGGAGACCAGACTGGGAGCCGTGGTCAGGCTTATAACCTAACAGCCGAGGAAGTGGAGGTAGCTATTGGAGTGGTTGCAGGTATATCACAGTAGTTGTACTTTCTTTTCTTCTTTTCAGTTTTCTGCATGTTATTTTTCCTTCCTTGTACAATTATTCATGTATATATCCTGCTAGCACCTTATTCTTTGTTTGATCTTCTTCTAGGTGTTATTTTAGTCTTCTCCCTTCCAGCTCATGTTTTGTTTGATTCTGGTGCTACCCACTCTTTCATTTCCTCTCGCTTTGTTGATCAGCATAGTTTGGCTAGCGATCTTATGCCCGTAGCTTGGGACATCACCAAAGGTGGAGGTGTCATTATCTGTTCTAGGGTATCCAAGCAGAGCCCATTGCTGATTGGTGGTGAGGACTTTTGGCTGATTTGATTGTGATTCCTAATTCCAGTTTCGATGTCGTTCTGGGCATGGACTGGTTGGGTGTTTCTTATGCTGTGATTGATTGCCGAGAGAAGAATGTGACTTTCGGGCTTTCTGTTCTACCAGAGTTTGTGTTCCATGAGGTTAGACACCGTTTGGGCGTGTCAAGAACTCGAGGGATCCCAAGGCTATTTCGCTTGTGTCGTTGGGCTCTGATGGGGTTGTTGCACCCTTAGTTGTGCGGGATTTCCATGATGTTTTTCCCGAGGATTTTCTCGGTTTGCTGCCAGACCGAGATGTGGAGTTCAGCATTGATGTTCAGCCAGGTACGATGCCTATTTCCAAGAGTTCGTATCGTATAGCACCGGTTGAATTGGCGGAGCTAAAGGTGCAAGTTCAGGAGCTACTTGATAAGGGTTTTATCAGAACTAGTGTTTCACCTTGGGGAGCCCCAGTTCTGTTCATCAACATGAAGGATGGAAGCCGCAAGCTTTGCATTGACTACATAGAGTTGAACAATGTCACTGTCAAGAATAGGTATCCATTGCCGAGAATTGACAATTTGTTCGACCAATTGGGAGGTGCTACAGTGTTCTTGTAACCCCTATTTTCTGTTTTCTGTATTTTGGGTGTATTTTCTTTTTTGGTGTATTATCTTGGTTTGGGCTCTTTATAAAATTTTTCGCTTTCTTAAATTCATTTTATTTCAAAAATATTTTGTATCTCCTATTAAAATCCGTTCTTTTCATTAATTGTATTTATTGTTATTTCCAAAAGGTTTTTATATTATAATACAAACCCTATTATTCTTGTTATTATTATTATTTTGAAGTACAAATCAAGTACATTATTTGTATATGACTACTCTAATTTGTTTGTGAAAAGTTAAATATTAATCTAATTGTATTTTTCAAATTAATTTTTATTAAACCCTGTAAATTATTGTTTTGCAACCTATGAGAATTTGTGAAATTGTATTTTATAAATCCTATTTATTTTTCCCTATCGGATTTTGAACCCCATACCCATTAATACCCAACCCATTCTAACCCATTAAACCCCTTCATATCCATTAACCCTATATTCAAACCCTACCCGTTAGCATCCCAAACAATCCACTATACCCGATAACCCTATCCCCTCCTATATATTAACCACTTGTGCTCTACCCTATCTTCTATACTACCCTAGCTGCTTTTAATTATTTCCCCCCCCCCCTTTGTCCATGTTCTTTCTTCCCCCGATCTCTACCCATCTCCCCGGTGCTTTCCCTGCATCCCCTTCCGATCGACCTCCGCCGTCTCCCTTGCACCTCCCGGCATCGAGACAGCAGCAGCAACTACAGCATCTGTGTCGCGCCTCCTTGTCGCCAAAAGCCCAGGCAATGCAGCAGCAACCCCCTAGTCCCCGCCGATCACCCATTTCCCTCTCTCTTCGTTGACAGGCAACCACCCTTGGCCAGCGACTGCACCCCGATGCCTCAACTCCAGCACCTGTGCCTCTCCCTGTCGCGAACCCCCACCTCGCCTTGACGTCGATGCCAGCGCCGACTCCGCTGCAATGCCCTGTGCTCCCCTCCGACAACAGCAGCCCCAACCTGCATCACCACTGCAGCGTCCTTCACGCCGCCTGCCTCACCGTCCAATTCATCTCAGCCGCAGTCGCCATCAAAGTCGACAGCCGATTCCCGCTGCCCTGCTCTTGCAAGCCATCATCCCCGTCATCATCTCCCCATCGCTGCCGCCCTTGCCACCACGATAGCCCCTGCTGCAACCACCTGCGGCCGCCACCTTGCCGCCCTGTGCCTATCGCCGTCGAGCTCCTCCCTTGCCTTGCTTCTCCCCTGTGGTGATCACAACAGTTCTGTTGATCATGGATTTGGATCTAGCCGTCCAATCTCGTTGATATTGATCATCATCTTGATCATCACCATCGGGGTGATCCTGGCCGTCCGATCTACTCTTGATCATCATGATCATGATGATCACCAACTTCCTTTGATCGCAACCGTTCGATCAATCGATCTTGATCATCATCATCATCTTCATCATCAGGGAGATCTGGACCGTCTGTTCTAATCTTGATCTTGATCTTCGATCTCAGCCATCCGATTGTGTTCGTGATCTCGATCGTCTTCGTCTTGTTCGCGATCGGTTGTTCATCTCGTTCGTGATTCGTTTGTTGTGTTCGTGCCCAGGATCCGTTCCCTTTATTCTTGCTCTTTGCACCGTTCTCGTCGTCGTCTCTCAGGCAAGTAACTTTTATTAATTTCTGTTGCAAATACAAGTACTAAATACCGCCTGTAGTGTAGTTGTGTTCTAGAGACAATTCTTGTGTGAAATCCCCGTTATATGTTCTCTTTTGTGTTGACCTGCCCGTAGTTGCCTCATTACACACATGATATGAAATAACTTAGGGATGACCACTTCTTGTTGTATACATGCATGTTGTTCGTATGATATCGTGTACTTGTTGTGTTAGTTGTAGTATACTTATTGTAGACTTGCAAAATACCCTATACCATGTTGCTTGGACATCTAGTACACCATATTTTACATTTGGTTTTGTTTTGGATGAGTTTCGTAGGAACTAGTTGATTTTATGCATGAGGAGTATTTCGGTCTTTTTGTTACCCCGTTTTTATTCAGTATTTTAGACCCTATTAAGGTCAGTATATAAAAATTATTTGTGAATATGAATTATAGAGAATTATGTCTACTTTCCAGATTATCTGACAGATCTCAGTTTCGATTTATGAGTTGCGAGTTATGACTATTTTACTGCAGATGTGTTTAAAATTCCAGATCAAATCTTATATGAATTCTGTATGGTAAATTATTTCTATACTGATGCTAAAGATAGTATTTTGATCCAATATTTTGCTGAGTATATCTAGAATTGATTGGGATAGACCCCTAAACTTTTGGATTTAATTGATAAGTTTTATTCATTACTTTGTGCTTGTGAACAATTATTATACATGCAGAATTTTCCTACTGTTCAGCAAAGATACATAATTTCGACCTGATTCTATTTGATGTCTATAAAAACTTTGTGAACATGAATTATAGACTATTGTATCTATTTTATCACCCTTTTGACGGATCTGAATTTCGATTTATATTTTGTGAGATATTGCTCTTTTATTACTGCAGTGTTTATAATTCCAGATTTACGAAACTATTGTATCTTGTTGTTTTCTGATTTTTCATTGAGTATTCTATCTATGTTGGAAAATTATGAAAATTTATTTTCTGTTACTAAACATACTAGGGAATACCTCAGATTTTTCTTCGACTTAATCAGTGAGTTTTTATGCCGTTTTTCTGCTTATGAATACAAACTTCTGATTTCTGGCTGAACATATTTTCTGGATACAAATCTGTTTTGAGACTTGTTTTTTTGAAATACCATATGACTTATATATATTTGCTGGATTCGGTCGGAAGTCTAATTTCCAGATTCTCTGACGGATCCAGGTTTGCACGTTTGTAGCAACATAAATTTCAGATTTAGTGCAGTACTGTCTTGCTGTCCTGAACTAGAATTTTCATTGTTCTATCATTTTATGAGTTGTCTTTCATCTGTACACGTTTAACTTTCCATCTGAATCTGTTAATTGTTTATGCCATGTTATTCTTGCTCTGTTTTGTACACGTATATGCCTATTTAATAATAAGAACAAATAATCAAGCCAAGGTTAAGGGAAAGACCTTAGTAGTGGATAATATAGGTATGTGTACTCAGAAGGGGGCCCGTGTTTCCCATTTTCTGTTGCCATGTTTCATGAGTACATGATTCATTCCTGTTATTATATGTTGTTATGTCTCATGATTACATGATTCATGTCTGTTATTATATGTTGCCATGTTTCATGATTACATGATTCATGCCTGTTATTACTACCTGATTATATGTTGCCATGATTCGTGATGATTCATGCTTGTTATTACTATATGTTTTCATACTTCATGATTACATGATTCATACCTGTTACTACTATCTGCTGCCATGTTTCATGACTACATGATTCATGCATGTTCCTGTTGCCGCGATTTCACGACTATGTGATTTGTGCCTGTTACCTATTACCTGTTACCTGACGCCTGAGTACATGGCCCAATAGAAACCCACCACTAGATCTAAACGTAATTTGTTTGAATGTAGCAACCATGTGGTAAAAGTTCGGGACGCATGAAGTGCTACCTATATAGTAATAATACATAACTTGACATACATGATACCCGTTACATGATTACTTGTTACATGATACATGTTACATCATACCTGTTACATGATACCTGTACATGCTACTTGACACCTGTTACCTGTTTGCCTGCTTGCATGATACTTGACATCTATTACATGTTACCCGTACCCTGTTAGCACATTATATTACTTGATCCTATTCATGATTCATGCTAGTTTTATTTTGTTACCATGTCTATTCTATGCTATTTGTTTACCTTTTTCTTGTACTTGTGCCTGCGCTACAAGCGGCCCGTAACTTGCATTGACGGGAGTTTTGTTTTCTTTTTTCTTTTCCTGCAATTTATTAAATTGCAGATTTTGGAGATCAGCTGCCGATGGAGTAGGTGATATGAGATTTTAGATGCTGGAGTTTTGCTATTATTATTCCCTGTTGCTTATTTGAATAAATGTATCTGTTACTTGGATTATTTTGTATTGGGCAATGTGACCCAGAATTATTGACTTGTTAAGATCTGGTTTATTTGAGATTATAAATTTTGTTTCAAGTAAATTCCTATTAGTATATTGATTCATATATGCATGCGTGGTTGACTTCTCTTGCTTCTTACTCTGATTATTCTTGTGAAATGTTGTAAAGATCCAGACAGCTTATGGATGATGGAAATCATTCGCTGGGCTTAGTCACGTATCAGTATTCCGTATTCTCTTTTTGGGAAGTGGGGTATAACAGTTCTTGAAGTTGGATCTTCGTTCCGGGTATCATCAAGTTAAAGTGAAATCAGAAGATGTTCCGAAAACGGCTTTCCGAATGAGGTACGGGCATTACAAGTTCTTGGTGATGCCTTTCGGAGTGACTAATGCACCGGTAGTGTTCATGAGTCTGATGAACAGGGTGTTCTCGCCGTTCTTGGATCAGTTTGTTATGGTCTTCATTGACCACATATTGGTGTATTCTCGGAATAGGGAAGATCATGCTGAGCATTTGAAGGTGGTTCTGCAGACCTTGAGAAAGAACCAGCTGTATGGGAAGCTCAGTAAGTGTGAGTTCTGGCTGGATCAGGTTGCTTTTCTGGGCCACATTATTTCTGGTGCTGGTGTTTCCGTGGATCCGGCGACGACTTCTGCGGTCAAGGATTGACCTATTCCGAAGTCTGTTCCTGAGGTGCTGAGTTTTCTTGGTTTAGCCGGCTATTATCGAAAGTTCGTTCAGGATTTTTCGAAGATTTCTGGACCTATGACCAGTTTGACGAAGAATGAGTAGAAGTTCGTTTGGGATGAATCTTGTGATGAAGCTTTTGCCGAGTTGAAGCGTCGGTTGACGTCAGCGCCTATGCTGACTATACCCGACAGTTCGAGTGGTTTTGTGATCCATTGTGATGCATCGGGTAGAGGTTTGGGAGCAGTGCTGATGCAGCGAAGCAGGGTTATCGCTTATGCATCGAGGCAGTTTAGACCTCATGAGAATAAGTATCCCACGCATGATCTGGAGCTTGCGGCCGTGATTTTTTCCTTGAAGTTGTGGAGGCATTATTTGCTTAGGGATAGAGTGGAGATATTCACAGATCACAAGAGCCTCATGTATGTGTTCACGCAGAAGGAGTTGAACATGAGGCAAAGGAGATGGTTGGAATTGATGGCAGATTTTGACATCAATTTGCAATATCACCCGGACAGAGTGAACTTGGTGCCTGATGCTTTGAGTAGGAGGTCAGCCGCTATGTTCCTTACTGTGCAGAAGGAATTAGTGGAGGACATGAGGAGGCTGGAGTTGGATGTGTTGCTTCCTGGATCCAATCAGCAGTTCATGATGTTGCTGTTGCTGTTGCAGTCTTCTTTGATTGAGCAGATTAAGGGCACCCAAGCGGATGACCCACAGTTGCAGCAGTTTCGAAGTGAGGTGGAAGCCGGTTTGAGATCCGATTTGGTCGTTCATGCTGATGAGTCGCTTCGTTTTGGCTCTAGGTTGTGTGTACCTAGGGGCAAAGTTAGGCAGAAGCTACTTGAGGAAGCTTATCGGTCCTCGTATTCTATTCATCCTGGTGGTATCAAGATATACAGGGACTTGAAGCAACATTTCTGGTGGCATGGCAAGAAGAGAGATGTGGCTAGATTTGTCGTCCAGTGCCTGATCTGTCAGTAGGTGAAGGCAGAACATCAGAGGACCATGGACTTTTGCAACCTCTTCCAATCCCAGAATGGAAGTGGGAGCATATCACGATGGACTTTGTGACCACTTTGCTAAGGATTCCCAAGGGTCATAATGCTATCTGGAAGATAGTGGATCGGCTGACCAAGTGTGCTCACTTCATTCCTTTCCGTGTGGGTTAGTTGATGGACTCTATAATATTCACATTTAGGAGCAATAATCTTAATGCAATTAGACATTTAGATGCTCTATATGTAGTATTTTACTCTTCTTTTCTTCTTTTCCATAGGAAACAGCCTGAAAGCAGCAAACGAAGCAGATTCCAGACTAATACAGACTGAGAGGATGATATACAGGGAACAGCAGAGATCAGTCGACTGGTTCTTCAAACAGGCGGCTGGACAGAGAGTTAGATGGGGCTCGGCACAGTCGACTGCTAACCAAGCCAGTCGACTGGTCGTGGCGGAGTCAGAAGATAAGAACATATGAAGATGCATCCTCATCCAAACCCAGGTCGTCTGCATGTAACAACTCGTCATTAATTAAGAAGGTGGACTCAGTCTTATGCGTTAAAAGATAAGAAATCAGGAACTTTGCAAATAAGGAAGGAAAGAAGAAAAGAGAAAGAAATTAAACGCATATCAAATAAAGAAGGAAAGAGGAGGACTTTCCTGAAAAAGTGGCAAACTCTAATTCTCTAGCCGCGTTCTATAAATATCAACCAAAGGGGCTGAAGGAAGGAGGCCGGATCCATCAACAAGACTAGCCATCGACAGCAAGCATCAAAGAAGGAGAACAAGTCGATTGCTGATTGGGCTCAATTTCCACATCATACAAATCAGTGTTCTTCTGTTCTTCCTTTGAATCTTATTTTTATTGTAGTCATGAACTCTATTTCATCAATCAATAAAAGTTTTATTATGTGGAACTAACTTTCATAGTTGGGTAGATTGAAACCGTAGTTATGTAATGCTTATATTCTTCTGAATACTACTCTATTACTTATTGATTAAACCTGAGTGAATTGGAATAGATTTATACTAATCAAACTTGTTCAGAATCCTAAGGGCAGTCGGCTGAGGTGACAGCAAGTCGACTGGTCTGAATCTGAGATTATTAAGTTTGTGTAGTATAGATCTCAATCTATTATATGAGCATATTGAGACGACCCGTATCTCGTGTTCATATCTTGTAACAAGGGAATCTTTCGGGGTTCTTGGTTTAATCAACTTGAAGGATCTAGATCTGATACCAATTTCTAGAACTTCAAGTGTTTGTTCGTTTCCATTGTTCATATGCTTTCTTCAAGTGCAACTTAGTAGATACCATGCTAAATACTTAAGGAAAGAAACGAATTAGAGTAGATACCATGCCTAATTCTTGGCTTAGGGAAACATTAACTTTAAGGAGTAGATACCATGCCCTTAAGGGAACAAACATGAGTAATTGGAGTAGTATACGACTTAGCATTACTGACTATAAGTGAAAATCAATACCCAACTACTTTAATAGATATTTGTGACTCAATTTATGATGCTACTTAACTAGGTTTTTATCTTTTTCATCTTTTTCAATCAGACCTTTAGAACAAACTCAATGATTTGCATTTTTCTTTGTTTTATTGATTAGTAAGTTAAATACTACAATCTCTGTGGGATCGACCCTTGCTCGTCACTACGCTTCTCCAAACGATTCGTACACTTGCGTGGTTTTTAATTTGTGTCTAGTTTAGATCATCTAGATTGCACAACAAGTTTTTAGCGCCGTTGCCGGGGATTGTTTAGTATTTTAACTTGCAAATCAATTTTTATCTTTGTCTTTCTTCCTTTCTTTTCTAAAATTTTCTTTTAGGTTACATTTTGCAGATACAGACCAGTCGACTGTCTCCACGGACCAGTCGACTGTACAGCGAAGAATTCAAAAAAAAAAAAAAACAACAATGGGGGAGAACGTACCAAATCGAGTACCAATGCAAGACAAATTCATTCCAAAGAATATTGAGCAACCGTCTTGCATAGCTTTTCAACCCAAAGTCACAGGGAATATGCATCTATCTCCTCAATTACTCAGCATGGTTCCCCACTTCAATGGTAGACTAGATGAAGATCCGCACCTACATCTGCAAGACTTCTTTGATCTTTGCAGGACACAAAGCGTCCAAGGGCTTACCCCTGAACAAATCAGGTTAATCTTGTTTCCTTTTTCTTTAAAACTTAATGCTAAGTTGTGGTATAATTCTTTAGAACCAGGATCAATTCAATCATGGGAGCAATTGGCAACAAAATTCTTGAAGGAGTTCTTTCCAGCCCAGAAAACCAGACAACTAAAAAGGGAGATTCTACTCTTCCAACAAAAAGATGACGATTTGTTCTTCGAGGCATGGAAGGACTTTAAGAACAAGCTTCTCAAGTGTCCTACGCACAACATACCCAAGGATGATCAGGTACAAGCATTTTATGAGGGTTTAAATGACACTAACAAAGCAAGTGTAGATTCAGCGTGCAATGGAATGTTGATGAGGAAGAGTGCTGAGGAGGCCATAGAGCTATTTGAAGAACTCAGCGAGAGCTCACAACAATTCTCAACAAGGAGGGGCCTTTCGAAAAAACAGGGAGTATACGAAATTTCTCATAATAATAACATGCAATTAGAAATGGAAACCATAAACAAAAAGATTGATGTGCTTGTGAATTCAACGTTGGGTGGCATAAAAAGCCAACCAAAAGAAATTTGTGCAATTTGTTTTCATTCTAATCATACAACTAATTCATGTCCCATGTTTTCTTTCGCAGATCAGGAGCACACAAACTACGTAGAACAGGGAATGTACCCGCCCCAGAACAATTTTTTTTCAAACACGTATAACCCAGGGTGGCAAAACCATCAAGGCAATCAATTCGCACCAGGGCATACGCAAAAATTCCAGGGTGGGAATGGGTATGATAGGCCAGCACAAGAACAGGAGAAGTTGGATTTCGAATCCACCATTCTTCAATTACTCCAACAGCAACAACAAACAAGCAACCAACAAGGACAGGCCATTCAAAAATTGGAAATTCAAATTGGTCAAATTGCTACGGAGTTAAGTGAAAGAAAGGCAGGAAAATTCCCATCACAAACCATACCTAACCCTAGAGGACAAGAACAGCTCCAATCAAGGACAACACTAGAGGAAGAGATTGAGTTTAAAATGTTTGATGCACCACAATTTCCACACGATGATCATGAATGTTATAATGTTGATGTGGTTCAGGAAATTTGTGACCAAACATTTCAGGAACATAGTGTTGATCCATTATAAGAAACAATTACACACCCTCCACTTCTATCTCAAGTTGAAATGGAATACGATGACTGGAGGAGTGCAGAGACAGTACATCACCTTGAAACTCCAAAGTCATATTCAGGTAAACTTGCACCTGCACTTGAAAAGTTGGTATCTGATAACATTTGTGTTTTCTCAGACCAGTCGACTGGTGAATGGAATAAGTCGACTGCTACCAGGCAACCAGATGAGGAGCTGAAGCCACTACATGAATATTTTGGGGAAAACCAGAAAGTACCTGTGACAGCTACTGCAAAATTGAGCATGCATGAAGAAGCGGGGCTGCAGGGAGTCTTGCAAGAACACAACGGTGCACTAAGGTGGACCATTGCAGATAGGCTTATGTCAAGATGGTACGGTCCAGACATTGTTGCAGAGGTTTCCCCACATAGAGCGTTGACGAAAAATCAAACGTTCAAGGTGAATGGGCAGAGGGGGAAACCTTATAATAAGATGAGTTGTGAGCCGCGAGCCATTCAATACATTGCACAACTCATCGAGTCTAGCTGAAGACAGGAAACACAGCGCTTATTGGGAGGCAACCCAATTTTTCAGGGGAGTACTTACACTCTCTATTTATTTTATTTCTTTAATCATTTCTTTATTTCTTTATTTTTTTTCCTTCAAACTAGTTGGTAACACATGCCTATACTTTAAGTTTTGTGCGAACATTGAGGACAATGTTCCATCTAAGTTTGGGGTCTTTCGATTTTTTTAGGATAAACAAATTCTTATAAAGTAAGAGTAAGGATACTTATTTACTTTAGGATTGTTGAGTTTCATAATTCCTTACAAAATTATATGAGTCATGCGATTATACAAAAAAAAAACAATTGTGATGCTTTTTCTAGTGATTATTCCCTTTGATCTAGTCCTAAACAGAGTTTAAGTAAATAGAGTAAAAATGAAAAGAATATATATATATGAATAATGTCAATCTACTCCAATGTTTTGAGTGCTTAGTAACTAGGGGTATTCATCACCAATGTTTACCTTTACGTCAAACGGCAACTTGAAATATGAGTATGCAAAGCACTAAAAGTTTGTGACTTGTTGAGTAACCGGGTGGATTCATCACAAATGTCTTGCACTTGCGTCAAAAGGCAAGTGACGACTTAAAGAAGAGACTGAACGCCAAAAAAAAAAAAACTCTAGTTTGCTACTCGGTTTGTAGTAGAGAAAAGGGATAATCACAGATTGGGTAGTTACATACTATAACTATAATTAATTGCATGACAAGTGTGGTTGAGTTTGGAGTTATGAATAGACAATTGCACTAGAGAAAGTGGGTATGCTTGTTTTTAGTTTATTTGAAAATTGTTTATAATTTTGATTGCAAAAATTTTGATGCTTGCACAATGAGACATTTTCTTGGAGTGATGGGTTGAGACTATCATTTTTCCCCTTGTTCATAATTTCACTTTTTGCTTGAGGACAAGCAAAAGCTAAGTTTGGGGGTATTTGATGGACTCAATAATATTCACATTTAGAAGAAATAATCTTAATGCAATTAGACATTTAAATGCTCTATATGTAGTATTTTACTCTTCTTTTCTTCTCTTCCATAGGAAACAACCTGAAAGCAGCAAACGAAGCAGATTCCAGACTAATACAGACTGAGAGGATGATATACAGGGAACAGCAGAGATCAGTCGACTGGTTCTTCAAACAGGCGGCTGGACAGAGAGTTAGATGGGGCTCGGCACAGTCGACTGCTAACCAAGCCAGTCGACTGGTCGTGTCGGAGTCAGAAGATAAGAACATATGAAGATGCATCCTCATCCAAACCCAGGTCGTCTGCATGTAACAACTCGTCATTAATTAAGAAGGTGGACTCGGTCTTATGCGTTAAAAGATAAGAAATCAGGAACTTTGCAAATAAGGAAGGAAAGAAGAAAAGAGAAAGAAATTAAACGCAGATCAAATAAAGAAGGAAAGAGGAGGACTTTCCTAAAAAAGTGGCAAACCCTAATTCTCTAGCCGTGTTCTATAAATATCAACCAAAGGGGCTGAAGGAAGGAGGCCGGATCCATCAACAAGACTAGCCATCGACAGCAAGCATCAAAGAAGGAGAACAAGTCGATTGCTGATTGGGCTCAATTTCCACATCATACAAATCAGTGTTCTTCTGTTCTTCCTTTGAATCTTATTTTTATTGTAGTCATGAACTCTATTTCATCAATCAATAAAAGTTTTATTATGTGGAACTAACTTTCATAGTTGGGTAGATTGAAACCGTAGTTATGTAATGCTTATATTCTTCTGAATACTACTCTATTACTTATTGATTAAACCTGAGTGAATTGGAATAGATTTATAATAATAAAACTTGTTCAGAATCCTAAGGGCAGTCGACTGAGGTGACAGCAAGTCGACTGGTCTGAATCTGAGATTATTAAGTTTGTGTAGGTATAGATCTCGATCTATTATATGAGCATATTGAGACGACCCGTATCTCGTGTTCATATCTTGTAACAAGGGAATCTTTCGGGGTTCTTGGTTTAATCAACTTGAAGGATCTAGATCTGATACCAATTTCTAGAACTTCAAGTGTTTGTTCGTTTCCATTGTTCATATGCTTTCTTCAAGTGCAACTTAGTAGATACCATGCTAAATACTTAAGGAAAGAAACGAATTAGAGTAGATACCATGCCTAATTCTTGGCTTAGGGAAACATTAACTTTAAGGAGTAGATACCATGCCCTTAAGGGAACAAACATGAGTAATTGGAGTAGTATACGACTTAGCATTACTGACTATAAGTGGAAATCAATACCCAACTACTTTAATAGATATTTGTGACTCAATTTGTAATGCTACTTAACTAGGTTTTTATCTTTTCATCTTTTTCAATCAGACCTTTAGAACAAACTCAATGATTTGCATTTTTCTTTGTTTTATTGATTAGTAAGTTAAATACTACAATCTCTGTGCGATCGACCCTTGCTCGTCACTACGCTTCTCCAAACGATTCGTACACTTGCGAGGTTTTTAATTTGTGTCTAGTTTAGATCATCTAGATTGCACAACATTAGTCCACGAAGAGTTTGGCCGAGAAGTATGTTCAGGAGGTTGTTCGTCTGCATGGAGTTCCTGTCAGCATCCTATCGGATAGAGATACGAGGTTCAAGTCTCAGTTCTGAGAGAGTCTGTAGAGGAGCTTGGGTACTAAGTTGAGTTACAGTACAGCATTCCATCCTCAGACGGATGGGCAGTCAGAAAGGACAATTCAGACCCTAGAAGACATGTTGAGATCCTGCGTTCTTCAGTTTGGAGGTTCGTAGGAAGATCATCTTCACTTAGCCGAGTTCTTTTATAATAACAGTTACCAGGCGAGTCTCAAGACTGCTCCATTTGAAGCTTTGTATGGGTGCAGGTGTAGATTGCCAGTCTCTTGGGATGATATTGGTGAAAGGAAGCTATTGGGTCTTGAGTTGATCACGAAGACAGTTGATGTCGTGGCTCAGATCCGGAAGCACTTGCAGGTCGCTCAGGATAGGCATAAGAAGTGGGCTGACTGTTGTCGTGGACCTCTAGAGTTTGTGGCAAGGCGACCATGTGTTTCTCAAGGTATTGCCTTGGAAAGGTGTTTCCGTTTTAGAGGTAGGGGCAAGTTGAGTCCTCGGTTCATCGGTCCATTCGATATTGTGGAACATGTGGGCAAGGTAGCTTATAGGCTCGCATTGCTGCAAGCTTTAGCGAGTGTCTATGATGTATTCCATGTTTCTCAGCACAGGAAATACATCAGGGATGACAGTCATGTGGTTGACTACTCAGATTTGTCTGTAAGGCCGGACTTGTCCTGTGATATTCGACCGATCTCTATCTTAGACCGTCCCAAGTTGGTTCGAGTTTCTTGGAATCCTCACTCGCCAGGTGAGTCGATGTGGGAGTTGGAGGAGGACATTCGGGTGAGGTTTCCTCATTTGTTTGAGTAGTTGTTTTGTTTTGTTTTGTTTTGTTTCGGGGTTCACCCTATGTACCACTTGTATGAATTTCGATGACGAAATTCTTCTTGTAAGGTGGGTAGGATTTGTAACCCCTATTTTTTTTCTATTTTGGATTTTTTTTGTATTTTTACTTTCTTTCTTGATTATTGTATCTGAATTCTTTCTATACATAATTGTTTGTTTTTCTTGGGTCCATTTATTTTTCTTTTGATCATTCCGTTCTCTTTTCTTCTATTTTTGTCTCATTGCAAATTTGTCTCTTTGTGATTTGAGTTTGAGTTATTCCGCTATATGTTCTTCCCATTGTTTTATGCTTGTTCATCTCTTTTTGGAGCCTAAACATGTACCCTAAACCCACAAACCCGCAACCCAAATCCCCAAATTCTTAATCTCCTATAAATACCCATTATTAAACCCTAATTAAATCTCTCTCTCTCTCTCTCTCTCTCTCTCTCTCTCTCTCTCTCACTCTTCCCAACCCTCTCTCCTCCCCTGTTTTCATCTTCAACCCAATCGCCCTTAGCCATCGCTCCTCTCCCGTCCTCCGACCATCCCCATCGCCATCTTTTACCCCGTCGTCTTCGCCTTCCGCTTAAAACCCATCGCCGTTCCATCACTCCTCGCCACCGTCTCATCTTCGCTTCTCCGTGCACCCCCGCAACCACCTTAGATCCCTCACCACCCTCGACGCCGTCGTCCTGAGCCCAAACGCCCCTCGCCGTCTCCTCCTCTATTTTGTCAAGAAACAGAGAAACAGTCGAGCGTCGAAGCCCTGATCGCTGCGTCGCTTCCCGACCGCAGCACCACCGCCAGTCGTCCCGAGCACCCTCGCCATCAGTCGCTGCAGTCGCCATTGCCGTCTTCCGCCGTCGCTCTCTCTCTCTGTCGCGTTGGAGAAGGAGAGGCACAGTTGGTTTTTTTGGTGCTTGCTGTTGTGTTGAGTAGGGGATCTGCTACTGTGTGTGGCTAATCCGATGTTGGAGTATTGGTGTTTTGCTGTCTTGTTGTTTTGGCATTTTGCACCTAGCTCGCATGTGTTTCCATGACTGTGGTTCGTCGCCCGGGATTCTCATCCCGTTATTCTAAATATTCGAATCTACTGATTAAAAAGCAAGTCTCTTCTTGAACTAGTATTTTATTTTGTTCAAGATCCCTTGATCTCTGCAAGTAGATCCAGTCCTTTTCTTTATCTTACTATTTTTTAAAATTCCGTTAAGTCTATTGAGGTTTTACACGAGCTAACCTGAGATATTCTTAACATCATGCCATTATCTTTGATCTAAAACTGTGTATACATTGAATCTTGCATATGCACAATTACATGAAAAATAACTAGATCCATGTGACAGACTTGTTTAATGAATTGTATACATTAGATTCAATTGAATTGATGAATTGATTACCATGCCTGTGAAATTGCATCTGAGAAACTGAAATTATGCATGTTAAACATCTATTGCCACTTTAACTATTAATTAGCATGAATTGTATGATTGTATGATTAGATTGTTGCCTATTCATGTCAAAATAAATTCTGGACTGCTGTGTGTCTCTTTTTGTATCAGATTTTCGACGATGTTGCTGTCGTATTTTGAAATAGCTTTCTGAACATGAAATTTAGCCCCAGATGTCTAGTTTACTACCCTTTTTACGGATTTAAATTCCGATGTGTAGTCTATTAGATATCATCATTTTAGTACAGCTGTGTCAGAATTTCCAGATCTACAAATGCATGTGTACCTTGCTATTTCATAATTTATTTGAGCATGTTAAAAATAAAATAAAAACCTAAAATAAATCTAGCTGAGACTAGAAATGTGTAGGAACAAACCTGAATTTTTATAGATTTACTTGATGAGTTTTCTGACCTGAAACAAATAGGTGAACACAATTTATAACTTGCTGCCTGAACATAAAATCTGAAAAGAATAGGATTTTCACCCTAGTTTCTGTAGCTTTTATTTGTTATATATATTTACTGGAACCGGCAAAGAGTTTACTTTCTAAAATTTCTGACGGATCTAGATTTGCTTTTCTGTAGTAGCAGTAACCTGTGTTTTTGTACAACAAGGTCATGCTGTCCAGATTATGTGATTGTGTTAATTTAATATGTTTGCTTCATGATTTGTCTGTAACGAGTAGAATTAGTCACACCTAACATGATACAATATTGACACCTTCTTTCATGCTCACATAGGATGAAATAAAATGATAACAAGCCGGGGTATTATGGCATGACTTGGTAGTGAACATTCGAAAACTGTACTCGGTCAGACCCTACGGCTTGACTGTGCTGATGGCCATAAAATACTGACTGATAATCACTGACACTGAACATTAAACACTGATTACTGGGCTGAGTACACGAACCATGAATTCACCACCAGTCTAAAGCGTACACTGTGTGCTTGCACCGAACCTGTGGAATGGGACGCAATAGTACGTGCACTAGATAGATTAATAAAATGATTAATAACTTGCATTTATCATCTCATGCACGATCCTGTATTGAACTTGACTTGACATCCCTCATTACAAGTGTGATTAATTGTAAACCTTTGATATTATTGCCTGCCTTTGCTTTGTTCTTTGACTTTGATCCTGTCCATTTTTCTTTGATATACATGCTTTTTTTATCCTCTGTTTCTCTCTACTTGCTGTTCACGGCTTGCTCTAAGGACATTATTTTCTTTCTTTTTAGATCAAGAATTTACAGGTACTGAAGGAACTATACCAAAAGGAATTGGTGAGCAACGATTCTAGAGATGGAGCTGAATTGCACTGCTTAAATCTATTTACTGCTAGATTATTTCTTTGAATATTGTTGTGACTTTGTACTTTGTTTTGGGCTTATGTTCCCGGAGTTTGTTTTATTCACAGATGTTGGATATTATTATTGTTGGATTATTTCATTTATTATTGAAGTTATCTTTGATTCATGTGGTTATATCTTTCTTGTGTGCCTGTGTTTATTATTTCTTATTGCTGAGATAGTCTGGTATAACTTATGGATGATGTATAATCATTCGCTGGGCCTACGTTACGTACTCGTATTCCGTATTTTGTGTAGCGGGGCGTGGCAACCGAACCGAAATATATCAATTCAGTTCGGTGAATAACCAAACTAACCGAACTTAAAAAATTTTTGAGTTTTGATTCTTTTGTATATTTATATGACGAGATTTTGAATGAAAGACTCAATATCCTTAAAGTTACAGTAGTAACTAGCAACAAAACTTACAAATTACTAGTTACAAATGAATACTCATGAAAGTGTACAACTATAGAAGCTTACCATTTATAAATTATAATCATGCAAAAGAAATGACTTGTCATCGAAATCAACTGAATTATCAATTCATCATCATTAACATTCTCCAGAGACTACAAGTCTACAACTGGGAACCATGTTGCTGCTGCTGCATTTGGAAGCAGAGGATCTCAGCTTGAGAAACCTGGTTCTGGTCCTCTGGAGGTAGATGGCTCCGACGCAATTTGAGTGGTTTAAAATCTGGAGGTAGATGGCTCCGAGCCTCCGACGAAAGCTGCATTTTGAACAATGGATAGTTAAGTTCCTTTCATTAGTGAAGGCTGAAACTGAAAGTGTGACAATATAGATAAACCTCTCATTCTTATTGCCTACATACAATGATTAATGAGCACTGGTTGTATATAAGACCTACAAGAACTGCTACAAATCCTAACTTGTAACATTTTTCCTTATTGCCTGCATTTATAAGTAGATATCAAGCATCAGTTTGGAAAATGTAACATATAACGCACGCTTAAGAAAGAAGTGCATGGATAAAGCACTTATGGTATATTGTGATTTTATTAGTATTCAGTGGATTTGAAGATGCCATACCAAATAATCAATTTTACCATACCAACAAATAATTAATTTTGCCTTTTTACTTGTAATTGATGTGATTATTACACAATTAGTATCAAAGGAGAAGATATGCTGAATATTCCCAAAGCTGATGATTTAGAGAGTAATTAACACATCAAAAAGATTGAAGGGTTTGAAAAGAAAATGCACATAATGCATTCAGATACTACTGTTAAGCTGACGAAAACTCAACTATAAAACCAATTATTAAAATAGGACCAAAACAGATAATGTGGAGCACGCCTATACTTGTGCTGCTGTGCAGTATCAAAAGAGATATTTTCTCGCTTATACTTTCAATTTTCCTGACGTAGGTCTAGATTACAGTAAAATTCTCCCAAGTGTAATATCTATTTAATGTAAAACCAACATTCTATAATCTCATTAATCTCATTCAAAGAATACTTTCAATGCAAGTAGTGTTTGTTTTAAGGGAGATAAATCTGATCCCCAGCTTTTCTTCTTTCCCTCTCTAGGGTATTCAAAAATCAACAGAAAAAAGAGAAACTCAGAATGCAGAGGAACATACCCCATAAAATTCCGGTGTAGATGCAAGTACAGAACCTTCAAACCAAACAGCAAATTTCTAGATACTTATAAAATCCACTGAATACTAATAAAATTACAATATACCATAACATAAGTACTTTATCCAGAAAGAAAGGAAGTATTCAGTAGCATAACAGGTGATTTTTCACCTAAACATAAAATTTTCAGGGAGGAGCTAAATACTCAGTTGCACAATAAGAGAAATTCTTACCATTCTCAAATTTGAACCTGTAGCATCTTGCTGACATTGCTTGCACCGAAAACCTTATGGACAGTTCCTCATGTACAAAAATGTAATTCCTACAAAGAGCCAAAGACTCAAAACAACAGTGACTAGCAAAATGTAAATGTAGCAAAATATGAAGACTGCGAGTCTGTGAAGACTCAAAGCAGCAAAGAGCCAAAGAAGCAACAATCGAAATGTAGCAAAAATGTAGAAAAATATGGAAAAGAGCCAAAGACTACAAATACTCAAAGCAACTGTGAAGCAACGAACAAAACATAGCAAAATGCAGTGAAGCAACAATCATAAAGCTCAGATAGGATTATTTCATCACTAGTCACTCTTATAAATCATTAAATAAATTATAAATGAATCATAGTGTGCAAGTTCAGAAACATAATCCATCTCATCGTCACTTATAATCAATAAGGAAAAATATCATATAAACATACCAGATATTCGGATCATTCCTAAAGAACGTTGTATTCAGAAACAAGGGCCAGCAGCAGCAACACGAGCTTATATTAGAGATTCGTCAAGTAAAGTTCATTTCAACGTAAAGTAGTTCAATATTATTTAGTAGTGAAACAAATTACCTGCATGGCAATAAGACATTATTATTTATCAATTATCATTCTATTGTACTTAGTTTTCATGAATCATGGTGCAAGACTGCAAGTTGTTCCTCATTTAGAAAGAGAAAATAACTGTTAAATCACTCAGTATGTTTGGATGATGATGATGATATAACAAAATGAAAATATTTTCTCAGTAACATGTACACAAAAGAAAACTTTAATTTGATAAAGGCATGTTCCTCAATGAAGTGAGCAGCAAATAATTGACTGATTTCCCAACCACATTATTGTAATTAATCAGTAGGAAAGACATTCAAGTTTGGTAAATTTAGTGAAGGCTGAAACTGAAAGTGTAACAATATAGATTACCATTATAAGGTAAATATCTCATTCTTAATTCTTATTGCCTACATATGACTAATGAGCACTGGTTGTACTGGTATATAAGACCTACAAGAACTGCGACAAATCCTAACTTGTAACATTTTTATGTTTCATCTTGACTAAAATTGAAACTTAAAATCAAGTATGGAAAAAAGTAGCCATTAGGCACACATGAATACCAGAAAGAAAGGAAGTATTCAGTAGCATAACATGTGATATTCCACCTAAACATAAAATTTTCAGGGAGGAGCTAAATACTCAGTTGCACAATAACAAAGAGAAATTCTTACCAGTTCATTTGAACCTGTAGCATCTTGCTGGCATTGCTTGCACCAAAAACCTTATGGTCAGTTCCTCATGTAGCAAATTGTAAATATAGCAAACTATAAAGAATGCGAGTCTGCGAAGACTCGAATCAGCAAAGAGCCAAAGACTGCAAAGGCTCGGATTGGACACACACATAGAGCTCATATTGGATTATTTCATCACTAGTCACTCCTACAAATCATTCAATCATAAATGAATCATAGTGTGCAACTTCAGAAACATAATCCATCTCATCATCACTTTAAAAAAACTCACCAAATTGTAATCTCATCGTCAAAATCCATGCTAGTACACACTAGTACACTACCACTACAACCAGTCAACCACACACTAGTAGTCTAGTACACACTACACAATACACTACCACTTCTACAACCAGTCAACCACCAAGACTGTATTATGGAAAGTCTTCAAACCAAATCTACAAATTTAAACTCAATAAAATTATAAACCAAAACTTACTTATTATTTTATAGAATTATAGTTATAAATTTCAACACTTAGAAATTTCAAATTTAGTTTATACCTTAGCTTGAGATGGGGAGGCACTGCGAGGAGAGATCGAGAGACGAAAGTGGGTCGATAACTGAATTCCAATTTCCAAAGGCAGAGTCGCAGAGAGGCTACAAGGTAACAAGAAGGCGAAGCACAAACTGTGGTGTTATGAACCGATCCTTGAGAGTGCTTGTTCCTGGCCATGAGAGTGAGTTAGGGTTTGTGTAACGCCCCGAATTCCAAAACACGGTAATTCATAGCACAACATGATCTACACTTCACTTCGTACAATTTTAAAAGGAATTTTGAACTTTTATTACAATATATTCTTTTACAACAACACACAGCGGAAAAATAAATGAATTACAACATAGTAAATATACAATTGTAACAACTTTAGCATTTAAGTAACCATCAGTATCAAATGCATCTTTATATCTTCTTGTAAATTCCAAGTCCTGCATATAAAAACTGTGGGCATGTCAGTTGCTTACAACCGACACAATATTATACACGGCCATCATCGCTATGCCGAAAATATAACGATTCTTTATACTTACAAAAACTAATACAATTTGAATGCAAAACAATGTGTGAAGAGTGACTATCCTAAACATGACAGCGTATGATATGCCCTAGATGCCGAATGCAGATTTACACTACGATGCACTAATGCATACTTGTTCGGATTCTATGCATCTCACACTACATAGGTCCGAGGGTAAGCCCTTATCGTACTCCTCAATATAGGGTTTAATCCTTCGCCATGAATGACTACTACGGTGACTAATGATGTTTTAGATATTTTGTGAGTATCTAGTACCACCCCGATAATTCTTGAGTATCGTACTCCCACTTCAAGTAATTTTGGACACATTGCCTCACTCCCAGTAATTCTGGAAACGAATACCCACACCGCAAGCTATGACCCCGATAATTCTTGAGTATCGCACTCCCACTTCAAGTGATTTTGGACACACTACCTCACACCCAGTAATTCTGGAGGCGAATACCCACACCGCGCTGTCATCAGTACCTCATCACACAAACACCCTACGAGTGTCGCCTTGATCCCAGTAATTCTGGAGTAATATCCCCCATCATGAGTTTCAACCCCGGTAATTCTGGAGATACCTCCCACTGCGCTATCTAGGCCCTCATACTCATGTTTGCCCATACCTCATCACATCTTCCCTTAGTGTCTAAACTTATATTTTATTTTTGAAAATCATCACAACCTAGAGCGAGCTTATCCTACCGGACTTAAACTAACATAAGAGAAAGTCAGCCCACACTGGCTACTTCTCGAAGATAGAGAGTCAACCAACACTAATTACTCCTCAAAATCTCATAATAAAACTGCCGGTCACAAAGGTCTCGCGCACCCTCTAGATTCCAATAACTATCTTATTCTAGAGATCAACCATAGGTTATATTCAACCTCAAAATAATATTTAAATTTCAAAACGACAATTTTCTTCAACCCTGAAGTATTCAACTTTCATAATTTGTTCATTAATAATTCTCAAAAAATCCTCATAATTATCTTTAAAATAGTCAATCAAGACAATTACTTCCAAAGCCTTCTCAGACTTGTTTTTCTCCAAAGTAATGCCCTTTCAAAATAACTCTTTCTATATTTTAAACAAAACTCATTTCTTCATTCAAAATTTTCGAACTTCATTAGAACCATGCTCAAAATTATTTATTTCAAATCCCAACTTTATCTCACTTTTAATTAAAATCAAACTTAATAATCTTCAATTAAATGTGTCTTCAATTGTGAAGCCCAACTCAATACATAAACAAAACATACCCCTTTTGGTTCTAAAATTTTCTTTTAGAATAGTATATAAAATCTCCAAATTATTTTACTAATGTTCTATAAACTTTTCTCACACTTCTTCCAATAATTTTTAAAGAGTAATTAGATGGAAAACACACACAACAACAACAAAAAAAAGGGTTTTAATAAAGTCAGAGAAGCATTCCAGCGCCAGCATGGAGGAACCCAAGTGCCAAACCATCAGGCCACTCATGCCCAATGTATTAAAGCACTCGACCTTTAATAAATATTCAACCCCCCCCCCTCCTTAATCTTTCCTAAAAAAATTTGGAATAAAAACAGAGCATGATCTCATTCGAACCCGTGCAAACAGCGAGGCGGCAGACCGCCCACCCACTGAGCTGAAGCTCAGATCACACTCTCTATGGGATTTAAATCCTCATATAGTCGATCGTGCCTATTCCCCTCTTTTCCAAAAATATACACACATCCAAATTCTATTATTCGTCACATTGATTAAATTAATGCAATCAAGTTACGCTATACTGAATTTTCATTGCAACAATAAGTTCACACAATTTAAAATTTTCAATCACATGAAGAGTAACTCAATTATCACTATAATCTACGAAAAGTCAATTCTACTTAAATATTTTCTCCTTTCGTGACAATTAGCAATAAGAGAAAAAATTTTCTTTAAAGTCAATTAAAATCGCATTTCAATGAAAATATTTCCTTCTCTAAAGTGAACACAAATTAACATTTCACATACTAATTTACACAATTTCTACACCGTAATTCTTCAAGTCTACTTTAGTAAAAATGCATTTCACTTAAAATTTTAGAGTTTCACCTATCACACACATCACAATTAAAGAGAATATGTTAACCATTCTACATCTACAAATTTAAATTTCCAGACAACTACACATGCATCTACTCAATAAAATTAAGAGTATAAGGGAACACCCACTTAAAAGAAGAGTAGTAGAGACAAATCCCCAAAAGCCAAGCACAAACAAGCTCCAAAAAGTCAACCAGCAAGCCTCTCACGAAAATCACTGAATTCTATCTCTCACACTTGTTTAAAAAAAAATTGATTAGGATTTGTGTAAAGAATAACCTTAGGATTAGGATTTTATTAATAGGAGATTAGGTAGTTATAGGCCACTACTCCTAAACTCTCTCCACTACTTCCACTCTCAAGACTCAGTCAAAGTGTCCCCTCAACATCTCCCAACGTCAGGATGCTCCACTGTGTGCACAACGCACGTGTGCACGTGCATGTGCTTGTGCACACCCCTTCATAATTTATTATTATTATTATTATTATTTTATTTAATAATAATTTTATTTAAACATATGGTTATATATAGTATGCATATAAAATTTAATTAAAAATTATAGTTTTCATGCATGAATAAAATAGACACACATATATACTTCATGAAATTTTATTTTAAAAGATATACGTGCACTTCCAACATGTGCGTCGCACGTAAAACAAATATATAAATAAAAGATTGATTTTATCGACGGGAAAATATTTGTAAGTAATTGGAATGTAACGTACGAAAATATATTTCATTATACATGTACCGTAGTGTAATCAATGCGTACACAGAAAAACACGTGCACCGCGCATATAAAAAATATTTTAAATCAAAATAGGGGGAAATGAAATTTCCTTTTCTAAAATAAATTCGAAGGATTCATAAAATAAATAATTGAAACACATAGAAAATATTACACGTAGCGATAGAAAAATACGTAATCGCTACGTACATGATAACACGTATAAAGCAGGTAAAAATACAGAGATTTGAATTTTATATTTGAGTTACCTCAAATAAGATAAAATAAATTTTGAGAAGGCGGGAAATGCATAGATAGTTGAAATACAAAATAAGTATGATATTTATACTGAAATGCGTTATGGATATCACCAGTAACGGTACAAAATACACGTGCGTAACACACGAGGGGCAAAATTATCATTTCCAATTTTGCGGGGTGTTACAGTTTGGAGCTTTTGGATTTGGGGACGAAGAACTCAGAAATTTTATTAATATTCATATATGAAAACATTACAATTCATACTTTGCCTTTTATAGGCGATATATGTACATAAGTTGCACGGGCGTGCTACAGGATTAACAAACTCAACTAACTTCCCCTTCAGCAACCCTACCCGCAACTGGATCCGACCCAAAGCAGCATTTCACAGAATGAATAGTGCTCAAACACACTAAGCAGCACAGCAGCCTGTAAAGCAGCATGTATCAGTCTTATTATTATGGTGCATGTTTCAATGGTGTATCAGCCACTCTCCGTAACAATCCTCCCCAGTTAGACGAAGCTTGTCCCAAGCTCAAACTCCAAAAAACTTCTCCTGATATCATTTGCATCTTCCCAAGTGGCTGCTGACTCTGGTAGATAGACCCATTTAATTAACAATTTAACCCCAGCACCACTTCCCTTCTTATAAACCCTTCAATCCAAAATTGACTCAGGGATAATGGATGTGTCATCTTGAGACCACCAGGATGGCATCTCAGAAGTTGTAACGATAAAGGGAGCACCAAAAAACTTCTTAAGCTTTGAGACATGAAAGACAGGTTGTGTGGAAGCCGTTGAAGGTAAATCCAGTCGATAAGCAAGCTTGCCTATTCGCTCCACCACCTTATAAGGGCCAAAGTACCTTGGAGATAGATTTTGAGGGAAAGGATTGCATAGAGTCACCTACCTATAAGGCTGTAACTTAAGCAGGACCCAATCATTCATTTCAAAATTGCGGTCGATGCTTTTTTATTAGTTTGAAACTTCATACGCTCTTGAGTAGCTCTTATGTTATCTTTAAGCAATTTCAAAATAGTATCTCTGGATAACAGCTCCTCTTCAACAGATTGTAGCCTGGCAGTGCCTCGAACATACAATTTTGGGGAAGGATGAGGCCTTCCATACACTACCTCAAAGCGACTAACACCCGTAGTAGTGTGCCAATTAGTGTTATACCAATACTCCGCCCAATGCAGCCACTTGACCTAGTCTTTAGGATGCTGTCCACACATGCATCTAAGGTACATTTCCAGTGCCTTATTCACTATCTCTGACTGGCCATCGGATTGGGGATGGTATGTAGTAGACATTTGAAGTTTGCTTTCTTGTAACTTGAAATATTCTCTCCAAAAGTGACTAATAAAGATTGGGTCACGATCAGAGACAATTCTCCTGGGCATTCCATACAGTTTACTGACCTTTTCAGTGAACAATTGAGCTACCATTTAAGCTGTATAAGGATGTGATAAGCTATAAAAATGAGCGTACTTGGATAATCTATCAACCACCACGAATATGAATGATTTTCCATGACTTTTTGGCAACTCTTCAATGAAATCCATAGAGATATCTTTCCAAATTAATTCAGGTATGGGTAAAGAAGATAAAAATCCTGCAGGTAACTGAGATTCACTCTTGCTATTCTGACATATAGCACACTCCCTTATCAACCCTCTGGCTTGTTCATTCATTCCACTCCAATAAAAAGATCTTTTGATCCTCTTTAAATTTTGTGGTAAACTGAGTGCCCCCCAACCTTAGACTCATGATTCTCCCCAAAAACTTGCCTCCTCAACTCTGAATTTGGACTGATCAATATCCTTCCCTTATGATACCAAACACCATTAATGAATTTGTACTTACTTGGATTCAGCTCACCCTTGTGTAATTTCACAGCTAAGGCTTGGAAATAAGCAGGGCCGGCCCTGGGCCTGTGCAACCTGTGCGGTTGCACAGGGCCCAGTTAAAATGAAGGCCCATTTTTTTCCATTCTTTCTATAGGCCCAGTTACAATGCCCAATATTTTGCATCAACTGAATTTTTTTTTTGATTTACTCAACTCAAAAGAAACCTTTTCATCTTCCTAAAATAATCGTTCCATCTTCCTAGAAATGTTTTGATCTACTCTACTATTATACATTTTTGGAGCAACAAAAGCCAGAACTCAGAAGGATAAGCAGTAAGCTCAGCTTGGAAGTTGGAATTGTTTCTCCAAAAGCCAAAAGGATAAGCAGTTAAGCACTATAAAGGTCAGTGACTCAGTGATGCTATTCAATTTCAATACTATAGATTTGTTTTCTGGCCTATTCAATTTCAATTCTATTTAATTTCAGCACTATAAAGGTATAGTAATAGCACATCTGATTTATGCTAGTAAGTAGTAAAGTGTTATATTTTGATCATATAGCACATCTGATTTATGGATCTTATTTCCATCTTCAATGATATCGTACTGCTCAGGATGAGCTGTTTGGTACTGTAACCTAGTCCAGTCCCTTATTAGATCATTGATCATTCTATCTGTTTTAGTGTAGTGTTAGCTTACTAAACTTGGATTCTGGATGGACATCAAATGTCTGATCTGCTCTTGCACTATATCTAATATGTTTTGCGGCTTTTCCGTAGCAAAGCTCTTGCACTATATGATACCATAACATATGTCTTTCACTAGACTACTTGAGTAAATTTATTGAACACTGATTCTGCATCTAGGGACTAGAATACATTTTCGACAAATGTAGTTTTAATGTAGTTTTAGATACACAAACAGTTGTGGTAGATAATTTATATAATGAGACTTCTGTTTCTTGATGGATAAAGTGTCTTGTTATTCTTGCAGGCTTACTTCAGGAGATTCTAAAGCAAATTCACACATCAGATTTTTTTACGACTTCAATCAGGTTGTTTTGTTTCAACTTAACTAATTTGATTACTAGACATAGTTTTTTATTACAAAAAATGTTTCCTAAAAAATATGCATCTGGTTATGAGAAACTAAAGAAAAAAAGAAGGCTGTAACAATTAACCCAATCTCAAAAAGGAGCCCTTAATATGTTTTTTGTTAAAGAACAAGAAAGTGTAGTTGAAACTTCAAAAGAAAATGAATTAGTGAATGATTTAGGTCACAATATGAATGAACATGTTGATAATCTAGTTCAGGATAGAAATGAAAATATTAATGATATAGCTCTTGGTAGTAATAAACAAGTTAATAATCTTGATCATAATGAACATCCAAATCTTGAATTTTTTTGTAATAAAGAACCATATTCATCAATTCCAGTAGAGTTGAACATTTATGATCCAAGAACTTGGGATAATCTAGACTCAAAATCGAGAGATTTATTAGTTGAAAAAGGTCCTATAAGAGATTTATTAATAGTAAATGGTCCTAAAGATAAACAATCTAGACATTTCTCTTCTTCACATTACATACAAAATTTATCAAATGGAGAGAAACAAGATAGAATATGGCTGGTGTATTGGAAGGATATTGATAAAGCATTTTGTTTCTGTTGCAAATTATTTAAAAAAAGTCTCCAAAAAGGTAAATTAGTAAATGAAGGGTATAATGATTGGATACATCTTAGTGAAAGGCTTAAAGAACATGAAACAAGTAATGATCACCTCATTAACATGGACATTTGGTTTGAATTACGTAGAAAAAAATGAAACAATTGATAAAGATATTCTAAATCAAATTAACGAAGAAAAAAAACATTGGAAGGAAGTATTGCGAAGAATAATTTCATGTGTAAAATATCTAGCTAAACGTAATATACCATTTCGTGGATCAAATGAGAAAATTTATGAAAATAATAATGGAAATTTTCTAGGTTTAATTGAAATGCTTGCAGAGTGGGATCCAACAATGAAAGAACATGTTCGACGAATTATAAATGGTGAAACTCATTTCCATTATCTCAGTCATAAAATACAAAATGAATTGATTAATATGTTAGCTAGTGAAATAAAAAGTGCAATCATTGAAAAACTTAAAGAATCAAAATATTTTTCAGTAATACTTGATTGTACTCCTGATGCAAGTCATCAGGAGCAAATGTCTTTGATAGTACGTTGTGTAGATGTTTCTATAAGTCCAATAAAAGTAGAAGAATATTTTTTAGAATTTTTAAAAGTGAATGACACAACTGGACAAGGAATTTTTGAAGAATTAAAAAATATGCTAAAAACTCTTGATCTTAATATTGATGACATATGAGGTTAAGGATATGATAATGGGTCTAATATGAAAGGAAAACATCAAGGAGTACAAAAAAAAACTCTTAGACATAAATCCTAGAGCATTTTACACGCCATGTGGTTCGCATAGTCTTAATTTAACACTTTGTGATATGGCAAACTGTTGTGTGAAAGCACAAGATTTTTTTGGAGTAGTAAACCGTATTTATACATTGTTTGCTAATTCTACAAAGCGATGACAAATTTTAAAAAATAACGTAAATGGTTTAACTGTTAAGTCGTTGTCTGCCACACGATGGGAAAGTCATGTAGAAAGTGTTCAAGCAATTAGTGCCAAGCTCCTGAAATTAGAGAAGCTTTACTTGAATTAGCAAAAACTGATAATGAGTCTAAAACAAAGAGTGAGGCTAAATCTTTAGCAAAACATGAACTAGGAGATTTTGAGTTTTTATTAGCCATGGTTATTTGGTATGAAATATTGTTTGCTGTTAACTTAGTGAGCAAAAATTACAATTTGAAGACATGCTTATTAATATTGCTATAGAACAAGTAGAAGGGTTGATCAATTTTTTTGAAATTTTCAGAGAAACTGGACTCAAACAAGCCATAATTGTCGCTACATAAATTGCTACTGAAATGGAAGTTGAACCCGTGTTTCATGAGAAACGTCAAATTCGTAGGAAAAAACATTTTGATGAGAATGCTGATAACGAGCCAAAACAATCGTCTGAAGAATCTTTTAAAATTAATTATTTTTATTATATTGTAGATCGAGCTATTGGTTCACTTAAGAAAAGGTTTGATCAATATAAAGCATATGAAGATATCTTTGGATTTTTATTTAGCTCGGATAAATTAAATTCATTAGACGATACCCAACTAAAAACATGTTGCGACCATCTTGAAATTGTTCTAAGACATGAAATGTTTTCTGATCATGATGGAAAAGATTTATTTGGAGAACTAAAAATTTTACGAGAGATTTTAGCAAAAGAAACAAAGACAGCTATTGATATACTAAACTTTTTTAAAAAGCAAGACTATTTTGCAAATGCATTCATTGCTTATAGAATTTTATTAACTATACCTGTTACTGTTGCATCTGCAGAAAGAAGTTTTTCCAAATTAAAATTATTGAAATCTTATCTCAGATCGACAATGCCACAAGAAAGACTAAATGGACTATCTTTAATATCTATTGAAACTGGTTTTTTAGAAAAAATTAATATGAGTACCATAATTGGTGATTTTGCATCCAAACATGTGAGACGATCATTTTTTAAATGATATGTTATGTCGTGTATTTCTTCTACTAATATGCATCTAAACTACTAAATTTGATGTTTTGTTGTTTTGTTTATTAAGGTTTTCTCATGGAACTCCTACAAGATGCTGGAATTTTAGAGAGATCAAAGATTTTTGAAGATACCAAGGTTTTGCAACTTGAAAGGTATTTTTAAATGAATTTATATAAAATTATGATTGATATAGAATGTACGCTACTTATATTTTTCAATTGAATTCGTATAATATATATAAGTATATATACATGACATCGAAACCAATGTAATACTAAAATTAGTATTAGAATATGTAAAGAAGGCCCAATTTATTTTTTTGCACAAGGCCCTCAAAATCTTAGGACCGGCCCTGGAAATAAGGGTCTTGATTCACCATTAACTTCACTGCATCTAACCATTTAGGAATGATCATGGTGATTCACAAGCATGGGTAACATCAGTAACATCAGCTACTAAACTATTCTCCTTGATAAACTATCAACCCCAACATTATCTTTACCCTTCTTATACTCCACCTTGAAGTTGAACCCCAATAATTTCCATAACCACATTTCCTGCATCTCAGTATGTACCCTTTGCTCTAAAATGAATTTGATGCTCTTTTGATCAGTCTTTATCACAAATTCTCTCCCAAGCAAGTATTGCCTCCGCTGTTTAATTGCAGTTAGGATAGCAAATACTTCTTTCTCATAGGTTGAGAGAGACAGAGCCTTCCCTTTCAAAGCCTTACTCATATAGGCTATTGGATGTTGTTCCTGCATAAGAATAGCTCCCACCCCTTGAATTGAAGCATCAGTTTCTAGTACAAATTTTTTTGAGAAATCTGCCAGCTTTAGTACTGGTGTTGAAGTTAGAGCTTCCTTAAGCTGAGAGAAAGCTGTTGTAGCAATGGCAGACCACTTGAAACAATTCTTTTTCAACAACTGAGTCAAAGGTGTTGCTATACTTCCATATCCTTTAACAAACTTCCTATAATAGCCAGTGAGACCCAAAAAACCTCTGAGCTCCTTCACTGAACTTGGCTCTGGCCATTTAATCACTGCTCCACCTTTTGAGGGTCCACAGCTATACCCTGTGCAGTAATCACATGCCTCAAATATCCAACAGAGGTTTGGCCAAAAATACACTTGCTTCTCTTTTCCACTAGGTGATGTTTCCTTAGAATCTCCAGTGTCTTGGTTAGGTGTTGCACATGACTTTCCAAACAAGGATTGTAGACCAGTATATCATCAAAGAAGACAAGGATAAATTTCCTCAAATGTTCTTGAAATATCTCATTCATGAGGCTCTGAAATGTATCTGGTGCATTTGTTAACCCAAAGGGCATTACAATGAATTCATAGTGGCCATGGTGTGTTCGGAAGGTAGTTTTGTAGATATCAGGCTCATGTACCCTAATTTGATGGTATCTTGACCTCAAATATATTTTTGAGAAGAATTTAGCCCCTCAGAGCTCATCTAACATTTTATTTATGAGAGGAATTGGGAACTTGGCTTTTACTGATTGGGAATTCAATGATCTATAGTCAACACAGAGCCTCCAACTCCCATCAGCTTTTTTAACTATGATTACGGGGGAAGCATAGGGACTACTACTTTTTCTGATCAACCTAGTCTCAAGCATCTCTTTAACTTGGCTTTCAACCTCATTTTTATGGAGATAAGGGTGTTTATAAGGCCTTATGCACACTGGTTTATGTCCCTCTGTCAAAGGTATTTGATGATCAATTCTTCTTTGCGGTGGAATACTGATTTGAGGAGTAAAGATCTCAGGGAATTGTATCACTACCTGGTTAATGGCCTCTTCTTGTTCCTGCATATGCCACAAGGTTCCTTCCTCTACTCCATTCTCTTGTTGATTGCTACCCAAATCATCACAAGGTTGAACATGTAACATAAAAGCTCGCCCTGAGTTTTCCAAAACTTTTGGAAGTTGGTGTGCTTCTAACATCTGCAACCTGCATTCTCTAACTCCCTGCAAAATCTGCAACTTGACATTTAACATGAACTCCATAGTGAGGATGCTGAAATCCATAGTAACCCTACCCAAGGATTTTAGCCAATGAGCCCCAATAACCATCTGAGAAGGACCTAAGGGTAAGATTAATAACTCTGCTTTAAGGCTAACTCCTTGGACAGTGAATATGGCTTCTTCAATCTTTCCTTCACTATGCATAATTTCTCCATTAACCAATGTGACCTTGAACTTGGACTCAGTATGTATAGGAAGGCATGTTTTCTTTGCAGTGTGAGGATCTATGTAGTTGTGAGTGGAGCCAGAATCAATTAATATATTCACCTCTCTACCTTTTATTCTTCCCTTCACCCTAAGGGTCTGAGGGTACGATGAAGACCCCACCAGTGCATGGCAAGATATCCTTGGATCTTCCAGCTCTATGTTTATTCCCAAAGCAGCCTCCACACTTAAATTCTCCTCAGCAGGATGTCCTTCGTCACTTTCATCAAACATTTCTAAGAAGTAGAATTTTGAGATTGACACATGTGTCTAGGTACGTATTTTTCATCACAACTGAAGCAAAGCCCTTCGACTTTTCTCTCTTTAAGCTCCTATGGTTGCAGTAATTTGGGAAATGCAGACTGTTTGGAAGGTGTATCGCTACTTCATACTTGGGAATGGAGGTGGTGCAGTTGCTTTTGGCATGTACAAGAGATCTTTTCTTCGTAACCCCGCGCCAAACCAATAGCTTTATTTACATTCCTAGGTCTTTGAGCCTTCACATCCCATCTTATTTCATCCCTCAACCTTCTTGGAAAGGTTCTAAGGAAATGTCTCTCAGTCCATCCCTCCACAAAATTGGAAAGCCTATCGAACTCTTGCACATACAGCCCTAGTCACCCTTCTGACTAAGCTTAGATAGAGTCCCTTCATAATCTTGAAATTCCATAGGCCCAAATCTAGTTATCAACTCCTCCAGAAATTGAGACCAAGTAATGGAGTCTTTTCTACTCTTGATGTGTCTACGATACCATTGTGCAGCCTTGCCCTTCATATTCAAAGAAGCGAACCTCAATCTCTGCTTCTCCTCTACCTTATAGAAATCAAGAAATTGTCCTGCACTACAGATCCACTCCGTGAGATCCCCCTCAATACACATCAAAAACTCCATCTTGAATGGAGTTCTGGGGGCCTTACCAGATCCAAAAAGAATCTTAGAATGAGATAAGCTAGGGTTTGATACCTTGTGAGCAGGATCTGGAATCGGAATCGCCGTTGGAATTGGATTTGAGAAAGGACGCTGATGAATCACATCTCACGAAGCTAATCGACGACAAAATCTAATTGCGTCTGAACTGATGCCATTTGGGAAGCCATCTGATTTCTCAATTCTGCGATCTCCGATTCCACCACCGACGATCCTCCAACATCAGGATCATCATCATCGCCGGTAGCTAGCTCTGATATCACCGTGTTATGAACCGATCCTTGAGAGTGCATGTTCCTGGCCATAAGAATGAGTTAGGGTTTGGAGCTTTTGGATTTGGGGACGAAGAACTCATAAATTTTATTAATATTCATATATGGAAACATTACAATTCATACTCTGCCTTTTATAGGCGATATATGTACATAAGTTGCACGTGCGTGCTACAGGATTAACAGACTTAACTAACTTCCCCTTCAGCAACCCGACCCGCAACTGGATCCGACCCAAAGCAGTGTTTCATAGAATGAACAGTGCTCAAACACACTAAGCAGCACAGCAGCCTGTAAAGCAGCATGTTTCAATGGCGTATCAGCCACTCTCCGTAACATGTGGCGGCGTGGCTTGTGGAGTGTGGAGTACTTGAGAAGGATGGAGAGGTCGAAAGTTGTTGGTGAGGGAGAGCCGGAGAGGTCAAAAAGTGGCAACGTAGGATTTTTTGAGAGGTCGAAAGTCGAAAGGGCAATTTTGAGACGAAGATGAGAAGTGGAGAGCTCGGAGGCTCAGAGCAGTGGCTAGGGCGTGACTCGTAAGGGTGGGTGGGTGAGTGAAGACTAAAGAGAAGAGTGATAGCATTGATATTTGAGAGAAAGAGGAGTACCGTTAGATCTTGTTAACCCTAGATCCTAGGGCTAGGAAAATTTGGTCCAAAAAATAGTTCCATTTTTTTATCGGTTCGGTTAAATCAAACACCAACCGCAAACCGACCCGAACTCTATATAAAAACTCCGGTTCGGGTCTAAGCCGGCACAAAAAATCGAAAACCAACCCAAATTGGCAAATTTCGGTTCGGTTCGGTTCAGTTCGGTAGTCGGTTGTTTTAACCAAAGTGTGAACAGCCCTAGCTAGATTGAGTTATCCTTTTGTTTCCTTTTGTTCATCCTTTTTTTCCCATTTTATTACAGAATGAGAAGAAGGGAGGCTTTTAAAAAGCCTCCCTAAACTTGATTAGGGAGTGGTAGGTGGTTGTATTAGGTGGTGGGTGGTTTGATTAGGTGGTGGGTGTTAGGTGGTTGGCACCGAATCTCATTCACCACACCGAATTCCATTCATCACTCTGAACCCCACTCCACCTTCCTTGACACATTATAAAAATCCCATTCTCATTCTTTTATTTCATTCTTCTCCTATCTACTAACACTCTCTTTGTTATAAAGAACTATTCTTTGCAACAATAAATATTTCAACAGTTGAAGCATTTTAGTGAGACAGAATACACCATTTAATTCATAATTAAGTGATAATTTATTTAATTCATAAATTGACGACTATATGACATTCCGTGCTAGCAGAACTAATTGTCACAGTCAATATATCAACATATATTAAATTATTTCGAATCGAACTTTGAAGAAAAAGTTCGTATTGCGTGTGATCCATTGAGCCTCACATTAAGCTGGCAGTGATAATATTAAACTCTTTTATTTCTCCACAAGTCAAGAGTGATGTCTAGCAATGTAACTTGTTACTGAAATCAATTATACTCTTTAGTGAGTAGTTCTCGTGCATTAAAATCATTCGATCATACAATGTCTTGAAAAAGCTTAGGGTACAGCTTAATGTCAAATCCTAACCACTTAATCATATGTGTATGATACATTAGTGATTGAGTCAAATGAATACTTGGAAACTCCTTTCTAAAATTCATTCTTCTATAGTCATAAACTTCCCGAGTCTACACTTTATAGAATCACATATGACATTCACTTCTCCGAATATAAGTTATCGATTTCTTGTTGATTGTTCACTCACTTCCATGAAAGCCTTACTATGCCCAGAATACCTTACACATGTCGTAGAAAATCATGCTAAGAAATAAAGCAAAGCATAAATCAACAGACACAAAGTGCTATGCCAATCTTAGGTCTAAGAATTATTTGTACCTACTATCACCAAAGAAATTATCCATTGAAATTTATTTAGAATTCTATTAGATATTCCTTTTAGCGAGTCAGTTCAGTGAACTAACCGTTTAGCACCTACACTTTTATATTAATGTCTCTACATAAATAATTGTGAGATCAATCATCTTATACTTTAGAGCATATAAAGGGTGTACTAGTCTTACCGAAATTACTGATGTCCAATCTCAGTAATTCTACGACTATGAACATTTTAGTTTAATTTTATTAAGTTTATGTCTCACTTGCATGTTCTCATCATGACCCTAAACTCATTTAATTAATCCGCGGACTTCATCACAATAGTAATTTAATTACACAAATAAAGCATATGATGAATGAAAGTGTGACCCCTGTTTTTCATTTTCTGTATTTTGGGTGTATTTTCTTTTCCCATGTATTTGATTCTCATTGTATCTCTTTTTGAACCGTGTATTGGATCTTCTTTTTCAATATATTCATCTATTTGATTTGTCATCTTTTAGTTGATCTTCTTGATTCAATTGTCTCCTATTATTTCATCTCTATTGATCGAGCTTGTAATTCTTTGATCCTCATTATTTAAATAGTTCATACCTTATTCATTTTTTGTGCCCATCTCATTTTTTTGGATCACCCTATATTCTTTGTGGATCTTCTAAATTAATCCATTCAAACCTTATAACCCATTTTAATTTCTTATTGGATCTATTTAATTAAACCCTAATCCATTTAAACCCTATTGGATCCTTTACTTATACCCGTTCACCCTCCACCCGCTACCGTCAACACCCCTAAACCCTAACCCTAACTCATCTGATATATATACCCATGCACCCTGTTCACCATCATCCACCCTCAGCCGTCCTCTCGTTTCTCTCTCTCCCCGATTACCCATCTCTCCCGGCCTCCTCTTCAACACTCCTCAGCAGCCCCTCCTTCCTGGCACCCTGTTCCATGTCACCTCGGCACTTCAACGCCATCAGCCGCCAGACTAGTCAGCAACTGCACCCCTATCCACAGTGCCCTGCTGTGCACCTCTCCCATTGTGACCCCTACTGTGCTCCTCCTCCATCGTGTCGCAGACCCCAGCACCACCAGCGACCGTTGCGCTGCCTCCTCCCGTGCGCAGCCACCCACTGCACCGGCACCCTCGTGTGTCGTTCCTGTGCTGTTCCCGACGGACCGCAACAACCTCGGCAGACCCCATCGCCGCCCTGTGCCCACTGCCGCAGCCCTAACTCTCTCCCTCTCTTCCTCTTGCTCTCTTGGTGTTCGAGTGTGTGTGCGTGTTGATTCGAGGTTGTGTTCGTGTGATTGCATGTGTTCGTTGAGTTCGTGCCCCGGAAATCCGTTCCCGTTATTCTTGCTTTTGTGCCATTTCCGTCGTCGTCTTTAAGGCAAGTAACTTGTATTAATTTCTGTTGCAAATACAAGTAATAAATTCCGCCGTAGTGTAGTTGTGTTCTAGAGACAATTCTTGTACAAAACCCCTGTTATATCTTGTCTCTATTGTGTTGACCCGCCCGTAGTTGCCTCATTACACACATGACATGAAATAACTTAGGGATAACCACTTCTTGTTGTATACATGCATGCTGTTCGAGATTCATGACTTGTTGTATGATCTTGTATGCTTGATATGTTGGTAGTAGTATAACTTATCGTAGACTCGCAAAATACCCTATACCATGTTGCTTGGACATCTAGTATACCATATTTCACGTTTGTTATGATTTGGATGAGTTTCATATGACCTATGTGGATTTTATGCATGAAGAAGATTTCAGTTTTGGTTGTACCCCATTTTTTATCAGTATTTTAGACCCTAGTAAGATCAGTATATGAAAATTATTTGTGAATATGAGTTGTAGAGAATTCTGTCTACTTTCTGAATTTTTTGACAGATCCCAGTTTCGATTTATGAGTTTCAAGTTATGGCTATTTTACTACAGATGTGTTTACAATTCCAAATCCAGTTTTATATGAATTTTGTATGGTAATTTATTTTTATACTGATGTTAAAAATAATATTTTGATCCAATATTTTGCTGAGTACAACTAGACTTGATTGGGATTAACCCCTAATTTTTTGGATTTAATTGATAACTTTTATAAACTATTCTATGCTTGCAAACAACTACTTTACTTGCAGAATTTTCATACTGTTCAGTAAAGATACATAATTTTAACCTGATTCTATTTTCTATTTATAAAAACTTCGTGAATATGAATTATAGCCTACTGTATCTATTTTATCACCCTTTTGACAGATCTAGATTTTGATTTATATTTTGTGAGACATTGCTGTTTTAGTACTGCTATGTTTATGATTCCAGATTTACTAAACTATTGTATCTTGCTGCTTTAGTACTGCTATGTTTATGATTTTCTGATGGATCCAGATTTGCACATTTGTAGCAACAAAAATTTCAGATTTAGTGCAGTACTGTCTTGCTGTCTTGAACTAGAATTTTCGTTGTTCTATCAATTTATGAGTTGTCTATCATTTGTACATGTTTATCTTTTAACCTGAACCTGTTACTTATTCATGCCATGTTATTCTTGCCCTGTTTTGTCACACATACATGCCTGTTGATAATAATAATAAATAACCAACCCGGGGTTAAGGGAAAGATTTAGTAGTGGATAATATAGAAATGTGTACTTAGAAAGGGGCCCGTGTTTTCCACCTATTACGTGGTGGATAATATAGAAATGTGTACTTAGAAAGGGGCCCGTGTTTTCCACCTATTACGTGTTCATGACTACATGACACACGATCCTATTTACCTGATTACCCAATTGCACGCTTCCCTATAGGAAGGTGTACTCGGAAAAGGACCAGTAGGTTCTACCTGTACCTGATTACCTGATTACCTGACAACACACTTCCCTATAGGAAGGTGTACTCGGAAGAGGACTAGTAGGTTCTACCTATACCTATGTGACCCAGAATTATTGACTTGTTCAGATCTGGTTTATTTGAGATTATTAAATTTTGTTTCAAGTAAATTCCTGTTGGTATATTGATTCATATATGCATGCGTGGTTGACTTCTCTTGCTTCCTCCTCTGATTATTCCTATGAAATGTTGTAAAGATCCTGACAGCTTATGGATGATAAAAATCATTCACTGGACTTAGTCATGTATCCGTATTCCGTATTTCCTTTTTGAGAAGCGGGACATGACAGAAATGCCTCAAATAATTTGATTATCATGAGTAATGTGTACAAGAGAATTGCCATCATATCTCATGCGATTGAGTGTAGGGCACATTCCTAACAATCTCCCATGCACACTAAAGTTGATCTCCCCTATACTTAACACCCATGTTATCAAGGTGACAATCAAACTACTGATGTGTCATCGCCTTAGTGAAAGGATTCGTTGTGTTGTTTACAGTATCGACTCGTTCAATACTGACATCACCCCTCCCAATGAATTCCCTGATGAGTTGATATCGCCGAAGGATGTGTTTGGATCTTTGATGAGATCTAGGTTCTTTTTCTTGAGCAACAGCTCCAGTGTTATTGCAATACAGAGGAATTGGCTGATTTACCTCAGGTATCACTCCCAATTCAGGGATGAACTTCTTCACACCGCTTTATTAGAAGCTTCGCTTACAGCAATATACTCTGCTTCAGTGACTAAATCAGCTGTAGTCTGCTGCTTTATACTCTGCTTCGCTTAGAACTCTTCCAACTTACCACTCCACCATTCAGAGTAAACACAAACCCCAAAATGGGTTTACTAGCACACGGATCCGACTGAAAACTGGAATCGGTATAACCTTCTAATTTCAAGTTAGACCTGCCATATATTAGAAAGCATCTCTCATCCTTCTCAAGTACTTGAGAATGTTTTTCACCGCGGTCCAATATTCTTCTCCAGGGTCTAACTAGAACATGCTTACAATGCCCAAAGCATATGCAACATCAGGTATGGTACATAGCATATGATATGGCTAAAAATGGGGTTAAATCGGAACCGTTCAAAGTGGACACGAATCTTAAAGTCGCAGGGGCAAGATGGTAATTTCCCCTACGGAGGGGTTCGAATTGGGAACCAGGGTCTCTCCTCTTGGACCCGCCAACCCTTGAACGGATCTGTTCAGTTAAGAACGGGTCCAAACCAGTTAAGGACCAGTTCAAACAGGATAGGAGGAGATCCTAGTTCGTCCTTATCCGCTGGAGGTGGTTACAACCACTTCAATCCAGTCACTCTGGGAAGTAGGGATTCGTTCTTATCTCGAAACAGATCCCATGGCGGCTATAAATACCCCCTACCTCCAACTACCATAGGTGATCACTCTTTGCACACTTAAGCTCTTTCCTATTACTTTTTCTGGTATTGACAAGAGCGTCGGAGGGTTCGTTGCCGAGATCCATCCCGGTATTTTGAACGTTTGTGCAAGGTCCGCAGGAGCACCAAGGAGTCAACTTGTCAACAAGGAAGAAGTGAGATCCAGCCTGTTCGAGTTCCTACGAACCTATAAATTCTGTCTATTGCCCTCACACCGAATCCAGCGACAACAGATTGGCGCTGTCTGTGGGAAACTACTCGACAAGCAACCCCACCTTCCTCCTTCAGCCAAGGCTACTCCTAGCTATGCCTCCCAAGAGGAAGCCCGCAAACTCCAACCAAAGAACAACCTCTTCTCATCCTCCTCCTCTTCCTCCGAAGGAGGATCTCCCTCCACCCATCCCGCAGACCCTGCAGCTCGAGCAGCAGGCTCCCCAATCTATTCTGCAACCTACAGGGCCCCAGGCATTTGTGTGGGAGCCCTCTAGGCGAAGCCACCACAAGCAACCTATACATCAGGTTCAGGTGTCCATCCACAATGCCTCTACAGATTCTATGGCCTCCCATAGTCCTCCAACGCCAAAGGATCTGCGGGACGTGCTCAACAATCGGCAAACCAAGCCAGGGCCCGAACTTCGGACTCATCTGGAGGAGAGGCGGACCCACGAGGCAAACCCTCGCCGGGAGCACCCGAGGGATCGGTCGCCGCGCCGATCAGACCGCAGGGGGTCCAACTCCCCTCAGAAGCGGAGGGATTCACCCCTGCATCGCCCAAGGCGAAGCCGCTCCCTGGCTGGCCGTCCTGCAGCTCGAGCTGATAGCGAGCATGAGGCCCCCATCACAAGGGCGTAGTTTCAACAATTTCAGGAGGCGGTCCTTCGGGCGCTCCATGCCGCCCCTAACAATGGCCCTCAGGCATCCAGCCCTCGGCAAGCTCCTCGTCATCCTCGCCGCTCCAGGAGCCCCAGGCCGGCTCTGAGTCATCACCATCGCTCCTGAAGTCCCAGGCCGGCTCCGAGCCATCGCCACCCTTCTCCCGATCACCACCACCGCTCCCGAAGTCGGCGTCCTACTCCGAGTCACCCCCATCGTTCAGTCAGTCCACCGCATACTCTCAGCCATCGCCGTCATAGCCCCAGCCTTCCTCGACATGAGGACGAGTCTCAGGGCTAAGCCAGACAAGACCGAAGGGAGGACTCGGTCTACCGCCGTCTCCACGAGTTGGAGAGGCACCTCGGCCAGCTCGACCGGGACGAAGAGCGGCGGGCGAAGGACCTCCATCCAAGCAGGCCCCCATTCTCCTGCGCCATCATGGAGGCCCCAGTCCTCGATAACTTCAAGCCTCCACACTTTGAGACCTACACCCGGGAGACAGACCCTGCAGATCACATTGAAAGTTTCAAAACTCTAATGCTGATCCATCATGCATCCGACGCCCTCCTCTGCAAGACCTTCCCGGCCACACTTAAGGGGCCGGCTTTGGAGTGGTATTCTCGACTTGCACCGGCGTCTATCTTCTCCTTCGACCAGTTCGAGGGTCTCTTTCTCACGCATTTCGTAAGCAGTCGCCGCACAGAGAAGACGAGCGCCTCCCTATTGTTCCTCAGCCAAAAGAAGGGCGAACGACTGAGGGAATATGCCAAGCGTTTCACTGCTGAGGCCAGATCCATCGCCTCCTTGGAACCCTCGGTGGCCACTGTCGCCTTCCAGTCCAACGTCCTCAATGCTGACCTCAGGGCGTCCCTCGCCAAGAAGCCCCCTCGGGACTTCTCAGAGCTCCTACTCCGGAGCGAGAAGTACATCTAAACGGAAGAAGCTCTCCACCGCCCCACCTTTGAGGTGTTGTCTTCCACGAACAAGCAGAAGGGTGCGAAAGAAGAAGGAGCTAAGAAGCTCCAAAAGGATAATGGGGGTCAGCATCGCCCTCCTCCTCGGCTCGAGAAATTCACTCTGCTTAACGCGAGTGTATCTGCCATCCTGATGGAGATCGGGAATGAGGGTCTCCTACCGCCTCCCCCATGATGAATACTCTGAGAAAGAGGAGAGATCGGAATAAGTGGTGTCGTTTTCACTGGGACCACAGGCACGACACCGACGAATGTTGAGCCCTGAAAGACGATATTGAAGCCCTCATCCAGAAAGGGAAGCTCACTCGCTTCGTCAGGAAGGATAGGGCCGATCCGCCCCCACCGCCCAGGGGGGCTAACAGCCGAGCGGAACAGCATGTGGAGGCTCTGGAGGTCGAAGCGGAGGCCATCCTGCACCTGATACACGGAGGCCCAATGGGAGGAGATTCTAACTCCTCCCGAAAAGCCTTCGTTAGGAAAGTCAATTCCGTACGGAGCCATCCTCCCCCCAGGGGCCTAGGAGTCCCTGGTGACGTTCTCCGATAAGGACCTGGAGGGCGTCCGCACACCCTAATGCGATGCCCTCGTCATCAACCTCCGAATGGCGAACTTCGACATTCGTAGAATCTTGGTGGATAACGGCACCTCCGTCAACATCCTTTTCTTGGAGGCTTTCAAGGGCCTCCAGCTGTCGAGGGACCGACTCAAGCCCGCAGGCTACACTCTTCACGGGTTTACTGGGGTCCCGGTGACGATTGAGGGAGTTACAACCATCAACGTAACTGCTGGAAAAGGCCTCGGCAACCCACACGGAGCCAATGGACTTCATGGTGGTAGACATCAAGGCCACCTATAATGTTATCCTGGGTAGACTAGGTTTGGCCTCACTTCAAGCCATCCCTTCAGCCTACCACATGAAGATGAAGTTCCCCACGCCCTCAGGAGTGGGAGAAGTGAGGGAAAGCCAAGAAGCGACTCGGAAGTGCTTTAAGACCTCGATGGGGGGTCCAATTCTCTCTTTGGAAGCACTCGAACTTCCTCACGAAGGCGGTCAAACTATCTCTGAGACCGTGGACAAATTCGAGGAAGTGGCCTTCTCCGAAGAAGACACCACTAAGACGTTCCGCGTCAGCAAGGCTCTCTCCCTCTCCATTAAGCAAGATATCTCCCGGTGCATACGGGAGAACTGCAATCTCTTCACCTGGACTGCAGCCGATATGCCCGGGATCTCAGAGGAGCTCTCAATGCACCGTCTGAGCGTCACCCCTGGGGTCAAGCCTATCCAACAGAAGAGGCGAAAGTTCGCTCCCGAGCGGTAATAGCCGATCAAAGAGGTGGTCGAGAAACTCCTCAACGCCCGATTTATCCAGGAGGTAAACTACTCTAAGTCGCTCTCCAATGTGGTGATAGTCAAGAAGGCCAATAGGAGCTGGAGGATATGCATTGACTTCACCGATCTCAATAAGGCGTGTTCGAAGGACCCTTTTCCCCTTCCCAGCATCAACGCCCTAATTGATGCAACCTATAAGCACGCGCTCCTCAGTTTCATGGACGCCTTCTCGGGGTACAACCAAATCCGGATGTTCCCTCCTGACATCTCGAAGACCTCGTTTGTGACGGACCAGGGCCTCTATTGCTACCGAGTCATGCCGTTCGGCTTGAAAAATGCGGGAGCTACATATGAACGCCTTGTGAATAGGGTCTTCTAAGACCAAATTGGCCGAAACATGGAAGTCTACATAGACGACATGTTGGTCAAGAGCACCCGAGAGCAGGAGCACACTCTCGACCTTCATGAAGCCCTTAGGGTGCTCAGGAGGCACAATATGAGACTAAACCCGAACAAGTGTGCGTTCGGTGTCTCATCGAGCAAGTTCCGGGGGTTTATGGTCAGCCAGAGGGGCATAGAGGCCAACCCCGAAAACATCTAGGCCATTCTCAAAATGGCTCCCCTTCCAACATCAAAGAGGTACAGAGGCTCACGGGGCGCCTTACCGCGATCGGGCGATTCCTCTCCAAGTCCGGAGAAAAGTGTCTCCCCTTCTTCAAGGCTCTCAGGGGGGCTAAAGGCTTCGAATAGGGATAGCAGCAGCAGGAGTCCTTCGATACGCTAAAGGAATATTTAGCTAACCCCCTGCTTCTGAGCAAGCCCGCACCTGAGGTCCTCTACCTCTATCTCACAGCTTCGGAACAGACGCTCAGCACGGTCCTTGTAAGGGAAGAGGACGGGTAGCAGAAGCCCATCTATTACGTGAGTAAGTTGCTCCGGGACGCCGAACTCCGTTACCCGAAGCTGTTAAAGATGGCCCTCGCCCTGGTCATGGCAGCCCGGAAGCTCCGCCCCTACTTCCAATCTCATTCGGTGGTCGTCCTTACCGACCAGCCACTGAAACAAGTTCTCCACAAGACCGAGACCTCCGGGTGGCTCATGAAGTGGTCCATCGAGCTGAGTCAGCATGACATCTGCTACCAGCCTAGAACGGCAATAAAGGCCCAAGCTCTGGCCGAATTCATTGTGGAGAACACCATCCCCGACTCATGCGAGTCGTCTGCTGACCGTTTATGTAGACGGGTCCTCTTGCGCCGATGGAAGCGGGGCTGGCGTCATCTTAACTGGCCCTGACGCTTTCGTCCTCCAATAATCCCTCCGCCTAAACTTCCCGGTATCAAACAATGAGGCAGAGTATGAGGCCCTCATAGCGGGCTCTGCATGGCTCGTAAGGCAGGCGCTGAGCGCGTAAGGGTCTTCAGCAACTCCAAGTTAGTCGTCAACCAGGTGTCCAGGGAATACGAGGCTAGGGACGAGCGTATGGCCAAGTATTTGGCAAAGGTTAGGGAGCTTATAGCTTTATTCGAAGATGTTCAACTCCATGACGTCCCTCGAGAGGAAAACGCGCAGGCAGATGCTTTCTCTAAGCTTGCCTCCTCCCTCCAAGGTCTAGAGAGGACCGTCGTGATAGTGGTCCTTCTCAAACCAAGTATTGATGAAGACGGCCCGGAGCCAATGGAAGCCTACCCCCTAACACTTGGAAAAAACTGGATGAAGCCCTCATCGTGTACCTCCGAGACGGAGTCTTTCCCGAAGACCCGAAAGAGGCAAGGAGGATCAGGACACGAGCCGAGCAGTACACACTCCTGGACGGGGTCATGTACAAACGCTCCTACACCCAGATAGACGGGCAACCCTATCTGAGATGCCTCTCCCCAGAGGAAGCGCTCTACGCCCTTAAGGAGGCCCATGATGGTCTATGTGGCGCGCTTTTGGGAGCAAGATCCCTTGCCCAGAAACTCTTGAACTACGGCTACTTCTGGCCCACACTACTAAGTGACTCTGAGGAGTACGTCTACCAGTGTGACTCCTGCTAGAAGTTCGCCCCAATCCGTCACCTGCCCCAAGCACAACTCACTTCCATGGCGAGTCCAATCCCCTTCGCAATGTGGGGAATGGATTTGCTCGGACCCTTCCCTCCAGCACTGGGCCAGCTGAAGTTCTTAGTGGTAGCAATAGACTACTTCTCAAAATGGATCGAGCCTGAACCTCTTTCGACAATCACCGAGCACAAGGTCCAAAAGTTCTTTTGGAAGAACATCATCTGTTGGTTCGGGGTACCTCGCATCCTCATAACCGACAACGGGACTCAATTCACGGGAGCGACCTTTCGCAACTTTTGCGCCGACCTCGGCATTCAGCAACGGTTCTCCTCGATTGCTCACCCCCAGTCCAATGGCCAACCAGAGAACGCAAACCGACAAATCCTCTCTGGCTTGAAGAAGAGGCTTGAAAAATTCACTAAGGGGCTATGGGTCGAACAACTCCCCAATGTGCTTTGGAACTATCGCACCACCAAAAGAACACCAATGGGAGAGTCCCCCTTTAACCTCACGTACCGATCCGAAGCTCTCATCCCTTTGTAGGTGGGTTTACCTTCACCCCGACTCATAGATTCCAACAAGGTGCCGAACCGCCTGCATGCACGCCGTCGAGTCGCCCAAAAACCCGTCAAGCTTATGGACCTGCAAGTCCAGAACAAAGATCTTCTTGTGTTCCTCGGTCAGGAACACCTCGGCTTCGGCAGTCAAGGGCGGAGCCTCTAGCCCTAGGGCTGCCGATATCGGGAAGATTCTCGTCTTAGTCGAAGCCGAAGTAGCCGCTGTGGCCGAAGGCTTCAAAACTGAGGGGGGCCGTCTCCCTAGCTGCTCTGCTACGGTGCGGTGGGCCAGTACCGTCTCTGAAGTGGTCTTCGAGGCAACTCTCTTCCTCTTCTTCAAAGCCTTGCTGCTCAAGGCCCCACGCTGCGACACCAAGTCGTCGAAGTCCAATGATTCTACAGGAGAGAAAGAGTTAGAAAAAAAAAACCTACTTTTCCAACAGCGCAAAAAAACAAACAAACAAACAAAACAAAACAAACCCGTAGAGCGCCTCCTCAGGTCAAGTCCTTCCAATCGAACTTCGGATGATCAAGCAACGTCCGAACCATAGCCTCCTCCTCGGTGCTGAGGGTCGGGCTTGCTTAACCTTCTTTGTCACCGAATCGACCCAAGCTGCGGGGATCCCCCATGGCCCACGACTTCGGATCAGGAAATACTTATCTCTCCAATTCTTTATCGAGTCCGGACAGCTGACCAACTTCATCCTGAACCTCGGATCCAAATAGAACCGGTACACGTCCTTGTGCTGTTGATGCATCTGGTACACAGTTCACAGCACACTCAGCCTCGGCTCGAGACTCGTTGCCTGACAGTGGAGGATGAACCCGTTTATCAGCCTCCACACGTTCGGCATGTACTGAACGGGGTTGACACGGAACCACCTCACCACTTCGGCGACGAAAGGGTGCAGGGGGGCCGAACCCCCGCCAAGAACGTGTTGACCAGCCAGAAGCACATGTCGACAGGCATTGGCGAGTTGGCCCGCACCCCTAGCCCTAGGAGCATCAAGTCGAACTCCTGCGGAATCTGAAAGCATACCCTAATCCTTGCCAAGTCCTCCTCGGTAAGGATGGAGATCGTCTCGTCCGCTTCCGATGTCTCTCTGGCCTCGTTTTCCTCGAAGCTCCGAGCCATCCCATACATTATTTGCTCCGCCTGGTCCCTCGAAAGCTCTCGAACCCTTGGCAGTCTTGTCAGAACCCCAAGCATTCTTTCGAACCCCCCCCCCATCCTCCGATCCTCTAGGATCCTCGTCTCAACGACTACCGAAGTCTGCCCTACTATGGCCTTGCCCTTGTCGATTGGGGGGACCTGACTAGAGGAGGCCTCGGGGGCAAGAAGCGGGGAAGTCTCCTTCCTCGAAGGGTCGATAGACATTTTCTAAAAGCGAAAATAAACTAAGTATCGAGTTACCTTGATTTGAAAGCTACGGTCGGAAAACACGCCGGAAGATGGTGAAAACTCGTCGGAAGCTCTCACAGAGTAAAATTCTCGCCTGAGTGAAAAGCAAGAGTAATGAGCAAATGACAGTGGGGGTAGAGATTTATAGGGACTAAGGTTGGTGGCACGCCTACCGAGGCAAAAGGGCCCCCAAAGCGCAAAGGCCTGGCCCATTTAGTGAAAAGACGCAAGAAAATGCGTTGACTGGCCAATGGCCCCAGCGTCCCAGAGGCCACGTGGCACTCTCTCATTCATCGACAGAGGTTCCGAAGTCGATTGCCACCGATGTCGAAATGCAAGAAAATGCATTGACTGGTCAACGACCTCAGGGTCCCACAGGACACGTGGCACCCTCTCACTCGTCGACAGAGGTTCCGAAGTCGATTGCCACCGATGTCGAAACGCAAGAAGATGCATTGACTGGTCAACGGACTCAGGGTCCCACAGGCCACATGGCGCCCTCTCACTCGTCGACAGAGGTTCCGAAGTCGATTCCCACCGATGTCAAAACGCAATAAAATGCGTTGACTGGTCAATAGTCCCAGGGTCCCACGGGCCACGTGGCACTTGCTCATTCGTCAATAGAGGTTCCGAAGTCGATTGCCACCGATGTCGAAATGCAAGAAAATGCGTTGACTGGTCAACGGCCCCAGGGTCCCACAGGCCACGTGGCGCTCTCTCATTTGTCGACCGAGGTTCCGAAATCGTTTGCCACTGATGCCTGAACACGAGAATAGTCAGGGGCCCACCTACCACATGTCGCCCACACGGACCTCGACACGCTTTCCGAAGTCGAATGCCACCGACATACATGAGGTGAAGAGGAGGGGCCCAAACGCCACGCGTCGCTCACTCAAGCTTCGGCAAGCTTTCCGAAGTCACGTGCCACCGATGCCTGAATGCGAGAACAGCCAGGGGCCCACATGCCACGCGTCGTTCCCCTGGACCTCGAAGAACGCCCCGAGGTCGATTGCCACCAACCTCCAAACGGGCAAAGTTCGCTTCCTTCATGACCGTCAGATCACCCAGATCTTCACGCCCCTAGCTGATGGACGATACAGATTCGGCCACGTCATAAATAGGTGATTAAAATTATTTTTTTAATTATTAATTCGGATTATTTATTTAAAAATTGCAAAAAATGCCCAAAAATTCAGGAAAACTAAGTAAAAATTCTAAAAAATAATTATAAATTCGAGGGAGTGTTCTTGAGCCCCTGGGTGAATAATTATTAGTTGGGACAATTAATTAGTGCTCCTGAAAAATAAATTTGCTTGGCAAAATTGAATAAATGGTTCGAAAAATAGTTGAAAAATCGAGAAAAATCACCAAAAATCAAGAGGAACCAAGAAGCAACTCTGAGCATGCAACCAGCTCAGAAAAGCACCATCACCCCTCAGGCGAGATTTGACCACCCTTTGAGAACTCCGGTAAAACCCTGTACGTCATTAGAACAACAAAACTACTCCCACAAGGCTGTAACGCACGGTCTTTGAGAGTGGGAGGCTCGTGATATGGCTAAAAATAGGGTTAAATCGGAACTATTCAAAGTGGGCATGAATCTTAAAGTCGCAGGGGCAAGATGGTAATTTTCCCTACGGACAGGTTCGGATTGGGAACCGGGTCTCTCCTCTTAGACCCGCCAACCCTTGAACGGATCTGTTCAGCTAAGAATTGGTCCAAACCCGTTAAGGACCAGTTCAAACAGGATAGGAGGAGATCCTAGTTCGTCCTTATCCGTTGGAGGTGGTTACAACCACTTCAATCCAGTCACTCCGGGAAGTAGGGATTCGTTCTTATCCCGAAACAAATCCCATGGCGGCTATTAATACCCCCTACCTCCAACTACCACAGGTGATCACTCTTTGCGCACTTGAGCTCTTTCCTATTATTTTTTCTGGTATTGACAAGTGCGTCGGAGGGTTCGTCGCCTGGATCCATCCCAGTGTTTCGAACGTTTGTGCAGGTCCGCGGGAGCACCAAGGAGTCAACTTGTCAACAATGAAGAAGTGAGATCCAGCCTGTTCGAGTTCCTGGGAACCTACAAATTCTGTCTATTGTCCCCACACCGAATCCAGCGGCAACAGCATAGCATACATGATTGACCCAATTGCTGATGCATAAGAGATGACTCTCATCCCCTGTCAATCTTCAGATGTCTTAGGAGTCATCCTATGAGAAAGATGTATGCCATGTCTTAATGGTAAATTACCTCTCTTACTATCTTCCATGTTAAATTTTTTTACTATGGTGTCTATGTACATGGACTGAGATAACTCAAGCATCCTTTTAGACCTATCCATATAGATCTTTATTCCCAGAATATATGATGCTTCTCCCAAGTCTTTCATGGAGAATTTGAATTTTTTGGAAAGCCAAGTTCTAACCGATTGCAACATTGTGACATCATTCCAAATGAGGAGTATGTCATCCATATACAATATTAAAAATGTTACAGCACTCCCACTGACTTTCTTGTATACACAAGGTTCATCAACATTTCTGATAAAATCAAACGATTTGACTTTCTCACCAAAACGGATATTCTAACTCCTTGATGCTTGGTTTAACCATAAATGGATTTATGCAGCTTGCATACTTTATTGTGTCCAATAATAGAGACAAATGTAACACCCCGAATTCCAAAACAGACTGAATTCGAAGTTCCATAGGATCTCTTCACTTCATTTCGTACAATTTTACAAAGAATTTAAAACTTTATTTCAATAATAATTACATCAGAGTCTTTTTCATCAACAAGCAGCGGAATAAATAAAATACAACAATAACAAATGTACAATTGTTACAACTTTAACATTTAAGTAATCAACAGCATCAAATCATCTTTATACCTTCTTGTAAACTCCAAGTCCTACATATAAAACTGTAGGCGCGTCAGTTGCTTACAACCGACGAAATATTATACACGGCCATCATCGCTATGCCGAACAGTATAACGATTCTTAAATCCTTTAGCAAACACAAACTCGATCACAAACCAAACTACAAGGGACTATCCTATTGATCTCGTGTTATGCGGTGCACTTAGTCCTTAATGCAGTTATTTATATTATATGACACTAATGCGCACTTGTTCGGATTCTATGCATCCCATACTACATAGGTCTGAGGGCAAGCTCTTAATCGTTCTTCATCTTGTAGGGTTCAATCCCTCGTCATGACTTAAACTACTATGGTAACTACGATAAGTATCCTAGATGTTCTATGAGTTACGAGCCCATGTCCAGACAGTTTGGAGGGGAATCCCACGCACTGACATGACGCATCATGCAGACAGACTATGGACAATTCATCCTCCGTCATGGAACGATGGCACCACCCGTAGTCACCAAACACCCCACAAGCGTCGCCACCCGGACGATAATTCCGGAGTAGTGCTCACGCCATGTCATGACGCATCAAGCAGGCAGTCTGTGAATCACTCTCACACCGCCAATCCGATGACCCTCATACTCGTGTTTTTCTCTTACTTTCATCACATCTTCACTATGTATCTAATCCTTACAATTTTGTTTTAAAAGAAAATCATCACAACCTAGAGCTAGCTTACCCTACCGGACTTAAACCAAAACAAAAAAGACAGTCAGCCTACCTGGTTACTTCTCAAGAGACGCTCAATCCTCAATGGTTAACTCTCAAAATCATAAATAAAACTGTCGGTCACTAGGATCTCGCCTAGCCTCTAGATTCCAACAACTATCTCTTTCTAGAGATCAACAATAAGTCATAATCAATCTCAAAATAATCATTTCAATTCTTTTATTCACAAACTCTTTCTTAAAACATCTCTTTCATAATCTCATAACACGATATAAATCAATTCAACCTCTTTATCAATTTAATCTCTTATCACATTGTGTTCAAATCAAGTAATCTTAATCAAATATTAATAATCATAAAATCTTATATTTAATCTTACTCGACTTTCACATGTCAAAAGTCAAATCCAAACTCAGGAAAATTCATCAGCCAAGACAGTGGCAGTCGACTGTTAAAAGTGGACAGTCGGCTATTCTGCGAGACCTCAAAACTCAAGAACCAAAAGCCAATTCAGTCGACTGTGGAAAAATGTCCAGTCGACCGTCCTGCGAAACTTTGAAACTCAAAACACAGTCAGTTCAGTTGACTGTTGACAAAGGGTAGTCGACTGTCCTGCGAAACTTTGAAACTCATAACCAATAATCAAGACAGTAACAGTCGACTATGGAAAAGTAGACAGTCGACTGTCCTGCTGACAAAAATCCGAATCTTAATACTTGATAGTCGATTGTCAACTCTAGTTCGGTCGACTGTCGATTGCACCAGGTTATAGTTAAAGTGGATCATGAATATATTTTCGATATTGAAAAGCAACGATGATTTCTTCACAATTTGACAACACACTTCCACAAAAGGGTGTTTTACAAAAACTCGATCTTTCAATTGATTTGTACTTCAACCCAAATATAAATAATTTTCCCAGAATATGTTTCTTTGAAAAACAATATCGTACATGTCCTCAAATTCATAAGTTTCTCATTTTTGCAATATAATAAAATCTTTCTTCAAAATGCATAAAAACACATATAATCAATTTTCCAAATAAAAAAGTTGTCTTTCACCAAAACTTTTCTTATAAAATTTCTTATACTCGTAAAATAAACTAATAAGACAAAATTCGCCTTTCTATATCACATTAGCATTAAAATTCGTATTTCACGCATATTGCATTCTTGTGACTAAAAATATCATACCAACAATTTTCCAAACGATACATCATTTAATCTAACACAAATTCTAATTGCTTAAGCGAATCACACCATCAATTCACACATCATGACATAAAATAATTAAGATTAAGCAATCTACAAATTAGCATATCAATTAATTTTAACAAATTAAATTTCTACATTAACTAGCATGCCCATCTACTCCTACATTAGAAAGAATTTAAGAAACACCCACCCAAACTGTAATGCACTCAAATGAAACTCCTAGAATTAGGAGCTCCTAAAGAAACTCCGATCCACCTCGAATTCCGCGCACAAGTTCCAACTCCTTTTCCGGTCAAAACACAGCAGGGCTCCATTCCTCATTTCGGCAAGCAACAAACAGCATCTCCTTCTCCATTTTCATGAGCATATACCATATATATCTACATGTCTAGATATATATATATATAACTATATATATGCACCTAGTAGACTTATAGGTAGAATGGTAGGTGGAGAAAACAACATCAAAAGCAACATAGTGGTTTGTTGCTTTCGGATAAGGAGAGAGAGAAAGAAAGAAGGATGGGGAGTGGTATATGTATACCTATATGTATATATGTATAAACACACTCAATTGCAGGGTGGATTTTAATAGAGAAGGCAAGAGAGAAGTAAAAGGGATGCTGGACTTGATGGAGATTTGTTTTCAGAAGACTTGAAGAAGGAGGAAGGGGATGAGGAATTGGTGAAGACGTAGTGGTACATTTATAAGGAGAATAGTAGGGTAGTTATTAAAACCACCTCCTATGAACACCACTCACTCCACACTCAAAAATTCAAAACTTGTTTTCCCTCATACTCTCAAAAAAATCCAAATTATTTTCTCCCTCCTCTTAAAACAGCCTGACCCCCCAAATTAATGTGTGCATATCGCATGTGTGCACGTGCACGTGCTTTGTGTACACCCCAAAATAAATTATTTATTTAATTCCTTTAAAACAATTATTTATATATATAATAAACATATAAAATTAGCTTAAAAATTATACTTTTCATACACGATAAAAATTGTCAGAGACTCTTCATGAAATTTATTTTGAAAAAGGACACGCCCAAAAAAAATGCCCTCCGAAACACGTGCGTTGCACGTAAAATATCAAAAATACGAAATTCGACATTATCAACAGAAAAATATTAAAGATAATAAAAATAAAATATAAGAAAATATATTTATTAATTTTATATACCTTCCACGACGTAGTCACTATGTACGTAAAAACACGTGCATTATACGTAATTAAGTATTTAGATCAAAATGCGAGAAAATGAATTCCCGTTTCATAAAATGGATTTGAATACATAAAATAAATAATTAAAACACATTAAAAGATTACACGTAGCGGTGGAAACACGAAATCGATACGTGCATCAAAAATACATAAAAAGTACGTAAAACCCAGAGATTGAAATTTAGCATTTGAGTTGACTCAAATGGGATTTTAAGAATACGGGAAATGCACAAATAGTCGAAATTCAAAATACACACGAAATGCATTACGGATATCACCAGTAATGGTACAAAATGCACGTGCGTAACACCCGAGGGCAAAATTGTCATTCCCAATTTTGCGGGGTGTTACAACAAAACCTTTTGGTTGTGTTATATAAACTTTTTTCTCTAAATCACTATTTAAGAATGTAGTTTTCACATCCATTTTCCATATCTCGCAATCATAATTTGCAGCTATTGCTAGTAACATCCTAATGGACTTAAGCATCACTACTGGCGAGAAGGTTTCTTCATAGTCAATTCCATGTATTTGTTTAAAACCTTTTGCCACCAGCTTGGCCTTATAGGTCTTCACCTTGCCATCAACTCCAATCTCTCTTAAAGATCCATTTGCACCAAATGGGTATTATCCCCTCAGGTGCATCTACCGAAGTTCATACTTTGTTGGAATATATGGAGTCAACTTCGAATTTCATGACCTCTTGCCAATTATTGCAATCATTATCTTTGATTGTTTCCAGATAATTCTGTGGATCCAAAATCTTTGTATCATTTTCAATGACCATATTCAATCTATCTGGTGCGTTTTACACTCTTACAAACTTTCTAGGAGTTTCAGGAATTTGATGGGGTGCGACTGGTTCAGAAACATTTTGTGGACTTTCCACAATTCTTTGTGAGTTGGATTGTGGGTCTTGAACTTCACCAAGTTATATTTTTCTCCCATTGCCCTCTTCTTAGATAAACTCCTTTTCCAAGAAAGTTGCATATTTACTAACAAACACCTTTTGTTCAGTTGAGGAATAGAAATAATATCCTATAGTTTCTTTATGATACCCCACAAATCTGCTTTTTTCAAATCCCGCATCTATTTTATCTATATATAATTTCTTCACATAAGAAGGACAACTCCAATTCTTAACATGTTTAAGAATTAGTTTCTTTCCTCTCCACATCTCATAGGGAGGACTAGATACAAATTTTGTTGGTACCTTATTCAAGAGGTATGCAGCGGTCTCAAGAGCATATCCCCAAAAGGATATGAGAAGATCAGTGAAGGATATCATGGATCGCGTCATGTCCTACAATGTGCGATTTCTCCTTTCTGCTACACCGTTAAGCTGAGGTGTTGCAGGTGGAGTCCATTGAGAGAGAATCCTATTTTGTTTGAGATAATTAAGAAATTCGTTGGATAAGTATTCATCACCTCGATTTGATTGAAGTGCTTTGATACTTTTACTAGTTTGTTTCTCAACTTCAAACTTATACTCCTTGAATTTTCCTAAAGCTTCAGATTTGTATTTCATTAAATACAGATATCCGAATTTTGAAACGTCATCAGTAAATGTTATAAAATAGAAGTATCCACCTCTTGCCTGAATTATCATTGGTCCACATACGTCTGTGTGAATCAATTCAATCAATTCAGTAGCACGTACTCCACTTATAGTAAATGGAGTTTTAGTCATTTTGCCTTTAAGACAGGATTTACAAATTGGCAATGATTCAAAATCATTGGGATTAAAATAGTCACCTTTTATGCAACTTATAATCATATTCTCATTTATATACCAAGTTTTCGATGCCAAAGATAAGTTTGATTAATTTCCTACTCTTTTTCCTTTTGTGCGTTTGTTCTACATCAAAAACATTGTTATTAACATTCAAAATTGTTAACCTATTATCAATACATCCAGTACCATGCAACTTATTTGAATGATAAATAGACAACTATTATTTTTTAATATAATCTCAAATCCTTGTTCAAGCAACATAGGAACAGAAATAATATTTCTTATTAAACTTGGAACATAATAGCAATTTTGCAATTCTAATTGTTTTCCCAATGATAAAAAAAATAAAAAAAGATCCTACAGCTGTGGCAACAACTCTTGCTCCATTTCCAACCCTCAACTCGTAGTCACCTTTCTGTAGTATTCTTCTTCTTCTCAGTCCCTGCAACGAATTATAAATATGAGAACCACAATATGTACCTAATACCCAAGAAGTGGAATTCGTTAATGATAAATTAATTTTAATAACAAACACACCTAAAATAGAGGCTTCCGAAGCCTTCTTTTCATTCAGCTCCGCAAGGTAAACTCCTCTTCTAATGGCCGTATTTTCCACAATGGAAATATGTGCCATTGTCGGAGACCTTTTTCTCCTACTTCTTGCCACTTTTCTTTTTCATCACATTTTTCTTAGGAGCAACTTTATTGCCCCTTTTGCCTTCTTCTTAAAGGATCATTCCACAACCATTATTTGGCATTTATCCTTCTTAAGGTGGCCCTCAATGGTTTTCAACATGCTCAGCATCTCGGGGAGCGAGACATCTAGTTTGTTCATGTGGAAATTGATGATAAATTTTGAAAATGAATTAGGAAGCGGTTGGAGTATCAAGTCATGACTTAGTTCTCCATCCACTTGCCACATTCAGTATTCCCAGATCTTTAATGAGGTTAATCATTTTTAGTACATGGGTTTGAACAGACGTGCCTTCAATCATCCTCATACGGAAAAGCTGCTTCATTATCTCATATCTAGCAATCCTACTGTGCTCATCATACAACTCCTGGAGGTGAAACAAAATGAAATTAGCATCCATATGTTCATGATGCCTTTGCAACTCATTGCTCATGAAGGCCAATATAATACATTGTGCCTGGACGCTATCACTTCTCCACTTTTCATAAGCGACAACCTTTTCTCCTGTTGCATCCAGTCCTATTGGTGCATCAAGAGCAGGAGTGTCAAGTATGTAAGAGATCTTCTCCTGAGTGAGAATAATTTTTAGGTTCCTCAACAAGTCAACAAAGTTTGTTCCAGTTAGCTTGTTGGCATTAAGTATGTCGCGTAGTGATAGTGAATTAGGCATTATATATCTACGGTAAATAACAACATATACAGATCTATGGTTACTCCTGATAATTATGCATAAACATACGAGGTCTTTTAATTTATCAGTTTGCACCTCCCACTAAATTTATCGAGTTCCACAACTCTCTCAGCGAAAAATGAAAATTTGATGCCAACATGCCCAATCAGGTCGGATCTGGACCGAAAAACCCGCACCCAAAACTTGACTGGGTGCTTGGTCAACTCACAGCACGTGCGCACATGCCCATCAAATAGGCGGTGCTAGGGTCGGGTCTGGATTTTAACCCATATCCTATTTGACCCGACCCGACCCGACCCGACCCGACCCCTCCCCTTCTTCTCCTTCCTTCTTCCACCCGAGGGCAGCAATGAAAAAGACGGCGATGGTTGGCGACAGCGGATGACAAGGCCGACGACTCCGACGGCAGTGGTTCTGATGAACTCCGGCGACCTTTTTTAAATAATTTTTTATTTTTATTAAACATTCATCTCATGATATTAATATATTAAATTAATAAATATCGTTTTCATAAAAATAAAACAATTCTATTTATTATAAAAACTAATCTAAACCTATTAGATCTAATATTATTTAGATTAATAAATTAATATGATATCAACGTTTCAATTATCACAACAATGGCATGTGGATTAGAATGTCGATTCTTAGTTGGCTTTGATACCACTATTAGAAAATTTTCGAGGTTTATTTAGGCATCCTAAGCGTGCAGCGGAAGCGATGGTATCGCGCAATCAATATTGTAGTATAAAAATTTTCTAATAAAAACAGGATCGCTATGAATTAAACAATCAGATTTATAATAAATAAATTTTAGGATTACTTTTTGCTGAAGTGCAGAACTCTTTCTTTGTTGTTTCAACAATGAGACGCCCAAGTGTTTGTCCTCCAACGGTGATCCACACCAAACTTTTTTTGGAATACTTTCGTAGTCCATCTCTAATCAAATCTTTTGATTCATATATAGGAAGACATGAGAATGAGAGTGTTGCTGCTAAACTTTGGTTGCTATTCACAATAGCGACCTCGTAGGAAACTCAATCTCCTTATTTTTTTGTAAAATTTGCAAAATAATCACATAACTAAGGCCTCTATTTTGAATAGCGACTTTAGTTTCAAAAATAAATTGATTGTTATTTTTTCAGAGAACAAAAACTCTCTGAATTTTGCTAAGTGTTGGAATAGGTCGCTAATCTCATTAGCGACTTCATATATGTTTTGACCACTAATGGGAATAGCGACAGTAAAAAAAATTCATTTTTTTGTATGTTAAAAAAAAGATGCCGCTATTCACATTAGTGACCTCTAAAAGAAACATATCGTCAATAAGAATAGCGGTCGCTACTGACGTGGCACCAAATAGCCCACAATAGCTAATAGTTTCGAAAGTGACCCATAATCGCAGTGTTTTCAAAAAGTTGCCTATTACGGCAAATAATTCCGATATTTCCAATCCCCACACCAACAAAGATTTTTTTACCAAACTATCCCACTTTTTGTAAGTATGTACCAAACTATCCTGTTCGAAAATTTAATACCAAAAAGTCTTTGTCGCTAACCGAGTTAGTGCCCCTAGTAATTTTCTTCGCGCTATCTCAGTTAGCGTGTGCTAGGGGATACCACTTATCCCCTCAAGTAGGGATGTGGAAAAAAACTCACCAAATATAGACTCGCTATTAGTGCATCCATTTAAACCAGGCGCGCTAACTGGGTTAGCGACTGTCGATGGGACAGTAGGTGGCACTACCTCAAAGAGGGATGTGGGATAAAAATCACTAAGTATAGCCACGTTAACCCCGTTAGCGTGCATCTTTATACCAGATGCGCTAACTAGGTTAGTGAGTGTCGATTGGGTTCCTCTTAAATAACACACACTATCTCACTCTTATTTTACTTCTTCTCTCTCCCAAAACCCCATCGCGCGATTTTGAACCCAACCCCCAAACCCTGGCCTCTGATTTCGGCCTCTACTCATCCGAATCTCTCGAAATTTTTACTAAAATCTCTTCTTCACTGCCGAAAATCTCATCTCAACCAACATTTTACCCATTATTGGTGAACCCATAAACCCTTTTCCCCAAATTTTCGGAAGTAGAGGATCAGATCTGCATCGACGTAGTCGACTTCGACCTTCAACCCAACATTCGTTTGTAAGTGTTCGTAACTTATGGTATATAATTTTAAGTGATTCAAGGTGAAGGGTTGGATTTGGAATTTTGGGTTCATTTTGGTTTGTACATGATAAATATATTAAATTTTGTGTTAAATTTGCATTGGTAGATTTAGGGTTTGGTTTGCATTGATAGATTTAGGTTTAGGTTTTAATTTGCATTAATAAATCTATAAATTCGCATTGTTAACTTTGATAAATTTGCATTGTTAAATTTGTACGTGATAGATTTAGGTTGTAAAATTTGCTTTGCACGTGAGAAATTTGTATTGTGTAATTAACCAAAATTAAACCAATATTGGGATGTACATTGTGAGTAATATTGTTTGATATCGAAATTTTGGAAATTAGACATTGTTAATTGTATAATAAATTTATAGCAATTTTAAGGTAAATTTGTTAACATATATTATCAAACATGTAGTATTCTATTTGATATAACATATGGCATGGACAATGGATAATCCCAAAGAAGGGAGTAGTAGTAGACCTCCAACAACCCGGGAAGGTCCACGGACATGTCATGGACAAGCTATAAAAAATAAATGAACCGTGGTGGACGGAGACGTATCAATGTAAGACGATTTGACATTAATTTCATACGTTCAATTTTAACATCAATAAAATTATAAATTTGTATGTTGAATTTCAAATTTTTTGGTGTAGGATGAGGCTGGTCCTTCTTCTTCCCAGGGTAATCAAATGGGCCAGTCTCCTCCTCCAAATCAACATGGCCTTTCTTCTCCATCTAATCAGCCAAGCCCATCTTCTTCCTCATATGTTCCTCCGGTGGTTCCCGGTCCGATCTTCCCAAAGCTTTTGACTTTCAAGGTCATCATCGCTCTAAAGCCGTTTGGGAAGAAAATTCTTCGGAATGTAGTTTTAAGGGCACGACACGTTAGAGATGCATCTCCGTATACATGAGATATTACAGCAATGTGGGTTGTACGACATCAGGTTAATGAGCTCCATTAAGGCCGATCGACCCTTATTAACAGCCCTTCTCGAGAGATGGCGTCCCGAGACATAGTTTTTACTTGCCGGTCGGCAAGATGATAGTGTCACTGCAAGATGTTGTTGTAATAACAGGCCTTCCAATTGATGAACAGGTCGTAACTGGCACAATGGACTTTGAACCAGAGTTCATTATCCATGAGTATCTCGGTGTAGAGGTGGATCGATCGGCCCTTGTAGGCAAATCGGTGAGAATGAAATGGCTGAAGAACACATTCTCCGGTACATTGACTAATGCCTCCACTGAGTTGCAATTACATTGTTACTGCCGGGCCTATATAATGACACTGTTCGGAGGTGTGATGTTTCCAAATTCCTTCGGAGATTCCGTGCCGTTAATGTACCTACCACTAATCGCCGATCTTGGTGGAGTTGGGGTGTACAATTGGGGAAGTGCTGCATTGGCCAAATTATATAGAGCCTTGTGCAATTGCTCTCTCGGTGCCAAGTATATGAACGGACCAATGTTGATGCTACAGGTCTAGAGTTGGGAACGACTACACATTGGCCGACCCGTTGTCGCAAAGAAATCACCAAAGTGGGCTAATCTTCCCGAGGACGAGAACATGAGGCCACCGCAAGGTGTGTATTGGACAGATTCATTAACGTGGAAGGCTAGCCCTAATAGATGCCTCTCATATTATCGGGATGAGCTTGACCACTTGGCAGACGATTATGTTAAGTGGCAACCATATACTGAGGCACGTTTAGCAAGATTGCCTCCAGTTTGTACCTCGGCTCCTCAAATGTGGTTGACAAAAGCACCGCTTATCCTCTTTGGTACAGTTGAGGGCTATTTTCCAGATAGAACACTCCATCAGTTTGGGTTGCTTCAGAATATTCCGGTCTGTCAACCGCACAATGCCGATTTACATAGTGTCACCAGTATGGGTCGACAAGCAGCTCACTATTGGGCAGCTTCATTGCACGTACACGTGGATATTTGGAACAACCATCGTCTCGATCACGTACTTGCGAGTATTCCACCATTCGATGCGTCTTCTCATGTCCCTTATATGATGTGGCATAGGAGAATGACAACCATATTACTCTCATATATTAATATTTACAAATTCATCTTCTTCTTCCTCGTCTTCATTTTGTCATCCCTCTTCAAGTTCAGCGTATGTTTCTTCGTCTTCTTCATCATCATCGACTAAATCATTATTAACGATAGCATTTTCAAATATCCTTAAAACATTGGTATTCGGAACGTAATCATTAACCAAACTTGGTTGACGTGACAATTCAAATTCAGTAGGATCCGGGCTTATAGTATTTGTAAACGTGTCTTATTGTGAGGACGGTGGGATTGCATGGGTTGTTTGAACTGGATTGGAAATGATCTTATGGATCGGCACTTCACGTGCGGAGCTTGAACCAAGGTTAGCATGTGATTGGGGATTAATAATTTCGGTTTGCTGAATATATAGCTCTAATACAGACCAACTAAAATTCAGATCAAGTGTTCTACTCATCATGGACTTCAGAGAGTTGTCGTTTCCTACGGGCACAGTCATAAAATATTGACCATCACCTTTTCCCGCTGCATAACGTGCTAAAATTTTAAAATTCCATCGTTTTCTATCCCAATTAGTAACCTCATAATCCTTCTCAACAAGTTCTTTCATTGTGAATGTACGGGGCACCCAAATTATTTCGAAATCAACGACACTATAACAACAACCTATTTTTGGGTCACGGATAATTTCGCCAAAATAAAGCCAAATGGGAATATCGTAATCCATTCCTATACATATTTATAAAAAATAATCATTATCTACTAAACAAAATATATTCGATAAAATGATATACAAATCATACCTTGAAATTAATTATTAGAAAAGATGAGCAATTTTTAGCTTCGAGAAGACGGCGTAGTGAATGGGTTGATAACAAATCCGCAATGTAAATCCCCAAACAAAGGAAAGCCCAAACATGGATTTAGGGTTTTCAGAGTGGGAGGAGATATGAATGTGAGAGAAGAAGAAGATCCTTTAAGATTTGGTAGAGTTTTTTTGAGTAAGATCTATAATTGGGATGCTAGGGTTTTAGAGTTGGGTTTCAAAATTGGGGGAGAAAGAGAAGAGAGAGAGACACTATAAATATAATGAGACAACATCAGTGATTGTGATTTAATAGGGTCCTAAACGACATAGCACGCTAACATGGTTAGCGCGCTTGGTATAAAGAGACACGCTAACAGGGTTAACGTGTCTATACTTGGGGTTTTTTCCCTGCCCCTACTTGAGGAGTGGTGTCCCCTACTGTCCCCCCTATCACGCTAACCCGGTTAGCGCATCTGGTTTAAATGGTCGCGCTAACGGAGTTAGCATGTCTATATTTGGTGAGTTTTTGGTATTAAATTTTCGAACATGGACAGTTTTGTACATACTTACAAAAAGTGGGATAGTTTGGTAAAAAATTCACCAACAAACAACCCCTACGAAGAAGAAGAAGCACAGCTAGGGTTTTCTGAAAGATTTGCTGTACTGACCCACTTTTTGAAAATATTTGGGGGTCTGACCCACTTTCAAAAATAATTAGCGATCTGACCCAGTTTTGGACACGTCAGCATAAGCCGTTATTGAAAACAACGACATAGGTTATTTATATGCCGTTATTTCCAATAACGGCATTATTTTACATTTTATTTTGCATGTCGTTATTTGAAGTAACGACATCAGTATATTTCTCATACGAGCGTGAATCTTCTGACTTGGAAAAAGTTCTAAGTATTGAAACAACTTATAAATAATGCTGTTATACCCAACAACGGCATTCGAATTACTGTTGCCGTTATTGGAGATAACGACATCAGTTATAATAAAATGAATTGTTGCCGCTGTTCCAAACAAATGCAACAGTTCATTTTATTATAACTGATGCCGTTATTTCCAATAACGGCATCAGTAATTTGAATGCCGTTCTTGGGGTAACGGCATTATTTATAAGTTGTTTCAACACTTAGAATTTTTTTCCAAGTCAGAAGATTCACACTCATATGAGAAATATACTGATGCCGTTAAAATGATGTCGTTATTGAAAATAACGACATATAAATAACCTATGCCGTTATTTTCAATAACGGCTTATGCTGACATGTCCAAAACTGGGTCAGATCGCTAATTATTTTCAAAAGTGGGTCAGACCGCCAAATATTTACAAAAAGTGGGTCAGTACGAAAAAAAATTCGGTTTTCTTCTCCAATCTAGGACTTTCATTATCTTCCTTAATCAAATCAAGAATCAACCCACATGTTCTCGAGCTATGTAGTGGAATGACCAACTTTTTGATTTTATTTGGTCAAATGACCTAGTTTGAAAACTATTTAGCTAAATGACCTAGTTACTATTTGAATTTTTATAGTATACTTCCTATAGTAATTTCTATAGGATGTGTGACCTTTCTTTTAATTCTAAAAGTTTTTGGGTTTTAAGATAATTTCTGTTTTTATTATTAAATTTTTGTTTTCTATTCTATAGCTTATAAATTAGTAATTAATTTAAAGAAAATTACAAAAATTATGTAAAAATTACTTACTTAACCTTGGCTCTGATACCAACTGTGTGTGCGAAGCGTGTAATCACTTGAAGACCTGAAAATCAAAAGGAAGAGAGTATCAAAAACTTTGAAATTCTAAAGATGATAGTTTGGTGTAAAATAATATTCGTCGAAATAATGAATATTGTCTATTCTGAAAAAGTTAATAAGGAATGTCGGGAATATCGTCTTCAAGTTCTCTCGTATATTCTGATTCTGTCTCATATTCCACTATTACTAATCATATGGGGGTTCTTCGAGTTCTTCCATATGTCTATTTTCTCCTCCATTCTATTCATTTTCTTCTAGAAATTGTCTGTATGTAGTTGTAGGACTCCAAACATAACTACTAAATATACCATTTTCATAAAATAACAAAGATCTTTCATGATAAGTTAGGTCGTCAATTATTTCAACATTTATATTACTAGTTTCTCCAGGATTTATTTGGTTTATTGTTATGATTATTACTCGTTGTACACAAAAAAGAATGATTTGAATTCATATCAATCATTCTTGCTTATTTCTCTATGAGGATAATAAACATAAAAAACTAGCATTCTATCATTTCCTTGGTAATTAACCATTAATTCAAAAATCGGTGAGGCAATACCAAAATTATTATTATCCATTAGTTCTTTTGAATTTGAATAATAATCAATTATAAAATCAAGACTAGAGAGAGGTTTATAAGGATGCCTAAAAAATCAAAACAAAACGGCCCATCATGCTTCCGACCTGGTTAAACCTGTTTGAGCTGCTCTGTACCAGTTACTACCAGTGGATAAAATACATCTGGTATGCATTCCGATTTGTGCTCCTTTTACGTTCCTCCCATCTCAGGATTTCTATGCCCTCAAGAGAGCTTCATCCGAGAGATACGTCTGGAATAACTAGTAGCACTTCGGTACATACAACCACAACCTAGCTCGTTTCCTTCCACTAGGTGTACAGTCTAACTATAGAGGGTTGCAAATGGGTCTTTTTACAAGATCATTCAGGCAGAGCCTTACAAAACTCTCCCTAAGGAAAAAAGATTTAGTTATCCATTCCTTATAATCTACAAGATCTGGTAGATGCATGAACTCATAAAAGATAATTTTTATTTCCTTCAAACTTGTTACAAACAGAGACTCTTCAAGATTTTGTGGAATTTTTTCTCCCGCAGATTCTCTGCCTCTTTCTTTTACCCTGCCTCCCCTTTTATAGAAGAAGGGATGGCTTTACACCAGATACAATTATTATTCTCCTTACATCATTGCTTACATCATAGACAAATAATTGAGCTAATTACGTCACTGCTTACGTTGAAGACATCTTCACGTGCTTCACATCAGAAACAGCTCTTCGTAGCCTTCTCTTGTTCTTTTTTACAATAGTCACATGCATGTTGTGTTTCCATCCTCATAATCTATAATAGTGGACAGCTGTCTCTTCTGTCATTGTCATGTCACCTTTATGCAGGATTCGATACCAGCTGTCAAAGACTTCTTTCTTTGACTGTGGTTGTTTAATTTTTGCTATGCTATAGATCATTAATTTTTGTGGGTCAGGACTATCATAGATCCATATGTTACCGTCTCTGTTTTGTATGTCCTTCAGTTCACAATACATTGTTCTAAATCCAGTAGTTCTTCTTTCTGGGATCAGTTTTTCAAATTCTTCGTTCTTATATGGTATAATACTGGTTGCTCCAAACAGGATTTGTGTAGTCATCTCTATCTTTATAATATGTTCAGCTGGTAGTTCTTCATTATCTTCAAGGAATTCTAGAATAGCTGAAAATACATGGACATATATTTTGGATGCCTTTGTGAGACCAAAATAACTTTTAGCAGCTTTATATACTTCTTTTGGTAACTGGCTAAGTTCTTCACATTCTCAAGATGGATAGATGCAGTGGATAAGTCCTCTTTCGAACAACACCCTCACTGTTTTTGGATTTGCTCCTGGTAGTATGATCGCTTTGTTCATATGTTGTTGAGAAATAGTTTTGATAAATTGGTTGACTTGAGTGGTCTGACAAAATTTCTCAATATATTATAAAAATAAATTATTCTTGGAGTATTTTGGAGGATCTGAGAGTAAACTCTCTTTGTAGGTAGTAAGCTGTATGAATGTGTCTGTAATTCTATTCCTTCATGTGATAATTTTGTTCCTAAGAATTCTATCTCAGTTTTGAATAATTCCATCTTCTTTTTTGATAGTATAATACCTGTATTTTTCACTATTTCTATGAATTTTAGTAGATGTTCTTTATGTCGTTTCTCGTTTTCGAATCCTATTAGAGTATCGTCTACATATACTAATATGAAATTGTTGTATTTTTCAAAAAAATTATCCATATATTCTTGAAATATTCCTGGGCTGTTTTTATAACCGAATGGTAATACATTCCATTCATAAAATCCTTGAGGTGTGTTAAATGCTGTTAAAGGTTTTGAATCTTCTGTTAGTTTTACATGATAAAATCCTGATTTACAATCAAATTTCGAATATATTTTTCTTGTTCTTACTGTATTAAGTAGTATTTGCATGTCTGGTAGTGGGTATCCAAATCTCTTAGTATTTTTATTTAGTTCCTTAAAATTTACTACCATTCGAGATTTACCTCTTTTTTCTTCTGAATGCTTTCTTACTATGAATGTTGGTGATGAATGTGGGCTTTGTGATTTTCTTATGTAATTATTTTCCATTAATTCTTTTATATGTATTTTGAACCCTTCTAGATCTGTTGGAGTATATTTTATAGGTTTAATTTTTATTACTTTGTTCTTATCTATTAACTTTATGTGTGCTGTGGGTTTACTTACGTCCCATTTTGCTAAGGGGTCATCTCCGCACAAATCTTCTAATTGTTTTTTGTAAAAAAAAATTTGTAGTTATTTCTTGGACTTGTTGTATTCTAGTTTTGTTTGGTAAATATTGATATTCACCACGCTTGGTTGAATAAACTCTGATGTGTTGTAGGTCGGTTCTAGAATGAGGTTGGGTTATTCTAATTGTTATTGCTTGGTGTTGACAAGGTGTCGTAAAAACAACCAATTTATGTGATATGGTTATCGGGTAGTATTGTTGGAAAAAGTCATTTCCTAGGAGCACATCATTATTCATATCATCAAACTGGTATATTATTGGTATTCTTAGTATGTAACTTCCTATTTGTACATTAACATTTTGTTGATACTTATCAAGTATGATAGTTTGTCTAGTTAATCCAGTTATTGCTTTTTATTATATCCATCTTGTTTCTATGTTGGTAGTATATTTTCGCGGCATAGGCTAGTGCCTGCTCCGGTGTCTATTAGACTATGGTGGTTTCTTGATTTGTATCTTTCGTAAACAAATTCTGTTAGTATGTATAATGTGTTTTTTGTTGCTCTTAATGGATTCATTTATCTAATAATCTATTTATTATCATACTTTCATTGTTTACTATTATTGTGATTTTTTCTTCTTGAATTGAGTAAGGTTGTACTGATGTAAGGAAGTCAGTTCCTAATAGCATTTCATTAACATGGTGTTCTGGGTCTATGTGTAAGTGTATTAATATTTCTTTTTTATCATTTATCCTTAGTGGTAGTATAATTTTATGTACAATTGGATGTCTATTATTGTAATAGTCTAGGTAGTAATATGGATTTTATAATGTTATTAATTCAGTGGTTTTACATTTGTTTGTTTAATATGTGAATTAGTAGCTCCCGTATCTACTAAGGCTATTTGTTTATTCCATTTCCCATTGTCATAATATTCTATTTCTATTTTAAATTGGTTATTGTTTTGGTGTTCTAATGTATTTATTATTGGTATTAATTCCAATGCTTGTTGCTTATTTCTTATTGATAGTGATCTATTTTCGAACATTATTTGTTGTTCTTTTCCTTTTCCAGTTTCTTTTGCTTTATTAAGGTCGAATTCTATATAATTTGGTATAGTCATTTCAGGATTTTCTCTAACTGGTTTGTATCTTCTAATTTCGCTGAATAGTGACTCTATTTTAAAATTATCTGTATTTCTATTTTTTACTTCATGTTTGCTAGTGAAAGCATAAATATTTCTTATTTATATACTCATAACTTTGCTTTTTTCTATCATGTCTATTCCTGATAACCTATAATACATGACCAGACTTTTGTCTTTATTTTCTTCTGCCATGCTTATAGAGAAATTATGTTTTATTGTAAATTTAATCTTTTGGTACATTAGGCTTCCTTGTACTATTCCTATTAAGAAATCTTGTGTACTTGATATTATTCTATCATCCATTAGGTATATTTCCAGGAGTGTATTTATTCCTTCATTAAAATAGGCTTTTATTATTATTTGTATTGCTTCTAAATGTATGTGTCTTAATGTTTTTCTGGTTTTCTCATTTATTTTTTCCATCTCGTCTTATTATTCTTTCGGTTATTAATGAGATTATGGTTTTTCCTTGTGCTTGTTTAATGTCTATAGGTTGTTCATTATTTCTAGCTATTATGATGATGTTTTTCTTTCTTTCGAATATTGGTAGTTTAAAAATTTCTTTTGGATTTATATCTAATTTGGTTGCTCTTATTTTATCATATTTTTGTATGTCAAAGCACATTCTTTCTCTTAGCTTTTCATTGTTTTCTTCTCTTTCTGAAGGTTCTCCTATTTCTGTTATTTCTGTCGTCATGTTTATTTCACAAAATTCTGTTTTGCCTTCACCACTTCCACTATCTCTTCCATTACCATTATTTCTTCATCTTCACTTATTTTTTATCATTCTTCATCATATTCTATGGATTCATAGCTTATGTTGTTCATTTCTTCGAATTCTTCTATGTATTTTACATTTTCTTTTTTCATTCTTTTAGGGCAATTTGGTGATATATGTCCTACTTCTCCACATATATAACAATTACATCTCTTATGGTTTTTTGTATACTGTCTATTTTTATTTTTATTTATTCTTCTAAAGTATATTTTATAGGGTTTTCTGTATCTCTTAAAAGTTTTTCTATATTTTGATTTGTATTTTTGGAGTTTTCTTTTCTTTGTCTTTTCCTAGATGCATTCTTCTTTTTGTGTTTTGCCATTTCCATGGTAATTGGTAAGGTTTTTTGTTAGATGGTGGCTTTAAGATTTCGTACATGTCATATGAAATTTCTGAAGGTTTTGCTATAATCTTATCTTGGTCCATTTTTACTTCTTCATTTGTTATGTCTAGATTTTTCAAGACTTCTTCTACTTCAACTGGGTTAGGATTTGCCATTAATTCTTCTATTTTCAAAATATTTATATTAAGTTTTGTTATTGCTTCTAACTCCTTCATACCTTCTTCCGTTATGCCTAATTCTTCTTCTGGGTAGTCAGTTATATATCTAGCTAATTCTTTTACATTTTTATTTATGATTTTTAAATCTTTTCTTATATCTCCTACAATTTCAGGACCATTGTAATCTTCTTCCAACTCTTGTATGTTTATCATATAAAATTTTGGGGTTATGTTAGGATTTAATGTAACTGCTTCATTGGCCATACTTAGCATGTTATTTTGTATGCTAATAGTTCTTGGTAATACCAACTTGCTTCTTCATTTCTGTAATCTAATGCTCTATATGCTATCTCTTTTTGTATTTCTTTAGGTAGTTGATTAGTTACTTTTCTTGTTAGTAATAAGTATTCTAATATCAAAAAATAAATAAATAAGTATTCTAATATTTCTTTATTAGCAATATGTTTTTTTCTGTTAATCTTTTATCAATGTATCTAATCTTAAATTTTGAAATTTTTTTTAATTTTAGTTTCTTTATTTTATGTGAATTTTCCAGATTTTATAAAGATAAAATGTATTATAGTTTATAATTTCTAAAGAAGGGATATATATAAAATTTTATTTTAAGGTTATTATATTAATAGAATTAGTTAGATATAATATTTTATAAAAGTGGGATGTTTGACTAATTTCTTTTGAAAGTGGGTCGTTTGGCTAAATAATTATCAAAAGTGGGTTAGTTATTAGGGTTAGCTCCATGTTCTCTGCCAAATCCCCACACATCTCTTCCGATAACCCCTTCATCTGATCCCCAATTCGATCAACAAACCCCATCTCAATTTCCCCCACTTCCCCACTCGATCTAGGGTTTCTGTTTCCCCCAATTATGTTACCTGTCTTCCTTCCCCTTTCTTGATTCAATCCAGAATCTCCGCGTGTTCGGCCCCGGTCTCAATCCCTTCGCACCCCACGGCATGGGAAACTACTCTCGCTAAATTTCTCTCCTTTCTTTGATTGCTTTCTTGAATTAAGCTTTTACTGTGAGACTGAGGGACGTCTTTAGGTTCTTTATTTTTTTTTCCCGGAAGAAGTAAGGTATTCGATTTGGGTGGTGAGATATGCCGCAGGAACAGGGAGACGGGCGGAATAGGCGGTTGATGTTGTCGAGGAGGCGGTCATTTAATCAGGGGTTGAAAGAGGGGGATGATAGGGGCTGGACATTGCTTCACATCGGTGCTCGTAAAGGAGATCTCAGAGAGGTTGGTTTTTCTGTTAGATTTATTCGTTATTTTCTCTATTTTGTTTGTTGATAAAATTTTTGTTTGTAACTAGAAATTTATGGTGAATATGTTGGAATTGACTAGAAAAGGACTGGTTAGGACTCTACTTTCTGAACTTGAAAGAAAAGCAGAGACAAGATCCACCAAATTGTAAACTCTCCTATAATTTGGTTCAGGAATTGTCAGGAAAGGGAGAGATGATACTAATGAATGTTAGCAAACGATTGCTAGTTTTTGAGAGTGAGAGGGGATAGTTAAAGTTATAACAAGAAAATTAGTGAATGCTAGAAAACCGATTACTCGTTTCATCACCATTATTTTTTTGGGATTAATAGATGATTCAACTAGACCATCCCATTGTATCAATACGATATTAATGAAGAATACATTACAAATAAAATGTTGGCAGCAAAAGCCCAAAACAGAGAAACTAAGAAGCATACAATGGCAGATATAACATAAGAATATACAAGCAAAAGACCATTGCTAGAGGAGCGAACTAAGCAATGGCAGTAGCTAAACCTCATGACTTGTAGTCTTCAACCTGTAACTATATGATCTTGCGTCAATTCACAAAAACACACATTCGACCAATATCATCAAGTACTCCATCATCAATATGCTCTCATTCCCACACATCCATCAATTAGGTTCATACATTCCTTACAATAAAGATGATTGCAGTAACAAAAGAGATGTTAATACTAGTAGTCTCTGAGAGTTATATGAAATGACACATGCAATTACATCAAGCCATGGAATTATCCCACAGTTCACACACTCACACTAGCAACTCTCATCATAGGACGTCTCTATCTCGCAAAACCACCTCCCTCCTTGTTAGTGCCATTTGCTTGTCCCATATTCACCCTCAATTTCTTTTTTGAGGACTCCTACCCATGACAGAATATCATTAAAAATTGTGGATAACACATTGTATGGAATTATTGCAATTATTGAAACAAAACGAATTATGATCTAGCTTAATGTTCGACATGGTAGCATCAATAGAAAGTTCCCATTTAATTATCATATTAAAATGCACTTTATTTTCTCTCCACTCATCCCATAGCACGTCTAAGGATGGTGGTGACTAAAAATATTAAAACCCGCACAAATCACGTACCATATAGATTTAGCTCTCTTGCATTTGAAGAAAAGATGCCTTCGATGTCAAACCACATCTAACACATGTCTCATCAACCGGAATACGTATTCTAAGATTAGCCTTTGTGAGGATCACATTATTGCTTTAAAGGGCTGGACAAACTTTCACCTTATTTGGGGCAAGGCCTTGCCATACGAGGGTACACACGTGTGACCTTAAACATTGACTTGACTGAGAATTTCCCCGAAGGTTCCCAATTCCACTCTATCGAATCAGTAGTATCCACTTGAGGCCTATTCCTAGTAGCAAGGAGTGACAACATCAAACTTAACTTCTCATTTGAAGTGATACTAAGCTCACATGAAAACCTAGGTCGCTACTCACCTCTTTGCCATACATCCATACATCCTTTACCAACTCATCTTTGTTTACACATGTATCGAAAAGGTCAGGATATAATGATGCTAGTAAGTTGGGACCATACTATTTATCCAATCAAAACCTAATCTCACTATCATTACCTAACACTGCATTAGCATGAAAAACAACTCCCTTTTTTGCATTGCCAGAGATTCGACACTCGCATAGATTGAGATAACCCACTGTTGCCGCTGGATTCAGTGTGGGGACAATAGACAGAATTTGTAGGTTCGCAGGAACTCGAACAGGCTGGATCTCACTTCTTCCTTGTTGACAAGGTGGCTCATTGGTGCTCCCACGGACCTGCACAAACGTTCGAAATACCGAGATGGATTCCGGCGACGAACCCTCCGATGCTCTTGTCAATACCAAAAAAAGTAATAGGAAAGAGCTCAAGTGCGTAAAGAGTGATCACCTGTAGTAATTGGAGGTAGCGGGTATTTATAGCCGCCATGGGATCCGTTTCGGGATAAGAACGAATTCCTACTTCCCGGAGTGACTGGATTGAAGTGGTTGTAACCACCTCCAGCGGATAAGGATGAACTAGGATCTCCCTTATCATGTTTGAACTGTTCCTTAACGGGTTTGGACCTGTTCTTAGCTGAACAGATCCGTTCATGGGTTGACGGGTCCAAGAGGAGAGACCCGGTTCCCAATTTGGACCCGTCCGTAGGGAAAATTACCATCTTGCCCCTGCGACTTTAAGATTCGTGTCCACTTTGAACGGTTCCGATTTAACCCCATTTTTAGCCATATCACGAGTCCCCTATTTTCAAAGACTGCGTTACAGCCTTGTGGGAGTAGTTTTGTTGTTCTAATGGCGTATAGGATTTTAACGGAGTTCTCAAAGGGTGGTCGAATCTCGCCTGAGGGGTGACGGTGCTTTTCTGAGCTGGTAGCATGCTCAGAGTTGCTTCTTGGTTCCTTTGGATTTTTGGTAATTTTTCTCGATTTTCAACTATTTTTTGGACCATTTATCAAATTTTGCGAAGCAATGCCTTATTTTTCAGGAGCACTAATTAATTGTTCCAACTAATAATTATTCACCCAGGGGCTCAAGAACACTCCCCCGAATTTATAATTATTTTTTAGAATTTTTACTTAATTTTCCTGAATTTTTGGGCATTTTTCGCAATTTTTAAATAAATAATCCGAATTAATAATTAAAAAAAATAATTTTAATCACCTATTTATGACGTGGCCGAATCTGTATCGTCCATCAGCTAGGGGCACGAAGATCTGGGTGATCTGACGATCGTGAAGGAAGCGAACTTTGCCCGTTTGGAGGTTGGTGGCAATTGACCTCGGGGCGTTCGATGAGGTCCAGGGGAACGATGCGTGGCATGTGGGCCCCTGGCTATTCTCGCGTTCAGGCATCAGTGGCAAGCGACTTCGGAAAGTTTGCCGAAGCCTGAGAGAGCGACTCGTGGCGTTTGGGCCCTTCCTCTTCGCCTCCTGTATGTCGGTGGCATTCGACTTCGAAAAGCATGCCGAGGTTCGTGGGGGCGACACGTGGTAGGTGGGCCCCTGGCTATCTCGTGTTCAGTCATCAGTGGCAAACGACTTTGGAACCTCTGTCGACGAATGAGAGAGCGCCACGTGGCCTGTGGGACCCTGGGGCCGTTGACCAGTCAACGCATTTTCTTGCGTTTCGACATCGGTGGCAATTGATTTCAAAACCTCTGTCGACGAATGAGCGAGTGCCACGTGGCCCGTGGGACTCTGGGACCGTTGACCAGTCAGTGCATTTTCTTGCGTTTCGACATCGGTGGCAATCGACTTCGGAACCTCTGTCGACGAGTGAGAGGGCGCCACATGGCCTGTGGGACCCTGAGGCCGTTCACCAGTCAACGCATCTTCTTGCGTTTCGACATCGGTGGCAATCGACTTCGGAACCTCTGTCGACGAATGAGAGAGCGCCACGTGGCTTGTGGGACCCAGGGGCCGTTGACCAGTCAACGCATTTTCTTGCGTCTTTTCACTAAATGGGCCAGACCTTTGCGCTCTTGGGGGCCCTTTTGCCTCGGTAGGCGTGCCACCAACCTTAGTCCCTTAAATCTCCACCCCCACTATCATTTGCTCATTACTCTTGCTTTTTACTTGGGCGATAATTTTACTCTGTGAGAGCTTCCGATGAGTTTTCACCGTCTTCTGGTGTGTTTTCCGACTGTAGCTTTCAAATCAAGGTAACTCCATACTTGGTTTATTTTCGCTTTTAGAAAATGTTTATCGACCCTTCGAGGAAGGAGACGTCCTCCCCCCTTCTTGCCCCCGAGGCCTCCTCTAGTCATGTCCCCCCAACCGACAAGGGAAGGCCGTGGTAGGGCAGACTTCGGTAGTCGTTGAGACGAGGATCCTGGAGGACCGGAGGATGGGGGAGTTCGGAAGAATGCTTGGGGTTCTGACAGGACTGTCGAGGGTTCGAGAGCTTCCAGGGGACCAGGCGGAGCGGATAATGTATGGGATGGCTCGGAGCTTCGAGGAAAACGAGGCCAGGGAGTCATCGGAAGCGGACGAGACGATCTCCATCCTTACCGAGGAGGACTTGGCGAGGATTAGGTATGCTTTCAAATTCCGCAGGAGTTCGACTTGATGCTCCCAGGGCCAGGGGTGAGAGCCAACTCGCTAGTGCTTGTCGACATGTGCTTCTGGCCAGTCGACACGTTCTTGGCGGGGGTTCGGCTCCCCCTGCACCCCTTTGTCGCCGAAGTGGTGAGGTGGTTCCGTGTCAGCCCCGTTCAGTACATGCCGAACGTGTGGAGGCTGATAAACGGGTTCATCCTCCATTGTCAGGCAACGAGTCTTTAGCCGAAGCTGAGTGTGCTCCGAACTGTGTACCGGATGCATCAACAGCACAAGAACGTGTACCGGTTCTATTTGGCTCCGAGGTTCGGGACGAAGTTGGTCAGTTGTTCGGACTCGATAAAGAATTGGAGAGATAAGTATTTCCTAATCCGAAGTCGAGGGCCATGGGGGATCCCCACAGTTTGGGTCGATTCGGTGCCAAAGAAGGTTAAGCAAAGCCCGAACCTCAGCACTGAGGAGGAGGCTATGGTTCGGATGTTGCTTGATCGTCCAAAGTTCGATTGGAAGGACTTGACCGAGGAGGCGCTCTTCCGGGGGGGGGGGCTTATCTCGATAAACCCTTGTACGGCTTTGTTTTGTTTTTTTTTTTGCGCTGTTGGAAAAGTAGGTTTTTTTCTTAACCTTTTTCTCTCCTGCAGAATCATTGAACTTCGACGACTTGGTGTCGCAGCATGGGGCCCTGAGCAGCAAGGCTCCGAAGAAGAGGAAGAGAGTTACCTCGAAGAACACTTCGGAGACAGTACTGGCCCACCGCACCGTAGTGGAGCAGCTAGGGAGACGTCCCCCCTCGGTTCCGAAGCCTTCGGCTGCAGCTGCCACTTTGGCTTCGACTGAGACGAGAATCTTCTCGATATCGGCAGCCCTAGGGCTAGAGGCTCCGTCCTTGACTGCCGAAGCTAAGGTGTTCCTGACCGAGGAACGCAAGAAGATCTTTGTTGCGGACTGGCAGGTCCGTAAGCTTGACGGGTTTTTGGGCGACTCAGCGGCGTGCATGTAGGTGGTTCGGCACCTTGCCACGCCGAAGGACGAAGCGGCGATGGAGGCGGGCAGCGTGGGGGACGACGCCCTCGAAGTCGCTCGCTCAGCGATGTCGGTAAGTTTCGAAGTCCAAATTTTCTTTTGCCAAGTAATTAGTTTTTTTATTTTTTCTAAAACAGTTCAAGTCCCATACTCCGCAGATCACGTGCCATTTCAGCTATTTGATGAAGAAGGTGGCCGAACAGGAAAAAGAGTTGAGGCTCGAGGCGGATAAGGCTCGGATCGCCAAGGAGCTCGAAAAGGTGAAGGCGGAGGCCGAGTCAAAGAACTCGAGGTTGGTGCACCTCGAAGCCGTGGTCGCCAAGCTGGAGGCGGACAACGCTCGGCTCCTTGAGGCTGCCGAGGAGTCAGGCAAGCACAAGGAGGACGCCGTAGCTGCGGCGAAGCTGGAGGCGGCGAAGGAGGCCGAGGTGCAGGCCTTAGAGAAGGTGAAAGAGGCCGAGGAGCAGGCCATGGAGAAGGCGAAGGGGTCCCTGATCGTAAACATGGCGAAGGCATATGCTCGGGCCATAGACGGGGTGAGGGGAAAGTTTCCTGAAGTTGATTGCGCCGGGTGGCGTCTCTTTTCGGACCCTGTCCCCGACTTCGACGATGTCTCCGAAGGTGATGTAGAGGACGAAGAAGGAGAGGAGACCGAGGTGGTCGAAGTTGGTGAGGTTGAGGCCGAGGGGGAGGCTCCGTCGGAGGCTGAGCCCCTGGCCATTGTGGCCCCTGGGGAGGGTCCTTCAACAGAGGTTGACCCCTGATCCGTCTTGCATCTTATTTCTCTCTTTTTGTTTTTTTGCTTTTTACTTATGTAGTGTCGAACTGCGGACTGGCCACCGCTTGTAATCTTAAAATTTTTAATGGCCTCGAGTGAAACAACTCTTTTTTTTTTGGAACAATTGTTCGGACACTCTTTCGAACAAGTGTCAGAGCTCGGCATTGCTTTGAAACTCACTCTTGAACAAGCGTTAAAACACTTTTTTTTTCTTTTTTGAACAAGTGTCAGAGTTCGACATTGCTCTCGAGTTTTGTAGTGGTTGTGTTTGAACTCGCAGTTTCACTTGGCCTTTTCAGATCGTCGAAGTACTACCACTCGACGAAGTGTCTCGAGAGGCCGAGGTATCTCGCCTTCGGTCTGACCTCGGAGTTGCTAGGCTCGCTCTTTCTCGAAGTCGAGAGAGGGTCCTCAAGAGTGAGGCAGAACTAAGTCATCACTAGTTAACACTGGCGTGTCGTACCTCCGAACTGAAGCGACTGAAGGAGCAAGCTCGGGAGGTGCCTCCTGAAGTGGGGGAGGGGCGTCCCTCGAAGGCCAGCAAGCAAGGCAAGAAGTTAGAGTCCATTCGACAGTCTTTGTTCGAGGCTAGAGCGGAGAGAGATGGTCTAAAGAACGTGGTGCTCGAAAAGAGTCTGAAGATGGCGCAGCTTCGGCAGACCATCACCGAAGCTTCTCGTGTGGGTAATACGAGTCGAACGCCTCGGCTAAAGATTAAGGTAACAGATAACTCGCTGAAGGAGCGAATCGTTGAGTTAGAGGCGGAGATTCACCGGTTGCGACGTCTTTCGGAGGGGAGCAACGTTAGGACCACTTCTTGCGTCCGAGGTGAGTACTCGCAGGGACAATCGTTTCACGAGTTGGCATTACGTTCGCCTCCCACCTTGGGGCATCCTGGAGACGCACAGAGCGGAGTGGCTGGCTCGTCGAGCGGGGCCTCGGCCGGCGCAACTCTCAGAGACAACTAAGCTCGCCCTCTTAGAGACCCCCAGGGGTGTAAGGGTCGCAGCGACAAGGTGTTCACCGACCTCGTTTGTCGCTCAAGAGGAGTATTCCACTCCCTAGGAGGCGTTAGAGCGTCTCCCTTGTAATTTTGTTGTCTTCTTTGCACGAGTTTTGTATCTTAATGTAAAGATGAGTAGTTGGTCTTGTAATTAGACTTGTAATCTCAAACTTGAATGAAATAGTACTTGTTTTGTGACTTGCGCGCTTTGTTGGTGTTTGTAACTATCGACAGTTGTGGGAGCAATTCCGAATGGTGAATCGCTTCCTACTTGCTTATAAGCATGTAGTTGAAGCAGAATCAAACCAAGTGTTAGACTCCAAACTTGTCGTTTAGAGAGTATCAACGGTTGTGGGAGTAATTCCGAATGGTGAACCGCTTCGTACTTGCTTAGAAGCAAGTAGTTGAAGCGAAATCGAACCAAGTGTTAGACTCCGAACTTGTCGTTTAGAGAGTCAACGGCTGTGGGAGCAATTCCGAATGGTGAACCGCTTCGTACTTGCTTAAAAGCAAGTAGTTGAAGCGAGATCGAACCAAGTGTTGGACTCCGAGCGCGTCGTTTAGAAAGTATCAACAGATGTGGGAGCAATTCCGAATGGTGAATCGCTTCGTACTTGCTTGGAAGCAAGTAGTTGGAGCGGGATCGAATCAAGTGTTGGACTCCGAGCGTGTCGTTTAGAAAGTATCAACGGCTGTGGGAGTAATTCCGAATGGTGAACCGCTTCGTACTTGCTTGGAAGCAAGTAGTTGAAGCGAGATCGAACCAAGTGTTGGACTCCGAGCGCGTCGTTTAGAAAACATCAATAGCTGCAGGAGCAATTCCGAATGGCGATCCGCTCCATACTCGCTTAGAAGCGGGCAGTTGAAGCGAAGTCGAACCAAGTGTTGGACTCCAAGCATGTTGTTTTAATGTGATTTTGTTTTTGGTAAGTAGAGTTAGACTACCCAAAAATGGAGAACTTGAGAAGTAGAGATTTGGTAAGTAGAGTTAGACTATACCCAAAAATGGAGAACTTGAAAAGTAGAGATTTCTTTTTATCGAAAACAATTGGGCGGCCGCTTCTAAGTTGCGAGCCTGCCTTTACACTTTGATAAAAAGAAAATACAAGTAAGGACTTTAGACATGTCTTTTGGGGCGCTCTTGGGGAAGTTGCTTGGAGTGGTGTTTAGACACCCTCTCGGTACTTCATCAAGTGCTCCGCGTTCCATGTCCTCGGTATCTTCCTGCCTCCCGGGTCTTCGAGTTGATACGCTCCTGGGCGAATAACTCTGGAGATCCTATATGGTTCTTCCTAATTGGGTGCCAATTTGCCTCTTTTGCTTGGATCGGAGATCGACAACTTTCTGAGCACTAAGTCACCCTCTTTTAGGTTGGCTGGCCGTACCCTCTTATTGTAAGCCTGAGTGATCCTACGGCGGTAGGTCTCTTGCTGAATTGCGGCTTTCTCGCGGACCTCGTTAATGATGTCTAGGCAGTTACGAAACTGGTTCGCATTCTGCGCTTCACTGTAAGCTATGAGTCGGGGTGAAGGCAGACCCACCTCCAAAGGGATGAGAGCTTCGGATCCGTACGTGAGGTTAAATGGGGACTCTCGTTGGAGTTCTTTTGGTGGTGCGATAGTTGCAAAGCACATTGGGGAGTTGTTCGACCCATAGCCCCTTAGTGGATTTGTCAAGCCTCTTCTTCAAGCCAGAGATGATTTGTCGGTTTGCGTTCTCAGCTTGGCCATTGGACTGGGGGTGAGCTACCGAGGAGAACCGTTGCTGAATACCGAGGTCGGCGCAAATGTTGTGAAAGGTCGCTCCCGTAATTGAGTCCCGTTGTCGGTTACGAGGATGCGAGGTACCCCGAACCGACAGATGATGTTCTTCCAAAAGAACTTCTGGACCTTATGCTTGGTGATTGTCGAAAGAGGTTCAGGCTCGATCCATTTTGAGAAGTAGTCTATTGCTACCACTAAGAACTTCAGCTGGCCCGGTGCTGGAGGGAAGGGTCCGAGCAAATCCATTCCCCACATTGCTAAGGGGATTAGACTCGCCAAGGAAGTGAGTTGTGCTTGGGGCAGGCGACGGATTGGGGCGAACTTATGGCAGGAGTCGCACTGGCGGACGTACTCTTCGGAGTCACTTAGTAGTGTGGGTCAGAAGTAGTCGTAGTTCAAGAGTTTCCGGGCGAGGGATCTCGCTCCCAAGTGCGCGCCACATACACCATCATGGGCCTCCTTAAGGGCGTAGAGCGCTTCCTCCGGGAAGAGACATCTCAGATAGGGTTGCCCGTCTATCTGGGTGTAGGAGTGTTTGCACATGACCCCATCCAGGAGTGTGTATCGCTCGGCTCGTGTTTTGATCCTCCTTGCCACTTTCGGGTCTTCGGGAAGGACTCCGTTTCAGAGGTACTCAATGAGGGCTTCATCCAGTTTTTCCCAAGTGTTAGGGGGTAGGCTTTCATTGGCTCTGGGTCGTCTTCATCAATACTTGGTCTGAGAAGGACCTCTATCAAGATGGTCCTCTCTAAACCTTGGAGGGAGGAGGCGAGCTTAGAGAGAGCATCCGCCTGTGCGTTTTTCTCTCGAGGGACGCGCTGGAGTTGAACATCTTCGAATAAGGCTAGAAGCTCCCTAACCTTCGCCAAATACTTGGTTATACGCTCGTCCCTTGCCTCGTATTCTCCGGACATCTGGTTGACTAACTGGGAGTCGCTGAAGACCCTTACGCGCTGGGCGCCTGCCTTACGAGCCATGCAGAGCTCGCTATGAGGGCCTCATACTCTGCCTCATTGTTTAATGCCGGGAAGTTTAGGCGGAGGGAGTATTGGAGGACGAAAGCGTCGGGGCCAGTTAAGATGACGGCAGCCCCGCTTCCATCGGTGCAAGAGGACCCGTCTACATAAACGGTCCAGACCAAGGGGTCGGCAAACGACCCGCATGAGTTGGGAATGGTGTTCACGATGAATTCGGCCAGAGCTTGGGCCTTTATTGCCGTTCTGGGCTGGTAGTTGATGTCATGCTAACTCAGCTCGATGGACCACTTCATGAGCCGCCTGGAGGTTTCGGGCTTGTGGAGAACTTGTTTCAGCTGCTGGTCAGTAAGGATGACCACCGAATGAGATTGGAAGTAGGGGCGGAGCTTCCGGGCTGTCATGACCAGGGCGAGGGCCATCTTCTCTAGCTTTGGGTAACGGAGTTCGGCGTCCCGGAGCATCTTACTCACGTAATAGATGGGCTTCTGCGCCTCATCCTCTTCCCTTACAAGGACCGCGTTGAGCGTCTGTTCCGAAGCTGTGAGATAGAGGTAGAGGACCTCCCCACGTGCGGGCTTGCTCAGAAGCGGGGGGTTAGCTAAATATTCCTTTAGCTTATTGATGGGCTCCTGCTGCGCCGTCCCCATTCGAAGCCTTTAGCCCTCCTGAGGGTCTTGAAGAAGGGGAGACACTTTTTCCCGGACTTGGAGAGGAATCGCCCGATCGCGGCGAGGCGCCCCGTGAACCTCTGTACCTCTTTGACGTTGGAGGGGGGAGCCATTTTGAGAATGGCCTGGATCTTTTCGGGGTTGGCCTTTATGCCTCTCTGGTAGACCATAAACCCCAGGAACTTGCCCGATGAGACACCAAACGCACACTTGTTCTGGTTTAGTCTCATATTGTGCCTCCTGAGCACCCCGAAGGCTTCTTGAAGGTCGAGAGTGTGCTCCTGCTCTCGGGTGCTCTTGACCAACATGTCGTCTGCGTAGACTTCCATGTTTCGGCCAATTTGGTCTTGGAAGACCCTATTCACAAGGCGCTGATATGTAGCTCCCGCATTTTTCAAACCGAACGACATGACTCGGTAGCAATAGAGGTCCTGGTTCGTCACAAACGAGATCTTCAGGATGTCAGGAGGGAACATCCGGATTTGGTTGTACCCCGAGAAGGCGTCCATGAAACTGAGGAGCTCGTGCCCAGAGGTCACATCGATCAGGGCGTCGATGCTGGGAAGGGGGAAAGGGTCCTTCGGACACGTCTTATTGAGATCGGTGAAGTCATTGCATATTCTCCAGCTCCCATTGGCCTTCTTGACCATCACCACATTGGAGAGCCACTCAGGGTAGTTTACCTCTTGGATAAATCAGGCATTGAGGAGTTTCTAGACCTCCTCTTTGATCGCCTATTGTCGCTCGGGAGCAAACTTCCGCCTCTTCTGTTGGACAGGCTTGATCCCAGGGGTGATGCTTAGACGATGCATTGAGAGCTCCTCTGAGATCCCGGGCATATTGGCTATAGTCCAGGTGAAGAGATCACGGTTCTCCCGTATGCACCGAGAGATATCTTGCTTAATAGAGGGGGAGAGAGCCTTGCTGACGCGGAACGTCTTAGTGGTATCTTGACTATCTTCTTCGGAGAAGGCCACTTCCTCTAATTCGTCCACAGGCTCGGAGATAGTTTGACCGCATTCCTGAGAAAGTTCGAGCGCTTCAAAGAGAGAACTAAACACCCCATCGAGGTCATATAGATATAGTACTTCCGAGCCGCTTCTTGGCTTCCCCTCACTTCTCCCACTCCTGAGGGCGTGGGGAACTTCATCTTCATGTGGTAGGCTGAAGGGATGGCTTGAAGTGCGGTTAAACCTGGTCTACCCAGGATAACATTATAGGCGGTCTTGACGTCTACCACCATGAAATCCATTGGCTCCGTGCGGGTTGGAGGGGCCTTGCCAGCAGTTACGTCGAGGGTTATAACTCCCTCGATCGTCATCGGGACCCCCGTAAACCCGTGAAGAGTGTAGCCTGCGGGCTTGAGCCGGTCCCTCGACAGCTGAAGGCCCTTGAAAGCCTCCAAGAAAAGGATGTTGACGGAGCTGCCGTTATCCACCAAGATTCGACGAACGTCGAAGTTCGCCATTCGGAGGTTGATGACGAGGGCATCGCAGTGGGGTGTGCAGACGCCCTCCAGGTTTCTATCGGAGAACGTCATCGGGACTCCTTGTCCCTTGGGGGGAGGATGACTCCGTACGGAATTGACTTCCCTAACAAAGGCTTTTCGGGAGGAGTTAGAATCTCCTCCCATTAGGCCTTTGTGTATCAGGTGCAGGATGGCCTCCGCTTCGACCTTCGGAGCCTCCACATGTTGTTCTACTCGCCTGTTAGCCCTCCTGGGCGGCGGGGGCGGATCGGCTCTATCCTTCCTGACGAAGCGAGTGAGCTGCCCTCTCTGGATGAGGGCGTCAATCTCGTTTTTCAGGGCTCGACATTCATCGGTGTCGTGCCCGTGGTCCTGGTAAAAACGACACCACTTATTCCGATCTCTCCTCTTTTCTGGAGTATTCATCTTGGAGGGAGGCGGTAGGAGGCCCTCGTTCCCGTTCTCCATCAGGATGGCAGATACACTCGCGTTAAGCGGAGTGAATTTCTCGAACCGAGGAGGAGGGCGACGCTGCCCCCCATTCTCCTTTTGGAGCTTCTTAGCTCCGTTCGCACCCTTCCGCTTGTTCGCGGAAGACGACGCCTCAAAGGTGGGGCGGTGGAGAGCTTCTTCCACTCGGATGTACTTTTCGCTCCGGAGTAGGAGCTCTGAGAAGTCCCGAGGGGGCTTCTTGACGAGGGACGCCCTGAGGTCAGCATTGAGGACGTTGGACTGGAAGGCGACAGTGGCCACCGAGGGTTCCAAGGAGGCGATGGATCTGGCCTCAGCAGTGAAACGCTTGACATAGTCCCTCAGTCGTTCGCCCTTCTTTTGGCTGAGAAACAATAGGGAGACGCTCGTCTTCTCCGTGCGGCGATTGCTCACGAAATGCGTGAGAAAGAGACCCTCGAACTGATCGAAGGAGAAGATAGATGCCGGTGCAAGTCGAGAATACCACTCCCTGAGCCGGCCCCTTGAGTGTGGCCAGAAAGGTCTTGTAGAGGAGGGTGTCGGATGCATGATGGATTATCATTAGAGTTTTGAAACTCTCAATGTGATCCGCAGGGTCTGTCTCCCCGGTGTAGGTCTCGAAGTGTTGAGGCTTGAAGTTGTCGGGGACTGGGGCCTCCATGATGGCGCGGGAGAATGGGGACCTGCTTGGACGGAGGTCCCTCGACCGCCGCTCTTCGTCCCGGTCGAGCTGGTCGTGGCGCCTTTCCATCTCGTGGAGACGGCGGTAGACTGACCGAACGACGGGGGTGACTCGGAGTAGGGCACAGACTTCGGGAGCGGTAGTGGTGATCGGGAGAAGGGCGGCGATGGCTCGGAGCCGGCCTGGAACTTCGAGAGCGACGGTGATAACTCGGAGCCGGCCTAGGGCTCAGGGAGCGGCGAGGATGACGAGGAGCTGGCCGAGGGCTGGATGCCTGAGGGCCATTGTTGGGGGCGGCGTGGAGCGCCCGAAGGACCGCCTCCTGAAATTGTTGAAACTCCGCCCTTGTGACGGGGGCCTCCTGCTCGCGATCGGCTCGTGCTGCGGTCTGATCGGCGTGGCGACCAATCCCCTGGGTGCTCCCAGCGAGGGTCCGCCTCTCCTCCAGATGAGTCCGAAGATCGGGCCCTGGCTCGGTTTGCCGATTGTTGAGCACGTCCCGCAGATCCTTTGGCGTAGGAGGACTATGAGAGGCCATAGAATCTGTGGAGGCGTTGTGGATGGACACCCGAACCTGATGTACAGGTTGCTTGTGGCGGCTTCGCCTAGAGGGCTCCCCCACAAATTCCTGGGGCACTGTAGGTTGCAGAATAGACTGGGGAGCCTGCTGCTCGAGCTGCAGGGTCTGCGGGACGGGTGGAGGGAGATCCTCCAGAGGAGGAGGATGAGAAGTGGTTGTTCGGTTGGAGTTTGCGGACTTCCTCTTGGGAGGCATGACTAGGAGTAGCCTTGGCTGAAGGAGGAAGGTGGGGTTGCTTGTCGAGTAGTTTTCCACAGACGACGCCAATCTGTTGCCGCTGGATTCGGTATGGGGGCAATAGACAAAATTTGTAGGTTCGCAGGAACTCGAACAGACTGGATCTCACTTCTTGTTGACAAGTTGACTCCTTGGTGCTCTCGTGGACCTGCACAAACGTTCGAAATACCGGGATGGTTCCCGGCGACGAACCTTCCGACGCTCTTGTCAATACCAGAAAAAGTAATAGGAAAGAGCTCAAGTGCGCAAAGAGTGATCACCTGTGGTAGTTGGAGGTAGGGGGTATTTATAGCCGCCATGGGATCTGTTTCGGGATAAGAACGAATCTCTACTTTCCGGAGTGACTGGATTGAAGTGGTTGTAACCACCTCCAGCGGATAAGGACGAACTAGGATCTCCTCCTATCCTGTTTGAACTGGTCCTTAACGGCTTTGGACCTGTTCTTAGCTAAACAAATCCATTCAAGGGTTGGCGGGTCCAAGAGGAGAGACCCGGTTCCCAATTCGGACCCGTCCGTAGGGGAAATTACCATCTTGCCCCTGCGACTTTAAGATTCGTGTCCACTTTGAACGGTTCCGATTTAATCCCATTTTTAGCCATATCACCCACAAACATTACTTTCTTTCTTTTACGATACTCCGTGAACCATCGGGTCCATAGGGCATTAGGACGTCTATGATTCTCCCCCCACCATTTACTCAAACAGTTCATGGTTCATATCCTTAAGGTTTTTAATCCCTAGCCCTCATGCCTCTTTACTTTTGCACTATCTCTCCTGCTTAGGGAGGTTCGTTCCTTTCGATGCCACTGATCCCCTCCATAGAAAATCTGTTTTGTGAGGTTAGATCTGGGCCTTTGATTTTGGGGGGGGGGGGGGATTGAAGGAGAGCCACTTGATAGCTTTCTTTGTGTTTTATTATATAGATTGTATAATGTAATTAATGACATGAATCAATCACGGTAAATATTCGCAGAATTCAACAACAATATAAAAAAGAATGTAATATAAATATATAAATAAATTGAATTTGTATTGATTAAAAAAAAAATGTATTAGTTAATAGACTTATCTGACTTTGCATATACACAAACAATAGAGAGACAAAATTTTCATATTATCTTAGCTTAAGGTCATATATTGAAAAACTTATATGCAAAAAGTAAAACAAAAGAAAGTTATATATTCACAATAACATTAGTGTGTCGATTTTGTCGATTTTGGCTAAAATCCACACATTTCGGCTCAAAACGAAATGGAGTATAAAATCAGTGATTTCGTATTGGCAAGCTAGCCGAAAGAAAATTTCGGCCGTATCGGCCGAAATTTAAAACAATGATTACACTTATTAACCTTTGAAATACGATCCGATTTGGCCAATCTTTAAAATCTTACTTGAGAGTTGGGAAACAGAAGTTCTGTACTAGGATTAAATACACATGAAGATTGGTAACATTACCACTGTAACTCTGGGGGTAGTTTCTTTATCTGCAGCTCTCTCTTGATGACTATCCAAAATTATCAAATTACATAATGTATAAGTGGCAGCTTTTGATGTCACTAACTTTTTTTTTCCTTTTTAGGTTAGGCGACTTTTGGATGAAGGCATGGATGTTAACCTGCCTGCGTGGGGCCCAAAATCTCAAGGTGAGACCCCTCTACACCTTGCTGCTGAAGGTGGACACATAAGGGTTATGGATGAACTGCTTGAGCGTGGTGCAAATATAGATGCCAGAACCAAAGGCGCTTGTGGCTGTAAGTTGTTTGGACAAGTTGTTATGTTATATTGGAGTTTTAGCTCTGTTTGTTCGTGCTTACATTTACCGTTATGAGCTGTCTACACTCTTGTTTTTTCCTAAATAAAAAAAATTAGAAAATCGTTTGCTATTTGTGAACTGAAGTGAACTAGAATTCTCATATTGGACTCACATGCTCTGTGCCAATTTTCATTTATGATTTTGGACTTGTATATGCTTTCGACCCTCAAAGGATACTTGAAAAGCCCTTCAGTTTTCTGAGCACTTAGAAGGGTCTTTTTTTTAAAATATCAAAATGCCCTTAAGTATTATTATTTTTTATTTATTAAAAAACATTTTTTGGTGGAAGTGTAATTATTTTTTATAATATATATACTAGTTGATATTTGCCGTACACCAAGTGCATGCGGCTTGGTGTATATAATTTTCTATAATGGCAACCAAATTTAATATCTCTAATACAGTAAGATTAAAATTCAATATTTAAAAAAATATTCTCGAGTAAATCTTTCATTCAGTAAAATACTTGTCTCAACTCTAATGATAGAATCATCTTCCATGCCTATTAAGTACTAAAGCACATAAAATCCAAAATTCCATTAGAAGTATGTTTAATTTTGATATTTTGAAATACACCGTAATCAAGCATGTAATCAGGCAAGTGACATCTATCTGTAGTGATATGTTTTGCACAAGTAATTTAATATATATATATTAAATGGAGAAAGTAACTATGCAAATGACAGCTTGACAATTAGTTGGAATTCACATTACCTTATCCGACTATCTGAGTTTCATGGTACTTAACCTTATGAGCACATATCCAGATTAGCAACTGCACTCTTAGTGCAATACAACTTTCTTTCTTCAGCGTTTTCTTGTCAAGCTCATTAGTAATTAGTGAGATCCTTCAGTCATTTTGCATTCTCATTGAATATTTACTTTTCCATATGGATACTGAATTCTTCATCTTAGCTAACATTAGTTATAGTTTTTATACCATGATAAAAAAATTGCCTGTCTCGAACATACAGTTCTACATAAGAAAAATGACTTAATAATGGCCACATTTTGTGTGTGTGTTAAAGTTTGGAAGGTAGGAAAGCGCCCTACTATTTCATTAATAACAATAACCATGTTTACAAAAAGGAGTTGCAAACATTATCTGCACAAAATGTGGGGTATACTTACCTCAGGTGAAAGATATGAGAGAATGATAGACAGTTAGAGGACTTTTGTTGTACACCCACTAAAATCCTTTGTGGTATAAGTATCCTCCTAAAATCAGAGATGTGCTCAGCAAAAATAGGAACAATCAAATTATAGTTGCCGTAAAAAAATCTTACAATCCAACATAGAAGAGCAACTAAGCAATCTAGACAAAAAAGGCTCTAGGAATAACTGACTGTTGCAGAAAAGTTCTTGTATCAGTTCCCTACTTGCTACCATGATTGATATGCACCAATTCATTCCTCCAAGTTGTTCCCTACTAAGTTGCTACCATGATTGATATGCACCAATTCATTCCTCCAAGTTTGCTTCTTTTTTTTCTTTTTTTCTTTTGGGAAGAATCCATGTTTCTTCTTGGACCCCTCTTCTTCAACAACACTCAGTGTAGTATCCTTTGCTTTATCTTGAACTAATTTAGCTGCATTTACCCATGAGATTTAGGAGAAAAAGTCTCATCCTAAACTCGGCTCCCGCTGAAAATGTCCTAATTTCCTAACCATAAAGTAGGAAAGTCACCCGCATCAATAGCTCTTTGTAGCTTGCCTTGTCTCTTACCTTCTATTGTAACCGCGGTCGAAGAGGAAAAGAAATAATTAACACTTCTTAGCTAATTACCGCAATTTTGAAGTCACTATATCATATTATTTATGAGATAGGATATATGGAAGTAGTAAACCTATCTAGTTCCAGTTCAAGATAGAGCTAAAGGCATGATAACTTAAGTCTCAGCATGTAGTAAATAAATTGACCAATCATGACGTCTATGAGATGATAAATGTAGCTCAGTGTAAGTTTTGCCTTTCGATCGGTTACAAAGATTCTAAACTATGAAACATCTTCTTCTGGCTCCTAAGGCTGAGTTAAATCATTTAGACAAGGTGGAGGAGATAAAAGACGAGCTTGAGGCCCTCTGCTAATCAGTCTAATACATGTGTTAGTGTACAGATGGTGAATGCGGAGGAAAATCAATGCCTTCAATACCAAGAAAGATTCAGCTCTTATGATGAAACCATGTAGTTTATGATCGTATTATGATCGAGCGATTAAACAACCGTTGCAGCTATCTATGTCATCGAAATACCGTAATTTGTATTAGATGACAAAATAGTTGCAGGAGCTATACCATCTTTCGATTAAAAAAAACTACCTTCGCATGTTCTTTTCATATTAGTGTTTCATTTTTTTTCTAAGAAGACAGACTTTTCCATCTCTTCCATCAAAACACCCCAACTTAAAATATCCTCTTGCTAAAAATGGACAATGAATACTGCAACTTAGTATTGGGAATAGATAAACTATCAATTACACATCTAAGTCAAAGAAATCAGAAATCGTTGAATAATCTCAACTTGCCCCAATTTCAAGAGTAAAAAGAATCATAGAAACAATGTTTGAATATAGATTACTAGATAGAAAAAGGAGGAGAGCAGGGCCAAAATGTGAGGGAAAGAAGAGAAGAAGGGCAGCGAGGATGGCAAGCGATTGGACGGGGCAATGGGTTTGGAGAAAGAAAGAAGAAAAGGACCATAGCATACACAAATCAATGGCACTGTCAAGTGTCATGTTCTTGTATGATGGAAAAAAGGCTTGGCCAAATTTAGGCTTGTGCAGTAACTTTCTCTGCGCTGACATGAACTTAAATGAAGTAGCCTAACATTGAGAATAATTCTCTAATAGAAAATATTTGTATAAAATTTGATAGACAATATTCTTTTATTCTTTTACTTGTTTTATTTTGATTACATTACTTATCTCTACTCACATTAGCTTAATATGCAACAACTTGTGCTTCAACTTCCACCTCCATTTGCTAATTCTCAAGTTTCATTATTTTATTCTCCAGTCTCATATTTTCCAATTTTCACTCTTTCTTCTTACTGAATCGAATCGAACTGTCTCTTCTTAAGCTTCAGCTTTTCAGCTTGAATATGTGAACTTTTGCCTTCTCCACCTGAAGGTTTTTGAGACATCATAAACTGTTTTATTAACAAATCTGTCTTTGATTGTTCTTGAAATTTTGTGTTCATGACCAGAATGCTTTGCGATACGAACTGGTTTCCAAAGAATGCTTTGCGATACGAACTGGTTTCCAAAGCTTGGTTCTTCATGGTCCATCCCTAACTTACAATGCTTATGAGAATTAATTATTCACCATCATCCTCTTCCTCATCATCAGAATTTTCTTCATCTCCAGCATGATCATCTTGCTCAACCTATTTTGGGTTATTCTTGTCTTTGGTTCAAAAGAATTAACTGCAGGGACTGCTGAAGAGCAAGATTCGCAGACACTAAACTTATTGCAATTATGATAAGAACAACAATTAGGAATCTATGATAAGAACACATCACTTCATAAAAAAACCACATTGCGCTCAATTTTTTTCCTCATATCATCCTTTGTCCTATCAGATAGATTACCCATCATATCCAACATTGCAGGATTCTCCACAACCTTACAAGAAGTTCCCTTCCCTAAATATCTGTAAGCCTTTATTATTGAACTTGTGTTTACATTGTTGAGGGGATACATAACATCCCCTTTCAGCTAAGACTTTGGAAATTGACTTCCGCTTCTCACTACCAGAAGTACAAAATTTTCCTGTGATAGTAAGTACACAACATTAGAATATGATGAATAAATGATGTTAAAGGAGAGAGCAAGAGATACTACAATAAATGAGAAGCCTTACTATTCAATCTATTTTTGGATCCGTAGCATAATTATAGAAGCAACAAAGTTCTAATTTATGAAGCAAAAAAGAAATATTAGCTTCATTGTTTGTAACTAAGTGAAATCATATTGAAAATTGCCATTTGTAATGACTATTATGATTTATCACATTTTCCAGTCGGTTTCTGTCTTATATTTCACATGTTTTTGTCTTATCCCAATGTAAGTTTTTTTTACTTAATCATCTAACTGTGTGCATTGCATGGTGCAATGTTTGCTATAATTTCGCATCATTAATTCTCATGTTATCCTCACATCAAATGTCTGGGCAAGAGTTGCAAATCAATAATTACTACGACAAATATCTTAGTGAGATCTCGTGAAAATTGGTCATGCACCATCTACCCCTCTTACTGGAGCCTTGCCGCTGCTTTGGAAACCACTCCAACACCCCCACAATATTTCTGTTCTAAACTGAACCTACTGGATATCATGTCCACACCTGCTTCAGCGAGTTGCAGTCATTAGTAAGGTGAAAATGGTCTTCTATATACTCTGTACATTTCTCACAATGCAACCTATTAACTAACCCGGGCCTATATAGGACAGCTTCAGTGGGAATGCATGATCAACTCACTTTCCTCATCCGTACCTTAACACGTTCGGATGCAACATGCTTCCAAATCCACAACCAAGCCTGCCTGAAACCCCCATTTACGTTTGGTAACTCGTTCATATTAAAAAATAAAAACTTGGTGTCTCATTGAGTAGAATAAGCCTCAAGAAGAGATTCCGCCTCGAAAGAAACTTTTCAGGTATTTCACGTACGGGAATTGAAATCTTGACAATTTGATTACAAAGTTGTCTTCAAAAAATATTTCTGAACTTTCATATCCCATCTCTATTAGACATCAGATCACAAACCTGTAACTTGTCAACCTCTATATATGACCATCTTAGCAAAAGGCATGTACTCAACATAGGGTCATTCTATACATTGTACCATTTACTTCTGCTGGTAATTGCATGCATTCTCTTTATTTGAGTTTATCTTCAACTGGAAGAAATAGATCCTCTTTGTCTCCCACACATTCAACTCCATGAACTAAAACTTGATTACAATCAAATTTATTCTCTCTGGAAGAATCCTTCCTCAACTTCACATATGAAGGATTTTTTACATATGACGATGATCCTTAATCTATGAACACAAAATCAATGTAGGTGCATCCTCTATTTTACTAAGAGAGGAGCAGATATTGACACCATAAACACATAACATCATAAAAAAATATATCTACCGGATAGCTGAATGCAATAAAAAAAATAGAAATCAAACATATTAATCTTAGAAGAAAGAAGAGCACTCATAAGGTTTGTGGTTATTATTGATGGCCTGTATGGTCTCAACGAAAGCACAACCTTGGGATAGAAATGGCAGATAAAATTATTATTATTATTATTATTATTATTATTATTATTATTATTTCCTCATTTTTTCATAACAGCTGAAGGATTTTCTAATAAAGTGAAGGAATTTCATATATATCTGATGAAGCATATTAATGTCTTCGACTATACTTGATGAAATCGGTCGTCTAAATTACACATTAATGATTTTGTTTATAATCAAGAGAATCAAGAAACAGTCATCTTTTGGTAACTGATCAAAATACCTTGCCGATCATCGATATTCAATCTGTTATCCACCCATTGCATCCTTGAAGCCTAACTTACCAACAAAAGTAGAAGTAAATTAAACCAAAAAGATACAAGTTTCAGTAATAATCATAAAACTGAGATAAAAAGGGATAAATGTACCATATTTTCTTCCTAAATCAGTTCGAAAACCATAATCATAAAACTGATGCGAGCAGTTAAAAGAGTATAAGTTGAATCATGAAATGCGATTGGAAAACACAATGATAATATAAATAACCTACATTAATCAAATTAAAAAGTGAGTGTGACCTGATGAGATGATTTTGAATAGAGCTGAATTCCGCCTACAACCAGCAACCATATGCACGTTTGTCTGTTGAATAAATTTTCGGTAAAACCTAAAAGAATTAAGAATCCAACACTGTTAATTATCCCTCTTTTAATCTCCAAAGAAACTAAAAAGTAATTACTTGAAAATAACTCTATTTGATTCATAAAAGATATAATGATTCATCTTTTAATTGTCATGATTATGAACAATAACATCCCTCTCCAATATTCTGTAGAAATCTAACTATTTCACGTAATTTAGATATGTACATAAATCCAAATCCAAACATTCACATGACTCCGGCATCCCCGCAAGCCCGCACGTCAAACCCGGACGACAAGTGTGCATACCCATCAAATAGATAATACGACTTTGCCTTGGGCTAATCCCTGTGCTAATAATCACCGCAAGAATCAATCCGTAAATCCCAAAACTCCAGCCATAACCACCGGCACGATCGACTTCATCACCACTTCTAGCCTCATCACCTCCATCGACGCCACTCCCGCTCCGCTTTTCACCGTTCACCATTCTGTACGTCGCTCCCATCCTTGAAGTTGAAAAAAGATGAGATATTTGGATAACCCTAGTTGAAAAGGATGAGATCTTTCAACCTAGGGTTACGGAATCGTGAGAAGCAATGGAGAAAAGGAGGAAGACGATGTGGATTTTGGTTTGGGTTTGTGGCGGTGTTGATGATGGGGGAGATATGGGCGTATGTGTTGCCAGATCGAAGAGAGGAAGAGAGGCGGCTTGTGGGAGAGCAGCGGAGTGAGAGAAGGGTTTGGGCATGGGTATTAGGGATTATACTTGAGGGATTTGTATGATCCAAATTAGATCTAAGAATAAGATGTGTGATTAAGATTTTAAATATTTTAAGAATTTGTATGGTCCATATTAGATGTAAGATAATAATAAGAATTAGATGTATGGTTTAGAAAAATTCTTGCTTTTATATATATATATATATATATATATATATATAGAGAGAGAGAGAGAGAGAGAGAGAGAGAGAGAGAGTTCCCTTCTGTTGTGCACTAGGCCACCGTATGCACTCGTGTGCACTCTGCGTTCCAGCCTTCGTATTGACGATCTGAACCGTTCACATTGATTTACACATCTAAATTAGTCTAAATATATAACATCAAATCATTTGAAATTTATTTGCCCATCCATCATGTGACTATAAAAAACAACGATTTTCAGCCATACAATTTTGTAACACTTCAACGGATGGGCAAATAAATTTTAAATAATTTGATTTTATATATTTAGACTAATTTAGATGTGCAGATCAATGTGAACGGTTCGGATCATCCATTTGCACTCCGTGTAAAAAGTTCACACGGAGTGCACACGGATGGTAGTGCACAACGGAAGGGCCCTCTCTCTCTCTCTCTCTCTCTCTATATATATATATATATATATGAGTAAAAGGGATATGAGCAAGTTGCTCATTTAGTAAATGAGCAAGTTGCTCATATCCAATTGATGAGGTGTCATGCATGTGATACATTGGGCATCTAACCATTTTAAAGATTTTCCAATCACATGCATGCAACCTCATCACTTGCTCATTTAGTAAATGAGCAAGTTGCTCATACCCCTTTTTCCATATATATATATATATATATTGTTCTTATTTAAAGTGCACTATTTCTGACCTGAAATGTACCAATTATGATCTTTTGAGTATTTGTCCTAGCAAGTAATGGAAGCGCTTTCTAAGATTAGTTTGCATGACTGTTTGAAAAAGGCCAAATGTGGCAAAGTCATGGTCGGATGAGGTGTTTCCAAAATGATATCTGAAATTAATAACTTGGCTTATAAATTGTGATGTCAGTATGCGTTTGCATTAAATTTTTTTCAGGGCTCATGTCAGTCTTCTTTCTTAATTTTTCTATCCTTGATTATTTATTTTTTTATATATGCATCTCATCAGGGACTCCTCTGCATAGTGCAGCCAAGAAACGAAACAAAGAAGCCCTGAAGTTCCTAATCGAGAATGGAGCCTTTCTGCCACCTGATATTTTGGACCACAGGTTCAATCCGCCTCTCCATTACTGCAGCGGCCTGGAGTGGGCATATGAAATCAAGTCCCGACAAGATGCAAGATCGTTTTCAAGTGGTGAAGGATCTTGCATTTCTGAGAACTGAATAAAAATGCTGCTGCCTCATTTGAATCATTTGGAACTATATCTGTTACTTGAGACTGCTTCCAGTTGAAATGGTTCCTAGTATTCTATTTCATGTCTCGAATTTTTATATTTCTGGATGCTATCTATGCATGGTAGCAAAAAATTTGCAGCTTGTTTGCAGTATACATCCCAGTGTGGATGATTATTGTGTGGTTTTTCTTTCAATATAAAGTGAACATATTTTAGAGATTTTAATGGCTGATTCAATTCATGGTGAATGTGAATTCGGAGATCTGCATTTGGCGTTCAAGGTCATTCTTGCGGTGCTCTTTGTCTGTGCTCCCTTTTTTTTTAAGGTAGCTAGTTAAAATTTGTTATTTTGGAAGGACAAAAAAAATGAAATTTAGTATTATTGTTTTGAAGTTATCTGAATAGGAAATAAAAGAACTTAGCATATTTAAGTAGGTGAATGATGATGGATTTTATGATTAGTCGGAACAGAATACTAGTAACATGCTATGCATAAGGTTTTTTTTAAAAAAAAAAATAAAAAATTTATTTTTTTAAATTCGTAGGAAAGTTCTAAAACAATCTATTGTTAGCTCGACTATGTGGAGATGGTGGAAGCTAAGAAACAGAGTAATGGAAAGACAGTTTGATAAACACGGCTGGGGTGAGTGTTGCAGCTGATGTGCGAGAAAGAATTCTCAGAGTCCATAACAGTGACATTAACTTGATGCACTCAGTGGTGAGGCGGTGGTGGGGGAGGAAAGACTTTTCAAACCAATCCACTAGTCGAGGACATGGTCCTCCACCTTCTTCTGAGGCTCGTGCTGCAGGAGTGGTAGTAGAGTTTGCATTGTGATGTTACTAACTTCTGTATTGTTTCCATATATATTGGGTGTGTAATTTGTATATTCATGTATTTTCCGTCTTTTTGGCCATTATTAATAACAAGAAAAAAAAGGCATATGTTTTTTTTTTGTTGAAGAGAGCTATCTTGTGTTGTGGAAACAACTTTGCTGAGAGCTGAGGGGAGTGTGCGCAGGCTTTCGCTTGTTTTTCTTTTATTTTTTGCTTAAGAAAAGGGAGCGTGTTTTTGTTTTTTTGTTTTTTTTTGTTTTTGTTTTTTTTGTTTTTCCCTCTCTTTTTGCTACTGAAGAAGTAATCAAAGCCGATTTCGAAAGAAAGGAGCATGAGAACATTAAGGGAGTCAACTAATATCTTTTTGGCTTTTATGAGATACCATTAAGTTCAAATGGGAATTACATGTTGTTTACATATCCATTCAACTAGACAATAATTGCTTAATCTCTCATTATAATGTCAAAGATTGAAGAGTATTGTTTTGTTGAGCAATTGATCAAGGATATTATTCACTTGTGTGGCCATAGGTGAGTGATATGGCTAAAAATGGGGTTAAATCGGAACCGTCCAAATTGGGAACGAATCTTAAAGCCTGGGGGTAAAATGGTAATTTCACCTACCAATAGGTCTGAAGCGGGTCCTGGGTCTTTTCCCCAAAAAATCCAATAACCCGCGAACGGATCTATTTCAACTGGGTGCGGGTTTCAACCTGTAGCAAACCCGGTCCAGAAAGGATAGAATTAGGGTTTCTGATTAATCCTAATCAACGGCCCTGATTCATATCTATCCTTTCACTGGGGATTAGGGATTACATTCCTTATCTAACCACAGGGATTACATTCCTAATCTGACCCCAGCGGCGCCTATAAATACCCCCCATCCATCTCCATTAAGAGGTAATCAATCTTTTGCCAGTTTTACGCTCTTTCATAATCACTTCTGATTACTGACTTGAGCGTCGGAGGGTGCGTCACCGGGAACAACCCCGGTGTCTCGCACTTTTTGCAGGTGAATGGCGGGAGAAATGGTCAAACTCTGGCGGAACAGGTAACAGGTTTGTTATTCAAAGTTACCCAAGAATCCACAAATACTATATGTTTGCCCCCACACCAGATTTAGCGGTAACAGATTGGTACCGTCTGTGGAAAAAAACGAATAGCAGCCTCCCCTCTTCCCGTTGGTCAGATCTTCTCCAGCCATGCCTCCTAGGAAAGCAAGATCCAGAGGGTCCAACCGAGGACCCAACCCCGATCAGCAACAGGAAGTCCCTATTCAACCCACTCAGCAGCAGGGGCAACTTCCGCTTCAAGCCAAGGACCCTCTTCAACAGGACCAGCCCCTTCCCCAGAATCAACAACCTCCTAAGGGTCCCCCCGGTCCTCAAAATGCCGGTGCAGGGGTCTCGCGTCCCAACGCACAGAAACAACCTTTCCATCAGGACCACGTCTCCATCCACAATGCCTCTTCGGATTCTATGGCCTCCCACAATCCCCGAGCTTCCGACCTTCGCAACACCGTCCTCAATCGGCAGAAGGATGAGGATCTTCGCCGCCGTCTGGATGAAAAGCGGGCCCGAGAGGGAGCCTCCCGCCAACAACGTCCGGATGAGCGATCTCCTCACCGCCGAGACTACAGAAGGTCCCCTACCCGAAGGGGTCGGAGAGAGTCCCCCGAGCATCACAGGAGAAGACCCCATTCCCCTACCGGTCGGCAACATCTAAGGAACGATGAGGCATCCACACCTGTGCCGAGTTCCAACAGTTCCAAGTGACCATCCTACAAGCTCTCAATCTCCGTCCCAACAACACCAATGCTCCAAGGATTCCCACTCCTCCTCCGGTCCGAAGTCCTCGCCGACGGTCCCTAACTCCTCCCCCAGCTCCTAGCAACCCCCGACACATGCCAAGTCCTCGCCACTCCAGGAGCTATCGTTGTCGTAGCCCCCGCTCTCCCTCGTACGAAGACGAGTCTAGAGGCTCGGTTGATTACCGTCGAAGGGATAACGCTGTCTACCGCCGTCTCCATAAAATGGAGAGGTGCTTGGGTCAGTTAGACCGAGAAAAAGAGCTTAGAGGAAGGACCCTTCGCCCTAGTCGACCTCCTTTTTCCCGAACCATAATGGAGGCCCCGGTACCAATTGGCTTTAAACCTCCTCAATTCGAGACTTACTCTGGGGAGACTGACCCCATCGATCACATCGAAAGCTTCAAGATCCTCATGCTCATCCATCAAGCTTCCGATGCTCTGCTATGCAAGACCTTCCCCGCAACTCTCAAGGGTCCGGCTCGAGAATGGTACTCTCGCCTTGCCCCATCCTCAATATTCTCCTTCGAGCAATTCGAGACCCTCTTCGTCACCCACTTCGTGAGTAGCCGCCGAACTGAGAAGACCAGCATTTCGCTACTTTATCTCAACCAGAAGAAGGGTGAGAAGCTGAGAGACTATGTGAAAAGGTTCACAGCGGAAGCCAGGTCCATAGCATCCCTCGACCAGTCAGTCGCTGCAACTGCATTTCAATCGTAGGAATGAAAAAGAACACATCTTTAGAATTTATTAATTTTGTATGTGAAAAAGAACCCACGCTCCTCCCTCGCCAAGAAGCCCCCAAAGAACTTCTCTGACCTCCTCCTCCAGAGCGAAAAGTATATTCGGACCGAAGAAGCTGAGCACCGCCCCAACTTGGAGGGGTCTTCCTCCGGGTCTAAGAGAAAGGGAACAGAAGAGGAAGGGGCCAAGAAGCTTCAGAAGGATAATGACGGCCAGCGCCGACCTCCTTCCAGATTTGAAAAATTCACTCCCCTTAACGCCAACATCTCCACAATTCTCATGGAAGTTGAGAAGGAGGGGGTGATACCTCCTGCACCAAAAATGAACACCCCCGGCAAGAAGAGAGATAAAGAGAAGTGGTGCCGCTATCACCGGGACCATGGCCACGATACCAATGATTGTCGGGCCTTAAAGAACGAGATAGTATCCCTGATCCAGAGGGGTCAGCTAAACAGGTTTGTGAGAAAGGACCGAACCGATCCTCCTCCCCCGCCTCGGGGGGCTAACAAGCGTCCTGAACGCGATGAAATGCCTGATTTCGAAGAGGAGCGTGTCCTACACCTCGTTCATGGGAGCCCAATGGGGGGCTTCTCAAACTCCTCTCGAAAGGCGTTCATAAGGAAAGTCAATTCGGTTCGCGCCACCCCTCCTCCTAAAGGCCTCGGAGTGCCCGTCACATTCTCAGATGAAGATCTTGAAGGTGTCCGCACCCCCCATTGTGACGCACTCGTCATCAACTCCATATGGCGAATTTTAAAGTGGAGAGGATCCTGGTGGGCAATGGAAGCTCCGTTAACATCCTCTTCCTTGCCGCTTTCAAAGGCCTCAAACTATCCCGAGACAGACTCAAGCCCGCCGGCTATACACTCCATGGGTTCACGGGAGTGCCAGTGACTATTGAAGGGGTGATCACCCTCGACGTAACCACTGGCAAAACTCCTACTACCCGAACGGAGTCGATGGACTTTATGGTCGTGGATATCCCTGCAGCTTACAATGTCATTTTGGGTTGGCCCGGCCTAGCTGCCCTTGAAGCCGTCCCTTCCACCTATCACCTCAAGATGAAATTCCCCACCCGGGCAGGAGTAGGGGAAGTAAAAGGCAATCAGGAAACGGCCCGTAAGTGCTATATGACCTCTACCCTCGGTCCAGTCCTCTCCCTCGAAACTCTGGAATTTCCCAAGATGCTGCCCGACCAACGTCCGAGCCGGTGGATGAGTTGGAGGAAGTGCTCTTCTCTGAGCAGGGCCCAAGCCGAAAGTTCTTTGTTAGCAAGACCCTCCCAACCGCCCTATGCTCCGACATAGTCCAGTGCAACCGAAGGAACCGAGACCTCTTTGCTTGGTCAGCTGCAGACATGCCCGAAATTTTCGAAGAGCTCTTGGTCCACCACCTCAATGTTGCTCCGGGGTCCAAACCAGTCCAGCAGAAGAGGCGCAAGTTCGCCCCCGAGCGCCAGCTAGCTATAAAAGAGGAGGTGGACAAGCTCTTGAAGGCTCGGTTCATACAGGAGGTAAACTATCCCGAATGGCTCTCGAATGTAGTAATGGTGAAGAAGTCCAATGGGACCTGGAGGATTTGTATCAATTTTACCGATCTCAACAAAGCTTGCCCCAAAGACCCCTTCCCTCTTCCAAGTATCGATACTTTGATTGACGCCACTTCGGGCCATGAACTCCTCAGCTTCATGGACGCCTTCTCAGGCTACAACCAAATTCGTATGTTTCCCCCGGATATTCCGAAGACCTCATTCGTAACCGACCAGGGCCTCTATTGCTACAGGGCCATGCCCTTCGGTTTGAAGAATGCAGGTGCCACATATCAGCGCCTCGTCAACAAGGTTTTCCAAGCTCAAATCGGCCGGAATATGGAGGTATATGTTGATGACATGCTTGTAAAAAGTATCCGAGGGGCCGATCATGTGACCGACCTACAGGAGGCATTCGATGTACTGAGAAAGCACAACATGAGGCTCAATCCGAACAAGTGTGCGTTCGGAGTCTCGTCAGGAAAGTTCCTCGGCTTCATGGTCAGCCAACGAGGAATCGAAGCTAACCCTGAGAAAATCAAGGCCATATTAGACATGGCCCCTCCCAAGAATGTTAAGGAAGTTCAGAGGCTAATAAGCCGCCTAGCCGCTATAGGGCATTTCCTCTCGAAGTCTGGGGAGAAGTGCCTCCCCTTTCTTCAAGGCCCTCAGGGGGGCTAAAGGTTTCGAATGGGGTCAACAGCAACAGGAGTCGTTCGAACAGCTAAAGGCTTATCTCGTCAACCCTCCTCTACTCAGCAAGTCCATTCCAGGCGAAACCCTATACCTCTACTTGGCTGCTTCCGAGCAGACCCTTAGTGCCGTTTTAGTAAGGGAAGAAAACTGGGCTCAAAAGCCCATCTACTATGTGAGTAAGGTACTTCGGGATGCCGAGCTACGCTACTCCAGGATAGCGAAGATGGTATATGCCCTAATCATGGCCGCAAGGAAGCTTAGCCCATACTTTCAGTCCCATTCGGTGGTCGTTCTTACCGACCAACCGCTGAAGCAAGTTCTCCACAAGCCAGAGACCTTCGGTCGGCTTATGAAGTGGTCTATCGAGCTGAGCCAGCATGATATAACGTATCAGCCTCGGACCGCGATTAAGGCTCAGGCCCTAGCAGAGTTCATAGTTGAAAGTACCATCTCCGAGTTCAGCCAAGCAAAGAAGGGACCACCTGTCTGGTCGGTTTATGTGGATGGGTCCTCTTTTAACGAGGGAAGCAGAGCCGGGGTCCTTATGGCCGGCCCAGATGATTTCATCCTCCAATACTCCCTCCGTATCAACTTCAAGGCCTCGAACAATGAAGCAGAATATGAAGCACTCATAGCCGGCCTCGGAATGGCTCGCAATGCAGGGGCACAGTGTCTCCGGATATTTAGCGACTCTCAGCTGGTCGTAAATCAGGTCCTAGGAGAATATGAGGCACGGGATAACCGAATGGTTAAATACCTAGCCAAGGTCAGGAATCTCATGGCCCTATTTGAAGAAGCCCTTATCCAACGAATCCCCCGAGAAGAGAATGCCCAGGCCGATGCCCTCTCCAAGCTAGCCTCCTCCTCCCTCCAAGGTCTCGAGCAGACCGTCTTGATTGAGGTACTCCTGAAGCCAAGTATAGAAGACAAAACTTCCGATTCTATGGAGTCTCTACCTGTCCTGCTTCAAGATGACTGGATGAAACCCCTCGTTGAGTTGCTGAGGGATGGGCTCCTCCCCGAGGATCCTAAGGAAGCTCGACGAGTGAGAACCCGAGCAGAGCGATACACACTTATCGATGGCATCCTATACAAGCGCTCCTTCACATAGGTAGACGGCAGGCCTTATTTGAGATGCCTCTCCCCCGAACAAGATGCCGAATAGCACGTTCGGCAATGCAGCTCTTGTCAGAGGTACTCCAACATCCGTCGCCTTCCACAAGCTCCACTCACTTCCCTATCAAGTCCTATCCCTTTCGCAATGTGGGGAATGGATTTACTAGGGCCTTTCCTACCAGCTCCCGGCCAGTTCAAATTCTTAGTCGTGGCAATCGACTACTTCTCAAAGTGGATAGAGGCCGAGCCCTTGGCCATAATTACTGAGAACAAGGTACTCTAGTTCTTCTGGAAGAACATAATCTGCCGATTTGGTGTCCCTCGGGTCCTCATTACAGACAACGGAACCCAGTTCACCGGAGCTGCCTTCCGAGCTCTATGTGAAGACCTCGCCATCCAACAACGTTTCTCCTCCGTCTCCCATCCGCAGTCGAATGGCCAAGTGGAGAATGCTAACCGACAAATCCTCTCCGGTATTAAGAAGAGGTTGGATAAATGCTCCAAAGGCTTATGGGTCGATCAGCTCCCCAACGTGCTGTGGAACTACCGCACCACAAAACGGACCCCCACAGGAGAGTCCCCATTCAATCTCACCTATGGGTCCGAAGCTATGATCCCCCTAGATGTTGGTATACCCTCTCCTCGTCTAATGACTTATGAAGAAGAACAAAATGCCAGAGAGCTCCGAGCAAATCTAGACTTAATTGATAAGATCCGTGAAAGAGCTGCCATTCGTCAACAAAGCTACCGGAGAAGGATCGAGTTGGCATACAATAAGAGAGTCCGTCCTACCGACCTCAAAGAAGGAGACTTGGTCCTCAGAAAGTTAGCCATCTCTTTTCCTGGTCAGAAGAGCAAACTTGCTCCAAATTGGGAGGGACCCTATAAGATCGCCAAAGTAGTTCGGCCCGGGACATATAGACTAGAAGACCTCGAAGGCAGGGAGATCCCCAGGACTTGGAATGCCGACCATCTCTTGAAATACCAAGAGAGAGCACTAACGCCTCTCTAAGTATTCTGGGATGTCGAACTGTTCCTCTCCTTTTTACTTGTATTTTTTTTCTTTATTTCTCTCTTGTAATAACGGCTCGCAACTTTAGAAGTAGCCAACAATTAGTCATTAATAAAGAAAGTTTTTTCACATTATTACTTGTAAAATTGCTTGCATCTCTCTGTCTTTACTCTTCACTCTAACGACGAGTTCGGAGTCCAACACTTGGTTCGATTCCACTCCGCAAGCTCGCTCTTAAGCGGGCTAGGAGTGGGTCACCATTCGGAATTGCTCCCACAACCGTTGAACAAACTCTAACGACGAGTTCAGAGTCCAACACTTGGTTCGATTCTACTCCACAAGCTCGCTCTTAAGCGAGCTAGGAGTGGGTCACCATTCGGAATTGCTCCCACAACTGTTGAACAAACTCTAACGACGAGTTCAAAGTCCAACACTTGGCTCGACTCCACTTCTCAAGCTCTATCAAGCAAGTCAGAAGTGGGTCGCCCATAAGAAAGGAGTTTGCTTCTGATTTGGAGTAGTTGTCAAAAGCTGGAAGAGTTATACTTAAACAAATACCAGCCAATGCAACATTCGAACAACAGAAGCAAAACAAACTTTTTTATTAAGAGCCCGGACAAGGCTGACACTACAACAAATTTTTACAATAACTTGAAGAGCATAATACAACTTATTTAACGCTTCTTTGGTAGGGGAACGCTTCGGTTCAGAGACACACGAAGGCGGCATCGCCTCACCTCTGAGCTCGACTCTAAACCAGCGAAGCGAGACCCCCCTTCGCCGCTAATTCTAGCAGTGGCCCCAATCGAGGTGCCACTAGACGAAACGGTTACACCACTCTGAGCGTCAGCTGGGCTCTGCCTAACTGCAGGCGAACGAGTTGCAAGTTCGTAGAACGAGATACCTCTTTCGCTCTCTTTGCGAGTACACGATGTACTGCGAACATTGGCTCTTACGGGCTGAGGTTTCAGCGTTGTGATCTTCTCCTCTAGCTCGACGATCCTATCTATCAGAATATCGTCTTCCGCCGATGCTTTGAAATGGGGAAGTTTGGACGAGCCTGCGGCGTTAGTGCTATCGGCCACAATACGACGGAGATGAGTCACTTCGATGCCTCTGTCGATCGTGATCCTCCTCAGTTTATCAATTCTTGCCGGCAACTCATCGTGCTCGGACATCAATTTCCCCACTTTCGAAGCTAACTCCTCTTCATCCGCCGAATGCTCTTTCACCGTTACCTCTAGATGACGAACCTCCGCCAGTAGTTCACTATTCTTTTGGTCGACATCAAAGAGATCCTTACGGAGCAACTCTATCTCGCCTTCGAGACGAGTTTGTCGAGGTTGCTTCCGCAGTTCCCTCAACTCGCGAAGATATCCTCTCGCAGTTGCTTTGATGTCCTCTAACTTCAAGAAGTCATAAAATGCCTTATCCCGACCACGAGAAAGGGCATCCTTCGTTTTCTCCAACTCAGTACGGAGATAGGAGACTTCAGTAATCGGACCAAACTCGACCTGAAAAGCGGAGAAAGATCAAAAGAAGTCTTCGACACTCGAAGACACAATCCGAGCAAAAAGAGTTGAATAAAATTGCGAAATTTTGTAATGTTCAGCCAAAACGAAATCATTTCATTAAAAGTCAAAAGTTTACAAAAAGCGGTGGCCAGTCCACAGTTAGGCATTACAAAAAGAAGAAGAAGAACGGAAAAAGAGAAGAGACGACAAAGTCAGGGGTCAACCTCATCGTCGCTCGGCACAGCCACGATTGCACCCTCGGGGCCACCCTCGCCTTCGGGGTCTTCGCCCTCCAGCCTCGGATCGAACTCGGCCAAGGGCAGCTCTTCCTCACCCTCCACGGAGTCGTAGAAGTAATAGGACGAGACGTCGAATCTGGGGTTCCGAGCGACGACATGCTTCAGTGCTCGGCCGTACGCCTCCTCCATGTTCGTCAGCATATGGACTTCGGCCTCGTCCCGAACAGCCTTCTCTGCGGCCGCCACCTTTGCCGCTTGCTCGGTCAGGGCCTCCTCCGTCGCCTTCTGAGCCTGAGTCAGCTCTCCTTCAAGCCGAGCCCTCTCCTTCTCAAGGGTCTCGGTCTTGGAAGCCTCGGCGGCAGAACTCCTCAGCGCCTCGGCGAGCTGAGCCTTTAAGTCGGCGACCTCGGCCTCGAGTGAAGTAGAACGCAACTGTTCGGCCTCCAGCTCCTTCACCGCTTTAGACTGCTCCAACCGTTCCCGGTCGTTTTGAACGGTCATCTCCTTCTCCTTGCTCGTGAATTCCTCGAGCAAATAGTTGAAGTGGCAGAGGGTCTACAAGCAACACAGGAAACAGTCAAGAACGAGCGCAAAAACTTGGAAAAATTCTCAAAGTAATCTACTACTTACCGACATAGTGTTCTGAGCGATCTGCATCGCTGCGTCACCAACTTCACCGGCCTTAACCGCTGCTCGGTCTTTGGGGGTCGGCAGGTGCTTCACCGCCTGCATGCAAATGTTGCTGTCCCCCAAGAACCCGTCGACCTTCATGACCCACCAGTCGGGGATGAAGATGCGCTTATGCTCCTCGGTCAGAATCTTCTCTGCCTTGGCTGTGAGAGGCGGGACATCGAGAGCCAGCGCCGCACTGATGTTGAACGCTCCGCGGGAAGATCCTGGAGCGTCTGTTTGTGCCGTTGGGGTCGGCGCGTCTGAGGCAGGTGGGGCGGTCGGAACGACAATGCTTTGATCAAGCTCGACTAAAGTAGCCTCAACAACCTGTCGCTCGGGGGTCGGAGAGACCGAGGGTAACTTAGGCGCTCGGCCGCCTTGAGGTCCGGACACGGTCCTCTTTCTCTTCCTCGTCTCCTGCTCCCTAGCCGCTCGGGCCTTAGCCATCAGACCTATGTAGTCCATGCCGGAGGATTCTGCACAAACCGAGTGAAAAAAGTTAGAAACATTTTCCAAAACTTCAGAGACAAAATAAGAAAAGAAGAGTCATACTAGGGTTGATCGGACTGAGACCCCCTCGGAATAATGCCTCCTCGGTGATATCTTTCCAACTGAGGGTCGGAAGACCGAGCAACTTTTCCACGTCTTCCGCCTCCTCGTTGCTGAGCACGGGCTCTTTCTTCGCCCGTTTCGGAAGACCGTCCCTCGACCATACCGTCGGGATCACCCATGGCTCGGGAGCTCGGACGAGAAAGTATTTCTCCTTCCAATGCTTGATCGAGTCCGAATTCTCGATCAGCTTCACTCCCTTCCTTAGCGAGAGATACTATCTCTGCTCATTTTTTCTTGGCTGGCAGGGTCGGTAGAGACTCCGAAGGATGAACATGTTGGGCTCTGCGCCGACCTCTTGGCATTGAAGAACGAACGCCATGACGTGTCGCCAGGTGTTCGGCATTAGCTGAGCCGGACACAAGCCATACCACTGCAACACCTCGACCACGAAAGGGTGCGGGTGCAGCGGCAGCCGAAGACCGGCATTCAGGGAGTCCACGGGAAATACGCATAAGTCGGCCGAGGACGAGGTGCACGCTCGGAAACCAGAGCCAGGGAGAAGGAGCCCGTACTCCGTAGGGATTTGGAACCCGCTCCGGATCCGATGCAAATCCGCCTCGGTCAGCACCGAAGAGATCTGATCCACCTCGGACGTTTCCCTCGGCTCGTTCTCCTCGATCGACTTTGCGGTGCCCTGCGTCACTTTCTCCAACAGTTATCCGGAGTAGCTCCGCACACCGCCAACGCTCTGCCGACCCAACTCCCCTGCAGCCTTCGGATGCTCAATTATCGTTTCCACCCCCTTGCCCTTGCTGGCTTGGACCAACACCTCCTGAAGAGGTTCGGCAACCTCCACATCCGTACTTGGCCGGACCGTAGTCTTTTCGGTCAGTTCCACTACCTATTTCCCCTTATCCTTGCTCGGCCTGACCGCTCGGCTGATGCCTAGGTCCGAGGAGGGGGTCTCATCCGTGGAAGAAATCTTAACCATTTTACAAAGATGAGGAGAAGGACTGACCTCGAAATGACTAGTATGGGCGAAAAAGATCGCCGGAGTTTGAAACGCCTCGCCGCGACAGCTAGCAGCGCCACTCGAGAGCTAAAAACTTCGCTAAGAAGTAAAAACCAAGAGTGAGAAAGTGAGAGTGAGAAATGAGGTGAAATGATGTGGGGGTGAAAACTTATAGTGAAAAAGATGCCTCTTGGGCTTTGTAACGTAAGGGTGCAACTCTTGGGCCTCAAATGAAGCGTTACAAAAGCCCAAACGGCTAAGTAACGAAGAGCCACAACTATTGGGAAAGGAAGCGACGTTTCTACCCAAGTAAAGTAGCTCGGCACTTCACATCCGACGGCCTAGATCGCCCCACGTCCCTCGGATCCAACACCCGAGCGACAAGCGATCCGAGCCATTTTGCTCGGATTCCGAGCAAGTGCCAATCCGAGCTACGAAATGGAGAAAAACGACTTTCCCCTCAAAATTCGCATAGGATCTCGATCAGACGGCTCAGATCTTGCCAGCGCCACTACACGACAAGATAGTGTTTTCTTGGGAACTGAGCCAGCATCGAGATCTGTGCCATCATCCAACGGCCTAGATCGCCCCACGTCCCTCGGATTCAACACCCGAGCGACAGGCGATCCGAGCCATTTTGCTCGGATTCCGAGCAAGTGCCAATCCGAGCTACGAAATGGAGAAAAACGACTTTCCCCTCAAAATTCGCATAGGATCTCGATCAGACGGTTCAGATCTTGCCAGCGCCACTACACGACAAGATAGTGTTTTCTTGGGAACTGAGCCAGCATCGAGATCTGTACCATCATCCAACGGCCTAGATCGCCCCACATCCCTCGAATCCAACACCCGAGTGACAGGCGATCCGAGCCATTTTGCTCGGATTCCGAGCAAGTGCCAATCCAAGCTACGAAATAGAGAAAAATGACTTTTCCCTCAAGATTCGCGTAAGATTTCGATCAGACGGCTCAGATCATGCCAGCGCCACTACGCGACAAGATAGTGTTTTCTTGGGAACTGAGCCAGCATTGAGATTCGCGCCGCAATCCAACGGTCCGGATTGCTCCACGTCGCTCAGAATTTCGAACTGAGTGACTAGCAATCCGAGCCACCCGCGCGAGGAAAAAATCGAGCCATTTCGCTCGGATTCCGTGCAAGTGCCAATCCGAGCTACGAAATGGAGAAAAACGACTTTTCCCTCAAGATTCGCGTAAGATTTCAATCAAACGGCCCAGATTGCGCCACGTCTACTAAACGACAAGATAGCATTTTCTTGGGAACTATGCCACCTCGAGATTCGCGCCAAGATCCAACGGCTCAGATCGCTCCACATCGCTCGGAATTCCGAACTGAGTGACTAGCGATCCGAGCAACTTGCACGAGGGTAAAACCGAGCCATATCGCTCGGATTCCGTGCAAGTGCCAATCCGACCCTCGAAAGTGAAGAAAAACGCTGCCGAGCATCCCCGACCATTGGATCATTACGAAATTCACGCCGGAGATGATGGACGGCCCGAATTGCGCCACGTCCATTAAACGACAAGATAGTGTTTTTTTTAGGAATCGTGCCTGCCTCAAGATTCGCGCCAAGATCTAACGGCTTGGATCGCTCCACGTCGCTCGGAATTCCAAGCCGAGCGACTGCCAATCCGAGCCACTTGCACGAGGGAAAAACCGAGCCACTTTGCTCGGATTCCGAGCAAGTGCCCATCCGACCCACAAAAGCGAGGAAATTACTGTCGAGCGACTTGGTCCATCCGATCTTTCAGAAATTTGCGCTCGCTCAGGATCAATGGTCCAGATCGTGCCACGCCATAATTCGGTATTTTATTTATTAAAATCGTTTTATTTATTTAAAAATTGTGAAAAAATGGTTGAAAATTCGGGAAAATTAATTAAAAATCCTGGAAAATAATTATAAAGTCGGGAAAATATTTTTGAACCCCCGACTAAGTAATTATTGCCTAGGATCATTTATTAAGACCCCCGAACGACGAATCAATACTTCGCAAAATTAAGTAAATATTCCGAAAAAATAGATAAAAATCACCGGATAACCAGAAGAGCTCGAGAACAACTCGGAGCACGCAACTAACTTAGAAAATCACCATACTGCCTCCTGCGAAGATTCGAAACCTTCCATTTGGACTCCGATACAACTCTGCCAGCCATTAAAACAGTAAAACTACACCTCAAAGGCTGATCAAGCTCAGTTTTCGGGAGTGGGGGGCTCGTGATATGGCTAAAAATGGGGTTAAATCGGAATCGTCCAAATCGGGAACGAATCTTAAAGCCTGGGGGGTAAAATGGTAATTTCACCTACCAATAGGTCTGAAGCGGGTCCTGGATCTTTTCCCCAAAAAACTCAATAACCTGCGAACGGATCTATTTCAACTGGGTGCGGGTTTCAACCTGTAGCAAACCCGGTCCAGAAAGGATAGAATTAGGGTTTCTGATTAATCCTAATCAACGGCCCTGATTCATATCTATCCTTTCACTAGGGATTAGGGATTACATTCCTTATCTAACCACAGGGATTACATTCCTAATCTGACCCCAGCGGCGCCTATAAATACCCCCAATCCATCTCTATTAAGAGGTAATCAATCTTTTGCCAGTTTTACTCTCTTTCATAATCACTTCTGATTACTGACTTGAGCGTCGGAGGGTGCGTCGCCGGGAACAACCCCGGTGTCTCGCACTTTTTGCAGGTGAATAGCGGGAGCAACGGTCAAACTCCGGCGGAACAGGTAACAGGTTTGTTATTCAAAGTTACCCAAAAATTCACAAATACTATCTGTTTGCCCCCACACCAGATTTAGCGGTAACAGTGAGAATGAAAAAAAATGTTTCAAATTGGCAATATAAAACGATAAGCTATTCCAGGTTGGCCGAATTAGCATCATTTTACTATTTAATGTATTTTAAATGAATGCAGTATAAAGTTGGCAACATTTCATATCATTTTATATTTTGCTAGAAATCCTCTATATATTTTTGTAAGTAGGGGAAAAGTTGCATTGAATTGATTATTCACTTCACTTTTTTATTTTTACTATCATAATCCCAATTTAATCTTTACTTATTACATGGCAGCCTTACTCCATATTTTGCAAAGAAAAAAGTCCTACAAATTACAACCTTGTGATAGTACAAACTGCTTCAAAACGAGACAATTTTTATTTTAAATGTATCAGTGCATCCAACTACATTCATCAATATACGCAACACTTGCTTTATTCATTCTCTTCACTACATGTCAAGCTTACTTTATTAATTTTTTTGGGTAAATGGTAGAAAACCCTCCGATCTATGCGAATCAATGCAATTAACCTCCTTAACTATTGGTCAATAGAATAAGCCCCCTGAAGTATTAATTGTGGTCAACTGTCTTGAAACCCTCTAAAATTTGAAGCAAATTTTCCAAAATAGTGAAATACCCCCATAATTTTTTTTGAATAGGTTTGGATTAAATAAAAAATAAAAAAAATCATCCGCCATCTCCACCCCCACCTCCACTCATCCCCGACTACCTGTAATAACCAAAATTTTCGAGTAATTATTTAGAGTTGGTTTATTGGTGAATGAGAATCATGAAAAGGACCTTAATAAAATTATATATATATATGTATGTATGTATGTATGTATGTATGTATGATTATTATTACTATTATTATTATTATTATTATTATGCATGGGTCTTGTTGGATGGTGAAATAGTCGACTTAGGGGTGGTGGAATTAAGTTACAATCTAAAGTTAGGGGAGGTGGAATTAAGTTACAATCAAATCTTTTTGACGAATTGATAGTGATACGAGTTGGATTAAATAAGTTGGATGGAGTAGTGAATAATTAGGGTTACAAATACCTACATAGCTTTGCCTTCAAGAGATGAGAAAGAAGATCTTTGGAATTGAAGTTTTCATAAGGTGAACTTAGAAACTCTATTCTATTTTATGGGTTGTAGAATATTAGCATAGGAGATGATAGTAATAGTGTATGTTTTGTTGTGGTTATAAGTTAAGTTTATCGAGTTTGGGGTTAGAATGCATCGTTGGAGCATAGAAGCAATCAAATTCGGAAGCAATTAAATGTGGGTGTTATTTTCTTTCTTGTGCTTTGTGATTTGTTATTGTTATGATAACTTAGTAGCATGATAAGATTGTGATAATGAATTAAACATGTGTAACTGGTTTTCAATTAATTGTGTGGAATTATGGTAGTGGAAGGAATTAGAAATTGATGAGGTGAGAAGGTTAACTTGGAAAAATTTTATTGTTTCTGTCCTCAATTTTCGACTTACTTCTAAAAATCATTTCTCTTTAACTAGATGAAATCTAAAGCTGAAATGTTTATATGTGTATCCCGCATATGTCTGTTGGTGTATGCTTGAGAAGCCGGTTGTGTATTGACATTACTAGTTTACATTGCATTATGCCATTTATTTCATATATGAGATATTTCATTTATTGTGTTGTTTATTGTGATTAAATAAGTATAATAAAGTTCTTAGAATAGTAGGTTCAATACTATGGGATATCAAGTGCATGACTTGACTGTAAGATCCTATTGGTTGAAATCAGATCACTATTCTTAAATGTTCCTAATCAAGTATTATTGTGAATTAGGACAACAATAATGCATAGAGACTAGTATGTGCGTAGACTAATGACCATATCTCACGGGTCATGGATATGAGATATCAAGTCTTCACATGGGTACATATTAGAGTAATAATGTACTGGACTGACCCACCATGAGAACACTGCATGGATTATTACGTAAGTATCATAAGTGGTTCTCACAGTGATCACAGTATATGTAGTCCTTTGACTTGAAGTCACTATGGTTCCCTACATGAGAAGTTATATGTTTTAATGTCGTCAAACATTGCTTGTAATAAGATGATTATAAAGTCGACTATTGGATATACTACAAATCACGCAGAGGGATGTGAGTGACTTAGATAGAATTTGTCTCTCTTACATAACAGGAGTGAAATATATGAGCCCCTTGATTGAGTGAGACTACAAAATGCACGACCATGCTCAAATGAGTCAATATGAGATATTGAGCTCATTTTTTTTAGTAAGTCTACCCGGAGATCAAGAAACCAAATGTTGAACTATACAAGGGTGACACGCTCTATGACTTGTGGCCAATTAAGATATTTGGACAAAGGGACTAGACTACATGGTAACATTGGTCATGGATATGTTATGTCAAGTCACTGATATTCTCACTACTTGAGTAACAATGATGTATTGCTAGATACTGTTCATCATTTGTAATACTAGAATATAATTTTAGTATCACTGTCAACGTAATGGGAACCTACAGGATCACACACTTAGAATGGATCAAAATTAGGATTTAAATTCATAAGATAAATTTAATTGGGAATCCAAGTAAGACTTGGACTTCTGACATTGGTTGGACATTTAATTAGATTAAATGGGCTGACTAAAGTTCAGAGGCCCACACACAAATCTGACCCAGGTCGGATTATGAGCCCAACAAGATCGTTACTCTCTTAGGGTTGATTTGCTGCAGCTATATATATGATACATATCTGTGGAAAAGTCACATATGAGAAAATCCTAGCCATCACAGAAATTGTAAGAGAGGGAAATTGTGAGGAACAGCCCCATCCCGCAGCTAGCACCGCGGCATGAGAAAAGCTTGGTTTTGATCCGTTCGTGTGGATACCGTAGAGGCACTGCAACATTGCAGTGTTGTGATCGACATATCTTGGAGATAGTAGATCCATCCTTAAGGTATAACTCCTAAACATATTTTGTGGTTTTCGCATGGATCCATGGCTAGGTTTGAATATTTTGTAATTTTTCCGCTGTGTATTCAATCTGTGTTTGTCATTGAAACCTAACAATGTCTATAACATATCCACAAAATTTCATGAGGTTTGGATATTGTTTGGTATTTTAAATAAATTCGAACTTAGGATTGGTTGACAGTTTTACCTTGGTTCTGAAAATTTGTACACCTTCTGGCTTCTGACCATTTTAACCTCCTATATGTGGTATTTTGAAGAAACTCAAAACTAAAAATTTGAAGTAGATTCGTTAATCTTTCTTTCGAGTCTAAGAAATCAAATTCCATGAAGTGTGAGATTTTCGTTGATTTTTAATAAGTAGCAATAGTTGCAGTTTTGTGGAACCCTGAACCTACTGTTTTGCATGAAAAATTAGACAAGACAATTGTAGTTAAATTGAGAAAGTTGTTATTTATTTTAAGGTTTTTAACATTCTCTTTTAAGCCTTATTTTGCTGTCTAAATGTGTGTTTGTGTTGTGGTATGTTTGGGCTCGAATAGCTCTCATTTTGGGTTTGAAAAGAACTCCCAAACGACAGGTTTTGGGCTGTCATTTTGTGGTGTAATTTAGGTGCTGTTTGACCTCTTTTTGGTTGCCATTTAGTTGTTGTTTAGAGCGCTGCTTCTTGGTGTTCAATAGATGTTTAGGAATGGTGATAAATCACTTAAATTGACTCATATCCAGCCTGAATCAAGAACGATTTGGATCCATCGGGCTCAGATTTTGATCTCTATTTGGGGCGGGGTTAGGGCTAGCATGAGGGTCGGGTTTGGCCAGTGTGGGGGCTGGGTGTGGGGTCTTGTTGAGTCGAGTTTGAACTCTTGTCGGGCTGGGTTGATTTCATGTAACTGTTTAAGAAGGGATCCAAATCAAAGAGCGAGTTAGTCGTATAGTGTGTTTCCTTAACTAGTAAACTTGTGAGAATAAGTTGAGTTAGTGTAAAAGAGCCAAATCGAATATTAGTGTGATCTTAATAGGTTGTGAGACCATGAGTCATGCAAGATTTTACGGAATGCATAAAAGTAGATAAGATGGATATTATGGGAATTAGTGTAGTCTAATATATAACTTGAACTATAAATTCTTTAGTGATTAGTAGACTCTAATTAGCAAATGATTAGGTTGTTGTTGCGAAACATAGTTCATGGTTAAGTTCCATAAATTAGAGTGTGAGTTCTAGAGTTTGAATAAGGCTTATTTACCGGCAAGTGACCCCGAGTGTTGTTGGCGTAAGTCCAGTAGAGAGACGCTAAGAATATGCACTAGAAGGAGACGTGTTGAAACAAGAAAGAACGTGAGATGAGAGCTCCAAAATGACTTGTGGAATGAAATAGGTCTCCAGTATTCCGGGAAGAGAGCTGAAATAGATACCAGAATGATCTGGGGAGTTAGATACGTCTCCAGTATTCCGAGATGAGAGCTAAACTCACAGGTAAATGCAATGGGTGACCTACGGATACATATGCCTTGAATATTTCATCACAGATATTGGTCTACGTAGCGGGAGATTGAACCCTATAATAAGGAAAAATGTTAGTGGCTTGCATTCAGAAACTATGTTGTATGGGTGGCATAGGGTTCCAAACAAGCGTGCATTAGAAAAGAGCATTGTGTTCATTTCTGTGCATTAGACTTTCAGGGTCGTGACATATATTGGCACGCTTAATCAATTTATTCTTAAACATTCACATGATTTGACAGCAAAGTTTGATTGTTGAGCAAGTTAGAGATCACTATTATTACCAGCTTTGCGTCAGTTGTAGCAACTGACATGGCCACAGTCAGTAGTTTTGCAAGACTATTTGAACGTTGAGAGCGTGGACTCGAACTTTGTCATGCATCCTAGTGAAAGTTGGATTTTGAATGATGTAAATAAGATGTAATTTTATATGTAAACATTACGGAACAGTGTAATAAGTTGTGATGTAACTAAAGTTTCAGTCTTCTGTGAATTGTATTGTGTTATGTACTCAGTTGAAGTAAAAGATTCTGGATGGGTTACAGATTTTCAGTGTATGGAATCCGGAACGTTACACCACCACCTCCACCTCCACTCAGTCCGAGCTTCCCTTGACGGCAAGGGTTGGTGTTCCACAATGCGAAGAAGAAGAGAGTCGATGGAGGCAGACTCAAACTCACCGAAGAAGGTGAGGTCGCCAGGAAGCCCCATCAATCAATACTGTGCATCTCAAATCCCTATCCAACTCAGATCTCCAATAATCAAATCCCCATTAGTTGATTCCCCATCAATTGAAGCATTAATCAAATCCCCATTAATTGAAGCATTAATCAAATCACCATTATTCAACTCGATATCCATGACATCCAACTCAGATCCCCTTTAATCAAATCCCCATTAATTGGATCCCTACTAATCAAATCCTCATTCTTCAACTCCACATCCATGAGGGTGTCGAATTCGATGGTGAAAGTGGTGGGATTGGGATTGGAGGGGTTGATTAATTAAGCATTAATCAAATCCCTATTCTTCAAATCGACCTCCACGAGGGTGTCGAATTCAACGGTGAAGGTGGCGAGATTGGGATCAGAGGATTTGATGAGGTCAAGGAAAGGGCCGACGTTGCCGATGGCAGAGTTGGAGGGAGGAGAGGAGGAAGGAGAGGCCGTCGTCGATGGAGGAGTTCGGGTTGGAGAAGAGAAAGAGAAGAAGGTGGAGAAGGGGAGGGAGAGGAGGGTGGCGGGGTGGAGGAGGTGGATGGGGAAGGAGAAGAGGGCGCAGCTAGCGCCGAAGGTGGGGATGGGGAGGTCGCAAGAGAGGTGGATGCTGCCCGATTTGAAGTGAATCCATCGAAACCCTAACCCCAGCCCTAACCCATGTCTCTGTTCAAACCCATTCAAATTTTTATTAAAAATATTAAGGAAGGATTTTGTACATTTGTCATCAAAATTTAGGTGTTTTTCAGAAAATTGACCGCAATTGATACTTTAGGCAGTTTATTTCATTGACCAATAGTTAAGGCGATTTATTTCATTGACCGTATAGATCAAGTGTTTTTTTTTCTCTCGTGAAAGTGCAAATATAGAGCTGATGCTACTAAGCATGTTTGCTTGGCCCTTGATTTTCACCTATGCTGTTCGTATTGGTGGTCGATGTTTTAGCTCAAATGCTCAAACTAGGCAGGGAAAATGAGGTCTTCTTCCCTCTTACCATCTCTGGCCCTCTTCGAGACCTTTATCTACTTCAATTTGCTGATGACAAACTACTCTTATACTAAGGGAATGAACATGAAGTTATCCATTTGAAATTTATGCTCTATTTATTTGCTGATGTATCTGGTATGGACATCAACTTCATAAAATCATTCATAGTATATTTTGGAAAATCAAGGGCCAAGCAAGTTGCATTCTCCCACATACTAGATTGCCAAGAGGAGACAGTACCTATCATGTACTTGGGTATTTCATTGTCTAAGGGTAAGCCAAATAGAAGGGAATGGTGTGATGAGTGCAATTTATACATAATTTTTATTACTCTTTTATGCATTAAAATTGTAATTTCTTGTTGATTTCTTTAACATTTATCTTATTTCTACTCAGTATTATTTATTTGTTTGTTTTTGTAGGAATGAGATGGATAAGTGCAAAAGGTGGACGTTTTTGGCAAAATCATGGATAAAAATAAGGTTGAAGAATTCAAAATTTGAGCACTCAAAACAAACTGGCCCATGGAAGAATTAATAAAAAATATTTCGGTCAACTAGGAGGTGGAATAAAATTTTGGAATAAAATTTAAAGTTAAGTGGATTTAAATTAGGGTTAGTTAGTTGATTAGTTTAATATTTAATAGATTAATTTTAATCTATAGATTTTTTAAATTAATTAATTAACTATCTAATTATAATTTTACTAACCTTAATCCTAATTATTTAACTAACCTAATTAATCTATACCTACCCTTAATCCCTATATAAGGAAGAAGAAGCAGCAATCAAAAGCTGCTCTGGGTTGGCGGCGGGACCAGACCCAGGAAAAAGAAAAAAAGGAAAAAAAGAAGAAGAAAAAAGGAACAGAGAAGGGGTGGCGGCACAGGATTCAAGGAGGGACGAAAAGTTGAGAGAAGAAGGTGGGGCTCTGTGCATGAGTTGGCGGCCCGAAGTTCAAGACCAGGGGAAGGAGGAAAGAGAAAAAAAGGAAAGAGAAGAACATGGGTTGAATGAGGCGCAGTACTGAATTTTGAGCGCGGATTTCGAGGAACTTCGAATTGGAAATTTTTTCAACGAAATAGAGTTCGTTCTTCTTCTTTTCTTAATTTTATTATGCAATCCAAAACAGTATTTCTTTAGTTGCAATTTTATTATGAACTAAATTTTATTTTTCTAGGGCTTTGATGTAGCCTAGTTTTGAAAGCACAATTTTAATTCCATATTATTATTATTATTATTTTTATGGTTGTGTGTTTGAATTTTGTTCTTAATGCTTACAATTGTTTGGCCAACTATTGTATGATTTATTGGATCATGGAGAGACCGAGAGATAATTTATGATTTAGAACTATAACATTAAACACCATTGATTGAGCGAAATTAGAGATGATTTATCGCGATTGATGTGACTATAAATAAATCCATAGAACTTAATGAGTCTTCAATTAATTAAATTTGCATAGAGATATGACAAACTGTCAGTTGGAGATATTTTTGATGTTGTTCGAGAGAAAACATTAAATACTTGGGAGATTTTGGTCTACAACTTGGAAAAATAATATTTTTATTCACATGAAATTATGAATTGTGTTGGATTAATTAGGTGAAATTAAAAGCCCTAGAATTAGTTTTGCAATTAATAAACAACAAAATTTCAGATTCCGCCCATTTTTAATTAATTTGGTTAGTTCTTTAGATTAATTTAACTTAATTTAATTGCTTTCTTTATTGAATTTCGATTTTCCAAATAGTAATCAATTTAGTAATTTCGGTACTCGATAAAATAATTAGTCTGTGTGGGTTCGACACTCTTTTCACTTAACTATACTACTTGTTGCGATTTTGTACACTTGCAAATATTCACATCAAGTTTTTGGCTCCGTTGCCAGGGACTAATTATTCTTTCATTGATATAGATAATTGCTAGATTGTTACTAATTTGGATTTTTTTTTCTTTTTAGTTTTTTAGTTTTTATTTTTTTTATTTTTTTAAATAGCTATATTTCAGTACATAGAAGTGTATCACAATGACAAATAATGAGGAAAACAAGGCTTTGAGAGATTATGCTATGTCCTCACTTAATGGAGCAATATCAAGCATAAAGAGGTCGATTATACAAGCTATCGATTTTGAGATTAAATCGGCTATTATTCAAATGATTCAACAGACTATTCAATTTTGGGGACTATCGCACGAGGATCCTTATGTTCACATTGCAAACTTTCAAGAAATTTCTGACACTTTAAGCACAAAGGAGTATCAGATGATGCAATTCGATTGAGACTCTTTTCTTTTTCACTATGAGATAAGACTAAGGCTTGGCTAAATTTTCTACCACCCGGTAGTATTACTACTTGGAAGGGACTTGCACAAATTTTTTTGGCTAAGCATTTTCCACCGGCAAAGACAGCGAAGGTAAGGAATGATATTACCACATTCACTCAATTTGAGACTGAGTCTTTATATGATGTATGAGCGAGGTAGAAAGAGTTATTGAGAAAGTGTCTTCATCATGAATTACCGAAATGACTGCAAATTCAAATATTCTATAATGGGTTGGGAGTTACAAATCGATCTATGGTTGACGCAACAGCTGAAGGTGCACTTATGAGCAAAACTTATGAAGCAGCCTATGAGCTTTTAGAGGAGATGGCATCTAATAACCAGTGGTCTTCAGAGAGTACAATGCCAAGAAAAGTGGCTGGAGATTTTGAACTTGATCCTATTACTAATTTAAATGCAAAAATTGATATTTTATCTAAACAAATAGGTAATATGAATGTTAATGCAATTCATACTAATATGATTTGTGATCTTTGTACAGGAAATCACTCAAGTACAGATTGCCAAGTGGAAAATCCTTTTGCTCAATCAAATTTCAATCAAGTAAATTACGTGTCTAATTTCCAACACCAAAACAATCCTTATTCAAACACGTATAATACAGGATGGAGGAACCAGCACAATTTTTCATGGAACAAAAATCAAGGAACAATTAGACCACCTCAGAATTTTCAGCATCAAGAAAAGAAGTCGACACTAGAAGAGATGTTTATACAATACATACAGAAGACAGAGCAATACATGCAGAAGACAGATTTGATGATACAAAATAATATGGCTTCAATTCACAATCTTGAGGCTCAAATTGGTCAGATTTCAAATATTATTATAGATAGAACAGCAGGAACCTTACCCAGTAATACAGTGACTAATCCCGAGGAGCATGTCAAAGCAATAACACTAAGAAGCGGGAGAACAATTGAGCAGCCACAAACCCAAAATGCCGAACAAAATGTGGTTGAAAAGCAAAGTGAAAACGAGCAAAGTGTGGAGGAACAAGCGCAGCAGGTGGCCAACCACCATTCTAAGAAGGATAAAGTAGCTTCAAGCCAAACAATTTCAGGGGAGTTTAATTCTAACACTTATCCTAATTCACCTTATGATCCACCTATTCCTTTTCCACAAAGACCCAAAAAAGAATAATCTTGAAAATTAATTTCCTAAATTTTTAAATATTTTTAAGAAATTGCATATTAATATTCCTCTTATTGAAGTTTTAGAATAAATGCCTAAATATGTTAAATTTTTGAAGAATATTTTATTGAACAAGTGAAAATTGGAGGAACATGAGATGGTGATGCTAACAGAATGGAGTAGTGCAATTTTACAAAAGAGGCTACGTCCTAAACTTAAAGATCCAGGGAGTTTCACAATTCCTTACACTATTGGAAATTCTTCTTTTGATAAAGCACTATGTGATTTAGGAGCAAGTATTAATCTTATGCCCTATTTTGTTTTAAGAAAATTAGGTATTGGAGAAGAAAAGCCTACCATAATTTTATTGCAATTGGCGGATAGATCTATCAAGTACTCAAGAGGGATCATTGAGGATGTTTTGGTAAAAATAGACAAGTTTATATTCCCCGTTGATTTTATTGTGCTTGACATGGAGGAAGATGAACAAATTCCTTTGATTTTGGGGAGACCTTTTCTAGTTAGAGGAAGAGCTTTGATTGATGTCCAACAAGAAAAACTGATTTTGAGGGTTGAGAATGAGCAACTAACGTTTGATGTTTTTAAATCCATAAAGTTTCCTACTGAAGAACAGTCGTGTTTTCAAGTAAGTAAAACTGATTTAATTGTAGGCGAGGAACATAAGGCTGAAGTGGAAAAGTTACCTGTAAAAATATGTCTAACAAATTCAGCAACTCTTGAATCTGAGATTGAAAAGATTTTGGAATACGTTCAAGTTGCATCATCTATTAATTTTTCTTCTCAGCTGAAATTCAAAGAGGTGGGGATATCAAAGATGCCATCATCAAGAAAGAAACGACTCAAACTAGAGCTTAAACCTAATCCACACCTGAAGTGAAGTATTAGAAAAGATATTCTTATGTTGTTGGATTTTGGCGTTACATAATTATCTCAGCTACAACGTCTGGCTGAAGACTTAAAACTTAGCTCTTCTTGGGAGGCAACCAATATTTTCTTTTACTTCATTTAGATTTGATTTGTCTTTTCTTTTCTTTTAATTTTAATTTTTGATTTTATTTTGTAGGATTGCATGAGTATGGAAGTCGCCGGGGCAGAGCTGTTTTCTACACCTGAATTGATGGCTTTTTTTTAGCAGGATGGATTTACAATTTGGAAAAGTGTTTCAAGGAGCGATCGTAGGAAATTGTCTTAGCTTTCTAGAAAAAAAAACAAACCAGGCAATTTGAACATCTATAGCTCTAGATATCACTGAAACAATGAACGTCGCACGTGCAAAATTTTAACATGAACCAGGGGAGAAATTCTGAACTTTTTACATTCTTTTTGTTTTTTCTTTTCCTTTCCCATTGAGGACAATGTGATATTCAAGTTTGGGGGTGAGGGTATATATTTTTCTCATATATTTGATAAGAAAAACAAAACAAAGTACTGCAATTGGGCTCACCATTACACTTTTGAGTTCTTTATTGTGCTAAAGTATTGATTTTTTTTATAAGATAGACAATATCTTATAAAGCAAGATTAAGCATACTTATTTCCTTTAGGATTATTGAATTTCAAAATTCCTTACAAAATTGTAAGAGTCATGTGATTATACACAAAAGAAAAATGTGATGATTTTTTTTGTGATTATCCCCTTTGATCTAGTCCTAAATAGAGTTTAAGTAAATAGAGTGACAATGAAAAAAAAAGAAAAAAAATGGAATGAATAAAGTTCAATCTACTCGAATGTTTTGAGTTGCTTAGTAACTAGGGGTATTCATCACAAATGTTTACTTTTATATCAAATGAAAACTTGAAATATGAGTATGCAAAAGCACTCTAAGTTTGTGACTTGTTGAGTAAGCGGGTGAATTCATCACAAATGTTTGCATTCGTGTCTAAAGGCAAGTGACAACTTAGAGAAGAGCTTAAAAAAAAATCTAGTTTGCTACTCGGTTTGTAGTAGTGAGAAGGGGTAATCACAGATGGAGTTGTTACATACTATAATTATATTAATTGCATGACAAATATGATTAGGTTGGGAATTATGTATGAACTAGAGTTGCCCGTGGGCATGTGCCTACGGCACGTCTTCGGAATGATACAACATATGAAAGTCTTGTAAATAGTAAAACAACAATTATGTAGCTCAAGTTTGAATAATAAAACAATAATTAGTTGTAAATATAAGTCCATGTTTCCATTAGTATATGTTGAAAAATAGTTATAAATGGGGGTGTAAAGTCCAACTTCTTAGAACTTTGAGTGTGGAAAATGGTGAAATTTAAATGTTGATGAGATATTTGCTATTTTCAATGTAACATGAGTAATAAAAAAATGCATACAAAATCTGAAAATTTACAAACCTAAAATATGAAAATATAAATTTCTGAGTAAATAGAGAGAGAATGAGAGAGAGAAATAAATAAATAAATAAATAAAGGTGTTGTTTTGGGGGGGGGGGGTTTGAATTTGAGTTTTGGAGGGGAACTTTTGGGCGGGAAAATATGTTTTGTGAGGTTAGATCTGGATAATTGATTTCAACCTTATTAAAGGAGAGCCAGTTGATAGCTTTCTTTGTGTTTTATTATATAGATAATTACACTGGAGAAAGTGGGTATGCTTGGTTTTACTTTATTCACTATTGTTTATATGTTTAATTGTAATTTTGATGCTTGCATAATGAGATCTTTTGGTGAGATGAGTTGAGCCCAATTATGATTACTATCCCTTTTATTCATGGTTTTACTTTTTGCTCGAGGACAAGCAAAATCTTAAGTTTGGGGTATTTTGTAATACCCCAGATCAGTCGACTGGTACTGGTAGCAGTCGACTGGTAGAGGACAGTCGACTGGTATACCTAGAAGTCGACTGCTATTGAGATTTGTGAGTGGATTTGAGAAATATAGTCCCATATCGGGAATTTGCGAAGATAAATTGAGTATAAATACTATTGCCTACGATCAAGAGTCACCAATCCGGTTAACCACCTTTTGAGAGGCAGCCTGTGGTGGGCAGTTGTACTACATAGTATTTATAATTTGTCTGAGCATTGGGGCGGGGCGTTACAAATGGTATCAGAGCCGACTTTCGACACCGGTGCTGAGAATCATTGATCTCCGGGGTCGGGTATACTCTGCGGTGTTGAGAGTCACAGGTAGTGATTGATAGCTGGGTATCCGATCTGCGGTGTTGAGAGTGAGTGATCTACATCGACTAGAAAGGGCGGTCCTACACGAGATGTGTGCCCTGTGCTCAGCGAGGATGCTGACCCCTAAGGGGGGGTGTATGTAATACCCCAGATCTTAAGCGAACAGTCGACTGTTAGGGTTAGCAGTCGACTGGTCTGTGTACAGTCGACTGGTGTGTGTAGCAGTCGACTGCTACACGGGATTTGTGAAAGGATTGAGGAATATAGTCCCATATCGGGAATTTGCGAAGATAAATTGAGTATAAATACTATTGCCGAGGATCAAGAGTCACCAATTCGGTTAACCACCTTTTGAGAGGCAGCCTGTGGTGGGCAGTGGAACTACATAGTATTTATAATTTGTCTGAGCATTGGGGCGGGGCGTTACAAATGGTATCAGAGCTGACTTTCGACACACCGGGTGTATCTACACGTCGAGGGGCAGGGGCCCTATTCGTGGGGTACACAGGAGATGATTCTCAGGATATGTTCGCGTGTCGAGGGTCTGCGGACCTATTCACGGAGCATGCAGGGTGCTAGAAAGGGCGGTCCTACACTAGATGTGTGCCCTGTGCTCAGCGAGGACGCTGATTCCTAAGGGGGGGTGTATGTAATACCCCAGATCAGTCGACTGGTACTGGTAGCAGTCGACTGGTAGAGGACAGTCGACTGGTATACCTAGAAGTCGACTGCTATTGAGATTTGTGAGTGGATTTGAGAAATATAGTCCCATTTCGGGAATTTGCGAAGATAAATTGAGTATAAATACTATTGCCTATGATCAAGAGTCACCAATCCGGTCAACCACCTTTTGAGAGGCAGCCTGTGGTGGGCAGTTGTACTACATAGTATTTATAATTTGTCTGAGCATTGGGGCGGGGCGTTACATATTTGACGAGTAAAATTTATACATAATTGTTATTACTCTTTTATGCATTAAAATTGCAAGTTCTCGTTAATTTCTTTAACATTTATCTTATTTCTACTCAATATTATTTATTTGTTTGTTTTTGTAGGAATGAGATGGATAAGTGCAAAAGGTGGGTGTTTTTGGTGAAATCATGGAAGAAAACATGGTTGAAGATTTCAAAATTTGAGCACTAAAAACAAACTGGCTCATGGAATCAATAAAAAATGTTTCGGTCAATTAGGGGGTAGAATAAAATTTTGTAATAAAATTTAAAGTTAAGTGGATTTAAATTAAGGTTAGTTGGTTGATTAGTTTAAAAGAGATTAATTTTAATCTATAGATTTTTTAAATTAATTAATTAACTATCTAATTATAATTTAACTAATCCTAATTCTAATTATATTACTAACCTAATTAATCTTTACCTACTCCTAATCCCTATATAAGAAAGAAGAAGGAGCAATCAAAAGCTGCTTTGGGTTGGCGGCGGGACCAGACCCAGGAAAAAGAAAAAAGAAAAAAAGAGAAAAAAAAGAAACAGAGAAGGGGTGGCGGTACGGGATTCAACGAGGGACGACAAGTTGTGAGAAGAAGGTAGGGTTCTGTGCGTGAGTTGGCAGCACGAACTTCGAGACCAGGGGAAGGAGGGAAGGGAAAAAAGGGAAAGAAGAACGTGGGCTGAACGAGGCGCAGTACTGGATTTCGAGCGCGGATTCCGAGGAACTTCGAATTTGGAATTTTTTCAACAAAATAGAGTTCTTTCTTCTTCTCTTAATTTTATTATGCAATGCAAAACAATATTTGTTAGTTGCAATTTTATTATGAACTAAATTTTATTTTTCTAGGGCTTTAATGTAGCTTAGTTTTGAGAACACAATTTTAATTCCATATTATTATTATTATTATTATTATTATTATTATTATTATTATTATTTATTTTTTATAGTTGTGTGTTTGATTTTTGTTTTTAATGCTTACAATTGTTTGGCCAACTATTGTTTGATTTATTGGATCATGGAAAGACCGAGAGGTAATTTGTGATTTAGAACTATAAAGTTAAACACCATTGATTGAGCAAAATTCGAGATGATTTACCGCTATTGATGTGACTATAAAAAAATCCATAGAACTTAATGAGTCTTCAATTAATTAAATTTGCATAGAGATATGACAAACTCTTAGTTGGAGATATTTTTGATGTTGTTCTAGAGAAAGCATTGAATATTTGGGAGATTTTGATCTACAACTTGGAAAAATAATATTTTTATTCACATGAAATTATAAATTGTGTTGGATTAATTAGATGAAATTAAAAGCCCTAGAATTAGTTTTGCAATTAATAAACAACAAAATTTCAGATTCCGCTCATTTTTAATTAATTTAGTTAGTTCTTTGGATTAATTTAATTTAATTACTTTCTTTATTGAATTTAAAATTTCCAAATAGTAATCAATTTAGTAATTTCGGTATTCGATAAAATAATTAGTCCTTGTGGGTTCGACACTCTTTTCACTTAACTATACTACTTGTTGCGATTTTGTACACTTCCAAATATTCACATGAGTGGCCATCCATAGCTAAGGTGGAAAAGATATTATCTTCCTTGAAAGGGAAAATGTTATCCGGGGGGGGGGGGGGGGGGTTTGATGGGTAGACTTGTACTCATCAATTCAGTCATATATCCTTACCATTTTATTTTTCTTCATTCTTCAAGCTCCCATCTTGGGTAATTAGGACAATTGATCAAATCAGGAGCAGGTTCCAATGGGCTAGAGTAGATGAAGAATGTACAGGCAAAGCGAGTGTACGGTGAAGAAGAACATAAGGGGGGGGGGGGCTAATTTTAAACTTATCAAATTTCAACCAAGTTGTTCTCATGAAATGGTGGTGGAAACTGATTGACCCTCAATCCCTAGTAAGCAAGACACTAAGCATCATCAAATTTCAACCAAGATCCTTGTACTACAAAGCAACACTGTGTTCTAATCATCATCCAGCTACAGCTTCAGCTTTTATGGGAAGGCATTTTCCCCTTTATGCATCAAATTTTCTCAAGCATTACTAGGCAATTAGGTGATGGATTTTCATTATCTTTCTGAAATTCAAACTAGCAGGTGGGAATGAGTATTGCACATCAATTTCCACACCTTCCAGCTGCTTTGTGGGATCCACATGCACCATTTCTATCACATGAATATTGGGATCATGGATCTGGAGACCTGGGCTAAGAAGAGTACTGGTAGGGGAAAATGCTGAAGAAAAGGAGTGGCTGTTGATACTACTTGATGATTATGCACCATCAACAGACAATGATACACCCAGGTGTAAACACTCATCCATAGGGAGATATACTGTCCAGTCTCATACAAGTTCTTCATCAATGGGGGAGTTCTATTCCCTTATGAAAATGCTACTTGGAGAAATTATGCCCCCCTAAAATGCAAGGTCTTCTGTTGGTTGCGAAGTTGGGATAAGTGAAATCTAGAGCCAGCCTGAGGAGAAAGGGTTGGATTGGAGATGAAACATGTACAACTTGTGCATGTCCATCTGAAACCAACTACCACATCTTCTTTGAGTGTTCTATAGCTAAGGAAGTATGGTCTCACTTCTGCAACATCTTGCACATTCCCGCACTCCCTGATTCTCTCCGCACTTTCTTTACCTCATGGTGTTTTTCCCCCTCCTAACCCCAAATTAGAGATATATGGTGCTTACTTTCCGTTATTGTTTGCTGAGTAATTTGGCTAGAAAGAAACAGTAGAGTTTTTAAGAACACAATTTCATATATTCAGCAATTGGTTACTAATTTAATTTTTAATTTTGTTTCTTGGGTTATTGCAACTCGATGCAGCAGGAAGAAAACTAAAATGTTGAATGCAATTGGGGAGCATGGAGTTGAGCACAGCCTTCAAAGGCAGCCAATTCAATCTAGCTTGGATGGAGCTAATGCGGCAGCACCAGTGGAAGTGAGTGAGGGGGAACCAGGGTACTACATCTTGCCTTGAGCTTGGGTACCAGATTGCTGCTTACATTGCTGACCAGATACATCATTTTTGAAGCCTAAGTGCTTATTTTGAAAATTGTTGTTTTATTCATCTATTTTCTGTTACTCTGGGTTTGTGATATTAACTTTAAATTGCTACTACTTGATACACTGTGCTATAAGCCATGGCTCTGTAATATTAACTTTAAATTGCTACTACTTGATACACAATGCTATAAGCCATGACTACTCTGAAGAGGACAATTTTGTTATAGAGGAATCTTAAGGTACAAGGGGAGCCATGGCTACTCTAAAGAGGACAATTTTTATAGAGGAATCCTAAGATACAAGGGGAATATGTATGATATCCAGTATAAAGTAAGTAGATGTGTACGACAACAACCCTCTACACTCTCTTCACCTTATGGGGGAGACATCTTACTCTCCCATCGTATCTCTATTACCCTCTTCTGGCCTTCTTTAGCATGCTACTGACTTTTATGTTTGTGAATATTATGCTATATTAATATATTTTGAGGTAGGATACTCCTCTACCTTTATTTGGTAAAAAAAAAAATGCATGTTTGGTTTTTTTCCTATTTGCTCTGTTCATTCTTCTTACAAGTATGATTTGCAATGCTTCCTACCGGTAGAACTTGCAATATAACTTGTGTTATATGCCCTATTCATTCTTCATTCTATATAGAGTAATGCTTAAGCCACTACCAATGTCACTACCATTCTTTTCACTACCTTAGGTGGCATACTCCTATTGGAGAGTTCTCCCACCTACTCTATCTTCCTCTACCTATTGGAGTGTGCCACCTAAGGTAGTGAAGAGAAATGTAGTGAAATTGGTAGTGGCTCTAGCATTACTCTTCTATATAATGCTTGCTTTATTTTCTGTGTTGGTGAACGAACATATTCGGCTCACTCGCAGGGAAACAAAAAAGATAGAATATATAATCTTTGTGGGTACATGAGATTATTATCGATACACGAGAAGCATGTGTCACCATTAACTATACTTCAAGACCCGTGCTGCTTCAGGATTTGCACTCTCATCTGGTTATATTAAAAAGATAGGGTTATGATTTTACTCCCATTCCATTTACTCTCACCTCATTTAATATTAGATAACCACAGTGATCTTTTTGGAGTTAGTTCAACATTATGAGTGGTGGTGCATCTAAAAATAGTGATTTATTGGTTGCTTATTTGGATTTAGCCTTCATGGAAAAAAGCCTTTTTTTAAAACTAGAGCGTAGCCACACACTAACACACATTTTGATATCCCATGAAAGAAAATGATATCAGCAAAAAATCAAACTTCCGACTTCTTGCTCACCATAGAATATGTTACCACTAGAGTCTAGTCCTTGGCAATTTCTTTTTTGTGCTAGTAATCATCCTTGACATTTCCCCCGTGAAATTAGGCCGCAGCCACACACATCCACACTTTTTGGGGCAAGCGGGACTCGAACTTCTAACCTCTTGCTCACCAGCGAAAAAGCTTACTATTGGACCACACTGACACTTGCATCATCATCAACAGTTGAATCCGGAGAAAATATATTTTGTAGCCTCCTTATAGAAAACCCATTTTGTAAGTTTGGACACATATTTTAACCTACTTATTGCCTAGAGTGGTATGCAAATCTGGTTTTACTTGTTAGACGCTTGGATCCTTCTCCACAGTAGAAATCAAAGCACTTGAACAATCTCCTGCATCACAATAGCTGAAGTATTAGTAACCACCGTAATCTTATATGACCTAAAACTAATCTCCTGCATCTCATTAAACTATCTCAACTCCAAATTCGACATCATATTCTCCCTAGTTATCATATGCCAGGGGATTGGACTTTTCTGAGAAACCAACCAATAATACATAAAAGTTAATTGAGTTTGAATTTCAAACACGCTTTTCTGTGCTTTTTCTACGAGAACTCGAAGTGTGGGCATTACAATCTTATAGACTCGACGCTTCTCATTTCCAAATCAACTTAATCTAAACAGTTCAGAGTGAAAACAAAAAATCTAAAACAGTTATGTTTATATAAGAGAGTCAAAAATTGAATTGTTGCCATAATCTCGCATTAAGCATATATATCAAAATTAACAACCAATTCCAAAGGAGATTTATAACTCTTACAAATATAAGACTATACCTTAGCAGATTAATTGAATTAAAAGAATTCCACCAATTAAAAGTCATTAAAACAAATTTAAAAAAACTCAATCAGCGCCAAATCCTTCTCTTTGCAGAAGTTCCAAACATGATTGCTAGCAACAGTTGGAATGCAAGTAAGATACAATTCCTTAAGCAACATAACTGCTCCAGCCAGCCCCCTTTCTAACTACTTTATCCAAGCTACATCCACGTTGAAACTGCCTACTTTTTTTTATCATCACCATCACTAGCCACAAATCCTTAGGTGTCTGAGATACAACTTTACCTATCCCCCCGTGGCACATGGCTAACTAGCACAGAGGTAAGATTCAAGCTTCTTAAGTTATACATCCGTGTGATGCCTTGGGAGCGTGCGCAAAGAGATGCAGCTTCATAAGCCAAGTTTTACAAGTTGGAAAGGCAGCCAATAGATTCTGGTAACTCATGGACTGTAGTTTGGCATAGGGAAAGAAATCTTAACAAAGCATTCAAATAATTATGTTGAATAATAAACAATTCTTATTATTTAAAGAAGAAATTGAAAAGATATCACTCAAATGATTTTACTTTCATCGGCGAAACAATAATCAACACGTACATAAATCACATAGCTCTCATACAACATTTCCGAGCTTGATATTGTTGCGTTGGAAGAACTTAATTTTGAATATACTTGCGTTAGTCTCTTCAAGGTCATCAGATTCAGCTACTACATTCTTCGTTTGCAACTGAATCTTAATACTAGCTACTCTATTAAGTAGTTGGATATGTTGGCGAAAGAGATCCTTAAGAGAGTAGTTTATGGGAAAAGTCGGTTAAATGGAGCCCTAATCATTTGGGTGCTATCATTGTAAGATAGAAGGAATTTCCTTGTTGAAAAACCGACATACATATTAGAAAATAGAAAAAAATTCTTCTATGAATGCGAAGAGTTGAAAACTAAAGAGTTTATTACTTACTGACCTTTAGTAGTTGAAGATAAGTTTGATTGAATGATAACCTCAATAAAGATTGAAACAGTCCATACAATGTTGTCATGATGTTCCCTTATTTCTATTAAAGTAATTATACTGTTTTGTAAATGGTAGTTTGGACGTTTTATCTTTTGTGGCCCTTAAAGCTTTATCATTTTCCCAATTGTAATTGCATCTTATCATTGCTGTAGGAATGAAACCCTAGCTCTTTTTCTTCTTCTCTTTTGATTTCTCATTGAATCTAATTTTGAATTTGCATAATTATCTTGGTATCAGCGCAATCTGATTCTCTTGTTGTGACTCTCCTGCTTTGATTCTTTCAGTCGACGACACCACCCCCTGCCGTCGACGGCGCTGCTCTCTGTCGTCGACGCCACTGCTCTCTTCACCCTCCCCCATTTCACATCGTGCTTGGGTTTTGAAAGAAGATGCAGACCTCCTTAGATCTCGAGTTTTGGCTCAAGACTGGGCATATTTGGTATCGAAAATTTTCGATAAGCATGAGAATTGCGGGAATTGGTTTGGTTATTTTTGGGAGGTCAAGTTGTGTATGAAGTGAGGGAATTGTCATGGATGCAAATTGTAGCAAAGGTGGGATTTTGGTCTTGATCCGGTTCGGTTAGGTTTGGCAGTAATTGGGTTGAGTTTAATTAAGGTAGCATTCAATTGGTTTAGGAAGAGGAGACGGATCACAGTTTGGTTTTTGAACAAATGTGAGATTGGGTTTCATTTAGTGAGAATCGGCACTTGAAGTAGTAAAGTTGTGATCTTGAAGGCGAATTTGTGTGTATTTTGTGCAATTTGGAAGTTCATGTTAGAATTTGCAAATTTGAAAGTTTGTTTCCATTCGCAATTGTTGGTAACAGAAATTATTCACTTCAATCCATTAGTTTGTTTGCATCCTCAGGTATGTCCCCCTCCATATGGGTTTTGGATTTTAGAGCTTCACACCATATGTCTCCTGATTCATAATCGTTTATTTCTTTGCTTCCTGTATCATTTGTATCTGTCATGATTGCTGATGGAAATCTTATACCATTAGCAAGAATTGGTTCCACTATTACACCTCATTTATCTCTCTCTAATGTTTACTGTAACACCCCAAAATTTTTTTTTTTTTTGAAAACTAAACCTCTAAATTCAATTCTTTCAATTTCTCTATCACTTTAAACATAAACTAAGATGTATATATTTCAAATAAAATTTTGGCAGAGTCTCCCCTGAAATTTGTGCCCCGAAACACTAAAGGCTTACGGAATTCTGCTCTAAATTTCGTAGCTCACAACACAGGCAATATAATCATGGGCTCCCCAGGTCAAAATGAGCAGAATTACAGAGGCAATATAAATATCATGCTCTAGGGGCTAAACTCATAACAGAATATCAAATATTAAATAAAAATCATAAATTCCTTCGAAACCGTATAAGATTTTTGTAAAGATTTAGGAAAACCCTTTTAAAAGTCAACCACAGAACCCAATACTCCACAACGAGGTGGGTACGGGCTTTCTTACCTCATCACAACACTATATATATATACTTTTACCATAATACAAAATAATACATCAACTATTCACCTTTCTACATATACTAAATACATAGATAATGGATTGGCTCCAACAAAAGTACAAAATCTAGCTCTACACTACCTCACCATGCTGCTAGCAACCTGCAGGAGAGTTAGGGTTGTCCACCCTCAGGGAGGAACCCCCCTAACCCCAAGAAAACATTAGAGGTTAGCCATTTCTGGTGTGAGTATAATCATTAATCTAATAAATAAATTAAAATGGTATAAAGAAAATAATTTAAACTTACAAACATCAAGTTAAGATGATGCAGCATGAAATCTGAACATAAAAACACCACCAATACAATTTGATATCAAAATACTCTTCCAATCGGCATCCAATTATGTAAATAACCATAACTTCACGCATTTCACTATATGCCTGCTATCAACCTCATATATATATATCTTTATTTTACATTCGCATAATACAAATTCACATACAACCCATTACATCTCAATTTAAATTCCCTAACACAAATATTCACCTTTCCACAATTATCGACATAGCAGCATTTCACTTTTTAAATGAATATAACCACATGATGTTATTACACCCTTCTTTAATAACCATTTATATGAATACAAACTCATAACACAACATACTTTCTTTAGTAACTATTTTCATAACCAATTTCATAATACGGGTATTTATTTTATTGTGTTATAACAAGTATCACATCATAAACATATGCATCTATTCTCATAATACCACCTTCCTTCATGTCTTATGACATAAATGTAACATCTCATTGCCCATTGCAATTTACTCGCATTTCATCACATCGTTAACACATCACTAATTAGAATACGTATACTCATTGCATCAAAAACATGTTTTATAGCTCATTCTCATCTCATTATACCACTTTAGTAATTTCTCATTCTTATAAGTAATATATATCACACCCCAAAGCCGATAGCTTGGGTAATAATCACCGCGCCCCAAACACATAGTTGGGTAATATCACATCACATCTCAAGCCGATAGTTTGGTTATTAGTTCACTTCAATTACTTTTCATCTTCACTTTACTTTATTCTTCATTTCCATTATTCATTACCGATATCATGCTACTCACCCTGCGAATTATGCCAAGGCGGGTAGTTCCCACCATTTCCACAGAAATAGCGGGCGAGTAGTTCCTCGACACAATTCCAAGGGGTATCAACTCAAATCATCCTGTATTTTCACTTTAATAATCATTCTCATTATACAATTACTTCATACTATTCATATTAACACACGTCTCTTTTACTTTTTCATTTTAAATTAACCACATGCTGCATTTATTATTTCTTTTCATACACAAACTCATAACTCGTATTCTTTCATATTCATTTTATTCACAACCACTTTCTTTCATACTCACAATTCACTTTCTTTACTTACACATTCTTATTTACACTTATTTATTTTATTAGTTTGTCGACCAGTGAGCCACAGTATCCCAATATACTGAAAGCCGACAGCCCAATAAAACACGCGGACCGATGCTCACACAGAGTTACTCGTCCGAGGCTACGTCTTCCTCCCAGCCTATGCCAGCGAGGGAACTCCGCACCCCAGATAAACTGGGTACTTCCTCCCAGCCGAAGCCAGGAAGAAAAAACTCCGCACCCCAGGTAAACTGGGTACTTCCTCCCAGCCGAAGCCAGGAGAGAAAAACTCCGCACCCCAGGTAAACTGGGTACTACCTCGCGACAACTGTCATCGAGGAAAAACCGGGCCTCAAGCCGATAGCTTGGGTGATAAAACTCTGCACCCCAGGTAAACCGGGTACTTCCTCCCAGCCGAAGCCAGGAGGGAAAAACTCCGCACCCCAAGCCGGTCCTTGGGTATTAGGAGGTCTAGCCCAAACCCCCAGGATTGCTGTAGGTACTGGTCAACATAACCATCTATTATTAGCATTAATCATTTCATCTTTCCATCTTACTTTATCAACACGCGCATTTCACTTTTGAAATCAATAATTGCCACAACCTTGACTTTAATCACGTGAATTAATAACACATTTTATTAGTACGTACCATCTTATCTTTTATCTTACCATTTGATGCATATCAGTTGTCCACAATATTAATCTTCATATCATTATACCACATGATGCATACACTCTGTTATTCAACATATAAAACCATCATATCATATTATTGCGTAATATTAATGCGCCAAGATATTTATTTTGCCATAACATCCTACATTAAGAATACCATATTATTCATTACCTCATTGTACCATATATAGGCATACGCCAAGTTATAATATTAATAAAAGAACTACATTATGTTATTCCATATCGTAAAAGTATCAAAATGTATACTTCATCACATTATAATATCATACTATTGCTCATTAATTCACTTCGAACATAATTATTGTAACCCCTGTTTCGGATTATACGGATTTTCATTTCTTTTCTTCATTTTCCATGCATTCTTGTATTTCAAATTTCGTATAAATCATTCCAATACATTTAAATCCCTTTGAATCTCCTATTAAAATCCAAATTTATATTCCAAACTACAAATCTTGTCTCTCCTCTTTTTAGTTTGAAGCCCACAATTATTATTGAATTTATATTCATTTGAAGCCCAAAGAGTAGCCCATCTCTTGTTGGATTTTAGCCCAAAACCAATCTCATCTCCTATTTGTACTCTAACCCAAATCCACAAACCCATACACACACCTGTATACAATTTCTCCACTTTTTCTCCACTCTTCCCACATCCCCGTAACCACATCCCCACTATCTCTAACTATACCCCCGTTATAATAATTATTTTATTATTTTAATAAACACCCCCACTCCCCTCTCTCCCCGTTATCATCTCTCCCCTTCCCCTGTTTCCACAAACAAAAACAGAACAAACACAAACCCCTCTCTCTTCCACTTCGTCTTCTTCACTTCCCGCTCTCATCCCCCGACCTCAAGCTTCGCCTCCGCCAGCATCGAGTTCCCCCGCTGCTCCCCTCGACAACTCAGTCGCATCCAGTCATCTCCTCCGCCGCTCGCCTCGCTCCGCCGCTGCCGCCATTGCCGAACCCTTCGTCTTCCTCCATCGAAGACGCCATTGCCCTCGAGCTTCACACTCCACCGCAGAGCCCCCACATCTCCTGCCGTCACTCATCATCCCCGCACCTCTCCTTGTCATCGCGCCAACATCGCCAGACGGCCTCTGCCCCTCGCCATTGCAGTCATCTTCAACCTCGAGCTCCGCCAGTCGACACCATCACCATTGTCGACAGCCACTCCTCGTCATCGACGCCATCGCACTGCTGCTTCCTCCACCGCTCAGCCCCACCATTGAAGCCCCGACCTCGAAGCCTTCCTCGTCGCCGTCCAGCCATCGTTAACTCTGCCTCCCGAAGTGCCACTTCAGTCGAAGCCCCCGAGCGTCCCAACCACAGCAACCACCGCTCGAGTTCCGATGCCATTCCCTCGCCGATCACAGCTCCTCCACTCCGCGTCGTCTCCAACCTTCGACGCGCCGCCAACGACCTCCCGCTCGAGCCCAGTCGCACCAGTTCCCCATTCCCATCGCAGCTCCCTTCTCCGCGCGTTCTCTTCCGCTCTCTCTCTCTCTCTCTCTCTCTCTCTCTCTCTGGGTTGTAAAAGAAGAAGAAGATTGGATTTGGAGATTTTGATTGGCTGTGGTGAGATTGGGTATTTTATTAGTTGTTGGTGTTTTGGATTGTAGTTGGAGTGTTATATTGGTATTGAAGTTGCTGTTGTGTTGTTGCTATTTGGTGTTGGGTGCTTTGCTATTGGAGTATATTATTGGAGTTGGAGGTGTTTTGCTGTTTTAGAGAAGGAGTTGGTTGTTGAAGTTTGGAGTGTTGGTGTTTGGTTTGCTATTTGGGATTGTTGTTGGGAGTTGTTGCTGTTCACTGCCTTGGAGTTGTTGAAGGAGTCGACTCCTATTTGGAGTTTTGCTTTGTGGAGTTGAGTTGCTGACTTGGCGTGGCTGCCACACATCTCACACGCATTCTGTTCCCCGGGATTCTAATCCCGTTATTCTTATTTTATTGAATCGTCTACAAGGAAAAAGGCAAGTCCACTTGAACTATCTTATCTATTCTAGTTCAAGATTAATTGACCTCTTATGCAAGTAGTTCCAATTTATTTATCGTTCACTCTGCCTTGTGTCCCTTCTGTTAGGAGTATCGAGGGTTTACACGAGCTAACCTGACGTACTCTTGACTTCTTTTATTATCCATTGACTCAAACCCAAGCCTAGACATACATTTGACATGAATAAAATAAAGAGAACTTGTACATGAGAAAACACGTCGTGATTTAAATACATGTTATTACTTGAGATCTTGTGACTTGAACTTGACATGATAAACTTGACTTGTTTACTGGAAAAATTCACATCACTTGCTGTAAATTAGTCTTGATACATGTATGATGCAATGACTCGATAACTACCCACTTGATGAATATAAACGTGATAGTTTTTATAAAATTCCTATTGCATGTACTGTTTAACACAGAGGTTTCGACCCTGTTAATTTGAGAATTAGCACACGGGATATAAAAGAGAGTTTTAGCCTACTGAGTCTAGTTTCCAACCCATATGACAGATCCTAATTCGGAGTCACGAGCTGTGAGATATAACATTTTTAGTCCCCGCTAGTCTACATTTTCAGACTGCAGAAATTATTATAACCTCGACATATTTGGTAGTGAAATACTATGAAAACAGTGTTAGAATGCTATGAAACATTCCAGGAACCTTATAGACATGCTTAGGGTTCACCTCAAATTTTTGTAGATTTTTATAATATATTTATACCATGTTTTCACCCCTTAGAAGTTGACATCTAGCTGCTGCCAGAACAGCTAATCTGCAAAGAACAGAGTTTTTAACCTAGCTACAGTCAGAATTAGAAGAAAGTTCTTGAATATAACTTGTAGCCCTGTCTGTCTAGATGTCCACAGTATCCTGGAAGTTCGAATTTGGAGTTGTAGTCTAGGAGTTATACCTGCTTTAGTACAACTGTGTCAGCCATTTCAGATTTGTTACTTCTTGCTTATTATTGTATAATACACCATGTTGCTGCATCATCACCATTCACTTGACATCCTCATAACCATTCGCATGCACATACATGACTTAGTAATAAAATACTAAACAAGCCGGGGTTTTAAGGGTTGACCTAGTAGTGGACAGTCTCAGAAAATGTACTTGGTAGGGCCCTCTTGTTACATGGACTTGTTATATGGAAGGTGGAAAATACTTGTGGAGACGTGAACTTGTTATCTTGTTATCTTGTTATCGTGATATACCCGAGTACACGCTCTGTTGACCCCACCACGAAGTCTAAAACGAACACTGCTATGCGTGCATCGAACCTGTAGTATGGGATGCAGTAGTACGTGCACTAGTCAGGAGAAACAACTTAATAATAGACCTAGTTGACATGTATATATACTTGATTAAGACCATTGTTACTAGTGCCATTATTATCTTTGCAAACTTGATCTTGATTCATATCCCTTCATGTAACTTATTCCCTTACTCTCTGTTTTTCACTACTTGCTGTCCGTACTTGCTCTAAGGACAAATTATTCTTTCTTTTTAGATGAACAAGTACAGGTGAGCCAGAGAAATTGCCCGAAGGCATTGATGAGCAGTTCTTCTACAATTGGAGCAAGAGCCTCCCGAGCTATGTGGTAAGTTCTTATATTCCAGATTTGGTTATTGAATTTCATTCTCGTTTAAGTGATCATGTTTCCTGCGTGGTTGTGATTCATTTTTCTTATATTGTTGAGTTAAGACTGGTACAGCTTATGGATGATATGAGTTGGCGTACTTATATCATTCGCTGGGCCTTAGTTACGTGCCTGTATTTCCGTATTCCGGGAAGCGGGGCATGACAATTATAATATAAACATATACCCACTTACTAATTTCATCAATTATCACATCACGAGTCAATATCATAATATATATATCACAAACATACACCACACATGCGGGTTTCCAAGAAAAAGGGGCCAAATCATTTATTTTCTCTAATTAAATCTCATAATATCCAATTATAGCATACTAGTTCATACACCATGTTCCATATAAGTAAAATCACCTATAAGGGCCTAAATGCCCCAAAACATGCACAAAACATGCACTATAAATACATGGGTTTCCAAAACATGATCACAATCATTAATTTCATCTAATTACATCTTATAACATCTATCCATAGCATTCTAGCCCATACACAAGGTTCCGCATATACCAAATTACCTATATCGGCCTATATACCCAAAAACATGCACGAAACATGCACGGGATAAAAATATGCATAAACAATTCAATATATTTAGTTTTTATACATCAACACATCACATTAACCCATAATATAGGTTTTATATACTTAAAATAGTTAATTTCACCAAATATCTCAAAAACCCATTTTTCGGACCCTTAAGAATCCGTATTTTTATTGAAAATCAATTTTTTTTGCATAACTTCTACAAAATATATCAAAAAGCCATGAAATTCGGCCACAATATAAATTTTTATAAATACAACATACTCACCTGACGGATCGAGCAAACGATGTCCCACGTCCGCCCGGTAGCCTGTTTAATTGGAAAATTATAGAATCGGTTAGCTTAAAACTCAAAACTCGACCTACGGACCTCCAAATTTGAATCCGTCTTCACCCACACGTCACAAATGACATAAGTAGGTGAACTACATCGATAGATTTCGAAGTTGGGTCCCAATACAAAAACTTACTCATCGATCGGAGGAACCCTTTAAGGGAAATCCCCAAATATCTACTTGCTTTCATCCAATTCTCCTAATTTCTCAAATTAGGGTTAAATAGTAGTAATAAAACTCAATGACACCTCCGGATCTAACAAATTCTCTCTTAAATCTCGCTCGGATATTTCACTGAACACCCGGCGTGCACACATGGTATACCCGTATTTTTGTGATTCCGACGGGTTTCTAACTCCATAAAATTTTCACTAAACCCATTCTAAATTGTTTCCCCTTAATACACTACAATTTCTATAACTCATACTTATCAATTATTCTATTTATTATCCAAATTCTAAAGGCAACACACTAATTAATTTATAATACACAAACCACTCAACTTCTTACCAATCTTCCTTCTCTATAATTACTAGCATCACCTAATTACCCTACTATATCATTTTTTAGCACTAAAACTCAAAATTATATATTCACATAAAATAGGATTTCACAATTTCTCACCTTACAAAATATATCCTCGCAAACGGACTCCAAAATTGAAGAGAGCATCTCAAAAATAGCCCAAACCCTCAACTTTTCTTGAAGAATTGGGTTGGAAAGCTAGGGTTTTGGAAACCCATGCGTTGGTCGGTGGTGGGGGGTATGGTTCTTGCCGAAATCAGAATGGGGGGAAGGAGAGAAGGGTCAGAAGATATAAATAAAGAGGCAAAATTGCTTATAAGTCCCTATTTGACCATAGATTTATATATACCCTTCTAGTTAACTTTTCTAGGGTTTCTCTTATAAAAATCACACCATAATATACTTAAATTCATCCCAAACATAAAATAAAATTAGAAATGCATTTTTATGCATAGCTGTAATCAAAATCAATAATTACGAACAATAGCAATACATATAAATATGTATATATACGAATATCGCAATATTTTTGAAAAATACTTTCAACTTCAAACTATAATTTAACAACTCAAAAATTTAAGCCCCTTATAATGAACAAATACTCCAGAAAAATTTCGGGTCAAATCGGATTCGTCTTCTCCGAAAAAAACTTATATCAAAACCCCTGTATTTTCAATTTTTCCCGTTTACCCCAAAATATAAATTTAATCATTCTAATACTAATAAAATCAATTAATAGGGGTAAATATACTCAGAAACATATTTAAAAATAATTTAAATCAAATAATTAAGGAATTAAAAAAAAAACAGATGTTACATTTACCATATTCCTAAGCTTATACTAAATCTTATATCTGTTAGTCAGTTGTGTGATTCTAGTTACTCATTGTCAACATCTTCTACATCTTATGATGTGCAGGATCTGCAATCCCAGAAGCTGATTGGGATAGGCCGTAGAAAGGGGGATTATAAGTTTTGGATGAGCTGAGGTTACCAGTATTTGCAGCCCATAGTGATGACTTGTCTTCATTTTGTTTGTGTCCTTCATCTTCTAGGTTTTTATTTATGACATTTATGGCAGTGAATTTGGTAAGCTTACAACCACTACAATCAGAAATATCATGTGTTCATAAATTTCCTATGCTTCATGCATAAACTAAGAATTTTAAGCGGGTAGCTGAGATATGACCAAGACGTGAATGTCATAAATAAAAACCTAGAAGATGAAGGACACAAACAAAATGAAGACAAGAGCGAGCAAAAAACTGGTAGGTGAGTAGACTTACGAGTACACTGAGGATAACGAGAAGAATAATGCACAATCTCAGGAGGAGCTTGGGTGACTCAAGAGGAGAGGGAGTGTCATGAGTATCAGACTACAAGGTACTAGTATTTCCAGAACTAACAATGCGAGCCCTGTGAAAAAAATGAAGAGAAGAGGAAACTATAAGAGCAATATATTAGTAAGAATCAATAATGGAATGAATTGGTGAAGAAGTGTATGTATGGTCAAAAAAAGGAACAATATGGATCATATCAGATTTGGTCAAGTTGTGAGTAATATCAAGAATAGAAAAGAAATGTATATGCTCAAGTAACAAAATATGATAGACACATATAGTATTTTGCAAAGCTGGATAAAAATATCGATATCTTTTTTGCTCCTCACTATAACTAAGAAACACACAAATGGCAGAGCGTGACGATAATTTTGTACGCTATATATGTGGACGAAGGACAAAGCAAGTAGAACCAAGGACTCTTAAGGGAATAGTCAGGAGCATGCTCATATAGATTTTTAATAGGTGACAAACCTAAAGTGATGGACGATGGGATCTTACTGATTAGATTGACTGGAATGAGAAACGCTTCTCCCCAAAACTCACTAGGAACTAAAGATGACAATAAAAAAGAAAAAGCAGTTTCAATAATGTGCCTATATTTTCTTTCAGCAACACCATTTTTCTTAGGATTATCTGTACAAGAAGTCTGGTAAACAGTACTATCTAAAGCAAGCAAATAAAAAAATTTATTGAAAGTATATTCACCACTGAAACCACATCTAAAACACTTAATAACAACAGAACGTTGAGTTTTTACAAGAAATCGAAAGTTCTTATAAATGTCAAAGAAGTCAGAACGACATTTCATACAACAAACACAACAAAAATGAGTGTGATCATCAATGAAAGAAATATAATATCGAGACCCCCTTTCGTAACAACAGGATAAGGTCTCTACACATCCGAATGGACTAAATAAAATGGTGTAATAGAACAAGAAGTACTTGGATGATAAGGCAAGGCAGTGAATTTGGTAAGCTTACAACCACTACAATCAGAAATATCATGTGTTCATAAATTTCCTAAGCTTCATGCATAAACTAAGAATTTTAAGCGGGCAGCTGAGACATGACCAAGACGTGAATGTCATAAATAAAAACCTAGAAGATGAAGGACACGAACAAAATGAAGACAAGTGTGAGCAAAAAACTGGTAGGTGAGTAGACTTACGAGTACACTGAGGATAACGAGAAGAATAATTTTGATATTTATGCTTCTCGTTATCCTCAGTGTATTCGTAAGTCTACTCACCTACCAGTTTTTTACTCACTCTTGTATTCCACTTCCTTCTCTTCATTTTTGGAATATATTCATTGTCTTTATGAGCTTTTATCCTATGAAGAGGTAGCTCTTGATCCCCATTGGCAGCATGCAATGGATGAAAAACTCTCTGCTTTGCATAAGACAAACACTTGGGATTTTGTACATTTACCTTCTGGTAAAATTATAATTGGTTCGTGTTAGGTTTATAAAATAAAGACCAAGTCTAATGGGTCGGTTGAGAGCTACAAAGTTAGATTGGTTACTAAGGAATTTTCTCAGCAGTATGGTATGGATTATGAAGAGACTTTTCCTCCTTTTGCAAAGATGACTACAGTTCGTACTCTTATTGCAGTTGCATCTGTTCATTAATGACATATATCTCAAATGGATGTTAAGAATGATTCTTGAATGGTGATTTGTATGAAGAAGTTTACATGGTTCCTATGTCTGGTGTCTCTCATAATCATGGAGAAGTTTGCAAACTTATGAAAGCTTTATATGATCTTAAACAGGCACATCGAGCTCCGTTTGAGAAGTTCTTGTTGGATCCTGTAGGCAAGGCAAGAAATACTAGAGGGGGGGGGGGTGAATAGTGTTGTATAAAAAAAATAACAAAATTGAACTTTTTCTTACTGTCCAGTCGACTTGAAAAGGGAATACAGTCGACTGGGGCGTCAGAATAGAAGAGTATTTTATACAAGTCTGATCAGTCGACTAATAGCGGAACTCAATCGACTTGTCAGAAAAGTTTTTGAAGATTATGTTATACCAGTCTGATCAGTCAACTTATAGAAGAGGGATAGCCGACTTGCTAGACAAGTTTCACAGAGATATTAAAATGCAAGTAAAGAAAAGACAACCACAGAGAGAATCAACCAGAGAGTACACAGCGATGTATCCTAGTTCGATCCTCTTGACCTACATCCAGTCTCCAAGCAACCTACTTGAGATTTTCCACTATTCTTGAAAAAATACAAGAATACCCTACGACGTTAGACAACAACCTTGTCCAACCCGTAGACCTCTCTCACCCCTATAGAGAGCAAATCCACTCTTCAACCAAGAGTGAAAACCTGACTCTACAATATAGAGCCCTACTATCCAACCGAGAGGACTACTCTCATAACCCGAGAGTGAAAGAAAATAATAAAAGAGTTACAACAACCTATAGCCTTGTTGTGATTGTGGTTTTTGTATGGAGGCTAATAGGTCAACTTCCGAAATCAGTCTAAAACGAATTCAATGTTATACTAGATTGATTTCAGAGAACCAAGACTTAGGAGATTATGAATGTTCGTTTGAATACTTGTTCTCTTTTTCAAAAGCAAAAACTTAAACTTTTATAAAAAAATGCTTGGAACCTATCCATGGTGATTCCTAGGCTCTATTTATAGAGAGGAATCACTAGGACATTGTAAAATAGTTTATAAAACTGATTTAAAATGGATATAAAATTTTTGAATTCGACAAACAAGTTTTAAATTCTGGAAACTGTCGAAACGATTTGAATAGTTGACTGGGTTGCCATGATGAGTTGACTGGCCAGAGTTTGAAAATGTTCAGACAGTTTCGTACTAGTACAGTCGACTGGTGCCAAACGGCAGTCGACTGGTACTCAACAGCTGATCTTAATCAAGCTTGTTTCGACCATTAAACTTGTGAAAAACACTCAATTATAAAGATATGTGTGAGTGTGTGTGTGTGTGACAAGACTATTACATCATTCTAAGACTCAAAGAAATAAAATTACAATTGTTTACAAGACATTTAATAAAACACATTGAAGCACTGAATCTTGTCTTGATCTTGAGTCTTGAATTTGAGCTTGAGCCATTGTCTTTAGTTGTTGAAGCTTGCTTGATCAATCTTGTCTTGAACTTAGAACTTTGTAGCTTGATCAAATTTTCTTTGAGAGCTTCATTGGATCAACTTTGCCTTTGTGTATCACACATGGTATTGACATTGATACATTCTGCAATATATAAGAAGTAGCACAACTTTGCATTGTGTTGTAGTCATCAAAACCAAGAATCAACATTCTCCCCCTTTTTGATGATGACAACACAATAGCGTACAATAATAATAAAAACACAAATGCTCCCCCTAACTAATGTATAATATGCATAAGTTAAAAAAACATGCACAAAAACATGCACCAAATGCAAACAACATATACACATATAACATAAACAAAAAATAGTTCTCTCCCTTTTTTCACATTCTCCCCCTTTTTTCCCAAAGCTTGGTGCATGTTTTTACTAACATAAACAATATAACAACATATACACATATAAACATGCACCAAGCTTTTTCTCCCCCTTTGCCATCAACAAAAAATAGAAGGAGAAAATAAAGAGGAACATATTGCAAGAGAACAAACACAAGTCAAAATCAAAACAAATTTATACATATGGAATTTGAAGTACATTGTTCAAAAGACACCATAAAATAGAAAATGCATAAAAAAGTAAAAAAATGTAGAGAAAATATAGCTAATCAATCTTCGTCTTCATCATCGTTTGCGACACCTTGAGAGGGAGGAGGTGGAGGTGGAAATTGGGAAGTGAACAAGTGAGTAAGATGGGAAATACTGGCTTCAAGGTTGTCTTGACGATTCATGAGATAATTTATAGAAGTGTAAAGACTCCTAAGATTATCAAAATCAGTACTAGGACGAGATGAACTAGAAGCAGAAGACCGACGAGCTGAAGTGGCTAAAGGGATAGGAGGAACATTCCTAAGAGGAGACCTAGGTGCAGAGTTAAGTAACTTCATACGTGCTAAACTTGCACGATCAAAAGACTCAAAGTGATTTACTACACTCGTCTCGGAAGCAAGATCAATTTCATAGAAGTTGAAAACATGAGTGGTAAAGCACCAAAAGGAAGAAAAGAAGAATGATTCATATGAAGACGATTAAAGATGACCTGACTCCAATTGATTTGGATGTTGCCGAACATGGCATACATTGCTTGTTGCAATTCAAGAATTGGTCGTAGCTACCTATTTTAAGGATAATGTTATACAATAAAATTCTTGCAACAAGTTTAGCAAGCAGTCTAACTGATTTGTTTGTCATAGGGGGACCGCGATTTGGCAATTTTTTTTAGACAAAACAGAGTCGTCATCCATTTCAATCTCCTTTAAGTCCATCCCTTCATTAGGAAGATTCAAAATAACTCCTAATTTTGCAAAGGTGAGTTTCATGCGAATATTTTTCACTGATGTTAGTAAAAATATTTTGCAACCATCCTCAGAAGTTACAACTTTCATATTTGTGTAAAACAAATATATAAGCTGAGGGTAATAGGAAGGTTGGTTTACCAAAGATAACAACTCAAACAACCCACATTGTTCAAACAATGGGGCTAAGGGAAACTTATGTAGATCAGGAAAATTAACAAATCTTCCTGGAAAAATTCCAATTTGACAAATTATAAAAAATTTCTCAACAAGGTTTGGATTTCTCAAATATTGGAGATAATTCCTAGAGGATTCTCCTCCGCAACATTAGAACCACGTGACCTTTTAGGAGGCATGATTCAAACCCAAAACAATAAACAAGAAAAGAAATCAAGGAGTTATACCAACAATTAGAGGCAAAGAGAAGCACAGGACTTCAAGAGATCTTGGAAAGAACTTCGGCAAGGAAAAAAACCCACAAGAAATCTGGATTAAAGCTTCGATTTATCTGGAATCGCCAATGGGTTTTGCAACAGCCGACTTCTGCACTTCCGGAGAGAGAGATAGTGAAGGAATAAAAAGATAGAAGTAAGAAACTAGGGTTTTTGCTTTAGAATCATAGGCTGAGATTGAGTCTAGGAGTAATCAAGGGATCAGATCGGTCAAAAGGTAAGAAAGGGTAAAAGAAATGGCCTCAAAAGGTGTGCCATTTTTGAATCTAAAAGACAGACTGAAGCGCGATAGTCGACTGTATTTTTATAACAGTTGACTTAGTCGAGAGCAAAATAGATCAAACGAAAATAACAAGTAATATTTCTGGAAGTCGACTGTCCAGAGCATAAAAAACTCAGACAAAATAAATCTCGAAAAATACTTGGGAAGTCGACTGAAAATTAGTGCTAAGTCGACTTACCATGAAAATCAAGAAATATCATAAAAACTGCCAATTCCTAGTTCTCTTCTTAAGGTGATAAATGTGTCTTCCTTAAGTGGTTTAGTAAAGATATCTGCTACTTGTTTATCAGTAGAAATAAAGTCTAAAGATATATTTCCCTTTAAAACATAATCACGTAGAAAATGATGTCTAATATCAATGTGTTTTGTATGTGAATATTGAACCAGATTTTTAGATAAATTAATGGCACTGGTATTATCACACATTATTGTAGCTTTTGAAAATGAAATACCATAATCTAATAGAGTTTGTTTCATCCACAAAATTTGGGCACAAGCCAAACTTGCAGCAATATATTCAGCTTCTGTAGTAGATAGAGATACCGAATTTTGCTTCTTACTACACCAAAAGACTAGGGAATATCCCAAAAAGTGACATGTTCAACTAGTACTTTTGCGGTCAGTTTTACTGCCAGCAAAATCAGCGTCACTATACGACAAAAGTTGAAAATTATCGGTGCGTGGATAAAATAGACCATACTCAGACGTGCCTTTAATGTATCTTAAAATACGTTTCACAACTTTTAAGTAAGACTCTTTAGGACTTGACTGATATCTAGCACACAAACATACACTAAACATAATGTCTTGTATACTAGTAGTTATATATAAGAGTGAGCCAATCATACCTCGATAGAGTTTTTGATCGACACTCTTACCTAATTCATCTTTATCAAGGGTAGTGGTAGTAGCCATAGGTGTGGTCTTACTACTCGTGCTATCCATGCCAAACCGTTTGAGTAATTCCTTAGCATATTTTTCTTGATTACTAAATATGCCATTTGGTGACTGCTTAATTTGTAGTCCAAGGAAATAATTGAGTTCACCCATGTGACTCATCTCATTCTCATTTTTCATGGTATTAGAAAACTCTTGACATAGATTACTATTAGTAGAACCAAAGATTATGTCATCTACATATATTTGTATGAGCAAAATATCGGTCTCTTTTTTCCTAATAAACAAAGTAGTATCTACTTTACCTATTTCAAAACCAGTTTCTAAAACAAAAGTCTTCAATTTATCATACAAAGCACGAGGTGCTTGTTTAAGACCATATAAAGCCTTTTTCAATTTAGAAACATGGTTTTGGAATTGTTCATATTCAAAACCAGGTGGTTGCTTAACATAAACATCTTCCTTTATAAAACCATTAAGAAAAGCAAATTTAACATCCATTTGGAAAAGTGTAAAGTTCATAAAACAAGAAAAAGATAATAAGATCCTAATTGATTCTAGTCTAGCAACAGGAGCATATGTTTCATCGAAATCTATGCCTTCTTATTGATTATATCCTTGGGCAACTAATCTAGCTTTGTTCCTAATGACTTGTTCTGATTCATCTTATTTACTCTTGAATACCCATTCGGTACCAATTATAGTATGGTCAGGAGGTCATGCAACTAAATCCCATACATCATTTCTTATAAATTGGTTTAATTCATCTTGCATGACATTCATCCAAAACTCATTCTCACAGGCTTCTTGTATATTTTAGGTTCAAAATCTAACAAGAAAGCCGCATGAGAAATCATGTTAACATGAGATCTGGTTTGAATACCACGTGAGATGTCACCAATTATTAAGTCATGAGGATGATCTCTAACTTCAACAAAAGATTTTGGTAAAGTTTGAGTCATCACAACAGGATCAGTCGACTTGACTTGTCCATCAGTCGACTGATTCACATCAGTCGACTTGATTTCCTTATCGGTCGGCTTATCCGCTAGGGTAGTCTGTTCTAAAGATTTAATGACGTTATTTAGAGGCGATGAATCAGTTCATCATCTTTAATAACAGTAGATGAAGTCAGAGATTCATCAAATGAAACATGCATGGATTCTTCAATAGTCAAAGTTGACTTATTGAAGATCCTATATGCCTTACTCCTATTTGAGTATCCAATGAAGATACCTTCATTAGATCTAGGATCAAACTTATCTAAATTATCTTTAGTGTTTAAAATAAAAAACTTACATCCAAATATTTTGAAATAAGATACTTTAAGAATTATATCAAAAAATAGTTCATAACATGTTTTCTTAAACTTAGGCCTAATCAAAATTCTATTTAAAACATAACAAGCTGTAGCAACAGCTTCAGCCCAAAAGTACTTACGTAAATTGTTTTCAACAAGCATGGTACGTGCACACTCTTGCAAAGTCCTATTCTTTCTTTCGACCACTCCATTTTGTGGTGAAGCTCTAGGAAATGCAAAAGAATGTGTTATACCATTCTTGTTGCAATATTCTGAAAACATTTCATTTTCAAATTCTCCACCATGATCACTTCTATAGTGACTATGGTTAGAGACTTTTGATTTTGAATCCGCTTACAAAAATTTGCAAATTCATCAAAAGCATCATTCTTATGTTTTAAAAACAAAACCCAAGTGAATCGTGAAAAATTATCTACTAAAACAAATACATACCTACTTTTATTTAAAGAAGCAACTCTAGTAGGGCCAAATAAATCCATGTGGATTAATTCGAGAGGCCTACTAGTAGAAATTACTTCTTTTATCTTAAAGTAGAATTGATTTGTTTACCTAGTTGACATGCATCACATAACTTATCCTTTTTATAGGATAGTCTTGGCAGCCCTTTAACTATGTTGTATTTAGACAATTTGGCAATATTTTTCATGTTCACATGGCCAAATCGCTTATGCCAAAGCCAAGAATCATTTTTAGAAACTACTAAGCAAAAATCATTCGAAAATTCATTTGATTTTAAACACAATTCATAAATATTATTCTTCTTAAATCCTTGAAAAATTATATTTTGCATGGTAGAGTCATAAATTAAACATGCATCTTTTTTAAAAATAATTTTATATCCCTTATCACACAATTGGCTAATACTTAATAAATTATGCTTACGACCGCTAACAAGAAAAATATCTTCGATTGAAGGGTTAGTGTGCTTACCAACCATGCCTATTCCAATAACCTTCCCTTTGCTGTTGTCACCAAATGTGACTGTTCCTCCATCAATCTCTTGAATGGATGATAGGAGGTTGGCATGACCAGTCATGTGCTTTGAGCATCCGCTGTCAAGTATCCAACGTTCTCTTTTAGGAACCTATAAAATTTTCAATGTGAATATGGTACCCTTTCATTGGGTCCAAAAGAGATTAGTTTTTGGGAAACCAAACCCAAACTGAGTTTGATTTTCCACCAAATGCAGGAATATAATCTACATAATTACATATAGCAAGAATATATGATTTTATATAAGTAATTCTATCTTTTTGACTCTGATTGACTGGAACCCATATATGTTTGCTCTGTCCAGTCGACTTTATCGAACCTTTCAGTCGACTGTTACTGAAATCCAGTCGACTGGGAGGTGTAATAGACCAACTTGTCTGAGGTTTTCGTCTTGTTGAATAAGACTCAGAACCTCTGGACAGGCGACTGAAATTTGGGTTCAGTCGACTGGTCTGAACTACAGAATTACTTTTTTTCATTAAAACTACAGTTATAGGTTTTTCAAAAAATTCATATAATTTATTCTTAACATTAGAAATAGATTCAGGCTTATTTACACTAGTGTTCTTAGTAACATGAGGTTTTTCAAGAGACTTTTGAAAACTAAGTCCAAACCTCTTATTAGATTGAACTTGATTTTGGCGAACATCATTTAAATTCTCCTTTCCTTTATTAAATTTAGATACATTTTTGGATATCTCTTCATAATTTTTCTTAAGAGATACAAGATCTATATCCAAACTAGAAAGTCGAGAATTTAAAGACTTGACTTCTTTATCTAAGTTAAGATTCTCTTGGAAAAGTGTTGATTTACTTTCTCCAAGTTTTTTATTCTAATTTTTTCTTTTTTAAGCTCTTGAAAAATCTCATTGAAAGCATCTAATAAATCATTCGAATCATAATCATCACTTACTTGATTTTGTGAAGCCATAAAGCATACATTAGCAACCTCGTTTGTCTCTTCACTTTCTTCTTCCGATGAAGAGTCGCTATCGTTCCAAGTTGCTTGATACGCCTTTTTGTTCTTCATGTTCTTGTTCTCGGTGTACTTCTCCTTCTTGAAGTTCAAAGCCTTTTCTTTAGATTTTGCATTCTCTAGTGGGCAATCCTTCTTCATATGTCCTGTCTTGTTACACCTGAAACAAGTTGGAAGTTCATTAGTATCCTTAGATTTTGAATTAAATTTACCTTTCCTTGAAAACTTTTTGAAATTTCTCGTGAACATGGCTATCTCTTCCTCATATTCTTCTTCATCCTCGGAGTCTGACATGGCCTTGAATGCTAGAGTCTTTTTCTTTGATTGTTGAGGTTCTAGATCCTTCTTGCATTCTTCAAGTTGTACCTCATATGCCATAAGATTTCTCACAAGATTCTCAAGAGAGAGTTGTGTTAAATCATTGGCCTCTTCTATGGCGGTGGTCTTCTTCTTCCATTCGGGTGTTAGTGCACGAAGTACTTTCCTGACCTATTTGGCTTGAGTGTACGTCTTTCCAAGTGCCACAAGAGAGTTTGTAATATTCGTGAACCTTGTGATCATTTCAGACACATTCTCGTTCTCCTTCATGCGGAACATTTCAAACCTGTGAACAAGAACAGATATTTTAGACTCTTTAACTTTATTAGTTCCTTCATGAGTTACCTCGAGTGTGTGCCAAATTTGATGCACCGTTGTTGCATTGGACACACGATTGAACTCCTTCTTGGTAAAGGCACAAAATAGAGCATTCATCGCCTTTGCATTGTTCATTATTTCGCTCTTCATGTCGTCCTTCCATTGTGCATATGAAATGGTAGGAGCGGTACACTCGGTCTCCCTCATGTTCCATATCTCATAATTGTTGGATTGAAGGTAGATCTTCATTCTACACTTCCAATAGTTGTAATTGGTTCCATCGAATAGGGGTGGCCTTTGTGTGGATTGGCCTTCATGGTATTGGCTTGCATTAGAAGTAGTTGCCATTGCACTCAACCTTTCTCTGATGCCAAGTGTTGGATCCTGTAGGCAAGGCAAGAAACACTGGGGGGGGGGGGGTGAATAGTGTTGTATAAAAAATAATAACGAAATTGAATTTTTTCTTACTGTCCAGTCGACTTGAAAAGGGAATACAGTCGACTGGGGCGTCAGAATAGAAGAATATTTTATACAAGTCTGATCAGTCGACTTGCCAGAAAAGTTTTCGAAGATTATGTTATACCAGTCTGATCAGCCGACTTATAAAAGAGGGACAGTCGACTTGCCAGACAAGTTTCACAGAGATATTAAAATAAAAGTAAAGAAAATACAACCACAGAGAGAATCAACCGCAGAGTACACAACGATGTATTCTGGTTCGGTCCTCCCGACTTACATCCAGTCCCCAAGCAACCCACTTGAGATTTTCTACTATTCTTGAAAAAAATACAAGAATACCCTACGACATTAGACAAAAACCATGTCCAACCCGTAGACCTCTTTCACCACTAGAGAGAGCAAACCCACTCTTCAACCAAGAGTGAAAACCTAACTCTACAACATAGAGCCCTACTATCCAACCGAGAGGACTACTCTCATAACCCGAGAGTGAAAGAAAACAATAAAAGAGGTACAACAACCTATAGCCTTGTTGTGATTGTGATTTTTGTATGGAGGCTAATAGGTCAACTTCCGAAATCAGTCTAAAACGAATTCAGTGTTATACTAGACTAATTTCAGAGAACCAAGACATAGGAGATTATGAATGTTTGTTTGAATACTTGTTCTCTTTTTCAAAAGCAAAAACTTAAACTTTTATAAAAAATGCTTGGAACCTATCCATGGTGATTCCTAGGCTTTATTTATAGAGAGGAATCACTAGGATGTTGTAAAACAGTTTATAAAACTGATTTAAAACGGATATAAAATTTTTGAATTCGAAAAACAAGTTTTAAATTCTGAAAACTGTCGAAACGATTTTAATAGTTGACTGGGTTGCCATGATGAGTTGACTGGCCAGAGTTTGAAAATGTTCAGACAGTTTCGTACTAGTATAGTCGACTGGTGACAAACGGCAGTTGACTGGTACTCAACAACTGATCTTAATCAAGCTTGTTTCGACCATTAAACTTGTGAAAAACACTCAATTATAAAGATATGTGTGAGTGTGTTTGTGACAAGACTATTACATCATTTTAAGACTCAAAGAAATAAAATTACAATTGTTTACAAGACATTTAATAAAACACATTGAAGCACTGAATCTTGTCTTGATCTTGAGTCTTGAATTTGAGCTTGAGTCATTGTCTTTAGTTGTTGAAGCTTGGTTGATCAATCTTGTCTTGAACTTAGAACTTTGTAGCTTGATCAAATTTTCTTTGAGAGCTTCATTGGATCAACTTTGCCTTTGTGTATCACACATGGTATTGACATTGATACATCATGCAATATATAAGAAGTAGCACAACTTTGTATTGTGTTGTAGTCATCAAAACCAAGAATCAACAGTTCTTTACTGTTATCACTTTTCTTGGGGTTTTCTCCAGTAATCATTACTCGGCTCTCAACTCTTTGTCAAGTGTACCCCTAGAGGTCGTATCTTACTTTATCTATATGTTGATGATATGATCATTACTGGTGATGATATTGATGGCATTGCAGTATCAAAGTCAGAATTAGTCCGTCAATTTGAAATAAAAGATTTGGGTTCTCTACGGTACTTTTTGGGTATTGAAGTTATATTTTCTCTAAAAGGTTATCTTCTCTCTCAGTCTAATTACATTGCTGATATCTTGATTGTGCTCGTCTTACTGATACTAGAACAGTTGTTACCCCCTTGTAAGCTTAATGTTCAGTATTCTCCTTCTGATGGTACTCCTTTGTGAGATCCTACTTTATATCGCACCATTATTGGAAGTTTGGTCTACATTTCCATCACTCATCCAGACATTGCATATGACGTTCATATTTTCAATCTATTTGTTGCTTTTGTTACCATTATACATTGGGCAGCCGTTCTTCGTATTTTGTGATATCTTCGGGGTACCACCTTTCAGTCTTTTGTTTCCATCAACATCTTCCTTGGAGTTGCATGCTTACTCTTATGCTGATCACGGGCATGATCTTATAGGTTGCAAGTTTGTTACAGATTTCTGTATCTTTTTGGATGGTCCTCTTATTTTTTTTTTGGGAAGAGCAAGAAGCAAACTGTTGTTTCTCACTCTTCTACCGAAGCAGAGTATCATGCAATGACATCTACTACCAAAGAGAATGTTTGGTTACGTTGGTGACTTGTAGATATGCGTGTTGTTCTTTCTCATCCCACTCCTAGGCATTATGACAACTAAAGTGCTATTCAGATTTCTCATAGTTCAGTTTTTCATGAATGTATCAAGCACATCAAAATTGATTGTCATTTTACTTGTCACCATTACTTTGCCATTTGTTCAATCTTCCTTACAAATTGCAGATTTCTTTACCAAGTCGCATTCTATTTCACGTTTTTGTTTCCTACTTGGCAAACTCTCAATGCTTATTGCAGCCTGTTGCCGCTGAAATCGTTGTGGGGGCAAACAGATAGATTTGTGGATTTTTGGGATGTCGAATATTCAAACCTGAACACCTTTCTGCCGGAGTTTGACCGTGATCTCCTGCCGCTGACCTGCAAAAAGTGCAAAACACCGGGGTTGATTCCAGCGACGCACCCTCCGACGCTCTAGTCAGTAATCAGAAAGATTATGAAAGAGCTTTGATTGGCAAAAGATTGATTACCTCTTAACAGTAGGGGATGGGGGGTATTTATAGCCACCTTAGGAACCAGTTTCGGGATAAGATCAAATCCCTACTTCCCAATGAATGGATAGAAGGAATCAGGGCCGTTGATTAAGGACAATCATAAACCCTAATTCTATCCAGCTGAACTGTGGGTTTCTTGTGGGTTGGAACCTGCACCCAATTTAGACGGATCCGTTAGTGGGTTATTGGGCTTTTGGAAAAAAGACCCAGTACCCATTTCATACCCGTTTGTAGGTGAAATTACCATTTTACCCTCGAGCTTCAAGATTCGTGCCCGTTTTGGACTGTTCTGATTTAACCCTATTTTTATCCATATCACGAGCCCCCCACTCCCGAAGACTGAGCGTGATTAGTCTTTGAGGAGTAGTTTTACTATTTTAATGGCTTGTGGAGTTGTATCGGAGTCCAAATGAGGGGTGCCGAATCTTTATATGAGATATTATGGTGATTTTTAGAGTTAGTTGTGCGCTCAAGGTTGTTCTTGAGCTCTCCTGGACTTTTGGTAAATTTTCAGACCATTTATTTAACTTTGCGGAGTGGTATTATATTTTTCGAGAGCACTAATTAATTATTCTAAGCAATAATTATTTATACAGGGCTCAAAAATATATCCCCGAATTTATAATTATTTTTTAGAATTTTTAATCAATTTTCCACAATTTTTAAATAAACAATTCGAATTAAATAGAATAAAAAATAGATTTTTGATTCTCTTTATGACGTGGCAAGTTGCTTCGGCGACGTTGCCGACCCCCACTAATCACGTGTTAAGGAGGCCAAAGTCTAGGGGGTTCAGGGTCCCCTTCCGAGGTGTAGAGATACCTCGGCATGGCTACACGTGTCGAAACAGCGGGTTCGACGAGTCTTTTCCGAAGTCTGGAGTGAGTTTTCTTTCTATGTTTGAGCGTCGGTGCCAAGAGCGCTCGGCAAGGCGTGCCGAAGTCCAAAAGCGAGAATTTTTCACGTTTGGGCGTCGGTGCCAAGAACACTCGGCAAGACGTGTCGAAGTCCAAAGCGAGAGTTTTTTCTCACGTTTGGGCGTCGGTGACAAGAGCGCTCGACAAGGTGTGCCGAAGTCCAAAGTGAGGATTCTTCCATGTTTGGACGTCGGTGCCAAGAACGCTCGACAAGGAGTGCCGAAGTCAAAAGCGATAGTTTTTTCTCACATTTGGGCGCCGGTGCCAAGAGCGCTCGGCAAGGTGTGCCGAAGCCCAAAGTGAGGATTTTTTCCATGTTTGGGCGTCGGTGCCAAGAGCGCTCGGCAAGGTATGCCGAAGTCCAAAGCGAGAGTTTTTTCTCACGTTTGGGCGTCGGTGCCAAGAGTGCTCGGCAAGGCATGCTGAAGTCCCAAAACGAGAGTTTTTTCTCACGTTTGGGTGTCAGTACTAAGAGCACTCGGCAAGGTGTGCCGAAGTCCAAGGTGAGGACTTTTCCATGTTTGGGCGTCGGTGCCAAGAACGCTCGGCAAGGCGTGTCGAAGTCCAAAGTGAGAGTTTTTTCTCACGTTTGGGCATCGGTGCCAAGAGCGCTCGGCAAGGTGTGCCGAAGTCCAAAGTGAGAATTCTTTTCCATATTTGGGCGTCGGTGCCAAGAGCCCTCGGCAAGGAGTGCCGAAGTCCAAAGCGAGAGTTTTTTCTCACGTTTGGGTGTCGGTACTAAGAGCGCTCGGCAAGGTGTGCCGAAGTCCAAGGTGAGGACTTTTCCATGTTTGGGCGTCGGTGCCAAGAACGCTCGGCAAGGCGTGCCGAAGTCCAAAGCGAGAGTTTTTTCTCACGTTTGGGCATCGGTGCCAAGAGCGCTCGGCAAGGTGTGCCGAAGTCCAAAGTGAGAATTCTTTTCCATATTTGGGCGTCGGTGCCAAGAGCCCTCGGCAAGGAGTGCTGAAGTCCAAAGCGAGAGTTTTTTCTCACGTTTGGGCGTCGGTGCCAAGAGCGCTCGGCAAGGTGTGCCGAAGTCCAAAGTGAGGACTTTTCCATGTTTGGGCGTCGGTGCCAAGAATGCTCGGCAAGGAGTGCCGAAGTCCAAAGCGAGAGTTTTTTCTCACGTTTGGGCATCGGTGCCAAGAGCGCTCGGCAAGGTGTACCGAAGTCCAAAGTGAGGATTTTTTCCATGTTTGGACGTCGGTGCCAAGAACGCTCGGCAAGGAGTGCCGAAGTCCAAAGCGAGAGTTTTTTCTCACGTTTGGGCGTCGGTTCCAAGAGGACTCGGCAAGGTGTGCCGAAGTCCAAAGTGAGGATTTTTTCCATGTTTAGGCGTCGGTGCCAAGGGCGCTCGGCAAGGCGTGCCGAAGTTCCAAAGCGAGAATTTTTCCATGTTTGGGCGTCGGTGCCAAGAGTGCTCGGCAAGGCATGCCGAAGTCCCAAAGCGAGAATTTTTCCGTGTTTGGGCGTCGGTGCCAAGAACGCTCGGCAAGGAGTGCCGAAGTCCAAAGCGAGAGTTTTTTTCTCACGTTTGGGCGTCGGTGCCAAGAGCGCTCGGCAAGGCATGCTGAAGTCCCAAAGTGAGTCTGACAGCTGGCCTTTTGACTATTGATCTTCTGACGATTTTGACCGTTAGTCATTAATGCGACGGTACAAATTTGTCGTTTTTGTGTAAATGGGCCTGACTGTTGGTCTTTTGAAGCCCAACATCCTCGTTTTGTGTGCCCACCTCTATAAGACTCACCCCCCTCTCATTTTTCACTTCTCCGAATTTTCACTCAGGTGGTTATTTTCACTAGAGAGAGATTTCGGCGAACGTCGACAGTACTCTGGTGAACTTTCCGACCGAGCGTGTCACTTCAAGGTAAATTACACTTAGTTTATTTTAAGTCCAAAATGTCTCTTTCCTCTACTTCGGAGCCCTCCCCCTCTGTTGGCGAAGTGCCGTCTCCGAACCAGAAGCCTCGCGTCGACAAGGGCAAGCAGGTTGATGGTCGAGCCAGGATCAACTAAAGAGCTAGCTTTAGACCTTCGGGGTGAGGGCCAACTCGAAGATTCGAAGCGTATGTGGGAGTTCGGCAGACTGCCAGGTGTGTTGATGGGGCTCCATAGGGTTCGAGAGCTTCCGGAGGAGCATGCCGAGCTAATCGTGTATGGGAGGGGAAGGAGCTTTGAGGAGAATGTAGCAAGAAAGACCTCGGAAGCAGACGACACTGTCTCCATTCTTAATGAGGCCAACCTGGCAGCGATCCGGGAGTGCTTTCATATCCTGGAAGAGTACAAGTTGATGCTGCCGGGTCCCAGGGTGAGGGCCAACTCGCCGATGCCAGTAAACATGTGTTTCTGGCCGGTTGACGCCTTCATCGCCGGAGCACGTCTGCCGCTTCACCTGTTCGCCGTTCAGGTGCTGAGGTGGTTCAGGGTCAGCCCCATCCAACTGATGCCGAACGCTTGGAGGGTCATCAACGGGTTCACGCTCCACTGTCAGGCAGCTGAGATCGAGCCGGACTTGAGGGTGCTTCAGGCTCTTTATCGGCTCCATCAACAGCACAAGTCCAAGTTCCGATACTACTTGGTTCCAAGGCACGGTGCTTGGCTCGTCAGCTGCCCCGACTCTATAAAGCACTGGCGAGACAAGTACTTCATAGTTCGGAGCCGCGAACCGTGGAGCATACCCTCGGGTTGGGTGGAGGAGGTGACGAAGAAGGTAAGGGAGTTGCCAGTGCTCCACCCCAACGAAGAAGAGATGGTTCAGATTCTTCTCGATCGCCCAAAGTTTGACTGGAGAGATCTGACCGAAGACGTGCTCTTCAGGGGAGGGCTCTGTCGCGTAGATCCCAGTACGCGACTTTATCTGTTTGTTGTTGTTTTTTTTTCGTCATAACTTGTTTTAACTGAACTTTTCTTTCGTTGCAGAGACTATGGATTACGATGCAATTCTGGTGCTGTGGGTGACCCTCGGAAGCAAGGCGCCTCGGAAGCACAAGGGGGTCGCCATGAAGGTGACCGCGCCAAAGCCGAAGACCGTTAATGCCGCCGTTCAGGAGGCAGAGACTTCGGCAATTGTGACCCCGAGGAGGGCACCAGCAGGGACCTCGGTACCGACCAAGGCTGGCGAGTTCCCGATGGCCACTGCCCTCGGAATGGAGGCACCTCCGTTGACGGCGGACGCCGAGGTGTTCCTCACCGAGGAGCATAAGAAGATTTTCATTTCGGACTGGCAGGTTTGGAAACTTGACGGCTTCCTCGGTGACTCGACGTCGAGTATGCAAGCGATGAAGCACTTGGCGACGCCGAAGGATCGAGCTGCCATGGACGCCGGCAGTGTGGGCGACGATGCCTTCGAGATCGCTCGCTCGGCGGTATCGGTGAGTATCGATTTCTTTCTTGTAGATAACTTGCATATTTGTTTCTCTAACTTCCCTTTTTTTTGTTTGGCTGCAGATAACCGTTCACTTCGGTCATCTTATGGAGAAAATGATGGAGCTCGAGAGGGACCTTAAGAAGGAGGTCGACCATGCTCGAGCTGAAAAAGCTCGTCTCGCCAACGAGCTCGAGAAATTGACGGTCAAGGCCGAGGGGAAGACAACAAGGCTGGAATATCTCGAAGGCCTCGTCATGAAGCTCGAGGGCGATCTGCTTCGGCAGAGAGAGGAGTCGGCCAAGCAGCAGGCCGAGGCTGTGGAAGCCGCCAAGGTTGCGACGGCGAAGGAGGCCGAAGCTGCGATGATGGAGAAGGCATAGGGCTTTCTCGCAGCCAATATGGCGAAGGCATACGCTCGCGCCATTGAGCAAGTGTCAGAGCGGTACCGAGGTCGACTGCTTCGGATGGCGACTCTTCCCCGACCACGTCGACGGCTTCGATGACGAGTCCGAGGGGAAGTAGGGGATGATGAAGACGACGCCGAGGTTGAGATTGTCGGCGAACGCCAGGGGTCCGAGGTGACTCCGCTAGCAATGGTCTCGCCTTCGGGGGAATCCGACCCAGTGCAATCTCGTTACCCTGGGAAAGAGGTCACCCCCTGACTTCTTCTGCTTCTTTTTTCTTGTTTCTTTGGTACTTTTTGATGTATCGCCTAATTACGGACATGCCACCGCACTTTTTTGAAATGAATGAAAATCTGTCTTTTTGAGTTCGACTAAGTGCTTGCGAATCTTGAATTTACAAAAATTTTCTTGAAATTTGGTTAAGTGTTCACGTCGCCCTGCCTAAAGGTTCGGCTACGTGTTCACAAGATTTTTTTCGAAATGTTGCTGTGTACACGTTGCCTTGTTTAGGAGTTTCGGCTTAGTGTTAACCAAATTCGCTAATTTTTGCTTGTGTTCTCGTCATTTGCCTTGGAATTTTCAGCTTGCTGAGGTGACATAGTTGGTCAAAGAAACTCACGCGGCAGAGGAGTTACGTTCTGAGGTCGGCCTAGGGGCGATGAAGTTGTGCCTCGCTAGGTGCCGAGAGCGCCTTTATGAAGTTGAGTTGGGGCTGCGCAGAGCCGAAAGTGAACGAAATTATCTGCAACTAATTGTAGGCCGCCGAGACATCGAGATTCGAAGACTAGAAGGGAGGCTTGCTGAGATGATCTTCGAGGGCGATGATGATGGCTCGTCGACAGCCTTTAGTCTCGGCCTGAGGCTTAAGTGTCTCTGCCACTCCATGTCGAAGATGACAACGGAAAAGGACGAACTATTAGCTGAAATTCACCACTTGCAAATAGTAGAAGATGAGCTTTTGGCGGGGAGAGAAGAGCTAACAGTAGAGATGGGGAAGTTGACGGCGGAGCGCGATGAGTTGACGGCAGAGGTCGACGAGCTGAAGAGGGTTACGGTCGACAAGAGTATCGAGGTTACTCAGCTCCGCCGAATTATTGCCGATAGTTCCGGTGCCGCAGGCTCCGCTGTGCTACCTCACTTCAAGATAGCCATGAAGGACGATTCTCTGAAGCAACGGATAGTTGAGCTAGAGGCGGAGGTTGCTCGCCTTAAGCCCCAATCGAGACGGATCAACGTCAGAAGCACTTCGTGTACCCGTGAAGAGAGCGAGCGAGGGATTTCGTTCTATGAGCTTGCGACTCGCTCGCCCGTTGCTCGGCGAAATCCAAGTGATGCCCAGAGTGGGGTGGCTGTTTTGTCGAGCAGAGCGTTCGTTGGTGCAACTGTCAGAAGCAGCGCAGAAGATACATCTCAGTTTGCCGGTCTAGAGACGTGCTCCGAGGTTAGGCGCCGCCGTCCTCAGGTGTCTTTAAACCGGAACATCCCTACACCTAGGAGGCGTTGAAGTAGTTTTTTGTTTTTCCAAGTTTTGCACCTTGTCTAAGTAAGCGGAGTCGGTCATGTAATCTTGTTTTTTTTAACTCATTCGTTGTAGAGAAAAGTACAGGTCTTGTAACTTGGTTTGTTCCCCAAACTTTATAGAAGCGAAGCTTGTTTCTTCTTTTGGACTTGTGTGTTTTGTTAGTCATCTATGGTTGTAGGAGCACTTCTGAAGGGCGGGCCACTTCTTACTCGCTTATGAGAGCGCTTGGCAAGGTGTGCCAAAGTCCAAAGCGAGAGTTTTTTCTCTCGTTTGGGCGTCGGTGCCAAGAGCGCTTGGCAAGGTGTGTCGAAGTCCAATGTAGCGCCTCGGGTCCCCCGGACATCCGTGGCACTCACCAGAATCTTTGCCTTCAAATGCATCTCAACATAGTAATAACACAGAAGTTTAAAAACTTTTTATTGCCAAATAAAGTCATTACATTATTGATTACAACCGATACCTTGCTCTTGGACAAGGAGTACAAATTACATCCGCTCATCACAACTTATTACAATTAATTACAGATTCCACTTGTAAAGCTATCAACTGCCTCCTGGAAAGGCAATCGACTGATCACTTGCTGAACTTCACTGAGTGGTCCATCGGCTCCTCTGGGGCTTGCTCCTTGGCTTGAGGCTTTTGCTACGCGACTCTGATATCTCTGTACCTGTTCGAAGAGTAGAACCGATACCTAAAAGGTGGGGAACGTCAGTACTTCGACTGACGCACTACTGATAATAACAGCGATCCTCCAAACTGGCAATCACAAACCATCTTGAATGGAAAAGGAAACATGCCTCCTAAATTATGTAGTGCTCGTGTATGCCATGATCTAACAACTAAATGCACCAATCACAAGCCTATTCTAAAGCAAGTAAGACTTGGAATCTGGATTCGCATGCATCTCATACTACATGCATTCCAGACCCAAGCATGACCTAATCTAACGCACAAACAAGAATGCACACGATGCACCTACTCTAATGCAATTCAGCACTACAACACACGCTGGATTTACCGACGTTTTTTTTTAATTTACACCGGCATTTAAAACCACCGGTGAAGCATTCACCGGCGTTTTTAAAACCGCCGGTCCAAATGCCACCGAAGCGAGCATCGCGGAATACTATGGGTCTACACCGGCGTTTTTTCATGCCGCTGGTAAATCTTGGTTATACACCGGCGGCCGTAAAAACGCCAGTGTATGGGTATTTCTATGTGCTGTAATTTTGTTTGGAAGCTATACCGGCGTTTGTAAAAACGCCGGTGTAGGTATATAATTTTTTTTTAAAAAAAATTGTCTTTTAATTCTTCATCCCAACTAAATCATTGATGTTTGTGGCTCCAAAAGAAACCTGCACAAGGTTTGTTCAGCCCAATTCTTGTACAGATTTGGAGGATTTTGGTATACATACAACATCCTTAGTTGACAGTTAACCCATTTTGGTAAAAAAATCATACTAAGATGACAATCAGATGCATGAATTCAGCTTCTTTAACAGTAAAAGAAAATGAAAATTTCCAGTATCTAAGCATATATGTTTGTCTATTAATTCTTCATCCCAACTAAATCATTGATGTTTGTGGCTCCAAAAAAACCTGCACAAGGTTTGTTCAGCCCAATTCTTGAACAGATTTGGAGGATTTTGGTATACATACAGCATCCTTAGTTGACAGTTAACCCATTTTGGTAAAAAAATCATGCTAAGATGATAATCAGATGCATGAATTCAGCTTCTTTAACAGTAAAAGAAAATGAAAATTTCCAGTATCTAAGCATATATGTTTGTCAATTAATTCTTCATCCCAACTAAATCATTGATGTTTGTGGCTCCAAAAAAACCTGCACAAGGTTTGTTCAGCCCAATTCTTGAACAGATTTGGAGGATTTTGGTATACATACAGCATCCTTAGTTGACAGTTAACCCATTTTGGTAAAAAAATCATGCTAAGATGATAATCAGATGCATGAATTCAGCTACTTTAACAGTAAAAGAAAATGAAAATTTCTAGTATCTAAGCATATATGTTTGTCTATTAATTCTTCATCCCAACTAAATCATTGATGTTTGTGGCTCCAAAGAAACCTGCACAAGGTTTGTTCAGCCCAATTCTTGTACAGATTTGGAGGATTTTGGTATACATACAACATCCTTAGTTGACAGTTAACCCATTTTGGTAAAAAAATCATGCTAAGATGACAATCAGATGCATGAATTCAGCTTCTTTAACAGTAAAAGAAAATGAAAATTTCCAGTATCTAAGCATATATGTTTGTCTATTAATTCTTCATCCCAACTAAATCATTCATGTTTGTGGCTCCAAAGAAACCTGCACAAGGTTTGTTCAGCCGAATTCTTGTACAGATTTGGAGGATTTTGGTATACATACAGCATCCTTAGTTAACAGTTAACCCATTTTGGTAAAAAATCATGCTAAGATGACAATCAGATGCATGAATTCAGCATCTTTAACAGTAAAAGAAAATGAAACTGGTCATGCCAGCGTGTGTTGAAAATCCAGCGTGTGTTGAACTGCAGTTGGGAACGTATGCATCCCATACTACATACTTTTCCAAAATCAACTTCGATGGAAACGTATGCATCCCATACTACATACTTTCCAAGGAGTTTGCCTCTCCTGATTGTAGGGTTCAATCCCTCGCCATGCATCCTACCCTTGTACCCATTTAGTTCCCAATAGATTGTCCGTCGCCTAAGGAGGTTGCAGCTGGTCGATCTAGTTCTGCCACTGCAGTGCCTAAGTGGTGGTCGTAGCTGCCACTTCGTATCCACGCACGGACCTCCTCAGAAAGCTGCATTGAATCCGGTCATCCGACCGATTGATTCCCCATGTCCACCCCTATGGACCGACGCATGCGTGTTCACCCCTGATCGGGTTATGAACTTAATTATATGCCAAAACACAAACCCCCGTGCATAGGGACGTGAGCACATCGGGAGGTCAAATCCTCCTAGCCTCCCGTACCTTACTCCGACAAAGCTTTGGGAATTAACAGATCGAGATACGAGCCGAGGACTCATCCATGAGTGCCGAAAACGTATCCCTACGACTGGAAGGTACAACATCGACTATGGTTTACTAGGACTAATGCAATTTTCCAACCCTTTAATATGCCATTCTAACCCCTGCCTTACTTTAATTACTTCGGGTAAAAATAAAACTGCTTCCATACTTGCCTATTAACCTCTGGCCCTGGCGATACCGGTCCGGTTCGCCACTTCCTCGGCTTGGAATTGTCTAGCATTCTGGCCTACATTTTCCGCTGCCCCGGCTGTGAATGTATGTTCACCCCTTGTGAACTTATCTCAATGGCACGCTCGGATGTCCTACGCTTCGGCGGAAGTTTATAATGTAGGGTTGACAGGTGCAGGGTATCCGTTACCCTAGTGATTAACTCGAGTCACACATCCCACTCTGGGAGTCAACAACCTCAATAACAGATATCAACCATCCCTAGACAAGAGTCATCAACTTTGATAGTATACAAGGGAAATCCACACAATACTTAGTCAAAACCAAGACTAAGCGACCTACGGGGTTTCTGCCCGAACCTTAAAATGGTCATAACTCTCTTGATACAACTCCGATTGGAGTGTACGAGCCCAATCCGAAAAGGTAAGATCCTAGGCTACAACTTCCTAGTTGATCATAAACTCCAATTCAATTATCTTGATCTCCAAAATAGCCTCTCAAGTCTCAGCCTGCGTACTTCCTGTACATGGGCTGCACCTTACCTGTAGCACAAAACACTACTCATTCGTCAGAACGTCACAAACCCAATTTCTATAGAAGGGTGTGGGTGTCCTGAACAACTCTCTAGTTGGTCGTAAGTCCAAATTATACCAATAAGTCACCCTAACACACATCTCTCACCAATGCACCAAATCACACAATGGGTCTCTCTAAATCAGAGCACTCAGATCCACTCTAGGTCTTTGTCCAGTACTACAAAAATCACAGTAAGTCAACCCTTTACTGGAATTGCCTCAAATTGTTCTTGTTGGAAAGATCTAGGTGTCTACTAAAACTCTCTAATGAATCAGGTTCTCAAAATGTGCTCTTAATGAGTCTCAAATGTCCAATCTCTACAGGGTATCAAAAATGGCTGAAACCAGCATAGCACATACTCATAAAATCATATTAAATTCTGTACTTGTCCAAACGACACAAAATTTATGGTGATAAAACTAGAGATCATACTAAACAATATGCAGAGGATCTCATATCAAAACTCCAAGTATAAAGTGAGTTCTCTCTATTTCAATTTAGCACAGAAATTCATCCTATTTTTCAGCGCAGCTTCATCTACTGGTTAGAGATCAATTTTTCTCAAGCCCATAAGCTCATCCAAACATTTTCTTGATTTTTGTACAGAATCTAGATGCATGCAGGAATCTAGGGTAAAAATTTCAGGTCAAGAACATGCTTCAATAAATAATGAAAATTTCTACAACATCAGTCATTCTGATTATCAATTACTGATTCTGCCTTACAATACAGTTGCACCTTACGATTTTATTAAAATATCAAATGACCTCAGAAAAATTCGAAATAAATCATAAACTATATAAACATGTAAATGAACAATCCCTGAAAATTTCATGGTCTAATTCTCTGTAGTTTGCTCTCGGGAAAAACCACAAAATGACATTCTGAACCAGTTTTCTAGTTTCAGTTCTGATTTCATCATTCAACCTCTTAGATGTTCATCCTAGCACATCCTATCATACATGCATACAAGAAAACCAATTAAAACACATAAAAGAAGGTTTAGAGAAACTCCCCACCCTCGGTTGCTGTAGAGGAATTGATCTTCTCAAGCTTTTTCCTTTTGAAAATCCTTCCTTGAGTCCCTTCATCAAGCTCTCTTCTTTCTCTCCTTCTCTACTTTTTTCCTTAGTTGAGTTCTGAATTTTCCAGAGCAAAGGAGGTGGAATGGAGTGGTTTTGATGGAGAAATGAAGAAGGAAAGAGGGGAGGAGTAGTGGCTGGATCCTAGGGGTAGTAGGAATAGGGTGTAGGTTGTTTTGGATCAAAACTATGGCTTCTAGCCTATGGTTTTGTGGTTGTTGTATTGGTTGCCCATCTTAATTTAAATGTGTCCCTACGAGTGCGAGACGAGAGGTTTATTGAGCGAGCGCAATATATATCCACTGTACTATCATACAGTGTTATATTTGCATAGGCGTCGTACCGAAAACTAGCATTTATACTAGTATCGGTCCTTCTCGTTCTCGTGCATCTTTTAGAATGCAATCCTTCCATAAACCATCCCGTAACCCTAACCACTTCCCACGATAGCAAAATCAACCCATAATACTGCAATCAAGTGCACGCATACAGATAATATACATACATACATATATCTTCAGGTATCGTACAATATGGGGTGTTACATCCAAAGTGAGAGTTTTTTCTCACGTTTGGGCGTCGGTGCCAAGAGCGCTCGACAAGGTGTGCGAAGTCCAAAGCGAGAGTTTTTTCTCATGTTTGGGCGTCGGTGCCAAGAACGCTCGGCAAGGCGTGCCAAAGTCCCAAAGTAAGAATTACAACTTTAACTTTTGACAACTACTCAAAATCAGAAGCAAATCTTCCTTCTTATAGGCACGGAATGTCAACCTCATGAACTTGAGATTGATAAGCAGTGCTATGGTTTTTGCAGCCTCCCCCATATGAGAGCCACTGCGAATTGTAAGAGAATCCAGTTTCTTACAGTGGAGAGCAGCCTCTTGAAGAACTACTTCAACTTTACACGAATCATAAGAACCAAAGGTTAGCTCCTCCAAGTACTTTTCTCCCATGTCTAACTTCTAGCTCGCTTAAGAGAGAGCTTGCAAAGTGGAATTGATCCAAGTCTTGGACTCCGAACATGTCGTTTGAGTAAGTTTTAACGGTTGTAGGAGCAGTTCCGAATGGCGAACCACTTCTAGCTCGCTTAAGAGCGAGCTTGCGAAGTTAAATCGAGCCAAGTCTTGGACTCTGAACACGTCATTCGAGTAAGTTTCAACGGTTGTGGGAGTATTCCGAATGGCGAACTACTTCTAGCTCGCTTAAGAGTGAACTTGCAAAGTGGAATCGAGCCAAGTCTTAGACTCTAAACACATCGTTCGAGTAAGTTTCAACGGTTGTTGGAGCAGTTCCGAATGGCAAACCACTTCTAGCTCGCTTAAGAGCGAGCTTGCGAAGCAGAATTGAGCCAAGTCTTGGACTCCGAACACGTCGTTCGAGTAAGTTTCAATGGTTGTGGGAGCAATTTCGAATAGCGAACAACTTCTAGCTCGCTTAAGAGCCAGCTTGCAAAGCAGAATCGAGCCAATTCTTGGACTCCGAACACATCGTTCGAGTAAGTTTCAACGGTTGTGGGAGCAGTTCCGAATGGCGAACCTACTTCTAGCTTGCTTAAGAGCGAGCTTGAGAAGCAGAATCGAGCAAAGTCTTGGATTCCGAACACGTCGTTTGAGTAAGTTTCAACAGTTGTGGGAGCAATTCCGAATGGCGAACCACTTCTAGCTCGCTTAAGAGCGAGCTTGCGAAGCGGAATGAACAAAGTCTTGGACTCTGAACACGTCGTTTGAGTAAGAGCGGTTAAAGGTCTAAAACAGAGAGATAAAATAATCACAAGGGAATTATCAGGGGAAAGAAGTTCTTTATTGATAACTGCTAATCGGCTGCTTCTAAGTTGCAAGCCATTATTACAATGGGAAAATAAAGAAGCAAGTAAAAAACAAAAAGATAGGAATGGTTCGACATTTGATCGTACTTGGAGAGGCGTTCAAACACCCTCTTGGTACTTCAGTAAATGGTCGGCATTCCAAGTTCTTGGTATCTCTCTGCCTTCGAGGTCTTCAAGGTGATATGCTCCTGGCCGAACTACCTTGGAAACCTTGTATGGTCCTTCCCAATTCGGAGCTAGTTTACTCTTTTGGCTAGGGAATGAGATTGCTAGCATCCTGAGGACTAAGTCCCCTTCCTTGAGATTGGTGGGTTGGACTCTTTTGTTTTAGGCCTGCTCGATTCTCCTCGGATAATTTTGCTGGCGAATTGAAGCTCTTTCACGGAGCTCATCAATAAGGTCCAAATTCGCCCGGAGCTCTCTGGCGTTCTGCTCTTCATCATAGGCAATAAGGCGAGGGGATGGCAAACCAACTTCTAAGGGGATTACGACCTCGGACCCATATGTGAGATTGAAGGGCGACTCTCCTGCGGGGGTCTGTTTCGTAGTGCGGTAGTTCCACAACACGTTAGGAAGTTGTTCTGCCCATAAGCCTTTGGCAGACTTATCTAGTCTCTTCTTGATGCCGGAGAGGATCTGCCTGTTGGCATTCTCTACTTGACCATTGGACTGGGGATGGGAGATGGAGGAGAAGCATTGCTGAATGCCGAGGTCTTCACATAATGATCGGAATGCTGCCCCTGTAAACTGTGTTCCGTTATCTGTTATTAGGACCCGAGGTACAGCGAACCTACAAATTACATTTTTCTAGAAGAATTGCAGCACTTTGTTCTCAGTAATAGCAGCTAGTGGTTCGGCATCGATCCACTTAGAGAAATAGTCGATCGCCATGACTAGGAACTTGAGCTGGCCAGGAGCTGGTGGGAATGGACCTAGCAAGTCCATCCCCCACATTGCAAAGGGAATTGGACTCGAGAGAGATGTGAGTTATGTTTGGGATAGTCGGTGGATGTTGGAGAACTGCTGACAAGGGCTGCATTGTCGGACATGTTGCTCGGCATCTCGAAGTAGGGTAGGCCAGAAGTACCCGTAGTTCAAAACTTTTCTGGTGAGGGACCTTGACCCTGAAGGGGCTCCGCCTATACCTTCGTGGAGTTCTTGCAAGGCATACAAGGCTTCTTCCGGAGAGAGGCATATCAAGTAGGGTCTGCCATCTACTTGGGTATAGGAGCATTTGTACAAGACTCCTTCAACAAGGGTGCACCGCTCTGCTCTCGTTCGGATTCGACAGGCTTCTTTAGGATCTTGGGAAGGGTCCCATCCCTGAGAAACTCTATCAGAGGCTTCATCCAGTTGTCCCGGAGTTGGACGGGCAGCGACTCCATCGAGTCGGGGGCTTCTTCTTCTATGCTTGGTCTTAGGATCACTTCGATTAGGACGGTCTGTTCAAGACCTTGGAGGGAGGAGGAGGCCAATTTTGAGAGGGCATCTGCTTCGAAGTTTTCTTCTCTAGGGATCCGCTGGATTTGTGCCTCTTCGAACGAAGCCAAAAGACTCTGGACTTTGGCTAGGTACTTAACCATTCAGTCATCTCGTGCCTCGTAGTCTCCTAAGACTTGATTAACCACCAGCTGGGAGTCACTGAACACTCGGACACGTTGCGCTCCTGCCCTGCGAGCCATGTCCAGGCCTGCTGTTAGGGCTTCTTACTCAGCTTCGTTGTTGGAGGCTTTAAAGTTGATGCGGAGGGAGTATTGGAGAATGAATTCATCTGGGCCAGCCAGAATGACTCCGGCTCTGCTCCCTTCGGCGCAAGAAGACCCGTCTACATATATTGTCCAGATGGACAGCCCATTGGCCACTTGACTTACTTCGGGGATGGTGCTTTCTACTATAAATTCAGCTAAGGCTTGCGCCTTAATTGCAGTCCGAGGTTGATAGGATATGTCATGTTGACTTCGCTCGATCGACCACTTCATCAGACGCCCGGAGGTCTCGGGCTTGTGCAGGACTTACTTGAGCGGCTGGTCGGTAAGGACGACCACCGAGTGGGATTGAAAGTAAGGACGGAGCTTCCTGGCTGCCATTACCAAGGCATAGGCTATCCTTTCCAATATCGGATAGTGGAGCTCGGCGTCTCTGAGAACCTTGCTCACATAATAGATAAGATTCTGAGCCTTGTCTTCTTCCCTCACTAGCATAGCACTGAGAGTTTGCTCAGAGGTAGCGAGGTAGAGGTAGAGGGTCTTCCCGGGAATAGGCTTGCTAAGGAGTGGGGGGGTTGACCAGGTAAGCTTTGAGCTGGTCAAACGACTCTTGCTACTGTTGGCCCCACTCGAAACCCTTAGCCTCCCTGAGGGTTTTGAAGAAGGGGAGGCACTTCTCCCCTGACTTGGAGAGGAAGCGCCCTATAGCGGTGAGACATCCTGTGAGCTTCCGCACTTCTTTCACATTTGTAGGAGGAGCCATATCCAGTATGGCTTTTATCTTCTCGGGATTGGCCTCAATCCCTCTCTGACTGACCATGAAGCCTAGGAACTTACCAGATGAGACCCCGAATGCACACTTATTCGGGTTCAGTCTCATGTTATGCTTCCTCAATACGTCGAAGGCTTCTTGGAGGTCGGTGACATGGTCGGACCCCTGGATGCTTTTCACTAGCATATCATCAACATATACCTCCATGTTCCGCCTAATTTGATTCTTAAAGACCTTGTTGACGAGGCATTGGTAGGTTGCACCAGCATTTTTCAGCCTGAAGGGCCTCACCCTATAACAGTAGAGGTCTTGTTCTGTGACGAAGGAAGTCTTCAGAATATCCAGGGGAAACATTCTGATTTGGTTGTATCCGGAGAAGGCATCCATGAAGCTCAGCAGCTCATGGCCCGAAGTAGCGTCGATCAAGGTGTCGATGCTGGGGAGAGGGAAAGGATCCTTGGGGCATGCCTTGTTTAAGTCAGTGAAGTCGATGCAAATCCTCCAGCTTTCATTGGCCTTCTTGACCATAACAACATTAGAGAGCCACTCGGGATAGTTGAATTCTTGTATGAACCGTGCTTTGAGGAGCTTGTCCACTTCCTCTTTTATGGCCTGCTGGCGCTTATGGACGAACTTGCGCCTCTTCTGCTGGACTGGTTTGGACCCCAGAGCAACGCTTAGGTGGTGGATGAGGAGGTCCTCGGAGATCTCTGGCATGTCGACAGCTGTCCAGGCGAAGAGGTCATGGTTCTTCCTGATGCATTGGACTGTGTCAGAACAGAGGGTAGAGGGGAGGGTCTTGCTGATGAAGAATTTGCAGTTCGGATCTTGCTCTGAAAAGAGTACTTCCTCCAGCTCGTCTACTGGTTCTGACATAGGCTGGGTGTTCCCCTGGGGAATCTCAAGAGTCTTGAGGGAAAGGACAGGTCCCCCGGTCGAGGTCATGTAACACTTGTAGGCCATCTCCTGACTTCCCCTTACTTCCCCTACACCTACCTTGGTGGGGAACTTCATTTTGTGGTGATAAGCCGATGGGATAGCTTCTAGGGCAGCTAGGCCAGGTCAACCTTGGATCACATTGTAAGCGGCTGGGATGTCGATAACCATGAAGTCCATTGGCTCCGTCCGGGTTGTAGGAGTTTTGCCAGCGGTTACGTTGAGGGTTATGACCTCTTCGATAGTCACTGGCACTCCCGTGAACCCATGGAGCGTATAGCTGGCGGGCTTGAGGCTGTCTCGCAATAACTTGAGTCCTCGGAAGGCCGCTAAGAAGAGGATGTTGACAGAACTGCCATTATCCACCAGAATCCTCTCCATTTTGAAGTTAGCCATGTGGAGGTTAATCACCAGTGCGTCACAATGGGGCGTTCGAACGCCTTCTAGATCTTCATCCGAGAATGCAACTGGGACGCCGAGACCTTTGGGAGGGGGTATGCTGTGCACCAAATTGACTTCCCGGATGAAAGCCTTTCGAGAAGAGTTGGAGGTTCCTTCCATTGGTCCTCCATGGATGAGGTGCAAAATGCGTTCTTCTTCAAATTCGGGAGTCTCGTTGCGTCTCTCGGAATGCTTGTTAGCCCCCCTGGGGAGTGGAGGAAGATCGATTCGGTCTTTTCTTACAAACTTGGACAGCTGCCCTCTCTGAATGAGGGCTTCAATTTCGTTCTTTAGAGCCCTGACAGTCGTTGGTGTCGTGGCCGTGGTCTCGATGATATCGGCACCACTTCTCCTTGTCCTTCTTCTTCCTAGAGGTATTCATCTTCGGGGCAGGAGGCCGGACTCTTTCTTTCTCAACCTCCATGAGAATAGTTGAAATATTGGTGTTGAGAGGGGTAAACTTCTCAAATCTAGGAGGCGGGCGGTGCTGACTCCCGTTGTCCTTCTGGAGCTTTTTAGCTCCTTCATCTTCGGCTGCCTTTCTCTTGCTTCCTAAGGAAGCCCCTCGAATGTGGGGCGTTGTTCAGCTTCCTCAATCCGGACTTACTTCTCACTTCTAAGAAGAAGGTTAGAGAAGTCTCGCGGGGGCTTTTTGGCTAGGGAGGAGCGGAGGCTCGAATTGAGGACATTGGACTGGAAGGCGGCTGCAGTAACTGATTGGTCGAGGGAGGCAATGAACCTAGCTTCCGCGGTGAACTGCTTGACATAGTCTCTTAGTTTCTCACCCTTCTTCTAGCTGAGAAAGAGCAGTGAAATACTAGTCTTCTCGGAGCGGCAGCTACTCATGAAGTGGGTAATGAAGAGGGTCTCAAACTGTTCAAAAGTGAAGATGGAGGACAGGGCGAGGCGGGAGTACCATTTCCGAGCCGGACCTTTGAGAGTAGCTGGGAAGGTCTTGCACAGTAGAGCATCGGAAGCCTGGTGGACCATCATGAGAGTTTTGAAACTCTCGATGTAATCCACGGGGTCTGACTCCCCCGTATATGTCTTGAACTGTGGTGGCTTGAAGTTTGCGGGAATGGGAGCCTCCATGATGGTTCGAGAGAATGGAGGTCTGCTTGGGCGGAGGGTCCTCCCTCTTAGCTCCTCTTCCCTGTCTAGTTGACCGAGGTGCCTCTCCATCTCGTGGAGACGGCGATAGACTGCATCATCCCTTCGACGGTATCCCAATGAGCCTCTAGACTCATCTTCGTACGAAGGGGAGCGAGGGGTTCGGCGATGATAACTCGGAGAATGACGAGGACTGAGGGACCGGTGGCGAGGGATCTGGACCGGCGGAGGAGTAGGAACCCTCTGAACATGGTTGTTGTTTGGTGGGATATTGAGGGCCTGCAAGATTGTTGCCTGGAACTCTTGGAATTCTGCTCGGGTTATAGGTTCGTTTTGGTCCTCCTGATCCCTTTGGGGCTTCCAACCTAGCAGGAGAATGATGCCTTCTTCGACGGTACTCAGGGGACTCTCTTCGCCTCCTATGAAGAAGGGACCTCTTATAATCGCGGCGGCGAGGGGATCGCGCATTTGGACATTCTGAGCGGGAGGCTCCCTCTCGGGCCTACCTTTCATCCAAATGGTGGCGAAGGTCCTCCTCTTTCTATCGGTTGATGAGGATGTTGCGGAGGTCTTCGGAAGGCCGAGGGTTATGAGATGCCATTGAGTCGGTTGAAGGGTTATGTACGGAGATATGGTCGCAGTGAAGAGGTTTCTTCTGAGGATGAGGACGGGAGGTCCCAATACCGGTGTTTTGGGGCCTGGCTGGAGCCCGCAGGTGCTGAGGGTTCTGAAGAGGAGGCTATTCCTGCTGCAGGGGTTGATTAGGCTGAGGAGGGAGTTGTCCCTGCTGCTGGACGGTTTAGAGGGGAGCCTCCTGTTGCGGTTGAGGAGGAGTGGGTGCACGGTTGGACCATCTAGATCTCAGTTTCCTTGGAGGCATGGCTGGAGGTGATCTTAACCGATGGAAGAGGATGGATTGCTATTCGTGGTTCCCACAGATGGCGCCAATCTGTTGCCACTGAAATCAGTGTGGGGGAAAACAGATAGATTTGTGGATTCTTGGGATGTCGAATAGTCAAACCTGAACACCTTTCTGCCGGAGTTTGACCGTGATCTCCCGCCGCTGACCTGCAAAAAGTGCGAAACAGCAAAGTTGATTCAGGCGACGCACCCTTCGACGCTCTAGTCAGTAATCAGAAAGATTATGAAAGAGGTTTGATTGGCAAAAGATTGATTACCTCTTAGCAGTGGGGGATGGGGGGTATTTATAACCTCCTTAGCAACCAGTTTCGGGATAAGATCAAATCCCTACTTCCCAGTGAATGGATGGAAGAAATCAGGGCCGTCGATTAAGGACAATCATAAACCCTAATTCTATCCAGCTGAACTGGGTTTCTTGCGGGTTGGAACCCGCACCCAGTTTAGACGGATCCACTAGTGGGTTATTGGGCTTTTGGAAAAAAGACTCAGTACCCATTTCAGACCCGTTTGTAGGTGAAATTACCATTTTACCCTCGAGCTTTAAGATTCGTGTCCGTTTTGGACGATTCCGATTTAACCCTATTTTTTGCCATATCACAGCCACATCATGAGTTTGAGGAGGGATATTAGAGTAATTATATTGTTTTGTTGAAGGTAGTTTAGACATTTTACATTTTGTGACTCTTAAAGCTTTATCATTTTCTCCAATGTAATTGCATCTTAACAATGCTGTAGAAATAAAAACCTAGCTCTTTTTCTTCTTCTCTTTTGATTTCTCTTTGATTTCTCTTTGATTCTAATTTTGGATATGGATAATTATCAATTTCAAACCAAAGAGAAGGCTAGGGAGAATCGAGAATCACTTGTAATCAATTCAGATTATTCATACCTTTCTGTCAAAGCGAATAGGTGTTGGGTAAAAAATGGACAAAGACAGCGAATTATTTTGTTTACATTTGATTTTCCAATGTTCCTTATTTCTACTATTTTGAATGGAGTGTTTGTCACCAAACAAACTCCATTTATAACTAAACAAATACGTGCAATGCACATGCATAACTAATATAAAGGAAGTCCAATTTTTTTTAAAAAAGTATATATATTTTTAAAAGACCTGCATCGCATGTGTAAATTACTAGTAGCAATTAAATATTCAAGTATAGTAAAGAATAAGCAATTATATTTTCTAGAGAGTTATCACCATTAAATGAAAAATAAGAAAAAGCAATTGTAAAAGAAAGAAAAAGAAGTACTTGATAAGGTGCACCAGCACTATCGAGGCTGAACCTATAGACACACTAGTGTAATGCACGTGCGATGCACGTGGGAAAAATGGGGAGGGGGAATGAAAAGGACAAAAAAAAATTCTACCAACACGTGCAGCGCGTGTTGACACACACACACTAAGGAATAAAAAATTGTTTATTTGTTTACAACCCCATCTCTCCCATTATAATAGTTATAGATATTAACGGGATCCATGAACTCCAAGAACAAGAATCAAGGTCATTACGATTGTCTTAAGATAGAGTTTATTTTTAAGGGATAGAGTCCCTCTCGCCAGACCCCTCTCAAAATTTTTAGTTTTAAAAATTCTGAGATGGGATAGAGATCACAGTTCATCCAAGTTACCTCCGCGTTGAAATTGCTGGCTCTCTTGATCATCACCAACTCCAACTACAAATCCCCAAAGGCAATTCAGATTTTTGTGTTTGGATAGGTTTTCTAAACCTGTTTTTTGGTTTTAAAATTTTTTAAGGTTAGAAAACCTGTTTGGAAACCATTTTTTAGAAATGGGTTTTTTGAAATGGTTTTTAAAAACCTCATTTCTCCTCTCAATGCTCCCTTCCTTCTCCCTGCTTCGACGTCGCCTCCTCGAAGCTCCACCGACCACAGTCGCCGCTCGAGCGCCTCATCCTCCTTCGCGATCGTGACATCCTCGTTGACGTTGCGACTTCGACGACTGGCCATTGCGACTTCGACGACTGGCCATCCTGCTCGTTGACATCCTACCTCGTCATCATCTCCCCGCCATTGCGACTTCGATGACTGGCGGCGGTGCATAGGGCATCGGTGGCAAGGAGAGGCAGGGGCTCGATATGGAGACGCTGGTGATTCGAGTGGTAAAGAGCTCAACGTGGGTGGCAATGGTTGATGACGGAGAGCAGAGAGGCAGTTGGCAGTGGCGCATACGATGGGTTCGACAAGGCTGGGGAAGGAGGCGCTCAACGAATGGACGAGGGCCAGCAACGGGGGTCCAAGGGTGGTTCGAGCGGCGGGACGACCTCTGTTTCTAAAATAGAGGGAGGGAGAATGTTGCGGTCGAGGGTCGCGGTGGTTGTAGAGGGCTGCGAGGAGCTCGGATGTAGGGCAAGCGGCGCGTCAACAGAGGTGCAAGGCAAGGAGAGGCGTGGAGGATGGAGCTTTAAGTTCAGCAATGGCTCCCTTGATCACAGCCGTCTGATCATTGATGATCATCATCTTGATCTTTTGATCTCGGACGTTGATCGCATCATCCAAATCATCATCATCATCAAGATCTTGATTTTGAACGTCGGATCTCTTTTGATCATCGTGGTCGTGATCATCATCAAAAAAAATTTGTTGGGTTTTGTACTCTCATTTTCAAAAAACTGTTTTCATAAAAAATTATTACCAAACACCTTTTACACTCTCATTTTAAAAAAACTGTTTTCAGAAAACTGTTTTCAAAACAACAAACCAAACGCAAAAAGTTTTCCTATCCCAATTGGCATATGGAGAAGTTGTTGAGTTGAAAAGATTAAGGGATCTTGAATTACACAACTGCATAATGCTCTTATAGGTAAGAAGTGCAACGATCTACAGTCTGCGAGGCTCAGGAATTGTAGGTCCACAAAATCGTTGACAAAGATCCTTGATATGGGTAAAAGTAAAACCAAATCAAGACTGTTTTAATCGGACACGAATTCTAAAACTCTCATGGCGTAAAACAGGAAATTTCACCAGAAACATGTCCGTAAAAGGAAGTTGTGCGCCTTTTAAGCCCATAAACCCAAAACATTGTCATACTAGGTTGTCATAGCAGCCCAACATGAAGGAATTCATAATTATCTAAAGTGTCGTTTTAAAATCTCTATCTCTAAGAAAGTAACCACTTCTATATCTCCATCCATAAGAGAGGATTTAAAAACTTCATCTCTTTATCAAGAATAGAGTCCTAACTCTATTTCTTCAACTAAATCTATCTAAGAACAAAGTCAACTAACTCTATCTCTTTATCAAAAGAGGAGTTTCGACCTTATCTATCCATAAAGAAAAGAATAACCAACCTTACCAAAACATTGGAAAGTTAGATAAACCAATATCTTGAAACTGGCTCCCTAAGCGACTATAAATACCCCCACGACCTCTTTAGAAAGAAAGTAATCGCAAATTCCTCTGTTAAAACTCTTCTTATTTTCTGAGTTTTCTAATTTGGACATCAGAGGATCTATCGCCGGAGCCAACCCCGGTGTTTCAGACTATTTTGTAGGTCAATCGGAGCGATCACAACTGTTCAGATCATATCAAAGCATTCACACGAGTCAGATTTCAGAATCAAGATCAGTTTGCGGCGATCAACGTCGACAAAAAGAAAAATATCTGATCTTTTATTGTTTCCATAAAAAAATTCACACATTTGCTTTCTCCCACACAGAAAATAGCAAGAACTGTAACGCCCCGCCCCAATACTCAGACAAATTATAAATACTATGTAGTACAACTGCCCACCACAGGCTGCCTCTCAAAAGGTGGTTAATCGGATTGGTGACTCTTGATCATTGGCTAATAGTATTATACTCAAATTATCATATCAAACTTTCCATGTGGGACTAAATTTCTCAATCTCAATCTCAATCTCAAATTCCGAGCAGACCAGTCGACTGCTAATCCAACCAGTCGACTGTTCGCTCCAAACTGGGGTATTACATACACCCCTCCTTAGGAATCAGCGTCCTCGCTGAGTACAGGGCACACATCTCGTGTAGGACCGCCCTTTCTAGCCGATGTAGTATAGTCCCTTATCCCGGAGATCAGTCACTCTCAACACCGCAGATCAGACACCACACTCAACACCGATCCCGGAGATCAATGACTCTCAGCACCGCAGATCGTAGGCCCTCTACTACGCCCGGTGTCGAAAGTCGGCTCTGATACCATTTGTAACGCCCCGCCCCAATACTCAGACAAATTATAAATACTATGTAGTACAACTGCCCACCACAGGCTGCCTCTCAAAAGGTGGTTAACCGGATTGGTGACTCTTGATCATTGGCTAATAGTATTTATACTCAAATTATCATATCAAACTTCCCATGTGGGACTAAAATTTTCAATCTCAATCTCAATCTCAAATTCCGAGCAGACTAGTCTGGTCTGCTCGGAATTTGAGATTGAGATTGAGATTGAGAAATTTAGCCCCACATGAGAAGTTTGATATGATAATTTGAGTATAAATACTATTAGCCAATGATCAAGAGTCACCAATCCGGTTAACCACCTTTTGAGAGGCAGCCTGTGGTGGGCAGTTGTACTACATAGTATTTATAATTTGTCTGAGTATTGGGGCGGGGCGTTACAAGAACAGTTTGGCACCATCTGTGGAAAACAGAAAAGAAATCCGACCAAACTTCGTCATGCCTCCAAAGGCAAAGGGGTGGCAACAACTTTAAGCTGAAGAGCCAACCCTCTTCCTCCACCTCCTCCTCATGAACTCCTTCGTACTCACCCATATCAACCCCTCCTTCGGATCAACCTCCTCAGCAAGAATAACCTCAACAGCCTATTCAGCATCCTTACAAAGAGGTTGCACCGAGTGGCTCCTAAAGAAGTCAGAGTCGTACCCGGTGTGTGGGTGAGAATAGGGGTTTGGTCTACACCTCAACACACTTTACAGTGCCCTCTATGGCATCCTGGTCACAACAAGACTTCCATTAGATTAATCTCTCTTGACAGCAGGGGTCTGACCTCCGAGATCACTTGAATGAAAGGCCAGTCCATGACGAGGTCCTCCGTCCAGCATGCCAGGAAAGCAAGAGGAGCCCCATCCATCGAAGACAAAGGTTCAGAAGAACCCCCTATCCCCGGGAAGAAGAAGTTATCACTCTCTCGGAGGATAAAGTAGGACTCCTCCCTTCGCAGGAGAAGTAGCTTAACTCAAACAAGTCGATCAGCCCCTAGGAGAGATAGGGAGGAAGAAGCACCAGTCACTTGGGTAGAATTCAGAAACTTCAAAGATGAGGTCCTTCAAGCCCTTCACGTCGTTCCTGGTAGAACCAAACAAATCAGCATGCACCACCCTACTCCTCTACGACATAAGAAGTCCCGCGGGTCCACTAGGTTTGAAGAACAGGACAACACCGTCCTCCAGCGCCTCCAAAAGATGGAGGACTGCCTAGCATAAATGAAACAAAAAAATGGGAGACATGATGGAACATATGGCGCCATCTGACCCCCTTCTCCAGGACAATCCTCGAAGCTCATGTTCCAGCCAACTTCAAAATTTCAATTTTTAAATAATCAAACGGCGAGTTCGACACGGTAGGCCACCTTGAGAGTTTTAAAACCTACATGATGATCCATCAAGCATCTGACTCCTTCATCCGCAAGACCTTCCCAGTAACTCTGAAGGGATTGTCACGAGAGTAATTCTCTCGTCTCTTAGGCCCAATAGAAGAACATGGGTCATTTTCAGATCTGCCAGCCCAACCAAATTCACAATTAAGGCTTGTTTACAGCTTAACAAAAAAGATATTTCCTGCTAATTACGATTGTCATTCAAACTTTCCCAAATAAGGAATTAAATAACTAATTATATGTCTTAACCAGGGAAATCTTCAATCCCCCCCATTCAGTAAGAGGTAATCAATGGTTTTCCAGAACTCCTTTCTGAGTTACTGAGTTGAGCGTCGAAGGGTCTGTCGCTGGAGCTACCTCCGGTGTTAAGACTTTGTACAGGTTCGCTGGACGTTTCTCAGCCGTCCAGATTCCGATTCAGACGTTCTCATCATTTAGATTTTAAAATCGGATCTTGATCGGCGGACTAGATCATTGCCTTCCTGCTGAAACTGAACTCATCATCTGATTGCTCCCACACCATAACAAAGCAGCAACACAAACTTCTTTTTTTAATTCAGAATCAACAATGGGCATTGATAACCTTGTCGTCTTTTGTCTTTGAATCTGATCCATCCATTAATTTTAGCCTCACTAAAAATCTTTTTCACCCACTTTACTATTAACCCATACCTAAGTTTGCAGGCCGCTGTTTTGCCTGCTAACTAAATTCAAGAATACGTAGAGTTCACTTGGCCATATTGCCCTAGAAGCTTGAATTCTGCTATGCAATATCTGTAAAATCTGGATATTTGACCAAGCTAAATTGATGCTATCAGGAGTTAGCAAGCAAGGGAATGCAAGATATCTACAAGCTTAGGTATTGTTTGGTGTGCGTGTATTTTTTTTTCTCTCCGTAGTATTATTATTTTTCTGTGTTCTAGTTTAAAGCAGGCAAGGGAAGACAAAAAATACGAGCATGTAATGGTCTAGTAGCCAGGACTTTCCATTTTTTCTTCGACATGATGAAATGGTATCTGAATAAAAGAGTGGATACACTTTTCTTTTTTCTGCTTTGTTGTTATTTGCATTCTCTGATGTGAATTGAATACAGTTAAAATTAGACCAGCTGCCGAATTCTTAAGCCTCGAATGATTGTTTCTCTTTTCAGCTTTTTATCTGGTCTAAGAAAAGAAAATATTCAAAAATTTTGAAATTTGAAGAAAAATTACGACTACATCAACTAGGCTCACAAATTTGAAATGGACAATGAAATTTGAAAGGAATAACTACAACGTGAAAATCAAAGGGTTTTTTTTCTTCTTCTGTTAATTCAAATAAGCCACTCATAATTCTCTATTTCAATAAATACTACTATGAATATGGACATTATCAATATGGACACTGCTCCTAAAAATTGAACTAAACACAAGATTATGAATATGAATGATGTCGATATGATCTTATTTCTCTTCAACAAAAAACATAAAATCTTATTAGTAGTGATTAAATCAATTAAGATTATTAAGTAAGTTAATATGAATTAAACTTTTAAAAAACTCGTATAGATACTTTTTGGGTTTTTAACATGTATACCCCCAACTAATATGCTAATATCACGTATGTCCCTCACAAATTTGTATTTTCATATTTGCCCCTAACAATTTGGATCTTATTTTATATTTACCCCAATTTAAGGTATCAGTATCTTAACCATGATTTAACCCTCTTACTAGCTTATTAAAACTCAAATTGAAAAATCAAATTGAATAATCAAATGAGAAAGAGTTTAATAAATTTAGAGGGAATTAAAAAAATAAATGATAAATCTTATGATCTATTAGCAGAACACAAAATCGATTGCAAATTTGGAGAATAAACGAGAGGGGTAAATGCAGTTATAAAGATGGACTATAAGTTTGCCTATTTCTTAAAAAATTGAAGAAATTTGAGAAGAGTTGATTAATTTCGGTTGGATTAACAGTCGCTTGTGTTTACAATGAAGAAGAAGATGAAGTTTGAATGCTAGAAACAATGATTGTTAAGTCATTTTCGATCAAGTACATTAAAAAAATAAAAATTATCCACTCTTTTGTTGTTTTAAAACTAGAGTGTCAACTTTGTGATGAGACACATATTGTTGGGGGCAAATATGGAAATAAACATTTGTGAGGGGTATATATGATATTCAAGCATTTGTTAGGGACGTACAAGTTAAAAACCCATACCTTTTTTTGGAGTGTAACCAATATTATTGGTGGCATATTGAAGTTGTCAAAATTGTGGATGACCTCCCCCAAAAAATTAAAAAAAATACTAATATCATAATAATAAGTAAAGAAAATGCTTATCATGTATTTGATTAGCATTGGTATCGGGTCGGGTTTGGTTGAGCCCTTCACTACCTGGACCTAGACTTGTTCCTCTACATGTCCAGATATTGGACCCGACCCCTGAGAACCGGGTCCTGTTAAAAGATTCTTACCCGTCTTGTAGGAGAGGGAGGTTGAGCGGGGAGTGGAGAGTGGAAGCGGCGAGTGGGGGCTGGAAGCGACGAGCGGAGGTGGTTGGCGGCGTTGACGTCGGGCGGCTAGCATCATGCAAAGGGACGAGGTGGAGTCTTGTAGGAGGACAATAGGAGCGGTTGGGGGAAGCTCGAAGAGTTTGGAGGCGTGGAAGGATATTTGAGGGAAGAGAGATTGGGCACGGAGGGGTGGAAGTAGGAGGGAATATAGTGGTTGAGGTGGAGTTGGTGGTGGGGTTGGGGAGGGAATATAGTGGTTGAGGTGGAGTTGGTGGTGGGGTTGGGGAGGGGGAGGAGGGAGATGTTGGGTTTTAAGGTCATTCATAGAGTAAATACACAGCGAAATTAAATAAAAAAAATCAAAACTCAGTCATAGATCCATGCGAAAACTATAAAACGTGTTAAGAGTTTTACCTCAACGATGAATCCGTTGTCTCCACGGTATGCTGATCACGAGCACTGCAACGTGGCAGTGCCTCTACTGTATCCATACGAACATATCAAATTGGACTCTCCCTCATGCCGCGGTGCTAGCTGCGGGAAGGGAATGTTCCTCACGATCTCTCTCTCTCACTTTCTGTAATCGCTAGGGTTTTCTCTTCTCCTTTCTACACACAGATACATATCATATCTATATATGTGTAGCAAACCCTAAGTGAGTAGTGAGATGTGCATGCCTTCTGATTTGGGTTGGCCCAATTAATGTAATTAATTATCCAACTAATTTTAAGAGCCCATGTAATAACCCGTAACATAGCATATGGCTATTTTTGCATAGTAATCTGTGCACAGTCAAAATTACACACGATTGTCTCTTTTTCTAATAATTATCAGTTTTAATTAGAGATTTCAGACATATGAGTTGTTCTGAACCCGATGAGGTAAACTCAGAATATCTTCTCGATTATACTGTGGATTTGCCCCGATTGTTTTGACCAGACAATTTTCGGGAGAAAAAATATAATTTATAAAAAACATATGTTTTTATAGATTTTAAATTATATATATTGGTCATTTTAAACTAATGTTGATGTTTGAATTGAATATGGATTGTATTCATACACTAAGGTTAAGGTTAAGGTTAAAGGTATGGTAACCTAGGGTATGGTGACCTAGAGTTAGGAACCCTAGCATCATGTGATCATGGCTTGGATCTTGATGAAGATCCAATGGTGGAAACAATTCACCATGTGTATGTTGACTTAGGAGAATGAGAAGTTTCCAAGAAACTTCAAAGATCTTCTAGAAGAGTGTGTTGGCACTCATCTCACCCACACATCTCCATCTACTCCACCCTACTCCATCTTCACCCTCCATATCCCCTTGACCATTTCTGGCCCACTTTCCCAATACCCCAAAACCCTAACTCCCCATCTCCTATAAAATACCCACTCCATCCTCTTCTCATCCATTTGTCTTATTGTCTTTGTTTTTGCTTCAAAAATAAAAAGTAGAGAAGAAGAGAAATGAGGAGTCTTTGAGTAGGTAAAGAGGAGAAGAGTAGTAGGAGATTGATATATCCAAGTTCTGCAAGAGCAAGGAGAAAGGAAAGAGGAGCAAGCAAAGCTACAAGAAGACTACTATATGTGGGTGATTTCTCTTAACTCTAGAAACTTAGTGTAATGCCCCGTCCCAATACTCAGACAATTTTAATATTTTATAGAAGACAAATTAGATACTATGTAGTACAACTGCCCACCACAGGCTGCCTCTCAAAAGGTGGTTAACCAATTAGGTGACTCTTGATCATTGGCTAATTATATTTATACTCAAATTATCATATCAAACTTTCCATGTGGGACTAAATTTCTCAAATCCTTCTCAAATTCGTCTCAAATATGCAGTACCAGTCGACTGTACGATCGACCAGTCGACTGTTCGCTGCCAAACTGGGGTATTACATACACCCCCCTTAGAAATCAGCATCCTCGCTGAGTGCAGGGCACACATCTAGTGTAGGATCCGCCCTTTCTAGCCGATGTAGTATAGTCCTCTATCCCGGAGATCAGTCACTCTCAACACCGCAGATCGGATACCCGGCTATCAATCACTACTTGTGACTCTCAACACCGCAGAGTATACCCAACCCCGGAGATCAATGACTCTCAGCACCACAGATCATACTGACCTCTACTACACCTAGTGTCGAAAGTCGGCTCTGATACCATTTGTAACGCCCCGCCCCAATACTCAGACAATTTTAATATTTTATAGAAGACAAATTAGATACTATGTAGTACAACTGCCCACCACAGGCTGCCTCTCAAAAGGTGGTTAACCAATTAGGTGACTCTTGATCATTGGCTAATTATATTTATACTCAAATTATCATATCAAACTTCCCATGTGGGACTAAATTTCTCAATATCTTCTCAAATCCGTCTTAACTTTGCAGTCCCAGTCGACTGAACCATCGACCAGTCAACTGTTCGCTGCCAAATCTGGGGTATTACATAGTAACGCCCCGCCCCAATACTCAGACAATTTTAATATTTTATAGAAGACAAATTAGATACTATGTAGTACAACTGCCCACCACAGGCTGCCTCTCAAAAGGTGGTTAACCAATTAGGTGACTCTTGATCATTGGCTAATTATATTTATACTCAAATTATCATATCAAACTTCCCATGTGGGACTAAGTTTCTCAATATCTTCTCAAATCCGTTTCAACTTTGCAGTACCAGTCGACTGAACCATCGACCAGTCGACTGTTCGCTGCCAAATCTGGGGTATTACATACACCCCCCTTAGAAATTAGCGTCCTCGCTGAGTACAAGGCACACATCTCGTGTAGGACCGCCCTTTCTAGCCAATGTAGTATAGTCCTAGATCCCGGAGATCAATCACTCTCAACACCGCAGATCGGATACCCGGCTATCAATCACTACCTGTGACTCTCAACACCGCAGAATATACCCGACCCCGGAGATCAATGACTCTCAGCACCGCAAATCATACTGACCTCTACTACACTCGGTGTCAAAAGTCAGCTCTGATACCATTTGTAACGTCCCGCCCCAATACTCAGACAATTTTAATATTTTATAGAAGACAAATTAGATACTATGTAGTACAACTGCCCACCACAGGCTGCCTATCAAAAGGTGGTTAACCAATTAGGTGACTCTTGATCATTGGCTAATTATTTATACTCAAATTATCATATCAAACTTCCCATGTGGGACTAAATTTCTCAAATCCTTCTCAAATTCATCTCAAATATGCAGTACCAGTCGACTGTACGATCAACCATTCGACTGTTCGCTGCCAAACTGGGGTATTACACTTAGTTTTTGATGAGTATGTGAATTTTAGCATGTGGAATAGTTAGATAAATTTTGGTTATCATGTAAAATAGTGGCATGCTAAAAAAAGATGGTTGTAGGGTAAGAACAAATTTTTCATGAGCTTTTGTTAAGAAGCATGTTTGTAAGGGTGAGTTTGGAAAATTCTTGCTCTCAAACGGTTCAGAATTTGAGGCTCAAATTTGGGAGATTTATTCTTCTATGTATGTAGACATTCCATGAATTTTTTTCATAATATTTTGAAGCAATTTAGTAGCCCAAGCACCGAGTCCAATTCAGGACAGTGAGCAGCTGAAAATACTGCTGGCTGTGAAAATTTGCTGTGTCTTTCCGATTTTCTAACTCAGCGTGGACTAAGTATTTTGAGCTGAAAATTTTTGTGGACACTCTTGTATGTGTCTAAAAATATATTGTTAGATTTTATATTTTTTTGAGGTCATTTGATACCTCAAAGAAATTGTAGAATGCACTGGTCTGGAAGTTACAGCTTAAAGCTGACTGTTTTTGGACTGAAGTTCAAAAGGTCATAACTAGTTGTGTGTGTATGATCTTGCTACGAAATTTTTGGAGTAACTTTTGGTATGAGTATATTTGATGATTCTCAAATTTTAGAATTTTTAGAGGTTATTTGATGAGGTTTCAAAAATAAATAGTATGGATTAGTAAAAACCCTGTTGAAAGAGCAGCTGAAATTTATGCTATGTTTGAGGAAGCATAACTCACCATGTGAGATGAATCTGAATGCAAATTTTGGATAAAATGGATTGGTTTTTGTATGGTTTAAGATCTAAAATTTCATGAGCATTGGACTTAAGTTTGATTTATTATTAAATTTCAAAATGGACCAAGTTCAGCCTAGTTCAGATTAGCTAGTCTGTAAAGATGTATAATTCTGAAATTATTTGTCAAGAATTTGGAAGATTGCTAAATTAGAGATTTGTAGTAGGGAGTCATAGCTTTCCAAAACATCCGAAATTTTGTAATTCCAGTTTGTAGGTTGAAAGTTATGATTTTCCAAAGACTGGGACAGATTCAGTCTTAATCAAGGCAGTATTTGCTAGAAGAACCGATTCTTCGCTGGTTGTGCACCTGATGGAACTAGTTGTTTTTAAGGACCTTAGTGATTGAATATGAGAATATGTTCAACTAGGAAGTCGAAGTGGACACTCCCACCTTTCTATAGAACCCGAAATCGAGTAATTCCGACGAGTGAGCAAATTTTTATGATGTTGGGAAAGTGCAACAAATGCATAAAGGAATATACAGCTGAGAGTATATGAGGTTTATATAGGGTCAAGATGATTGAATTTGAGGAAATGGTTAACTGGAGAGTTGTAGACTAGGGTCTTAGCTTTCCAGAATGGGTAGTATCAAGCAATTCCGAATTATGTACTGAAAGTTATGGATGTTGCAAGTTTAGTAACCTATTTTTAAGATCAACTTCAAACTTAAGTTAACTCTGGGACTTAAGTTCTTTAAACAATTTGAAGGAGATGTCAACTAGGGGATTGCGATAGAGTCTCCTACCCTTCTAGAAAACCTAATTTTGTTGGATTCTGATGAGTGTAGCTTGGGGCATAGCTACTGTTATTCTTGAACTACTTTTATTGGATAATTAATGAGGAATCCTCTGCATACCGTAGAGTGGTGATCATGAGCTATTAAGTTTCAAAGGATGTTTTTAGCATTTCATCTGGAACTTAGACAAGTTCCTGTACTTAGTACTCATGGTAGACATGAGTGAGTTGGGAGATAGTCATGGTCAATTTGTGTTTGGTGTCTCGATACCTGAGTCTTTCAATAGTCAGAAATTGGTGGTTATGTGTGTGCTTACCTTCATTCAATTACATTGCATCTTTTGGGCGCCGTTGGACTACTCACTGAGAGTCACGGGCCGGGGTTATTGTTCGATGACCTGTGAAGGGGTATTGAGAATCAGCAGATGTGATTCTTGTGATGATTGTTGTATTGACAGACCAGTCAGGCTCGCATTGTTGATCAACACCGAGAGTGATTTGGGTAACAACATGTTTTCAGTAAACTGCATTGATTAGGTTTCCTTTATTGTTTTGTTTGAAGACCAAATTTGTGTTAAGGGTGATTCCCTATAATCCGACTCGTTCTAAGAGTTGGCACTAGGTGGTGATAACTATGAGGTTGTCTCTTCCTGTCATTAGGGATACGTGCTGCTGTGCGTATCATGCACTGTTGATTCCTGCAGTACCATGGTAAGAATGGGATATCGATTTCCTGGTGGATAGGGGGTTTTAGACATTCAAGGCCGTCATATTCTATGTTTGTGGACACGAACGAATCATAATGGATCTTCTGCGCAATGGATATGCAGCTGCATATCTGTAAGTTCATTATGGCTTTTGAGGATGGTCTGATGCAACAATTATTGGTGACAACGGGATAGCTCCCCGAATTATTTCTTTTTATATACCTCCTTAATCATGTTGTACTATCAGGAACAGGAAGTGTACAATAGTAGAATGCATTGCATGGTGAGGGTTCGAATCCCTGAAACTGAAGAAACGGCTTGATCTGGGGCATATGTATTATGGGATGCATGTGTGTTCAGAGTCTTGCTGACATTAGATTAAGTGCATCTATTCTGTACTCTGATTTATGCATTAGATCTTAGGGCATGGCATACACGAACACTAGGAAGACAAGATGCCTTTTCCATTCAAGATGAATTGTGGGTGTGATAGTTGGAGATCGCTGTTTTCTTATCAGCATTGTGTCAGTAGAATTATTGACGTGCCCATTTAATTAGGTATTGGATACCGGGTCAAGAAGGCAAGAGAGCCAAACCAACAGGGCATCCAAGTGGGGCGACAGTGTACATGCCTACCATTCGAGCAGGTGCAGAAATATCATAGTCGCGCAGTAAAAGGCTCAGGCCGAGGGGCAAGTCCCAGGGAGGCAGATAAACCATTCAGCAGAATTTTTGGCAGTGACCAGCCGATCATCATTCTGGAAGACAACCGATAGCTTCACAAAAGGAGTTGAAATATTTTTGTAATCAGTTGTAATAAGTTTATGTAATTTGTATTCCTTGTTCAAGAATAAGATGAGGGTTATAGTTATTGATGTAATGATTCTATTTGGAAATAAAAGTTTTTAAATTTCCATGTTATTTACTGTGTTGAAATGCATTTGAAGGAAAAGATTCTGGTGATGTCATGGATTTCCTGTAACGGGAATTCGGGATGCTATAGCCCAAGTCTTACTTGGAATCTGAATTAAATTTATCTAATGAAATCTAAATCCCAATTTTGATATATTCTAAGTATGTGATCCTATAGGTTCCCATTACGTGGACAGTAATACTTAAAACATATTTTAGTGTTACAAACAAAGAGCGGTATCTAGCAATACATCACTGCTACTCAGGTAACGGGAATGCCAGTGATTTGACATAACCTATCCCTGACCAATGTCACCACATAGTCTATTCCTTTTGTCCAGATATCTTAATTGACCACAAGGCATAGAGCGTGTCACTCTTGTATAGGTTAATCTTTAGTTTCTTAATGTCCGAGTAGACTTACTAAAAAGAAATGAGATCATTATATCATATTGACTCATTTGAGTACGACCATGCATTTTTGCAGTCTCACTCAATCAAGTGGCCCGTAGATATTGCTCAAATCCTATCTAAGTCACTCACATCCCTCCGCATGATTTATAGTATGTCTAATAGTCGACTTTATAATCACCTTATTATAGGTGATGCTTAAAACATATAACTTCTTATGTAGGGAATCGTAGTGACTTCAAGTCAAAGGACCGCGCACACTATGGTCACTGTGAGAACTGCTTATGACACTCACGTAAAGATCCATGCAGTGTTCTCATGGTGGGTTAGTCTAGTACATTATTACTCTAATATGTACCTGTTACTGATTTTTTATGTGTGGGAGTAACCAGGTGATGTGGATTCTTTGGTGGAACAATCAAGAATCTGACTTTCTGACTTTCGATGGTGTTGATTGCAGTGATCGCTTCCGCTTGATTAGCAAAATGCCTGAAACACTGGAATTTATCTCGGTGACAGGCTCTCTGATGCTCAAGTCAGTAATCAAGAATATGAGAGAGCTTTACATGGAAAAATATTGGTTACCTTCTTTATGGTGGGGATAGAAGGGTATTTATAGTTGCCTTGGGGGTCAGTTTCAAGATAATGATTTATCTTTACTTCCTGGTGTTTTTGGATAAGAAACAAAGTTTTAATCGTTTCATGGTGAGAGATTTAGTTTAAACCGCCTCTTAGAGATAATCATGAATTTGAATTACTCTTTATATGTCCTGGGTTTGTTCATACAAGGCTGTCACCCCAACCCAATGAGACAGACCCATTTTTGGGTTATCAGGCCTGAAAAACACCCAGTTCCCATCTTCAGACCCGTTTACAAATGAAATTACTGTTTTACCCCTGAGAGCTTTAAGATTCGTGCCCAATTTGAACAGTCCCGATATAGTTCTATTTTTACCCATATCACAAGTCTCCCACTCCTTAAGACTGAGTTTCATAGCCTTTGAGGAGTAGTTCGCCCGTTTTTAATGGCTCATAGAATTATCAGCGTTCTACGTTTAGAGCTCACTTGGAGTGTGACGATGCTCTCCTAAGTTTGTAAAATACTCAGAATTATTTTAAGAATTTTTGGATTTTAAAAAAAATTTCCTATTTTTTTAATCATTTTTTTGAAATTTTTATTAAATTTCTGAATTTTAATAATCAAATTCCTAAATTGTTTAATTAATTATTCTAATTTAATAATTGATTTTCGAAATTTTTGAAATTATTTTTCCGAATTTAATAATTTTTAAAGAATTTTTAGTTATTTTTTTAAAATTTTAATTATTTTTCAGAATTTTTAAATAATTAGTTTAATTAAATAAAGGAATTAAATTACAAAAATTACCTTGATTTAATCACGACCATCCATCACAAGATGGCTCGCGCGTTGATGAGATTGGACAACTGCGATGAAGGGATCTGATGAAGAGGCAACGTGGCGCGATCTGAGACATCGATCAAGATCGAGCTGGCATCGGGAGGCAGGGCTGTTCTTCCATTTTTCGTTCGGGGGTGAGTTAGTTCAGTTTTTGGCACTGATTGACGTGGATGGCTCGACTAAGCGACCCGTGGCATTGACCATTGATCGTTGACTAGTCAACAATTTTCCGTGATTTCTCATTCGGGGACACGTTTGTTCGGTTTTTGGTACCGAATGACGTGGACGGCTCTGCAAAGTGACACGTGGCATTGACCCGTTAATGGTTTTCTGTGATTTCTCGTTCGGGCACACATTTGTTCGGTTTTTGGCACTGAACGACGTGGATGGCTCAGCTGCACGGCACGCGTCACCTTTTGACAGTTGACTAGTCATCGATTTTTTGGCGATTTCACGATCGGGGGCACGTTTGTTTGGCACGTGACACCGAACTATGTAGATGGTTCGGCTGCGCGACATGTGTCACCTGCTGACCGTTGACCGTTGACCAGTCAACAGTTTTTTAGCGATTTCACGACTAGGGACACGTTTGTTTGGCGCGTGACACTAAACTTTGTAGATGGTTCGGCTGCGTGACACCTGTCACCTGTTAACTGTTGACCGTTGATCAGTCAACGATTTTTTGGCGATTTCACGATCAGGGACACGTTTTTTCAGCGTGTGACACAGAACGTTGTAGATGGTTCGGCTGCGCGACACGTGTCAAATGCTGACCGTTGATCGTTGACCAGTCAACAGTTTTTTGCGCTTTTCTTTGTCATTTAGCCTCTCTATCTCATGGGCTCTCTTGGTTCTTAGGCTTTTTAGCTGCTTTAAAGGCCCACAATGCCTGAGGGTCGCCCTTCTCTCTATAAATCTCCCCCCTTCATTTCTCATTTCTTACTCACAGAATTTCTTTTCTCTCAATCGGAGTTGTCAGAGCATTCTGGCGATCTTTCCTTTTCCGACGAGTTTTTCCGACCATAGCTGTCACATCCACGGTAATATATATATATATATATATATATATATATATATATATACACACACACACACTCTATTCATATATATTTATTTTATCAAAGATGTTTATGGTGTCTTCTGGAGACGAGACCTCCCCCTCGGGCCAAGGCGAAGATAGGTTGCTTGTTATTCCGCATAGAGCAGATAAAGGGAAGGAGGCAGTGAGATCGGTCATAGTTGAGGAGATCATAGAGAGCCGTCGAGAAGTGGGGGAGTTGGGTAGGATGCCGAGCTCCTTATCGAGTCTCAGCCACATTAGGGAATATTCCGCCGACCTTATATCTCGAGTCGAGCATGGAATGGCACCTTTGTACGAGGAGAACGAGCCTCGCGAGTGCTCAGAGGTAGACGACATTCCTATAATGCTCACGGAGAAGGATTTGCACAACAACTGGGGCTGTTTCATGATTCCGAGGGAGTATGAGCTTATATTGCTGGGCCCAGGTATTAGAGCATGCACGCCCACCTCCCCTGACACTTGTTTCTTTTTCCTTCGATGCTTTCCACGCGGGCTTCGTCTCCCCCTTCCTCCGTTCACTGCCGACGTTCTCCGGTGTTCGGCTTGAACCCCATCCAATTCATGTCGAACATGTGGAGGCATGTGAACGACTTCGTTTTACATTGTCAGGTGGCAGAAATCGAGCCACGGTTGAATGTTTTAAGGAAGCTCTACAAGGTTCCCAGAAAAATAGGTCAGACTTTAGATATTATCTTACTCCTCATCGAGGTGTGAAGTTGATCGAGTCAGAGAACCCTGACTCGATCAAATATTGGAAGAAGAAATTTTTTCTTGTTTGTAGTAGTCAACCATGGGGGATCCCCACGAGGTGGAGAGAAGAAGTGCCGAAGAGGGCAAAGTCTGAGCCTGTCTTAAACCCTGAGGACGACGAGATGGTTAAGACACTTTTAGACCGACCTACCTTAGAGAGAAGTAACAGAAGAATATCTCTTCGGGGGTGCTCTTAGTCCGATCAACCCTAGTACACATTTTGATTTTGCTTTATTACATGTTTTTGCATTAGCCGTTGTATCTTATCTTTCTTTGCTTTACATTTTGACCGACCTGTGTCTTTTTCTGCAGAGGACCCCGGCATGGACTTTGATTCGATGGTTTTGATGCGTACGGGGTTAAGTGGCAAAGCCCCCGAAGAAAGGAAGAGGAAGAGAACGTCCGCCAAACCCTCCTCAAAAGCTGCTAGAGGTCAGACCAGCGAGTCCCCAGTGGTGAACCTCGAATCACCGCCATCTGCTTTGGTTATCCCCTCGGTCGGGGGATTTACTCTGGGGGCTGCTCTCAGACTTGAGGCACCCCCTCTTACTACTACCGCAGAGGCCATTCTGACAGAGGAGCACAAGAAGATTTTCATCCTGGACTGGCTTGTGATGAAGCCCGACAGATTTCTTGGGGATTCGGCCACTTGTATGCAAGTGGCCAATCATCTTGCGACCCCAAAGGATCGAGCTACAATGAATGTGGGGTCGGTTGGTGATGATGCCTTGGATATTGCCAGGGTAAATATTGTAATACCCTGATTTTTCAATTAATGAGAAATTATTTATTTTGCACGTGTTGTGCACGTGCAATATTTTTGTTGGATTATTTTATCATGATGTGTATGTTTAAATATAATTTTCTCAAATTATTTTAGTACAAAAAGCCTTCTCTAAAAGCCTTATTTGATTTAACTAAAAAGCCTTTTCTTAAAAAGCCCAAAAGCATTTTATTTTATTTATTTTTATAAATTATTTTTTGGCCCAAAAAGAAAGCCCATGAATTAATTAATTTTAATTAAACTTGTCATGTAGAAGACTTTTTTTAAACAAAATTATTTTTTAGACAATTTTAGAATGTACAAATTTGGCATAGTTGCATGCACGTGCACTACACGTACACGTGCATTGCACACTTTATTTTGAGGCCGGTAGCATTCTTTTTGGAGGGAATTTTTGATTTTAGGTGTGGAGAACATGGGAGTAGTTTCAAGGAGGTGGGTAGTTCTTGTAACTTCTACTTTGATCTAGTCCCTTCATCCTACAACTAACCAAGATGATCTTAGCCCTCCATTCCCCTCATTTTTTAGTATAAATACCCCCCTTCTCATGGCTAACTTTTCATATGCAAAGTGTATTTCTAAGTTATAGTATTATTATTATTGTGGGAGTTATAAAAGATAAGAGATTGTGTGGGTTGTGTTGCTTGGAGTGGCCGGCATCATCAAAGAAGCATTCGGTTGGAGCTTGAGGAAGCATTCGGCATAGGCTTGGAGGCTTGGAGCTTGAGCACTTTTGGCTAGGAGGTGGTGCTTTCATCTACAAGGATTCGATTACTTTTGTTTGTGTTTCTCTCCAATTGAGGTGGGTGAAACATTTTATATTTCTAAAGTAGATCCATGTTAATTTTACACCATTAAAGATGCATGAAAAATATTATAAAGAGCCCACTTAAATTGAGTAGTTAGCATGTGGATTGATTAAAATGTGTTGATTAACTTATATGGCTCTAGTGTTAAGATTAAATTGTGTGTAGATTGCCCCATGTTTATTAGTGTGAAGTTGTGATAATGATTAAATTAAATTAAGAGTGTTGTTATTATGATTAGAGACATAATGTACACTTGTTAATTGTGATAGATGGACCTTCATGTTGATATGAATGTGGACTATGGAAATCATATGTGATTGGTTGAATTAAGAACTAATAACAGTAGATTTTCTCCATGAAATTATCTAGTAAAAAGACTAGTAGATTGATTGTATGACAATGTCGAAAATGCAATAATGTATTTTAATAAATAATTTTTGGGTCTTGTATGTGAAAAACACATTTCATTAGCACCAAAAATTATATTATTTTACTGGTATGAACTTTTATGACTGAGGATTTAATCTGGAAGTTTTTATAAAATTTTACTAAAGTAATAAGAAGCTATGGCTTATTGAATATCGAGTTATTTTTAAAATAGTACGAAAATAATACAAATGGGATTTTATTTGGGTTAGTGACAACCCGAGCCAGTGGCTCAGGTGGTTGGGACCCCGGTTGGCTTCTCTGTGTCGCACGGTTCGAATCCCAGGCCGAACACTTCTTTTTTAAAATTACCCTAAAAACTCTAGCAGCGAACTCAGGGTATAAATATACCCCAGTCGCTCATATGATGTGATCGGCGATCGGCCTAGTGGTCGGAGCTCTGTGCTGTCTTGGTGCGGCGCCTGGTTCGATTCTTGCGTTCGGCATATTGGAAAAAAAATATTTTTTTGAGTGTTTTGAAGTCCAAAAATTATGAAATAAATATGGTAATTCTCATAAAAATACAAGGAATTTTATAAGAGTGATTTGGGTATTTTTAGAATGAAATACAATATGGTTTGTGAATAAAAGGCATAAATGGAGCTTTGGTTATGAGATATACACTTGTGGATTTTATAACTTATAAAGATAGGCTATTATAAAGTAATTGGCATAAGTGTTTGTGGCGTGACATGATTTTAATTATTTTCATTATAAGTATTGCGCAAGATATGGAATATGAAGGTTGAAATGTGATATTATGAAGTTGTATAAATTCATGTATGGTTATGGAATTAAAACCATGATTTATGAAAGAGGAAAAGAAATTGTTGGCTATAAGTATGAATTGTTTTCATTATGAACTCGTGAATTAAAAGTATTCATCGTGGACTTGTGAATAAAGTGTAATCATGAATTGAAAAAGAATGAGTATGAAACTCGACATGGAAATTGTCAGGAGTTAAAGATTGTGAAATGAAATTTGAAATAGAGTAGCTAAGTCTCCCCGGCATTGAGAAAAATGAATTGAATTGAAATTAGACCAAGGTTGGTCATGTTGAGACAAATGAATAAGTCCGGTTGAAGGAGAGGCTAACTCTAGTGATTATTTTGTTCATGATTTTTAAATAAAACTAAGGACTAGTACATAGTGGAGATGTGATGAAAGTAGAAGAAAAACATGAGTATGAGGGCCAACGGATAGCGGTGTGAGAGCGATTCACAGGTTGCCTGCTTGATGCGTCAAGACATGGCGTGGGCGCTACTCCGGAATTATCGTCCCGATGGCGACGCTCGTGGGATGTTCGAGTGGCTATGGGTGGTGCCATTGTTCCATGGCGGAGGCTGAATTGTCCATAGGTTGCCTGCTCGATGCGTCGTGACAGTGCGTGGGATTCCCCTCCAGGCTGCCTGGACGTGGGCTCATAGATCATAGGACATCTAAGACACTACCGTAGTTACAGTATTAGTTTAAAGCATAACGGGGGATTGAACCCTATAAAGATGAAGAACGAATAAGGGCTTGCCCTCGGACCTATGTAGTATGGGATGCATAGAATCCGAACAAGTGCGCATTAGTGTCATGTAACATTAATAAATGCATTAAGGATTAAGTGCACAATCACAACACGACATCAATAGGGTAGTCCCTTTAGTTTGAAATGTGACAAGTTTGTGTTTTGCTAAATATGAAATGTTAAGTTATACTATTTCCGGCAAAGCGAGGACGGCCGTGTATAATGTTCGTCGGTTGAATAAACTGACGTACCCACAGTCTTATATGCAGGTAAATATCATGTTAAAGATTAAAGAGATGGATGCTTAAAGATTATGTTACGCTGTTGTACTTGTATCAAATTGTTGTATTTTACTTCCGCTGTGCAAAAGAAAGATGTAATTATGATGTAACTCTGATGTATGATGAAAAGTTTTTAATTTCCCTGTAAAAGTGTACTAAGAAAGTGAAAAGATCCTGTAGAACATCTCGAATTCAGTGTATTTGGGATTCGGGGCGTTACAGAGTGGTATCAGAGCCACGCTTTCTACACTTTCACACTTGTACAAATTTATAGGGAACGACACCCTAGAAGTGGACATTAGAGTGTGTGTTTGAGTCTAGAGATTTAAATGTAAGTGACTTACATTTGTGTTGCTCTAAGATTTATGCTTTCTCCTCTCTATTTCTAAGATGGCTGATCACTTCGACCCTGCTGGAGGCGACGATTGGCACATCATTGAGGAAGAGTACCATCCTGGACAGGCAGATTCCGAGGACGAGTACTACCCTGGACAAGCTGATTCTGATGATGAGGAGTACCCTGAATCCCGAGAGATCACCCCACCTCCGGATTCATCTGATGATTCTTCTTCCGACGAAGAAGAAGTACCAGTTCCAAGTGGTCTTGTGGCTTCTCTTCAGAGGCAAGTGGAAACCCTGAAGGAGAGAGTTGGATTGTTGGAGGCTCAGCTGGAGAAGCGGAAGGCTGACTATTCTGTTCTTAACCATCGGATCTGGGAACTTGAGAAGAAAAAGAACCTAACTGATGTGCTGAAGGATGAGGTTGATGAACTGCGGGAGGAACTTCGAGCAGCGAAGAGGACCCGTAGGAGCTAGAGTGTTGTAGCTTCTGTTTCTTTCCGTTCTGATGTCAAAAATGTTTTTAAATTTGAATGTATAAACTTTTGGAATTCAATGAAATGGAAGTTGGTTTAAATTCTTGTTTTATACTTCGAATTTGACGGATCTTTTGCATCAGAATATGTCGAGAAGAGGAGCAAGGAATGGGGAAGGTTTGGATCTGGAGACTGAGCTTGCTAGGGTCTACCAGATGCTGAATGCAGTGGCTCAGAACCAAGCTAGGGGGCCGGCAAATCCAGTGCCCGAGGCGATAAAGCTGGTGGAATCGTTCAAGAGAATGAAACCACCCGTATTCGAGGGAAAGTCAGACCCAGATTCGGCTGACAACTGGATACGGCAAGTGGAGACAATCTTCGAGGTGTTGGAGACCCCTGAGGGTAGCAAGGTCAAGTTGGCAACCTTGCAGCTGGAGAAGGATGCAGCAGTTTGGTGGAAATCCATGAAGAGGACCATGGGAGGTCTGTTGCTTGGCTGGGAGGAATTTCTGGAGGAATTCCGCAGTCATTATTTCCCCTCCGACGTCCAGGAGAAGAAGGCGATGGAGTTCCTGTCGCTTCAGCAAGGCAGCATGTCAGTGAGAGCCTATGAGACCAAGTTCACTCAGCTCTCCAGGTATGCTCCAGAACTGGTGATGGATGAGGCCAAGAAAGCTCGCAAGTTCGAGCATGGTCTGAGGCCTAGCTTGAGATCTCGTATGATACCCCTTGGTATCAGGAGATTCGATAAGCTGGTCAAGAGGGCGGCAGCGACGGAGGCGGATATGGAGCAGTTCCAAGTTGTTCAGAACAGGAGGAACAACTGGCAGTCTGGTAAGAGGCCTGCACATTCGGGGAGTTTCAGGGGGCAACCATCTGCACAGAGGTTCAAACCGACAGGGGCGAATGCTGTTAGTGTAGCTAGAGGACCTGGAAACAATGTGGCGAGACCTCCTGCGGTGACTTGCTTTAACTGTGGGGAAGCGGGGCACTACCGATCTCATTGTCCCAAACTTCAGCGCAGTAATAGCGGCGCACCAACGCAGCAGGCTGGGAAGAGGCCGTACCAATCAGGGCGAGTATTTGCCTTGACAGAAGCTGATGCTGAGGAGGCGGATCAGGTCATCTCTGGTACGAGGGCTGGTGTTTAGAGTCTTTGTCATTTCCTTTTCCCTTTGTTTAGTGAGACTGTTATGTAATGATGTATATTATGTAACAGGCGAACTCTATCTTAATGGAATTAAAGCTGTCGTATTGTTTGATACTGGATCCTCTCATACTTTTGTGTCTCCAAAGTTTGCTAAAGTATTGGGAGTTGAACCGAAGATTTTCCCAGGCAAGATCTTATCAGTAGCTACTCCATCAGGGGAAACTTTAACCACTGATCGGTATTATGCTGATTGCGAGATTGTGATTGGGGATAGAATCTTTGGCATTGATCTGATCGAGCTGACTATCTTGGGAGTCGATGTTATCATTGGCATTGACTGGATGTCGGTGTACAGTGCGAGCATCGAGTGTAAGACCAAGACGGTGACAGTGAAGGCTCCAGGTGGACCTGAAGTCGTGTTCCAAGGGAAGCGGAAATGTTCTAAGCTGGTGGCTACTATCCGCAAGGAAGAGACTCCTGTGGAAGTGCAAGGGATTCCTGTGGTTCGGGACTATCCGACCGTGTTCTTGGAAGATTTTCCTGGGTTACCTCCGCATCGTGATGTAGAGTTCAGCATCACTGTTCAACCGGGAAGTGCACCCATTTCTAAGGCACCGTATAGGATGGCTCCAGTGGAACAGGATGAGGTGAAACGGCAGATTGAGGAACTGTTGGGAAAAGGCTTTATTCAACCTAGTGCGTCACCTTGGGGAGCACCAGTGCTCTTGGTAAAGAAGAAGGATGGATCGATGAGAATGTGCATCGATTACCGGGAGCTGAATAAGGTCACTGTTCAGAATAAGTATCCGATTCCTCGAATTGATGACTTGTTCGATCGTCTACAAGGAGCAGCTATATTCTCCAAAATAGATCTTCGATCAGGTTACCACCAAGTTCGAGTGAAAGCTGAAGATGTGCACAAGACTGCATTTAGAACTCGGCATGGGCATTACGAATTCTTAGTTATGCCATTCGGAGTGACGAATGCACCTGCAATCTTCATGGACTTGATGAACAGAGTTCTAAGGCCGTTTATTGATTCTTTCGTCGTGGTGTTTATCGACGATATTCTCGTGTACTCCAAGTCAGAGGAGGAGCACACTGAGCATCTGGCAGCAGTTTTGCAGAAGTTGGAAGAGCAGCAGTTGTATGCCAAGTTATCCAAGTGTGATTTCTGGAAATCTGAAGTGGCATTCCTAGGTCACATCCTTTCTAAGGAGGGAGTGGCAACTGATCCTCAGAAGATAGAGGCAGTGAGAGATTGGGCCAGGCCTACTACAGTGAAGGAAGTCAGAAGTTTCCTTGGGATGACTGGATACTATCGGAGATTCATTCAAGGTTATGCTCAGATAGCTGTACCGCTTACAGGGCTGACCAAGAAGAATGTGAGCTTCAAGTGGACCGAGCAATGTGAGGCGAGTTTTCAGGAGTTGAAAGATAGACTGACTACTGCACCTATTTTGGCTTTGCCTAGAGCTGGTGTCGAGTACGATGTTTATAGCGATGCTTCACATCGGGGGCTTGGTTGTGTCTTAATGCAAGAGGGAAGAGTAATCGCTTATGGGTCCAGGCAACTACGACCACATGAGAAAAATTACCCGACTCATGATCTGGAGTTGGCTGCGATTATCTTTGCTTTGAAGCAATGGAGGCACTACGTGTACGGTGAGAAGTTGAATATGTACACGGACCACAAGAGCTTGAAGTATATATATCAGCAGAGGGATCTCAATCTGAGACAGCGGAGATGGTTGGAAGTGCTCGAGGATATGCGACCTGAGATCAAGTATCATCCCGGAAAGGCTAATGTTGTTGCTGATGCACTTAGCCGCAAGAGCAGTTTGGCCTGTTTGATTACGACTCAGAGGCATCTAATTGAGGAGCTGGACCGAGCTGGGATTGAGGTTGTCTTGCAAGGATTGGGAGCATCTTTGGCTCAGTTGAGGCTTCAGCCTACTTTGAATGCAAGGATCATTGCGAGTCAGGAAGTTGATGCTGATATTTTAGAGATGAAGGAGCAGGTTGGTGCTGGCAGGTTGCCCGGATTTCAAATCAGGGATGGAGTGCTGTGGTTCGGAGATAGGCTGTGCGTTCCAAATCAGGCGGACCTGAAAGAGAGTATTCTTCAGGAGGCGCATGCTACTCTTTTGTCGGTACATCCTGGGAGTACTAAGATGTACAAAGACATCAAGCAGCATTTCTGGTGGCCAGGTTTGAAGCGGGATGTGGCTGAATTTGTCGCGAAGTGTGAGGTTTGTCAGCAAGTCAAAGCCGAAAATCAGAGACCCGGAGGTCTATTACAGCCGTTACCTATTCCGGAATGGAAGTGGGATAACATCAGTATGGATTTCATCACAGGATTGCCTAAGAGTCCTAAAGGCAATGATGCAATTTGGGTTATAGTCGATCGACTTACCAAGTCCGCTCACTTTTTGGCGATGAAACTCACTGCTTCGATGGACAAGTTGGCTGAGATGTATGTTGGTGAGATTGTCCGACTTCATGGCGTTCCTTCGACTATTGTGTCTGATCGAGATGCGCGGTTTACTTCGCATTTCTGGAGGAGTCTTCAGGCAGCTTTGGGTACCAAGACGGATTTCAGCACTGCTTTTCATCCGCAAACCGATGGGCAGACCGAGAGAGTCAATCGTATTCTTGAGGATATGCTTCGGTGTTGTATACTAGACTTTGGAGGCAGTTGGGAAAGGCATTTACCTTTGGTGGAGTTTGCCTACAACAACAGTTTTCAGGCCAGTATTGGGATGGCGCCGTACGAAGCTCTGTATGGCAGGAAGTGCAGGACTCCTGTGTGTTGGTATGAAGTAGGGGAGCGTCAGTTGTTTGGTCCTGAGCTTGTGCAACTGACTTCTGAGAAGATTGATCTGATCAGGAAAAGGTTGGTGGAAGCTCAGAGCAGGCAGAAAATCTATGCAGACAACCGGAGAAGGGACCTTGAGTTTGAGGTTGGTGACTTCGTCTTTCTGAAGGTATCACCCAGCAAAGGTGTGGTTCGATTTGGCAAAGGCGGGAAGTTAGCCCCGAGGTTTATAGGCCCGTACAAGATATTGAAAAGGATCGGGAAAACTGCTTACCGGCTTGAATTACCGGAAGAGTTGTCTCAGGTGCACAATGTCTTTCATGTGTCTATGCTGAGAGGGTATATTCCAGACCCGAGTCATCATTTGCCTGAAGTGCCGGAAGGTTTGCAGTTAGACCTGAATTACATCGAGTCTCCTGTTGAGATTGTTGATCGTCGAGAGAAAGTCTTGAGGAATAAGACGATACCGATGGTCAAGGTAGTCTGGAGAAACCACTTGGTTGAAGAGGCTACTTGGGAATCTGAGGAGAGGATGTTGAAGGACTATCCTGAGCTTTTTGCTTGATTGCATTTTTGTATCTTTTGTTTTGTTGTGTGTGTTGTATTTTTGTTTTCTTTCTCGCTCTTGATTGTAGTTCCGGGGACGGAACTATTCTAAGGAGGGAGTGCTGTAATACCCTGATTTTTCAATTAATGAGAAATTATTTATTTTGCACGTGTTGTGCACGTGCAATATTTTTGTTGGATTATTTTATCATGATGTGTATGTTTAAATATAATTTTCTCAAATTATTTTAGTACAAAAAGCCTTCTCTAAAAGCCTTATTTGATTTAACTAAAAAGCCTTTTCTTAAAAAGCCCAAAAGCATTTTATTTTATTTATTTTTATAAATTATTTTTTGGCCCAAAAAGAAAGCCCATGAATTAATTAATTTTAATTAAACTTGTCATGTAGAAGACTTTTTTTAAACAAAATTATTTTTTATACAATTTTAGAATGTACAAATTTGGCCTAGTTGCATGCACGTGCACTACACGTACACGTGCATTGCACACTTTATTTTGAGGCCGGTAGCATTCTTTTTGGAGGGAATTTTTGATTTTAGGTGTGGAGAACATGGGAGTAGTTTCAAGGAGGTGGGTAGTTCTTGTAACTTCTACTTTGATCTAGTCCCTTCATCCTACAACTAACCAAGATGATCTTAGCCCTCCATTCCCCTCATTTTTTAGTATAAATACCCCCCTTCTCATGGCTAACTTTTCATATGCAAAGTGTATTTCTAAGTTATAGTATTATTATTATTGTGGGAGTTATAAAAGATAAGAGATTGTGTGGGTTGTGTTGCTTGGAGTGGCCGGCATCATCAAAGAAGCATTCGGTTGGAGCTTGAGGAAGCATTCGGCATAGGCTTGGAGGCTTGGAGCTTGAGCACTTTTGGCTAGGAGGTGGTGCTTTCATCTACAAGGATTCGATTACTTTTGTTTGTGTTTCTCTCCAATTGAGGTGGGTGAAACATTTTATATTTCTAAAGTAGATCCATGTTAATTTTACACCATTAAAGATGCATGAAAAATATTATAAAGAGCCCACTTAAATTGAGTAGTTAGCATGTGGATTGATTAAAATGTGTTGATTAACTTATATGGCTCTAGTGTTAAGATTAAATTGTGTGTAGATTGCCCCATGTTTATTAGTGTGAAGTTGTGATAATGATTAAATTAAATTAAGAGTGTTGTTATTATGATTAGAGACATAATGTACACTTGTTAATTGTGATAGATGGACCTTCATGTTGATATGAATGTGGACTATGGAAATCATATGTGATTGGTTGAATTAAGAACTAATAACAGTAGATTTTCTCCATGAAATTATCTAGTAAAAAGACTAGTAGATTGATTGTATGACAATGTCGAAAATGCAATAATGTATTTTAATAAATAATTTTTGGGTCTTGTATGTGAAAAACACATTTCATTAGCACCAAAAATTATATTATTTTACTGGTATGAACTTTTATGACTGAGGATTTAATCTGGAAGTTTTTATAAAATTTTACTAAAGTAATAAGAAGCTATGGCTTATTGAATATCGAGTTATTTTTAAAATAGTACGAAAATAATACAAATGGGATTTTATTTGGGTTAGTGACAACCCGAGCCAGTGGCTCAGGTGGTTGGGACCCCGGTTGGCTTCTCTGTGTCGCACGGTTCGAATCCCAGGCCGAACACTTCTTTTTTAAAATTACCCTAAAAACTCTAGCAGCGAACTCAGGGTATAAATATACCCCAGTCGCTCATATGATGTGATCGGCGATCGGCCTAGTGGTCGGAGCTCTGTGCTGTCTTGGTGCGGCGCCTGGTTCGATTCTTGCCTTCGGCATATTGGAAAAAAAATATTTTTTTGAGTGTTTTGAAGTCCAAAAATTATGAAATAAATATGGTAATTCTCATAAAAATACAAGGAATTTTATAAGAGTGATTTGGGTATTTTTAGAATGAAATACAATATGGTTTGTGAATAAAAGGCATAAATGGAGCTTTGGTTATGAGATATACACTTGTGGATTTTATAACTTATAAAGATAGGCTATTATAAAGTAATTGGCATAAGTGCTTGTGGCGTGACATGATTTTAATTATTTTCATTATAAGTATTGCGCAAGATATGGAATATGAAGGTTGAAATGTGATATTATGAAGTTGTATAAATTCATGTATGGTTATGGAATTAAAACCATGATTTATGAAAGAGGAAAAGAAATTGTTGGCTATAAGTATGAATTGTTTTCATTATGAACTCGTGAATTAAAAGTATTCATCGTGGACTTGTGAATAAAGTGTAATCATGAATTGAAAAAGAATGAGTATGAAACTCGACATGGAAATTGTCAGGAGTTAAAGATTGTGAAATGAAATTTGAAATAGAGTAGCTAAGTCTCCCCGGCATTGAGAAAAATGAATTGAATTGAAATTAGACCAAGGTTGGTCATGTTGAGACAAATGAATAAGTCCGGTTGAAGGAGAGGCTAACTCTAGTGATTATTTTGTTCATGATTTTTAAATAAAACTAAGGACTAGTACATAGTGGAGATGTGATGAAAGTAGAAGAAAAACATGAGTATGAGGGCCAACGGATAGCGGTGTGAGAGCGATTCACAGGTTGCCTGCTTGATGCGTCAAGACATGGCGTGGGCGCTACTCCGGAATTATCGTCCCGGTGGCGATGCTCGTGGGATGTTCGAGTGGCTATGGGTGGTGCCATTGTTCCATGGCGGAGGCTGAATTGTCCATAGGTTGCCTGCTCGATGCGTCGTGACAGTGCGTGGGATTCCCCTCCAGGCTGCCTGGACGTGGGCTCATAGATCATAGGACATCTAAGACACTACCGTAGTTACAGTAGTAGTTTAAAGCATAACGGGGGATTGAACCCTATAAAGATGAAGAACGAATAAGGGCTTGCCCTCGGACCTATGTAGTATGGGATGCATAGAATCCGAACAAGTGCGCATTAGTGTCATGTAACATTAATAAATGCATTAAGGATTAAGTGCACAATCACAACACGACATCAATAGGGTAGTCCCTTTAGTTTGAAATGTGACAAGTTTGTGTTTTGCTAAATATGAAATGTTAAGTTATACTATTTCCGGCAAAGCGAGGACGGCCGTGTATAATGTTCGTCGGTTGAATAAACTGACGTACCCACAGTCTTATATGCAGGTAAATATCATGTTAAAGATTAAAGAGATGGATGCTTAAAGATTATGTTACGCTGTTGTACTTGTATCAAATTGTTGTATTTTACTTCCGCTGTGCAAAAGAAAGATGTAATTATGATGTAACTCTGATGTATGATGAAAAGTTTTTAATTTCCCTGTAAAAGTGTACTAAGAAAGTGAAAAGATCCTGTAGAACATCTCGAATTCAGTGTATTTGGGATTCGGGGCGTTACAAATATGGCAGTAAGTTTCATTGTTTTTGATTAGTACTTGACATTTTCTTTTTGATAGGCATAAACTTGAATATCTTCTCTTACAGATGGCTGATCACTTCGGTCACTTGTTGAAGCGAATGGCAGAGCAAAAGAAGGAGTTGAAGGCGGCAGGTGATAGAGATTGGGTGGAGCGTGCCAAGTCTAGAAGGCGTTGGAGGAGAGACTCACGTGTCCGAGACACAGGTGACCCAAATTGCATTGTTGGGGTCCTCGTTGGCCAAGGCAAAAGACGAGGTGGCCCAGGGGGAACAATAGTTGGTCAGAGAGAGGGAGAAAGCGGCTAAGGAGAAGGAGGACGCGGTGAGGGCAGCCCAGGGCAAAGCAAAAGGCTATCTGAGAGGGAATATGGAGAAGGAGTATGCCAGAGCCCTTCAGCATGTGAAGGCTCGAGTTCCTGGGTTCAACCGCTCGGGGTAATCTTTTTACGAACCCGTTCCCGAAGGTGTCAGGGAGGAAGATGAAGAAGATGAAGAGGAGGATGAGGAACAGGAGCAAGGGGTCTCGCTGGACCCCTTGTCTGCTGTAGTGGCGGTCCCAGACGCAGTTGAAGGCATTAGTCACGAGCTCACTCCCCCGGGGCTCAGTCGACCGAGGTTGATCTTTGACCCCCCCCCCCCCTTTTTTTTCTTCTAGTTGCCTTCAACTCATTTTTGTTTTGTATTTGTAAGGATGCCTTATAGAGGACTGGTCACCGCTTGTTGTATCTTTACATTGTAATAAAATTTCACTTCGCCTTATCTGACTTGTTATCCTTTCCACAATTTTCCTTTGTACATCCTATTTTGTAAACAGGTTGTTGTGCATGATGTCAGTGAAGTAGCTCGCCTTCGTTCTAAGATTCGGGTGACAGACCTGGGGCTCTGTTGCTCATGAGAGAGGCTTTCTAAAGCGGAGGCGGTGCTTGGTCACTTGAGAAGAGTCTTGGTTCGCAGAGATGTCGAGACACGACGTAATGACGAGATTCTTCAAGAGGTTCCCCTTGAGGATGTGGAAGACTACACTTCAGCAACTGTTGGGAAATCTTTAAAACTTAAAGTCCTTCGCCATTCCTTTTTCACGGTTACAGCCGATAGAGACGAGCTGAAGAACATATTGCTTGAGAAGAGTTTAGAAGCAGCTAATCTTAAAAGGACGATATTTGAGTTTTCACAGGGGGGTAGTATGAGTGGGGTGCCTCGTTTGAAGTTTAGGGTGAAGGATGAATCTCTCAAAGAGTGGCTTGTCGAGTTAGAGGTGGGGAACCATCGTTTAAAGTGACTCTCCGAGGGAGGCAATGTTAGGAGTACCTTCTGCTCTCGTGAAGAGCGTGCTCAGGGGAGGTCCTTCCACGAATTGGCTCTGTGCTTGCCTGAGGCCCAAGGAATCCTGAAGATGCTCAGAGTGGTGTGGCTGGGTCCTCGAGTGGGGCGTCGATCGATGGAGTAGAGCGAGTTGTAGGCCCTGATGGTGCGACTTGCTCCGTAGGTTTGGATATTACTTCGGATGGCTCGAGGGGGAAGTTTAACACTGGTGCCCCCGTAGGATGTCTCAAACCACGTGTGTCCTTGAATAGGAATATCCCTCTGCCACAGAAGAGCTGAAGTGACGTCTGAGTTAGATTTTGTAGCCTTGTAGTGAATTTGTTTGTTCAATAACACTTATAATCTTTTTTGTTGTGAAATAAGATTTTTGGCCAAGTGTTGGAGAGTCGTCTTCTTGTAGCGACTTTGGTTGTTCAATATCACTTGTAATCCTTCTTGTTGTGAAACAAGATTTTTGGCTAAGTATTAGAGAGTTGTCTTCTTGTAAGGGCTTTGGTTGTTCCATAACACATGTAATCTTTCTTGTTGTGAAACGAAATTTTTGGCTAAGTGTTGGAGAGTCGTCTTCTTGTAAGGGCTTTGGTTGTTAAATAACACTTGTAATCCTTCTTGTTGTGAAACAATATTTTTGGCTAAGTGTTAGATAGTCGTATTCTTGTAAGGACATTGGTTGTTCAATAACACTTGTAATCCTTCTTGCTGTGAAACAAGATTTTTGGCTAAGTGTTGGAAAATCGTCCTCTCATTGTAGCTTTGTTTGTTCAGTAACACTTGCATTTTTTTTTTGTTGTGAAATAAGATTTTTGGTAAAGCGTTAGTGATTCGTCTTCTTGTAGTAGCTTTGAGAACTGATGATTTTTCGTTGGACAACAAGTTTTGGGAGCATTCGAATGGCAAACTGCTCTTCGCCTACTTGCTCAGAAGCATGTAGCTAGAGCAGCTCTATGAACCATGAATGGACTCTTCACTTATCCAGTTTGTTTTAGGAGTATTCGAACGGCGAACCGAACCATGCCTTCTTGCTTAGGAGCAAGTAGCTAAGGTGGTCCTATGCGCCGAGAATGGACTCCGAACAACGATGACGACGAGTTTTGGGAGCATTCGAATGGCGAGCTGCTTTTCGCCTACTTGCTTGGAAGTAGTGTGGCTAGAGCAGCTCTTTGAACCATGAATGGACTCCTCACGTATCCATTTTTTTCAAGAGCATTCGAACAACGAACCGAACCATGCATTCTTGCTTGGGAGCAAGTAGCTAAGGTGGTCATGTGGGTCGTGTATGGACTCTGAACAATGATGATGACGAGTTTTGAGAGCATTCGAATGGCGAGGTGCTCTTCGCCTACTTGCTCATGAAGCAGTGTGGCTAGAGCATCTCTATGAACCATGACTGGACTCCTCACTTATCCAGTTTGTTTCAGGAGCATTCGAACGGCGAACCGAACCATGCATTCTTGCTTGAGAACAAGTAGCTAAGGTCGTCTTGTGGGCCATGAATGGAATCCGGACAACGATGACGACGAGTTTTGGGAGCATTCGAATGGCGAGTTGCTCTTCGCCTACTTGCTCGGAAGTAGTGTGGTTAGAGTAGCTATGAACCCTGAATGGAATCCTCACTTGTCCGGGCTGCGGCACTTGTACGGCGAGATACACCCCACACACTTGCTCAGGAGCAAGCATGCCCTTGCGATCTTTGAGTCCTGGATGGACTCCGTAATTGTTCGTTAAAGTGTTGTAGTGGGTCGATGATATTGCACCGGGTATGCCCTATGTAGACTTATACACATAGTGTTAAATCTGTTAGTTACTCAAAACTTTACAACAAAAACATGAAATAAAAGACTGATTTTATTGAATAAACTAAATGGTTGCTTCACTGCGAGCCTTTATTACATGTTATGATATTGACGAACAAATGTGAGAGTTAGTGATCGGCGTTCCAGGTCCTGGCTATCTTCTTCTGCCCCCAAGTCGTCGAGTCGGTATGTCCCTAAGCGGATGACTTGCGAGACTCTGTATGGACCTTCCCAATTAAGAGCGAGTTTGCCCTTCTTCTGGGGGTTTGAAATCTCAAGGTTTCGGAGTATCAGGTCTCCTTCCTGGATGTTGGCGGGGAGGACTTTCTTATTGTAAAACATCTATACTTTATGTTGATAGATGTTTCTTCGAAGGACAGACTTTTCACGGACTTCTTCGAGGAGATCAAGGTTGGTTCGACTGCCGTTCGAGTTCTGTACTTCATCGAATGAGAGGAGGCGAGGGGAGGGTATTGCTACCTCGATAGGAATAAGTGCTTTGGTGCCGAATGCCAAATTGAACGGGGATTTTCCCATGGTAATTCTTTTCGTGGTTCTGTAGGACCACAGCACACTGGGGAGTTCTTTAACCCATTGCCTTTTGGGGGATTCATTGAGCCATTTCTTGAGGCCATCCAAGATTTTTCGATTGGCATTCTTGGCTAGACCATCAGTCTGAGGGTGTGCAATCGAGGAGAAACATTGCTCGATACTGAGGTCAGTGCAGAACTTGCAGAACCCCTTGCCAGCAAATTGGGTTCCATTATCAGTGACTATGATTCGGGGAATCCCAAACTGGCATACCACATTTCCCCAGAAAAATTGTTGGACTTTATGCTTAGTGATTGTTGCGAGTGGCTCTACTTCTATCCACTTTGTGAAGTAATCAATAGCTATCACTAGAAAGGTGCATTGTCCGGATGCAGGGGAAAGGCCCGAGCAGATCCATTCCCCACATGGTGAAAGGGATTGGACTTGACAAGGAGATGAGGTTAGCTTGAGAGGATCGTCTGATGGATGAATTCTTTTGACAAGAGACACATTGACGAACATAATCTTGGGCATCTCTGAGGAGGTTGGGACAATAGTAACCGTAATTGAGAACCTTCTGTGCGAGAGACTTTGCGCCAAGATGGCTGCCACCTACCCCTTCATGAACTTCCTTCAAGGCATAAATAGCCTCTTCGGGAGAAAGACACCGAAGGTAAGGTCGACCACCAATCTAGGTATAAGAGCACTTATAGGGGATCCCTTCCACAAGTACGTACCATTTGGCTCGCACTCGGACCCTTCTTGCTTCTTTGAAATCTTCAGGGATTCCTTTGTCGAGAAAATCGACTAGGGGTTTCATCCATGAACCTTCGGATGTTTCAGGAGCTATTTGCATGAGTTCCAATGGTATTTCTTCAATGCTAGGTTTGAGCATGACCTCAATTAGCACAGTTCGGTCGAGCCCATCAAACGAGGAGGAGGCGAGCTTGGAAAGGGCGTCTACTTGCCCGTTCTCTTTTCACGGAATGCGAGTGAATTTGACTTTCACATATGCTAAGTATTTGGCCATGCGAGCGTCTTTCACCTCGTAGTCGCCTTGGACCTGATTTATCACTAATTGAGAATCGCTGAACATTACGGCTCTTTGTGCCCCTTCCCTTTTGTCCAGGATAAGGCCGACGATCAAGGCTTCGTACTCGGCCTCGTTATTGGAGGCTAAAAAGTTAAGGCGTAAGGAGTATTGCAAGATGAGCTCATCAAGGCCAATGAGTATAACTCCGGCTTCGCTCCCTTCGAGACAAGAGGACCCCATCCACGAACACTGTCCACAGTGGGGGTTTGTCTTCTTCCTGTGGAGGGTCGGGATTGTACTTTCCATAATGAATTCGGCCAAAGCTTGGGCCTTGATCACGGTTCTGGGGCGGTAGGTGATGTCGTGTTGGCTTAACTCAATTGACCACTTCATTAGTCTCCCTGAGTTTTCGGGCTTGTGGAGGATCTGCTTGAGCGGCTGATTAGTAAGAACCCAGACGGAATGTGCTTGAAAATAAGGTATGATCTTCCGGGCAGTTACCACTAGGGCAGAAGCCATTTTCTCCATTATTGAGTATCGGAGTTCAGCGTCATGGAGTACCTTGCTTATGTAGTAGATCGGTTTCTATACCCGATCTTCCTCCCTTATCATGCGCTAAGAGTCTGTTCAGAGGTGGCCCAGTAGAGGTAGAGGGTTTCTCCGGATATAGGTTTATTTAAGATGGAAGGATGGGTGAGGTGTTCCTTGAGTATTTCGAATGCTGCTTGCTGCTCTTCCCCCCCCCCCTCAAAATTCTTTGTTCCCCAAGAGCTTGAAATAAAGGGAGACATTTTCCCCCTGATTTGGAAAGGAAACGCCCAATTGCAGCGAGGCGGCCAGTAAGCTTCTGGACTTTTTTGACCGTGGTAGGGGGAGTCATGTCGAGGATGGCTTTGATTTTCTCGAGGTTTGCTTCGATTCCTCTCTGACTTACCATAAACCTCAGGAACTTTCCCGAGGCAACCCCAAAGGTGCACTTTGAGGGGTTCAGCCTCATGTTGTTCATCCGGAGTACACTGAAGGCTTCTTTGAGGTTGGCGACATGGTCCTCTTTCCTAAGGCTTTTTACGAGCATGTCGTTAAAGTATACTTCCATGTTTCGGCCGATCTGCTCCTAAAGACTTGGTTTACCAAGCGTTGGTATGTGGCCCCTACATTCTTCAGCCCAAAGGGCATAACCCGATAGCAATAGAGCCTCTGGTTAGTGATGAATGACGTCTTTGGAATGTCCAGATGGAACATTTGAATCTGGTTATATCCCGAGCGTCCATGAAACTTAATAATTCATGGCCTGAGGTAGCATGTATCAAGGCATCTATGCTCAGGAGAAGAAATGGATCTTTCGGACATGCCTTATTGAGGTCGGTGAAGTCTATACAGATTCTCTACTTGTCGTTGGCCTTCTTGACCATTACGACGTTTGCTAGCTACTTAGGGTAACTAACTTCCAGGGATGAATCGGGCAGCTAGGAGCTTTTTGACTTCTTCCTTGATGGCCTGTTGCCTTTCAGGTGCAAATTTTCGACGCTTCTGTTGGACGGGCTTAGCTTCCAGATCCACACTTAAGCGGTGCATAATTAGGTTTTCAGCAATGCTCGGTATGTCCTCAGCGGTCCAAGCGAAGAGGTCTTGATTGTCCCTGATGCAGGCGATGAGTTGCTCCATCACTTGGTGGGGAAGTGCTTTGCTCACCCAAAAACACTTGGCTTTATCCTCTTCGGAGAAACGGATTTTTGCCAGTTCGTCCACGGGTTCGGAGCTAGCTTGTCCCAAATCGAGGGGGAGTTCAAATGCATTGAGGGGGAGGACCGAGCCCCCCATTGTAGCTATGTAGCATGCCCGTACGACTTCTTGGCTACCTTTGGCTTCCTCTACTCATGCATCCATAGGTAATTTCATCTTCAGGTGGTACGCTGTTGCAACTGCTTGGAGGGCCGCTAACCCCAAGCGGCCGAAAACAACGTTGTTGGCAGATTTTATATCAACCACCATGATGTCTAATGCTTCTGTGCGGGTTGTCAGAGCTTTCCCTAAAGTAACGTCGAGGGTTACGATTCCCTCGATCATTACAGGTGCTCCAGAGAATCCATGGAGGGTATATCCGGCGGGCTTGAGGCGATCCCACTTAAGTTTGAGACCCTCAAATACATTTAAGAATAGGATGTTGACTGAACTGCCATTATCGACCAAAACTCATTGTACTTCATGGTTCGCCATACACATGCTGAGTTCAGATACCCTCTAAATCTCAATCAGAGAAGGTGATGCTAACTCCTGAACCCTTCGGAGGAGGGATGTTGTGTACGAAATTTACTTCCCGAACGAAGGCCTTTCTAGATGAGTTGGAGGTCCCCCCCATAGGTCCTCCATGAACGACATGAAATATTTCCATTCGTCCCGACCCTTGGAACTCAGTTGGCCTCTCTTCCTGTTTTTTGGGTCCCCTCGGAGGAGGAGTTTCGGTATCGTTCATTTGGGCAAATTTGCAGAGGTATCCTCGTTGGAGCAAGGTTTCTACATTGTCTTTAAGAGCTTGACACTCATCCATGAGGTGACCTTGGTCCTTGGGGAAGGTACACCACTTTGTTTTATCCTGTCTTTTGCTTGGAGCATTCATCTTGGGGGGAGGTCGAAGGATCCCGTCTTTGTCGACTTCCATCAAAATAGTGGATATACTAGCAATTAGTGGGGTGTATTTTTCAAAACAGGGCATGGAGGTGGGCGATGCTGACCCGAGGTATCCTTTTGGGATTTTCAGGGTTCATCTTCGTTAGCGCCTTTCCGTTTATTCCTGGACAAGGGTATCTTCTGCTGTTGGGGGTGAATTGCCTCTTCAATTTGGATATACTTCTCGACTCTCTACAGGAGGTCAGGGAATTCTCAGGAGGTCTTTTGACGAGGGAAGCTTTGAGATCATCATGCCTGACATTGTATCTGAATGCGGTTGTTGCTACCACGGAGTCGAGCGAGGGGATTGATCTGGACTCAGTCGTGAAGTGCTGGACATAGTTTTTGAGGGTTTCCCCTTTGTGGTATAACAAGGAGGCACTGGTATTCTCCAACCTGCAGCTAGTGACAATGTGCGTGAGGAAAAGCTGATTAAAAGAGAACATGGAGCTCGGGGAGAGGCGAGAAAACCATTCTCGTGCTGTGCCTTTTAAAGTCACCGGAAACATTTTGCACAGAAGAGAGTCGGACGCTTGATGGATCATCATGAGAGTTTTGAAACTCTCAATGTGGTCCACTGGGTCGGTTTCCTCGTTATACGGCTCAAACGTTGGGATCTTGAAGTTGGCGGGGACGGGTGCATCGATTATCTTCTTGGAGAAGGGAGGCCTGACGGGGCGATATCTTTCTTCTTGTTTTTCTCCTTCCCCCCTCAACGAGGCCAAGCAATGATCCATCTCTCAGAGACACTGGAGGATGGCGTCCTCCTAGTGATCAGATTTGGTGGAACCTTGGGGCTCCTCACGTCCTGATGGATCTCCTCCTTGAACTCCCGAAGTTCAGCCCCAGGTGACTGATACTTCCTCATTCCTTCCCGTCCTAAAGGCTATCCTGCTATTCGGGGTTCGGTGCCTCCTCTCTTAGGGAGGAGTTCTTCTGCGGTTCCATGGGGAACGACGACCCCTTAGCCCTCTGGGGTAGGGGGATCTCCTTCGTATATATGGGGAGGGACTCCTTTCTTGTCACCTAGGAGAGGGGCTTCTCCTGCGCCCTCTTTGTTATGGATGGGGGGTTTCCACATGAGCCCTCCTTTCGTTGAGATGGATCCAGAGGTCCAACCCCTGCTGACGGTCGTCAATAACTTGACGATGGTCGGGGCATGGTTGAGGGAGTAAGGAAGGAGTAGAGGTGTACTGATCCCCTGTTCTCAACCAAGGGCCTTGCGGATGGTTCAGGGCGACTTCGATGAGAGCTCCCCGGTTGGGCCCTTACTGGCTATGGCAGGGTTAACTGTAGGAGGGGCTTCTTTTGTTGTGTCTGAAAGGTGGGGGGAAGTTCTTCTTGATGAGGAGGTGGAAGGAGTGGGTTGGCTTGTCGGCTAGAGGCCGCCGCCTTCCTTTTTTAACTTAGGAGGCATGATTGGAATTTGTGTTTTCTCTGGTGAAGTTTTAGTCGTATTTCTTTCCGTGTTTCCACAGACGACACCAACCTGTTACTGCTTTTTTGTGTGTGGGAGTAACCAGGTAGTGTGGATTCTTTGGTGGAACAATCAAGAATCTGACTTTCTGAATTTCGATGGTGTTGACTGCAGCGATCGCTTCTGCTTGACCTGCAAAATGCCTGAAACACCGGGATTGATCCCAGCAATAGGCCCACCGACGCTCAAGTCAGTAATCAAGAATATGAGAGAGCTTTACGTGGAAAATATTGGTTACCTTCTTTATGGTGGGGGTAGAGGGGTATTTATAGTCGCCTTGGGGGTCAGATTAAAGATAATGATTTATCTATACTTCCCGGTGTTTTTGGATGAGAAGTAGAGTTTAAATCATTTTATGATAAGAGATTTGGTTTAAACCGCCTCTTAGAGATAATCATGAATTTGAATTATTCTTTAAATATCCTGGGTTTGTTCATAATGGGCTGTCACCCTAACCCAGTGAGACAGACCCGTTTTTGGGTTATTGGGTCTGGAAAAAGACCCAGTTCCCATCTTCGGATCCGTTTACAGGTGAAATTACTGTTTTACCCCTGAAAGCTTTAAGATTTGTGCCTGATTTGAACAGTTTTGATATAGTTCTATTTTTACCCATATCAGTACCCATGTGAAGACTTGATATCTCATATCCATGACCCGTGAGATATGGTCATCAGTCTACGCACATACTAGTCTCTATGTATTATTGTTGTCCTAATTTCAACAATACTTGACTAGGGTCATTTAAGAATAGCGTTATGATTTCAACCAATAGGATCTCACAATCAAGTCAAGCACTTGATGTCCCATAGTATTGAACTTAATATTCTAAGGACTTTATTATGTTCATTTAATCACAATAAACAACACAATAAATAAAATGTCTCATATGTTAAATAAATGTCATGATACAATGCAAACTAGTAAGGTCAATACACAACTGGTCCCTAGGGCATACACCAACAGCGGGAGGGTGGTGGAGTTGGGGATTGGTGGTGGTGGAACATTTTTTTATGTTAGGGTTTGGGAGATTGGAGGAGGAGGATGAAGAGAAAAAAAGAGAAGGTGCGAGTAAGAGTTTGTAGAAAAGGAAGAGAGCATCTTTGGTGGAGGTGGGTTCGGAACTGAAAGGGAGGGTTTGAGTTTGATTGTCATTAGAGGAGGAATTGGAAGGGACGAGGAAGCAGTGGAGGGAGGACTGGTAGGAGCTTAAGGGTTTTTATTTTTTATTTTTATTTTATTTTTTGTGTGGGTTTAATTGGATTTTTTCCCTGGTCTGGGTCGGATCCATTTAAAGCAAACTCGGACCTAGAAATCCAGCAAGTCATGTTTTATGACCCAAACCCGAAGGAATTTGTGATATTACTAGTACTGATAATAAAGAAATGGGCTTTGACATTAGAAAGAAAGCTTTCATTTAGTTTTGGGCATGGGCCGCGCAATCAAGCGCGTGACTCCAAAGTGCAGTGGAGGTCACTAAGTATGTACCTTCTTGGTCATCCTAAAATCCCCGTCCACAAAAGTATTTATGTGTGTTGCCCCACCGGCTTATTTATACCCATCCCATTATATGTTGGGCCGGTCTGGCCCACGACCCTCCTGGACTGGCCCTGAAAGCCTAAAATAGGAGGGACAGTTTGGGCCCTAAAATCCCCAATAAACCTTGGAAGGGCCCGGTGGTGGGCCTCGAATGGTACCGAACCGCTGAGGTTCGGTCTGGGATGGCCCAGGCGAGCTCAATGGTTGGCGCAGCCCAGGCTGACCGTGGATTTTGTTGCCATTTTTTGTTTTTTTGTTTTTTAATAGGTTTATTTAATTACCATATTATCCCCCTATGAAAATCTATAGTACCCACCCATTCCATAGCATTTTATTCACCCAAAAATCTCCAACCAATTCTCTTAACTCTCTCAATTCATTTCAAACAATTCTTTCAAGTTTCCAATATTTTTCCAAAATCAAATTTCAACTCTCTCAACTCTCAAGCTACTCTTGCAATTTTTTTAAGAAAATAATTGAAGAAACGTTCATCAAGAAGCTACTAGTCTATCTCAACTCTCAAGCTACTACTCTTGCAATTTTTGAAGAAAAGAAGTGAAGAAATGTTCAACAATAAGCATTCTCTTCTAAATTTTTTTTGCAATTCTTCAATTACAGTATCAATTTTATTGTTCAATATTTGTTAATTGTAAAATTGTTTGCTTGTTAATTTCTTATATATTTTTAATATCAATTCTAGATTTTTCATACAATAAAAGGACATTACCACGTTCACGTAGAAGTAGCCAAAAGAGTGCACAAGAATTCACCTCCCGCACCACTTATATTCCACAATTACAGTCCGATAGTATTAGAGAAAAAGATGGTTTTCCTAAGTTTTCCTAATCCACAGACACAATTCAATGAAATTCTTGTTGAAAATACCAAAACCCAAAACACCGTAAACCCACATTCTTCCCAAAAACATAGAGAATCTACTTCCGATGTCCACCGTCATTACATATAGGAAAAAGATTCCCCCAATTTGGAAGAGGGGAAAAAAAGATGTAAGTATTGTAGAACAGTTTATAGTTGGGTTTCTAAAAAAAAGGGTACCAGGATGGGGGCACTTGCACGCCATTTAAACAATAAACTGTAACACTCCGCTATTTTATAATTTCAAAATAATCATTTGTATTTCTTTTATTATGAGAAGATACTATTGTTATTGTTATTATTATGCATTATATGCAATTTTATTATTTGTATATTCTTTAATTAATTTATTTATTGGGTGGAGCGGGTTTTATTGAAATTTATTATGAAAAAGAGAACTTGAGGGACCTAAAATTAATGTTTGGTCAAGAGGGGGGATTTTAATAAATTTTCCCAAAATTATCTTCTTCCCCTTCCCCTTCATTTCGTCAGATCGCAAACCCTTTCCTCATTTCCCTTTCGGCCGAAACCCATTTACCCCCAAACCCTAGGGTGTTCAATCGACCCACCTTCTCCACTTCAAGCTTCTAATTTTCGGGGATTCTAGGAGATTTTAAGATGCTCTTCAGCATGCTAGTGTCGGTTTTTCCAGAGAGCTTCTTGAAGGTATACCCATTTGTATAGTTGTTTATGAAATTGTGTGCTTTTTATTTTTTTTCATAAAAATCATAGTAGAAGGTAGGTTAGAGTATGTAGAACATGCTCGAGGTGAAAGATTTCGATTTCTATGGTAATAATATGGGAATTTTATTAAACCAAGGGTTTGAGTTTAGGAACAGTATAGAGAATTGCATCAATGGATTGCTAATAATTATTTTGGATGATGTGGAATATTATGAGGTAATTTAGGAGAATTTATGATAAAATTTAATAATCGTTTGATAATTATTAGGAATTTTTCTAGTATCGGGAAATTGTGAAAATATAGTTTATTGGTTTAAAAATAAGTTAATTAATGGGAAAATATGTACAAATACTAGACTTTATTCCCGAGATGCATGGGTGAGTTAATTTTGGGATATAGAAGTTAATTTGGGTTATTTAGCCTTAAAATATAAAGTATTGATTAGAATTCCTCCTATCGAGGGGTAAAATTGGGATTTGGTTATAAAACTAGACAGTTGTTGATTTGACATGCTTATGTAGGTTGTATATGATGTGTGAATATGTTTGATTGCATTCAGGGGAAAGATATTGTGTATTTTGAGTAAACAGCATATGGGATCGATAATTTTCTTAATAGGTATTAAAAAGTGAAGTTTGATTGGTGACCGGGCGAGCAAGGAGTATCTTCTTGCCGATTTGTCAGGTGGGTATGATTATACTAGGTATATACTATGTTGTGACGAAATTTTATACGGATTTGTTGTGATTTGTGTGAGTTGTAGCCAAACGAAGATTTATTCGAAAATACGGAACTTTTATACGTTGAAATTGTGTCATGTGGTGAATTAGCATGATTTTGAATATTTGGTGTTAGGAGTAATATGTTGGGTATCTATATATATATGGGAAAAAGGGATATGAGCAACTTGCTCATTTAGTAAATAAGCAATTGATGATGTGGCATACATGTGATTGGAAAATCCTTAAAAGGATTTGTTGTCCAATGTATCACATGCATGCCAAATAATCAATTTCTCATTTACTAAATGAGCAAGTTGCTCATATCCCTTTTACTCTCTCTCTCTCTCTCTCTATATATATATATATATATATATATGATAATATCAAGTAATTGGGGTTGATAGACGTATAATATATAGAAGATAAATAAAAATGACATGTATATACAGTGTTATGATGTGTTGATCAATCTGGTGCGTGCTTGTGATATATGGGAGATGATGAGTTGTGATATGATAATTGATGATATTAATGAGTGAATATATGTATGATAAAAAGATGTTCAAAGTGAAACTAGTGGGTGATAATATGATATAATCATCTACTTGGCATATTCATAATATGTTACAATGTGACTAAATTAATACTTTGGTGCATTTGTGGTATGGAATAATATGACGTAATAACCTTATAAAGTAAATAACCGGGTGTATGAAATTATGTGATACAATGAGATAATAAATCACATGGTTAAAGTCAAAGATGTGACAAGTTATTGAAATGAAAGAAGAGATGTTATGTGATGATAATATGAGATGAAAAGATGAGATGAAAATGATAAAAACAATTAAATTTTGTTGACTAGTACCTACAGAAATCCTGAGGGTTTGGGCTAGACCTCCTAACACCCAGGGACCGGCTTGGGGTGCATGGTTATTACCCAAACTATGTTTGGAGTGCGTGTTTTTATCGCCCAAGCTATCGGCATGAGGCCCGGTTGTTACCCAGCTTGTCTGGGGTGCGGTGATTATTACCCAGGCTATCGACCTTGGGGTGCATGTTTCCTTCGCTGGCTTTGGCTGGGAGGAAGTACCCAAGTTCTACTTGGGGTGCGTGTTTCCCTCGCTGGCATAGGCTGAGGAGAAGACGTAGCCTCGGACGCGTAAGACCTCGGGGGGGGGGGGGGGGGGGGGGGGGGCAGAGGTCCGCATATAAACTGGGCTGTCGGTTTTCAGTATATTAGGATACTGTGGCTCACCGGTCGAAAAATTAATAAAATGAATAAATGTGAAAAGGAAAATAAGAATGAGAAAGTAGTGAAAGCATATGATGTGAAATGAGAATGAGATAGTAAAGAAAACGTATGATGTGAAATGAGAAAGGGAAATTAAAGCAAGTGTATTATGAGTTGAGAATAAAGAGTATAATAAGTTATATTATAAGATGAGATTGAGAAAGTAAATAAAATGTATTATGCATTATATGAATAAAAGTGAGGTAGTGTGCATTTGAATGAAAATGAAAAGGTGAAGAAATTGTGTTATGTGAATATCTATGAAAAGAGAAGAAAACATGTATGAGAATGAATATGAAAAGTGAAGGAATCCTGTATGTAAATTAATAAAAAAATTAAAAGAAAATGTGTGTGTATTATACGAATGAAAAGTAAAGTAATATGTAATACGAGTGTGAAACATGAAGTAAAATATATTATGTGAAGAATAATATAAGTAAGTGGTATTAGGTGATGAGAATGGTTGTTAAAGTAAAATATGGTATGATATGAGTTGATGCACCTTGGAATTGTGTCGAGGAACTACTCACCTGCTATTTCCATGAAAATGGTGGGAACTACTTGCCGTGGCACAACTCCCAGGGTAAATTGGTGGGTTGTTGATATGATAGATGTATTGCGGGATGGAAATGGAAAGTAAAGTAAAACTGTAAGATGAGATGTAAATCAAAATGAAAGTAAGATATTCAATAAGAATGAGAAGTAACTTAAGTTGTATGATGGGAGGAGAATGAATTATAAATTAAAGCATATGATAAAATGAGAATAAGCATTAAAATAAACTGTATGATGAAATTAGAATGAAAAGAAGGCAAATGGTAAAATATAATGAGAATGAAGGTTAATGTATTACGAAAAGTTGTGACATATGGATAAATGTGATATAATGAGATTAATGAACATGATATTATAAGATTGAACGAATGTGCTATTATGAGACTGAATAAATGAACGTGATTTCATGAGATTGAATACAGGTGATGATATGCAACAAAATAAATACATGTGATGTGATGCTATGAAATGAATGTGTTAATATATGATTGAATAAAGTATATATATGAAGATGTTATAAGATTCAATGAGTGCGATGTTATGCAATGAAAATGAATGGTAAATGAAGTATGTGGTTAAATAAGTATGAAGAAAATGAGGTAATTGCATTATGTGATTATATATAAAAATAAAGAAATGGTGATATAAAGATAATTATAAAAAGAGGAACATTTGTGTTATGTGATTAAATATGAAAAGAGAAGGAATTATATATATGAATTAATATAGTGTTATGTATCTGAGTATAAAGTGAAGGAATTATCTATGTGAATTAATATGATATGGTGTATATGGGTATAACCATGAAAAAATCGTGTATGTAAAATTAATGCGAATAACTCGAAGAAATTGTGGTATGAAAAAGAGTATGAGAAGTAAAGAAAGTGTGTATGTATGATATAATAGTTTATGAATGAAAAGTAAAGAAAAATGTGATATTAGTGAGAAGCACAAAGTGAAGTGTATTATGTGATGAATATGGGAATGATTTCAAAACTAAAGATAAATTGTGATATGAGTTGATATAAGTTGGTATGCCTTTGGAATTGTGTCGAGGAACTACCCGCCCGCTATTTCCATGGAAATGGTGGGAACTACCGGCCGAGGCACAATTTCAAGGTAGTGAGAGTAGATATAGATATGTAGATGGGTGCAGGTTCAGAATGGTACTTTTGTGCAAAGTCACTTTTATGATGTTTTTATTCAAATTTCAGGATTAACATAATTATCGGGATATTTGTAAGTTCTTTCCATTTTCGTTATATAGTTTAATTTATTTTCTTAACTAGTAAATTATACTCACACCAGACATGGCTAACCTCTATTGTTTTCTGGGGGTTAGGGGAGTCCCTCCCTGTGTAACACCCCGAATTCCATTTACATGTAATTCGTAGTACAACAGAATTTTTTACTTCAATTCGTACAATTTTACAAGGAAATTAAAACTTTTCTTTCATTACACAATAATGTTTATCATAGAGTTACACAGCGGAATAAAATACAACAAGAAGTACAACTCTAATATCAGCAGCTTAAATCATGAATATAATCTTTATCATCAACCGTCTTTAAATCCTTGCCAATCCAATCAAGCGCTGCACTAAAAATTTGTGGGCATGTCAGTTGCTTACAACCGATGCAATATTATAAAAAGTGATCCTCTCTATGCTGTACTATAACGAAATCTCTTACTTTAACAATCACAAACTTGAATGCTATAAAAGCGTAAAAAGTGACTATCCTAAACATGCTAGTGTATGATATGACTGAATGCCTAATGCAGATGTTATACTACAATGACACTAATGCATACTTGTTCGATTCTATGCATCTCATACTACATAGGTCCGAGGGCAAGCCCCTACGTACTCCACATTAAATGTTTTTATCCTTCCCTATGATTACTACCTAGTAATAAAATGAAGTTTAGACATTCCATGAGTACGGATTCTAATCCCAGAGATCCACTGCCCGACGATATAGAATCCTTATCGTGCGAACATCCCGCAAGTGTCCCTCTAGCGTCGATATATGTATATACACTGGAGTACGACCTACTATCCGCCCGACTAATCATGATCCTGGAATCCACCGCCCAATCAATCATAATCCCGAATTTAATTAAGGCTCGCCTCCATCACAAGCAACCACAGCCCCGGAATCCACCACCCGAATGGGTCTATAGTCCTGGAATCTACCGCCTGACTATATAGAGGCCTTCTGTAACGCCCCAAATTCCAAATAAGACCGAATTCGAGATTTCACAGGATCTTTACTTCACTTCGTACAATTTTACAAGGAAATTAAAACTTTTTCAATAATACATCAGAGTTCATTATATCTTTGTATCTTTGTTTACACAGCGGAAAATACAAAAATGAAATAAAATACAACTTGTACAACTATAACAAATTTAAATCATCCACTGCATCATAACATCTTCATGGCAAAATCCATTACTTGCATATCAAGCTGTGGGCACGTCGGTCACTTACAACTGACGAAAAATGTTATACTCGGCTATCCTCTCTATGCCATATATATAAAGATCTCATTACTTTAACAAACCACAAAAATTGAATGAACAATAAAGTGTCAAAAGTGATTATTCTAAACATGTAAGTGTATGCGATGCCTTAATGCCTAATGCACTCATTTTGTTACTTAGATGACACTAATGCACACTTGTTCGAATTCTATGCATCCCATACTACACAGGTCCGAAGGCAAGCACCTACGTAGTCCACAATAAAGGGTTCGATCCCTCGCCATGAAACTACCCAGTAATACCTCGCTGGCTATTATATTGTGTGAATCATCCCGCAAGTGACCCTGTAGCCCCGATATACGTATATACATTGGAGCATGGCAAACTATCTGCCCGACTATTCAAGATCCCGGAGTCCACCGCTGACCCGTCCTCATAGTCCCGGATTTAAATATAAAAGTCCTTCTCCCACGGAGCAACCTCAGTCCACCAACTGGGTCTATAGCCACGGAGATCCACCGCCGACTATATAGAGCACCCCACTTACGTTTGCCCAGGTTTACTACATCTTTACTTATGTGCCTACTCATTAAGTCCAAGACATGAATAATCTTCCAAGCCTAGAATTAGTATTACCTCCTACCGGACTTAAACAACATTCACCGAGATAGCTCCATGGCCATATCTCAAAATATAATTCAATTCTTTTTAGTTTAATAATGCCGGCACTCGAGGTTTCACTAACTCTAAATCACAATTTCTCATGTACAAGAATCATGGGTACACATACCCTTCAATAAACATGTCTTGAACTCAGATTATTTTCATTTTCAACTTATTCACAAATGATCAATATCTTATCCACCAAGCAATCTTTTTCTTAGTCTTGTTACTATTCATGATTCATTATTCATTCATAAACTTCAAAGCGAAAATAATTCTTTTCAATGCACACAATTTCATCATATGAATTTTATCACAAAATCCAAGCTCACATGGTGTCTCGATTCACTTCGAGATACTTCTTAAACAAAAGAAAGAACAAGTCCAATCTAATCACTTCACAATAATAAATTTTACTTTCTTTCACAAAAAAACAAGTTCTATTATCAAGTTTTCTATTTTTATACTTCAAATAAACTTTCATAATTATTTCCTAAAAATTTTCCCATTTCATTTATCCTTCATACTGAAGTTTATTCCTCAAATTTTTATCATTTAAAACTTCCCCCAAATAATAATAAAAAAAACTTTAAAAGAAACAAAATGGGTGCTCTGGGTTTCGAACCCATGACCCCTGTACACCCGCAGTCAATGCCCAGCCCCAGACCGGCTAACCATTTGGTCCATGTGGACCTGGTGTCAGTATCCTAAGCCGAAAACTTCATAAGTCGATTCTGGGTTTCGGAAATTATTCAAAAAAATTAAAAATAAATGCGACTATCAGGTTTCGAACCCAAGATCTCTTATAACCAGTACTTTGTACTAACTAACCAGTAAGTCCAAGTGTATTTTTTGTCTAGATATACTTTTATTTAAACTATTCAGATCGTGGTTCTTTTTCATGCAACTTGTTTATCCCAAAGATCAAACCTTTCTAATAATTTGAAATAAAAATTCTTCTTGACTGAGAATGAATTTAAAAATAATAAACAACAATTTTAAATTCATTAAAACCCTATTTCACTTCTTTAAACAATCCTTTTTCTCATTTTTCACATATATTTGTAATTTTTCTCAAAACTTGAATTTACAAAATAGTATTCAGGAAATCTAGTTTTATTCCTACTTATACAAAAATTAGAATTTCATAATAATACTAGCATGTCTCTCAAACATGAGAATTTCACAAAAATCTCCTTCATGAAAATTATTATTTTTAATAATGCAAATTATTCATATGTCAACACTTTTCATAGTACTAACTAAATATATTTTTATTTTCTTTCTTCTTTCTTAGTCATCATAAATCTAAGTCATGATTTGTATAAGACATTCTTCAACAATTTTCCATATACTCAACATGTTGAAATTTTGCAAACATACTAACATGATTCATAGCATAAAGAATTTTTCTTTTAAATTAGCTTGGTATCTACAATCACAACAAAATCATCCTCATTCATAACATGATATACTAGCATGAATTTTATCTATATTAACTTATATTACTCATTCATATTTTATAGCATGCATATTCTACAACTAGAAAGTATGAAACCACCCACCTTAATTGAAGTTTGAACAAATGAAAGGAAAGATGGAACACCACTTCTAGCTCCAAAGCAACTCCTAGCATCTAGCAAGACTTCTCCTCCTAGCACAAGAACTCTCTTACTCTCTTTCTTTTCTTTCACTTATATAGATTATTTTTGGTGTGTGAAATGAGAAGGAGGAGGGTGCTATTTATAGGATATGTTGAGGGTTCAATTTGCAAAATTACACACCTAACAAATTATTCAATTTAATTTACCAACTCTTCACTTTCTTAACTTCTAGAACTCCCATCTTTTTATTTTTCCACCTCTCTAATTCACTAACTCCCAACCCTTCAATAACACAACCTCCAACTCCTCATTTCCAAAACCCCCATTGGCCTCTCTCCCGTTGAAGTGCACAGCGGAAGCATTCAGTAGGTGGCCCCCCAACTTGAAAGCCACGTCACATTGGCTTTTGACCAAAGTAAACAAAGAATATGCTGCTTTGTTGTAATGTCGTGGGCCCCCCAATACAAATGCCATTTATTTTTATTTCCATTTCAATTTAAGTTACCAAAAGCCATTTATACACATTCAACAGCCACCATTTTTTTATATAATCAAACTCTCTCTATATATACTATTTATTTATACTCTCTTGAAATACTACGGGGTGTTACACATACTCCGAAATTTATTTAGAAAATAAATACGCTCAATTATGCTCGCCGAAAACACGTGCGTTGCACGTAAAATACCGAAATACGAAAATTGACTTTATCAACGGAAAAATGTTAAAGATAATAAAAATAAAATATAATAAAAATATATTCATTTATTTTATATATTTTACGACGTAATTGTTACGTACGTAGAAAACACGTGCATTACACGTACAAAAATATTTAGATCAAAATGCAAGAAAATGAATTTCCATTTTAAAAAATGGATTTGAATACATAAAATAAATACTTTAAACACATAAAAAATATTGCATGTAGCGGTGAAAACACATAATCGATATGTGCACCAAAAACACGTAAAGAGCACGTAAAAATACAGAGATTGAAATATTATATTTTAGTCGACTGAAATCAATACGGGAAATGCAAAAATAGTTAGAAATTACAATACAAAATGAAAATGTGTTACAAAATACACGTGCGTAACACATGGGGACAAAATTGTCATTTCCAATTTTGCGGGGTGTTACACCCTCCACTTACGTTTGCCCAAGTTTACTACATCTTCACTTAGTACCTAATTCTTATGTTTGAACATGAATAAATTATACTACCTAGAACTAGTTTACCCTCCTACCGGTCTTACACAAAAATACCGAGAACGACAGCCTATATTGGCCACTTCTCAAAAATCAATTGTTCATTTCCATTACTTTTGCCGGTACCGGGGTATCACTAAGCCTCTAGAATCAATATCTTTCTATGTTCAACAACTTGGGGTACTCATACCCTTTATAACTCATATTCATGAATTCATAATTCATTCAAATTCTTTCATTCATTCTTAGTTATTCATCAACAAGTACAATCTCAACCTATTCATTTTCATAATTCACTTTTCATATTCATTAAAACCTTCTCAATACAAGTTAATTAAGATTAAAACATAATCTCTTAAAATTCATCATTGAAAACTCATCTAATCATTTTCCTTTGATTTATTTTAATCCAATTCCTAATATCATTAACCATATATATATTTTTCTTGAGTTTACATCTCATCTAAGCATGAATACGATTTTTATTTTCCCAATATATAACTTAAAATAGCGAGAATATATTTTCAATCACCTCGTTTAAATATCATTTGCAAAACAGTAAATTCAAAATCAGAAACTGTATTTCATGCTATTTGTATAAATCATAGAAAATCATATAATTCACAAAACTTTGCATTATTTATATAAAAATAAAGGTATATAAGTCTACTACAATTTCTTAGCCATAAGTTTCCTCAAAATACTGTATCTATAACCCTGAATTCTTTGAAATATACAATATGGTCAAAATACTGAAATACTGCCACTGTACACTGTTCTAAAATTCATATAAAATTTAATTCTTTGTGAAAATTTTATTTCTTAGACTTTTCAAAACGGTTAACGAGTCTACTACAACGTTCTAGTTCTGACTTTTCTTAAATTATTTCATTTACAATGCTGAATTGATCGAAAACCGAAATGTGTACAGATTTTCAGCAACCAGTCAACTACTAACCAGTTCTAAGTTTAGATTTTATTAAAATAGTAAACGAACTCCAAATCTTATGAAATTTTAAAGGGATGTTCCTGTCATATACAAGATGCTCTCAAAAATGTTTTAGCTCTATATTCCAACTATTTTATTAAACATAATTTTTTGAAGTGCAAACAAAACACAAAACAATAATTTTCTTTGGATGAGTTAGAAACTTTATGTACAATTCTATATCCAAATCATTTAATTTAATCATGATGTACTACCATGCATCCAAACATCATTATTTTAACTTATCTACAAGATAATCTCTCAATTAGCATGCATTTCATTCTAAATATCATCATCACAAATTAACCACTACTCATATGTATAATCAATTTTATATATCAATTTTCCTATACATGCATGATATTAAAATTTTAGAAAGTTCAAGAAGACACCTACATTAATTGAAGAAGGGAAATGAACTCCTAGTATATGGCTCCTAGCTCCAAGAATGGGACTTTCTTTTTCTCCTAGAAAGCATTCATTCCTCCAAGCAAGAACTCAAATAACTCTCTTTTTATTTTCCTCGTTTTCTTTTCTTATCTTTCTTATCTTTTCTTTTCTATTGATTTTTGGTGCAAGATTTCATGAAGAAAATGGGTAGTATTTATATGGTTAAATGGGTGAATGAAGATACATCCATTACCCTAAATATAAATGCCCATTATCAAAATTAAACACCCACCACCATTACTACCACAAACTCCCAACTCTTCATCTCCTTCATGAATTGGCCAACTCTTGAATTTTCCACATGTGCACACTTCTCATTCATTTGTTTAATTATTTGTTTATAGCCTAGATGTATATACTTGTTACATGACAAGTGTAGGATAAAAAGTGTTTATTAAAAATGTAGATTAACTAATGAGCTTTTCTTTTAAATTATTTTTCTAACGGGCTTTAAGATGATCTTTAGGCCTATGAGTTTTAATTAAAAAAATAAATAATAAATTTGTGATTAGAAAATGAGAAGAAAAGTTCTTATGACTTAATAAAATTTTAGGAATAAAATCTGCATGAAATTTTACGTGTAAAATACGTGCGAAAGAAAATAATAAATATTCGAATATAAAATAAATTCGGGAGATTGAAAAATATTTATAAACAATAAAAATCCAACATACGTAAAATATTCATTTTGATAGTGTTACGGATATTTCACGTAACGAAAAAATATACGTAATCGACACGTGTATCGAAAATACGTGCAATACACGTAAAACATAAGGATTAAAATAAATGTTTGAGTTTGCTACAAATAGGATTGAAATAAGTGTTAAGAAAAAGAAAAACATATAAACAATTAGAATATAAGATACTTATGACATTTATATAAAAATACGTTACGAATATTATTCGTAATAGTACGAAATACACGTGCGAAACACACGATGACAAAATTGTCATTACTTAATTTTGCGGGGTGTTACACCCTGAGGGTGGACGACCCTAACTCTCCTGCAGGTTTTGATAGCAGCAAGGTGAGATAGATATTGTAGCTTGGTAGTTACACTTTTGCTCGTAGTAAAATAGAATATATGTATGTATATATTATACATAGAATTAGAGGTAGAATGATGTGTTATTTTGTACTGTGGATGATTATGTGTATAACTGTAAGGAATAATGATATATATATAGTGCTGTGATGAAGTCTGAAAGCCCGTACCCACCTTGTCGTGGAGTACTGGGTTCTGTGGTTGGTATTTAAAAGGTTTTTCTAAAGTTTTTCTAAAAATCATATATGTTTTCAAAAGAATTTTTGGTTTTTAATTTGTATCTTGCTTGTTATGAAGAATTATGCCCCCAAAGCCGTATTTATTATTGCCTGTGTGATGTTGAATGACTTGGCCTGAGAAGGATTGATATATATTACAGGTACCTTGATTTTTGTAATTGTCTGCATATTTCCGTAAGGAATATCGATAAAATGGCTAATATTTCAGGGAAAACTCTGTCGAAATTTTTAACAAAAATCTATGAGTATTTCTCTAAGTAAGACTTAGTGTCGATAAATAATTGATTATGTTAGAAGTCATTTGAATAAGGAATAGTTAATTTTTTTTTTTTTTTGAGGTGTTACATAAACACCTGGAACAGAAAAAAGAGCTTAACCAGCAAAAGATCAACCTTAAGACTGGTCTGTAAATTGTTTTAGTTACGATGATAATCTCGTTTGTAGTGAAATGGCAAAACTAGTTATTAAGGACGAGTTATTATTAGGACTTTAACCAAACAGCTTTAAACTCTCATTCTAAGCGAATTCCTAGAAATACCAGTAAATCCGATTGTTTTAAAGTTTATCAAAAACCATAAGAACTTTTTATTTGCTACTTTGATTAGTTAAATTTGTAGGACTTCGTTAACCTCCGTCTATTGGAAATGTATTAAAAATGTTCCAATGATGTGCATAACTTGTCAATTAATTGATAATGATTGGATCCTCCAAAAGAGGATCATATATTTTGGATGTATTGTGTACCCTCATAATGCATAGACTATTGCATCACATGTTATACAAGCATGAACTAATTTTTCTATTACTGATAAAAAAATTTCTATTGGTTTTAATAATGCCTTGAATAGTATGAAGACAATTTATGCATTAAAGGACGCATTACATCCGATAGAGTCTGAAGTTTTTCATATTAGATGTGCATGTCAATGTGAAATGTCAGGTTCTAAATTTGTGTGTGTAAGATGCATTAAAGATGACCAAATCATATTTGAGTTCACTAAGAGATTGTCTGCATTTCATAGATTTGAGTGGTCCTAATCTTCAAGCATTCAAACAATGGTGTAAGTTTAAAAGAATGAATTTTAGAAATTTCCCTAAAGATGTTAGATACCATTAGAATTCTAATTTCGATTTACTTGTTTTTGTTTTAGAATACAAAGATGTCATAAATGAATTTTGTATTGCAAAAAACATGGAAAATTTTCAAATGAATGATTACACTGGGCTTATATTAAAAGTTTCTGTGCATTTTTAGAACCTTTTAAAATAGCAAATTTTGAATTTTTGAAATCTTACGAGTTCACTTCTAGTCGTATTTTAGTTACAATATTTAAGATGATGAAATCTTTTGAACGAATGTTGAATGATGCTTGCATTTTCCTTAATGTTCCCGCTTATAATAAATTTGTTAAATGTTTTTGTCATCTTCCTATGTTCTATTGTGTTACTAGTGTAATGGATCCTTGTATCAAGTTAGATGGTGCGAAGAATTTGATTAATATTTTTTATAGTATGGTAGAAGCTAATGCTTTTGATTATGATGAATTTGTAGTTAATTCGAGTTAATATTGAATAATTTATAGTTATGCTAAATAAGTTGGATTTACTTCTCACACACAACACACAACCAGTACTACATAGCTTTTCAAGAGGTAATGGTATTGCAACTAATGATACAAATATATGGAGTCTTATCTAGACTAAAAAAATATAGGACTAGTAATGCACTTAATGAACTTCATTGGTATAATGCACAACCACCACTGCCATTTGAACAAGATATTGATGTGGTTCTTTGGTAGAGAAACAATGTGGGATCATATTGTATTCTTTCTCATATGGCGAAAGATATAATAACCCCTCGGTGTCCACTGCCGCATCTGAAAGTGCTTTTTCTGTTGGTGACAGGTTATTGAACGAGAAAAGGAATTACATGACATCAGAGACTCTAGAGATGCTGGTGTTCAGCGAAGATTGGTTGAATGCAGAAAAGCGGAGCAGAGGACTCAAGGAATAACAGAAGGCTCAAGCGGTAACAAAACTCCAGACGACGAATCATTAAAAAAAACTTCCGAAGATTGAAGAAGACCGAAGATAACTCCTAAAGATTGAATATTTGTATAGTAAGAAGTTTATTAGGAAATTTGGAGCGCTGAGATCCTATGTTTATGTTAAGTTGAGGTGCATGACAGTAGTCCGCTGCCCTCTCTTCAAACTAACTCTAGGATATCTCAAATTATAAATCATCTAGTATCATGTAATTTTCAAATTATGTAACTTGTGTGTATTATAACATGTCTTTTTTATTTTTACTGTTGTAAATCATTTCATCGTTGTAAAATTAAGAAAAATACACGTACTATTTTTTATTATATGATTACCATATTTGTATATTTTATATGTTCAGAAAAACTGGAAAAATGTGTCAAAATAAAAGTAAACAAGATACAAGTAAAAAAAACCAAAAGAAATCCAGGTTGGCTCGGTCCGACTCATGACCCAGGTGGTCGAGCAGGGGTCGTTCCGAGCTGATCTTGTTAGGTTTCGAGGGAAATCATAGATGAAATACACAACAGAAAAGTTAATCACCAAATATCAAAACCTAGCAATGGATCCATGCAAAAACTATAAATCGTGTTAAAGAGTTATACCTTAAAGATAGATCTGGTGTCTCCACAGTATGTCAATCACAGCACTGCAAAGGTTATGGTGCCTCTATTGTATCCACACGAATGGATCAAATCAAGCTCACGCCGCGGTGCTAGCTGTAGGAAGGGGATGTTCCTCATGATCTCTCTCACTCACAATTTCTGTGACGCTAGGGTTTTCTCCCATCTCTTTTCCACATAAATATATTGTATATATAGGTGCAGAATATTCGTGTGTGATCCTTCTAAATTTAGTTGGCCCATTTAATCTAATCAATTACCCAACCATGTCAGGAGTCTAAGTATTACAAGGATACCCAATTCAATTCATCTCATGAATTTAAATCCCAATTTTAATCCATTCTAAGTGTGTAACCCTGTAGGATCCTATTACATTGACAATAATACTAAAATCCTATTCTAGTATTACAAACAGTGAGTCGAATCTAGCAGTACATCACTACCACTCAAATAAATGGAATGCCAGTGATTTGACATAACCTATCCATGACGAATGTTACTATGTACTCTAGTCATTTTGTCCAGATATCTTAATTGACCACAAGGCAGAGAGCGTGTCACCCTTGTATAGTTCAATCTTTGGTTTCTTGATATCAGAGTAGACTTACTAAAATAAGTGAACTCAATATCTCATATTGACTCATTTGAGCACGACCATGTATTTTGCAGTCTCACTCAATTAGGGTGTAGCGCCCCGAATTTCCAATAATTAAAAATTAGAAATACTTGGCACAAATTCCAGAATCAACTTCAATTGTAATCATAAACACAGAAACAAGATATAGGGAAATTTAAAACATTTTATTAAATCAATTCTTTACAAAGCACAGTGAAAAATTAACACCTTGAATTACATTTTCTTTCTTTTACAACACATTCTTTTATAGTTTTCATAAGCCATATTATCAATCTACCACATGCATCCAATCCCAAGCTAATGGTACCAACCTATAAAACATGAGGCTAGAGATAACCCTAACCCCCAAAACTATAGGGCTCAGCCATAACGGTGTGAGTGACTTTAAAAAAATACAATTTAAATGAAACATGAAGAATAAATTTGAAATCAACACATTCCCGCAATAGTAACAATAGAATATGAAATAACGATAAATAAAATATAAAACATCAAGTGAAGCTAAGCTAAGTGTCAAGTGTAGGAAAACAGAAAAACATCATGCATGATACAAGTCAAGAAACACAAATGCATATGATGACTCTCTAATGCATACTTGTTGGAATCTATGCATTCCATACTAAATAGGTCTGGTGCAAGCCCTTATCGTTCTCCACTTTATGGGGTTGAATCCCTCGTTATGCAACTAATCCTACTACGGTGATAGAAACAAGATCTAGATTACTCCGCGAATAGGCCTGACAACCCTCGACGTGTAATACCCTCGATTTTTAAATAATTCTTTTAAGAATAATAAATGAAATAAAATATTTTTTGGTGATTTAATAAACATTTTTCTCAAATTTAATTTTTACACGTGCAAAACATGTGCAAATATTTTCTTGAGAATTTCAAAAGTAAAAAAATATATTGGGGAAACCAATTATTTATTATTAGATATTATGTGTGAATTTTCTAGATTTTTCTAATAATTGTTTGACCTGTTTGCAAATATTACAAAAAAGAGGGACTTTTGTGCAAAATTACCACTTGGAGTGAAAACTCCAGATTTTTGGATTTTTGGGATGGGCATGATTCCTAGTCAACTCTTAGGTAAAGAGTTTACTTTTTGTTTTAATAAATTTAGTTTATTTTGCAAGTTTTGATAAAGAACGGTCTTTTTGCAAAATTGCCACTTAGAGGGCAAAAAAGTACAATTTCGTTTCTGGGTTTTTAAAATAGTGCCGGCCAATATTAGGGTAGTGGTTTTTTTTTTAAAATATCAATTAAATTGGTGTTATCTAATTTCCAAGTATAAGAATTTATATATGTAAAGATATATTAAAAGAGATATTTTGCAAATCTATTCAAAAACCCTAGATACCCTATTTCCGGCTATTTAAAGGTGAGGTGCAGTCATCTCCTTGCTGCACTACACAAAAGAATTTCTTTATTATTATTTTCTTGGATTTTCAAATCGAGGATCTTGGTTTTCTTACGAAAGGAGGGATTTTCTTATTTTCTTTATTATCTTCGATTGATTCTTCAATAAGGTGAGTGACATATGTTTGATTTTCCTGTGTTCGAAGCATGTTGAATGTGATGATTTATCTATTAGAAAGCATGTTAGATGATGGTATGAAGATATAATGAATTTAGATGAGTAGATGAACTAAAAAGTGAATCTTTTCATGAAACTACACTATTGATGATTAAAACCCTAATTTGATGACTTGGGATTTGTTAGGAACCTAATATAAATCATGAGTAGGATGTTTTCAATCATGTTTTTGCTTATTTGAACATATAAGTTGAGTTGTATGATGTTATTGCATGAAAAGTAAGCTAATTCAATTAAAGATGACCCTACTGTGTGTAAATATATACATGCTCTGCTTTGAGTATTGACGATGGAGAACTTGATTGTTTGTATGTTGTAGTTGCATATATTCATGGATAAATTGATTGGGTTTGTGTACAACAAGATGTATAAGGTTTATTGGATTAAATGATCAAGTTTTGAAGCAAAAAGAAAGGGGTGAGTTTCGGGTCTGATTGTCTGCAGGCCGAAATTGGTTTGGTCAATTTTTGTTAAGTTTTCGAATTGAATTTGAATTGTTTGGATACTGAGATTGGTTTAAACAATATGACACTTATATAAGATGTTTTCTTGATGCTTTTAACTGATGTATACAAACCCACAATTACATAAACACATATATACATATAACTCTATGTTAATGTTTTGAAGAAACGTCGAGAATTGGTTTTTGTGAGATTTCAATTAGATTTAAACTGTTTGATACTGAGATCGAGTCTAAACACTATACTATTCCTATTTAATGGATTTTGATGTTATACTAACATTTGAGCACTTATAAATATGCATATATATTCTTTTACTGATTTTAAAGGAATTTTATGAAAGATTTACTCTTTTGAGATCTTGATATGTTTTTGATGTGTTTTTTACACTCCTATATGTCATACAAATTATAATTAATCATTTCAGGAAGTTTAATTTTGATTTTACAAGGATTTATGGACGTATCAGTCGAAACATGCACACAAAAAACCTAACCTGGCTGTATAGCAGGTCGTGGTCGACCGCACGGTCGACCATCATTCTATTTTTAAGAATTCCTAAAGGGGCAGTCGACTGCCCTGTTTTTGAACTATTTGGGCAGTCGACCGCACCTGCTGTTTTGAGTCGTTTTGCTGAAGTTTCTTTGTTTCTTTTAAACGGTTATTTCCTCGATCTTATGGATTATTGCTCTACTGTTTTAGATGATGTTTTTACGACAGATTACAATATTTTACAGAGAGTTATATTTTATTTATAATAGAGTTTTAAATGTATTCTTATGACCTTATTAAGTGAGTTATATGTGGTTTCAAAAGAATTGATGTTTTGGTGATATTCTACGACTTAAAAATATGATTTTTTGTTATTTAATGGATTTAATATTTTATTTGAATTCTAGAATTTTATGAGTACATTATATAGATTTGGATTTTTGTTGATTTAAGAATTCTTCACATAATCATTTTGATGAGTGATTCGTGAGTTTTATTGAAAGTTTTTTATTGATGGTTGAGTTATGAGTCTTTAGAGATTGAGTGGGGCCGTAACCACCGGCAGTTGAGATTTTGGTTGTTGTTCAATTGAGTTAAGCTCGGTAGGGTACACCAACTCTAAGAGATTCGCAATCTATTAAACAATTAATTAAATTAACAAGATAAAGACAGACACTAGATGGTGATATGATGAAATGAGTGCAAACGTGAATTATGGACTCTAGGATGATCCAAGGACTGAGATATTCTCCAGTATTCCGGGACGATAGATGTAAGGGCCACAGAGTGATCCATGGAGTGGGATTGATCTCCAGTATTTCGAGCACGAGAGCGATGCTCATGGGATGTTTGTACAATGAGGGTTCCAGGATGGCTTGCGGAGTGAGGCAATCTCCAGTTTTTCGGGACGATGGACATAAGGGCCACAGAATGATCTGCCGAGTGGGATTGGCCTCCAGTATTCCAAGGGCGAGAACCGATACTTGCAGAATATTTTAATCATGTGGTAGTCATCGTAGTAGGATTAGCTGCATAGCGGGGGATTTAACCCTATCAAGTGGAGAACAATAAGGGCTTGCACCGGACCTATGTAGAGTGGATGCATAGAATCCGACAAGTATGCATTAGAGAGTCAGCATATAGCATTGGTGTTTTCTTGACTTGGTTTTATGCATGTGGTTTCCTGTTTTTCTACACTTGACACTTAGTCTAGTTTTACATGATGTTTTCATGTTTTATTTAATGTTATTTCTTATTAGACGCAACTGACGAATGTGCTCTATACGAGTATTAGACGCAACTGACGAATGTTTACCTCGAACAACTGTTCCTTCTAATGTACCACAGAAACATATGTATGATGGACAAACTACTTCAGTACTGCCAAATATTGGCCTGCAAAGAACCTGTCAAACTTCTGACGCTGTTAGGTAAATAATGTTTGCTTTTTTAATCTTAACTTTTTCAGAATGTCTTTAGTTAGTTGTTCTCCATATTCAGTCATATGATTGATTCACAAGTAGCGAGACTTGAAGGGTGCACCGCGCGTCAATTGGCCCAACGTGAAAGACAATATCGAACTGCTACGTCCAAATCAAATAGGTTTATTTTATTTTACCTTTAACCCGTGTATATTATCCATAGGTTAGAATATATACAACTGTTAACTTACATGGCCATCGTAACTAATAGGTTCAATTCCGAACGACACTTTCTCGGCATGATGAATGTTGCATGCTCTTATTGTTCAGCATTGCATTGGAATGATGAAAAATTATCGGTCTCATCTGCCAGAAATAATTATTTCGAAAAATGTTGTTCACAAGGAAAAGTGAAACTACCTTTGCTCATTACTCCACTCCCACCTCTTTAAGATTTATATGATGGTGATAGTGTACAATCGACTTCATTTCGGACTTTTACTCGAGAATACAATGCAGCAAATGCTTTTACGAGTTTGGGTGTCAGAATGGATGAAAGGGTCATCCATGGTCGGGTGCCTACCTTATTCACCATACATGGCGAGCTGCGCCACCGAACGGGATCATTAATACCACAGCCAGGTCAAGCTGCTGTTTATGCACAACTCTACATTTACGATCCAGTTTCTGCATTAGGTTTTCGTACATCGCGAAATCCTCATTTGAGAGCTGATGTTCTCAATATTATTCAGGATTGTTTGGAGTTCAATGAATTTGCAGATAAGTTCCGTCAAGCTTATACAATTTTAAACCAGACAAATTCTTCGGATCACAGCTTACATGGATTCTACACTATAATTCTGCAACTGACCGGCGTAGGTATAATCTTCCAACTACTGATGAGATTGCAGTGATTATACCTGGTGATGGAACTGAAATTAGTGGTATGAGAGATATCATACTGCATTTGAGGGGAAACAACGAGTTAATGCAAATTAACGAGTGCCATCCAGCATATTTGCCCTTGCATTATGTCTTGCTATTCCCTTATGGTGAGTTGGGATGGGAACCGGACTTGAAACAGTGGGATGTCAACAACGGAAGACCTTCGACTGCTAGACTAACTCAAATGCAATTCTATAGTTATCGTTTATTTCAATGCAATACTGAGTATTCAACTATTCTGAGAGCAGGAAAACTTTTGCAAGAATTTATTGTCGATGCTTGGGCAGCCACTGAGCAGAATCGACTGACATATCATAAGCTTAATCAGGGAAAACTTCGAGTTGAACTTTACCAAGGTCTTACCGACATCGCTGCAGATGGGTTAGGACTTGATCAGGTCGGACAACGAATCATTTTGCCATCTTCATTCATTGGTAGTCCAAGACATATGTTTGAAATCTTTCAAGATTCAATGGCTATTACGCGCCACTACCAACACCCAGATATTTTCCTTACCATGACTGCAAATCCCAAATGGCCAGAAATAACTGTAGCTCTATTGCCACATCAAAAAGCCACTGATCGCCCTGATTTAGTTTCTCGCGTTTTTGAGTTGAAGAAAAATGCTTTGATGAAGGGGATAGAAAAAGCAAAAGTATTTGGTCAGAAAGTTGCGCATGTCTTTACCATTGAGTTTCAGAAACGCGGGCTACCTCATATGCACGCTCTTTTCTTTCTTGCAAATCCAGACAAAATTCGTACATGCCAACAAGTAGATGAAGTAGTGTCTGCTGAATTTCCAGATCCGATAGCTGATCCCCTGCTCTTTGAAATTGTCAAAAATTGTATGGTGCATGGCCCGTGTGGTGCACGAAATCCTCAAGCATCGTGCATGGAAAATGGAAAATGTCAAAAGAGGTATCCTAGAGAGTTCTCTGATGCAACAACTATGGATCAAGATGGCTATCCAATCTATCGTCGTCGTGATACTAAACATTTTTATATTGTGAGGGGGCAGCAGGTTGATAATAGAGATGTTGTACCCCATAATGCTTTCCTTTCTAAAATGTTTAATTGTCATATTAATGTTGAAGTTTGTGCTGGGGTGAGATGTGTTAAATATATCCACAAATATATTTTCAAAGGAAACGACCGCGCAACAATTGTGTTGGGAGGGGTAGATGAGATCAAGCAATATCTCGACGCATGGTATATTGGCCCTCCAGAAGCTGCATGGCGAATTTTTGGACACTCTTTACATGAAGAGGTGCCAGCGGTTGTACGCTTGGCACTGCATTTGCCTGGAATGCATTGTGTTGTTTATAATTCGGCTGATAGGATTGACGACGTCGTATCTAGAGCCGAACTAGAAATGACAACTCTTACTGGTTTTTTTGCATGTTGCTCATCAAATTTAGCTGCACGCGCATTCACCTACCAACAGTTCCCGCAACATTTTGTTTGGAATAAGTCTTCGAAGATGTGGACGCCAAGAAAGAAGGGATACGCAATCGGCAGAATGTACTTTGCAACTCCGAATTTGGGTGAGCGCTTTTATTTGCGTTTGCTACTAACAGTTGTGAAGGGACCACGATCATTTCAGTGCTTACGTACAGTCGACAATGTTGAGTATGCTACTTTCAAATTAGCATGTGTTGCCAGAGGACTGTTGGAAGATGATGGCGAGTGGGTACAATGTCTCCAAGAAGCTGCAATTATGAGCACCGGCTACCAACTTAGAAGGTTATTTAGTGTCATTCTTACGGAATGCTCTCCGTTGGAACCACTTACCTTATGGAACCAATTCTCAGTGCATATATGTGATGATCTTGAACACAAACTGCGTACATTATTTTTCATTCCCAATCCTACCCAAGCCCAAGTCCTAGATTATGGTCTATATCTTTTAAACCAAATGCTTCAAGAATCAGGCAAGAGCTTAGATAACTTCCGACCCATGCCCCATCCTATGCAAAATTGGAGTACGGTTGTTGGCAACAAGTTTATTTGGGAACATAGAGTACTGCAAGTTGAAGCCCTACAAGCTAATATACAAGCAAGTATAAATTCACTTAATGATGCACAGTTGTCTGCATATACTGCAATAATTACATCAGTTATGGGCGGCAAGGGAACTACATTCTTCTTGAACGGAGGAGCCGGTACTGGAAAAACATTTTTATACAATACACTAGCAACGAAATGCCGTCGAGATGGTTTCATTGTTGTAATTGTTGCTTCTTCTGGCATTGCATCATTGTTACTGGTAGGAGGTAGAACTGCACACTCAACATTTTCCATCCCCCTTGATGTGTTGGATAATTCCTTTTGTGGGTTCACTAAGCAATCACCTCAGGCAGATTTTTCAGGGAAGCAAAGCTAATCATTTGGGATGAGGTCCCTATGCAGCATAGGTTTTGTGTAGAAGCTGTTGACCGTACACTTCAAGATATACGTGATAATAAAAATCCATTTGGTGGTATAACTGTGGTGCTCGGTGGGGATTTTCGACAAATCCTACCAGTAATACCGAAGGGGGTTCGGGAACAAATTATTGGTGCATCGCTAAGAAAATCTTTACTTTGGAATGCCGTACAAGTCTTAACTTTGAACGTGAACATGCGTCTAGATTCATCGGATATCAGAAATATTTTATTTGCCAGTTTTCTAAACGAGGTTGTCTTCTTACATATTTTTTGTAATAACTAAGCAAATCTCTCCTTTTGACTCTTACTGACAAATAAGTTTTCTTTATTATATAGATTGGCTCCAAACCCGATGAGACCGTACAACTTCCTTCAACAATTCGGAGGTGTCACACATTGGATGAACTTTTATCTACCGTTTACCCGCAACTAAACGTTATCGGCACTATCACTCCCAAATATCTTACAGAGCGGACAGTTCTATCAGCGAGAAACGATGATGTAAATTTCATTAATGCTGCTGCATTAAATCTTCATCCGGGGCCAAAATTTACATTTCTTGCTGCCGATAAAATGTCTGAGGAAGATGGAGTTGATCGAAACATCACCAATCGATACCCTAACGAGTTTTTGAACTCTTTAGATCCTCCAGGGCTACCACCATTTAAACTGGAGCTGAATGTGGGGTGCCCAATCATATTGTTGAGGAATGTTGCACCAAAGGATGGTATGTGTAATGGCACTCGGTTAATTGTAGTTCGGTGTGCTCAGTCGACGCGTGTAATTGAGGCTATGATTTTAACTGGCGATAAAGCAGGAAATTTGGTCTTCATTCCAAGAATACCTCTAACCCCTAAACCTTCGTCTTCGGATCTACCTTTTGCAATGACAAGACGGCAATTTCCAGTTCGATTAGCGTATGCTGTAACAAAAAATAAAGCACAAGGCCAATCTGTTGATATTGTGGGGATAGATTTATGCTCACCAGTTTTCAGTCACGGACAACTCTATGTTGCACTCTCTAGGTGTACAAGTTTTGATCGTATTTTCTTACTTCTACCAGAGGATTGTTTAAGCTCAACAACAAACATTGTTTATCCTGAAGTTCTTTTATAGAGGTACCACTACCATACTCTCAACAGAAAATACAGGTACTTTATGACTTTGATTATCTTTCAATAAAAAAATTTCATACTCTTAACTAATGAACCTTACTTGAATAAAACTTTTTATAACTATTAAATAGTTTCTTTCATTTAAATTAATTTGTTAATAATCCAAAGTAAAAAAAACGTTCTTTCCATGTGGTATAGGGCTTATACATGCTACCATGTTAGACGCCATGTTAGACGCCATTAATCTGGTATAGGGCTTATACATGCTATCAGGGCATACTTGAAGGAGCTAGCTAGCAGCTGTTTACTTCCTCGCCATCTAAAATTAGGAAATACAATCAAGTACAATTAATTTTGGATTTCTTCCATTTGGTTGTAGGTACAATAAATAGGAAAAGTTCAAGGGATCACCCCCACCTTTCCAATGTTAGTTTAACTGTATACCAAGAGATGTATAATACGAGATAACATTAAAATGGGAAAATAATTATTAAAAAAACCCAACTTTTGCATAGTTCCAACACAATTAGGTGAACTCAAGTAAATGATCACCTTCTCACAAACAAAATCAGTCAAAACATTGGCTGCGAGTAAACATACCGCAATCCCAACAACCTAGAAAATAAAAATAACCACCAAATTTCAAACAAAAAGAGATAACTGAACTTCTTTAACTTGCCTATATATTGTCAAACAAAAAAAGTAAAATAGCACGACTTTTGGCTTAGTTTTAGTGCTATAAACACCAATTCAAGTCAATTCAGGTCAAACATAGATGATTGTCTTTCACAGCCTTGCCCCCAACCATACAAGTAGGTAGCAGATAAAGTCCCCCAATACAACATACATGTATATACATAGTCAGGTGTTAAAGCATCTATGTCATCAACTAAAACAGCATACATGTATAATCCAAGATTTACCTTACTAAAACTTATTTTCATTGTTGTTTTACTTTTGAACTTTAATAGAACTGGGAAGCAGCTAACATGGACCTCAAATTTATAAATGCAACTACATTGATGAATTGGGGTTGTAATAAGGTAAATTTCTATTTACTACAACTACACTCTGTGTTAACCGTTAATTGCTGCTAATTTAATGTTTCTTCTTTTTTTTCCAGATTGTCGTCCACACTCAAAGCCGTCATGTACATATTGACAGTTTAACTTTTTGTAGGGTGATGAGGAACATGTTTGGTTGAAGCCATTGTTCTATTTGAAAGGTAATGGTTTCAAAACTATTACTATTGTTTTAATTGTTTATTGTAAACTCTTACTATTTGATTCAAAACTCTCACTGTTTTTTTAGGCTCACTGTTTGGTCCTATTTTGAAAACTTCAACCATTGTGTTCTTCTACAACCATTGGTTGGTGTTTAGTATGGTGGAGGTTGTAATAATTGTAATAATATAGGTATGTTAATACCCGTACCCGCAATTTTGTGGAGTATTGGGTTCTGTGTTTGGTTTTTTAAATGTTTTTCGAAGGTTTTTCAAAAAAATTATTACATTTTCAAAAGAATTTTTGGTTTTTATTTTGTATCTTGCATTGTATTCTGATTTTTTCCCCCAGAGCCATATATATATGTTGCCTGTGTGATGTTGATCGGTTGAGCCTGGGGAGGATTGATATTTATTGCGTGTGATGTCATATATTTAATTGTTAGCAGAATTCCGTAAGGAATTTCTGTAAAAGGGCTAATATTTTAGGGGAGGTTCTGTCAAATTTTTTTAAAATCTATTATGTTTTCCTAATACTTGAGATTGTGAAATTGTCAACATTTTGTAGGTTCAGTGAAGATTTTGTAGGTGGTACACTTGAAGCTTGAAGCTTGAAGATTTTGTAGATTTTGTAGCTTGATTGTAATATTTAGCATTTTTGGAGATGATGTAAGTAACTGTATATAATAATGATATAATATAGTTATGTTAATACCCGTACCCGCAATTTTGTGGAGTATTGGGTTCTGTGTTTGGTTTTTTAAATGTTTTTCAAAGGTTTTTTAAAAAAATTATTACATTTTCAAAAGAATTTTTGGTTTTTATTTTGTATCTTGCATTATATTCTGATTTTTTCCCCCAGAGCCATATATATATGTTGCCTGTGTGATGTTGCTCGGTTGAGCCTGGGGAGGATTGATATTTATTGCGTGTGATGTCATATATTTAATTGTTAGCAGAATTCCGTAAGGAATTTCTGTAAAAGGGCTAATATTTTAGGGGAGGTTCTGTCAAATTTTTTTAAAATCTATTATGTTTTCCTAATACTTGAGATTGTGAAATTGTGAACATTTTGTAGGTTCAGTGAAGATTTTGTAGGTGGTACACTTGAAGCTGGATTTTGTAGCTTGAAGATGAAGATTTTGTAGGTTCAGTGAAGATGAAGTTTTTGTAGCTTGAAGCTTGAAGATTTTGTAGGTTCAGTGAAGGCTTGAAGCTTGAAGATTTTGTAGGTGGTACACTTGAAGCTTGAAGATTTTGTAGGTGGTACATTTTGTAGAATTGTGAAATTGTGAACTTTTAAGAGATTGTGAGAATTAGTTTCCTTGATTGTATGTGAGGATGAGTTTCCTGGATTGTATGTGTGAACTTTTAATAGATGACATTACCTCTAATTGAATGACATTTAGTAAACCATCTAATTGACATTACCTCTTGGATGAGTATGCACTTAAAAGTTTTGAATTTCCTCTTGGATTACCCTGTTGGATTTCCTCTTAAAAGTTTAGTGCATACCTTCCTAGAACGAAGTTTAGTATACATTTTAGTATACATTTAGCATACCTTCTTTAGTATACCTTCTTAAAAGTTTAGTGCATACCTTCTTGAAAGTTTCTGGGAAAGTTTAGTATACATTTTAGTGCGTACTCATCGTTTTAAAGACCATCTAATTGAATGACATTACATCTTAAAAGTTTTGTTGTATTTCCCAGAACCTAATATATATTTCCCAGAGTCAAAGGAATAATATTTCATGAGATATTCCATTGAAATTTTTACTAAATATTTTAAAGAAAGTTAAGACGTCGCGATAACATGCCGTATGAAACATTTTAAAGACGTCGTATTAGAAAAACATTTTAAACACCCACCTTTTTTGTTTTAATTTTTTTAGAAATTTATATGCAGTCCCGAATACGTGCCGTAGGCACGTCCCACGGGCAATCCTAGTATATACATATAACTCTATGTTAATGTTTTGAAGAAACGTCGAGAATTGGTTTTTGTGAGATTTCAATTAGATTTAAACTGTTTGATACTGAGATCGAGTCTAAACACTATACTATTCCTATTTAATGGATTTTGATGTTATACTAACATTTGAGCACTTATAAATATGCATATATATTCTTTTACTGATTTTAAAGGAATTTTGTGAAAGATTTACTCTTTTGAGATCTTGATATGTTTTTGATGTGTTTTTTACACTCCTATATGTCATACAAATTATAATTAATCATTTCAGGAAGTTTAATTTTGATTTTACAAGGATTTATGGACGTATCAGTCGAAACATGCACACAAAAAACCTAACCTGGCTGTATAGCAGGTCGTGGTCGACCGCACGGTCGACCATCATTCTATTTTTAAGAATTCCTAAAGGGGCAGTCGACTGCCCTGTTTTTGAACTATTTAGGCAGTCGACCGCACCTGCTATTTTGAGTCGTTTTGCTGAAGTTTCTTTATTTCTTTTAAACGGTTATTTCCTCGATCTTATGGATTATTGCTCTACTGTTTTAGATGATATTTTTACTACAGATTACAATATTTTACAGAGAGTTATATTTTATTTATAATAGAGTTTTAAATGTATTCTTATGACCTTATTAAGTGAGTTATATGTGGTTTCAAAAGAATTGATGTTTTGGTGATATTCTACGACTTAAAAATATGATTTTTTGTTATTTAATGGATTTAATATTTTATTTGAATTCTAGAATTTTATGAGTACATTATATAGATTTGGATTTTTGTTGATTTAAGAATTCTTCACATAATCATTTTGATGAGGGATTCGTGAGTTTTATTGAAAGTTTTTTATTGATGGTTGAGTTATGAGTCCTTAGAGATTGAGTGGGGCCGTAACCACCGACAGTTGAGATTTTGGTTGTTGTTCAATTGAGTTAAGCTCGGTAGGGTACACCAACTCTAAGAGATTCGCAGTCTATTAAACAATTAATTAAATTAACAAGATAAAGACAGACACTAGATGGTGATATGATGAAATGAGTGCAAACGTGAATTATGGACTCTAGGATGATCCAAGGACTGAGATATTCTCCAGTATTCCGGGACGATAGATGTAAGGGCCACAGAGTGATCCATGGAGTGGGATTGATCTCCAGTATTTCGAGCACGAGAGCGATGCTCATGGGATGTTTGTACAATGAGGGTTCCAGGATGGCTTGCGGAGTGAGGCAATCTCCAGTTTTTCGGGACGATGGACATAAGGGCCACAGAATGATCTGCCGAGTGGGATTGGCCTCCAGTATTCCAAGGGCGAGAACCGATACTTGCAGAATATTTTAATCATGTGGTAGTCATCGTAGTAGGATTAGCTGCATAGCGGGGGATTTAACCCTATCAAGTGGAGAACAATAAGGGCTTGCACCGGACCTATGTAGAGTGGATGCATAGAATCCGACAAGTATGCATTAGAGAGTCAGCATATAGCATTGGTGTTTTCTTGACTTGGTTTTATGCATGTGGTTTCCTGTTTTTCTACACTTGACACTTAGTCTAGTTTTACATGATGTTTTCATGTTTTATTTAATGTTATTTCTTATTTCATTTGTACTTGCTGTTGATACATACTGTTTATGACTCTATTTCTTATGTTTTATTTATGTTGCATTTATTTTAATGTCACTCACACCGTTATGGCTGACCCCTGTAGTTTTGGGGTTAGGGTTATCTCTAGCCTCATGTTTGACAGGTAGGAACCTATAACTTGGGATTTGGATGCATGAGATAGAATGATGTTATCGCTTATGTAAATTGTAAAAGAATGTGTTGTAAAAGAAAGAATTTTTAATTCAAGGTGTTTGTTTTTTGCTGTGCTTTGTAAAGAAATCAATGTAATAAAAGTTGAAAAATTTTATCTGTGTTTTGGCTATGTTTACTATTACAATTGAGGTTGATGCTAGGAATTGTGCCACGTATTTCTGAGATATTATATTAGAAATTTGGGGCGCTACACGATGCGCAAGCATCATGTATGCATAGCTCAAAAACCGGAGAATCAGCTCCCTGCCGTGTACCCCACGAATAGGCCTGCTGACCCTCGACGTGCAAATACACAGTACATCCCGTGAATAGTCCTGCCGAACCTCGACATGTGAATGCACCAGAACATTCTATCATAAAATTTATACATTTCTGAAGGAAGGTAGGCGATCCTTTTATTCGGAAACTTGTTTAGTGGATCGGAATAGGCCTGCTGACTCTCGATACGCGAACATACCAACTGTCCTCTCGGGACACAACAACACATAGTCCTATAACGCATCCGTTGGACTAACCCCTAGAGCATATACTTATGTTTCCCAAGTTCTATCACATCTCCACTAGTGCCTGTCCTTAGGTTGATTATTATTAATTAAAACACAATTCCCCCCTCTCTGGAGTTGGTGTATCCTACCAGACTTAATTCCACCAAAATAACCCTAAGGACCCAACTGGCCAAAATCCACAAAATCTCATCTGCCGGTTTACAGGAATCCCACTCAACACCTAGAGACACAAATCGAATATCAACACAAAATCTTTCATTAAAACTCTTAATTCAATCACCAAATCGTTTATATCAAGAAAACTTCTTAAAATCAACCAATCCAATTTATCTGAATACATCACAAATTTCTTGAAACAAAATTTGAGATTTAACCTCTTAAACAACTGAGTTTCACATTTGGAAGTCATGGAAAAAATCACAATACATCAATCCTTTGAAAACCGTATATAATTCACTTTCTAAAGTTATAGAAATACCAATTGAATTCCATTATTGATCAAAATGTAGCTCTCTGTAAAATACAATAATCTGTAGTAAAAACTTCATTTAAAATAGTTAATCAATAATCCATAAGTTCGAAGAAATAGTCTTTTAAGAAAAATAGCGAGAACTTAACAAAATAGCCAAAAACAATGATGTCGGTTGACCTGCAAAAGTCACAGTCGACCGACATGCCAAAATCCAAAATCCCAAACAATGACAGTTGACCTTCATTTTAGTTCAAAATCGGGACAGTCGGTCGATATGTCAAAAATAGCCACTTTAAAATTCGTCCACTTTCAATCTGATACATGGTTTAAATTCTTTCAAAGCATGAATTTGTAAAATAGAAATCCTGAGATGATCAAATACAACTTGTCTAATATACTGTAGTTTATAAATCAAATCAAACTCTCATCAAATTCATAAAAGAGCAATTTTCACTAAAAACTCTTCAAATCAGGAATATGTAGATGTATGTGTATATATGTACATATATGTATTCGTAAAATCATCAAAATTCATTGTATATGAGTAGTATGGTGTTCAATTCAATCTCAGTATCAATATAAATCAAGATCTAATCGAAACTTCACAAAACACAAAAATCCAAGTTCAGCTATGCACCATTAGACCTGAAGTCAATTATTCAACTTCAACCTTCAAAGCTTGATCTTTTGATTTCAAAAACCCCTTCACAACTTTATTAAACCCACCTACAACTATTTACATTAGTTTTCCCATGATTATAAGCATCCTCCACAATCGTTTGTCAAGTTTTACTCATCAAAACTCCCAAACAAATTATATATATAAACTCAACAGTTATGTACTCATCTTTATCAATCTATATCCCTTACATGTCATACAAACTCAATATACCCAATCAAATCAGTAATAATATGAAAGAAAACAACATACCCATGATTCTTATTAAGTTCTTAATAATCTCAAGTCATTTATATAGAATTGTATTCATCAATTGCATAGTCTTCATGAAAAGTTCTATTTTTATTCATCCATCCATCGATAATTTCATTATATCATCATACCATCATCTATCATGCATTCTAATAGACAAATCATCACATACAACATGCATAGAACAATAAGAAAATAAACATATGTCACTCACCTTAATGAAGAAATCAACTAAATTAATAAAGAATAAGAAAAGTCATTCCTTTCGCAAAAATCCAAGATCCTTGCTTCGAACTCCAAGAAAACCAATAGTAAAATAATATTTTATTTTTGCAGAGAAGGGGGACGGCTGTAGTGGCCATAATATAGGCTGAAGTCTGAGTTCATTAGGGCATTGAGAAGATTTTACAAAATATTCCTTTAGAATACATCTTTACATATATAGATCTTTATACTAGGAAATCAGATTAACCAATTTAATTGGGATTAAAAATCAAAAGTAACTCTCCAAATCTGGCCGGCATCCATATCTAATCAGCAAAATAAATTTTGTAATTTTTTGCCTCCAAGTGGCAATTTTGCTAAAAAAACCCTTCTTTAACAAATTAGCAAAATAAACCAAATCTATTAGAATAAAATTTAAAATCTTTACCTCTAAGTTGGTTAGCCATCACGCTCAGCCCAGGAAACCAAAAATCTGGAGTTTTTACTGCAAGTGGTAATTTTGCACAAAAGCCCATCTTTTTATAATATTCGTAAACACGTCATAAAATATTCGTAAAAATTCAGAAAATTTAGAATTATTATCTAATAATGAATATTAGATTTTCCAAATAAAATTTATGACTTTTAGTTCTGAAGAAAATATTTGTAAAAGGTCCCACTTAAATTTCATATTTGCAAAAATACCATATTTGTTTAAATCTTTACCAAATCAACTCTAAATAAATTGTATCTTCAATGATGACCATGGCCAGCCCAAAAGCAGCAAAAAAATGAATTTTTATTATTTGTTTGAGATCCAATCGGTTTTTTATACATAAAAACCTCTCTTTCGAAGTATTTATAAAAAATAGGTTTTTTATTCAGAAAAATCCCAAAAATTTAGGATATAATTAATTATAAATAGAAGAATTTATTCAGAAATTTAAAAGTAGATATTTGCACCCAAAAATTATTTGCATGTGTAAAATTGACAAATTCGTAAAATAGTCAAATTAATTTAAATAAATCTGAAAAATTAAAATATCATAAATAAATCAGAAAAATAAATTATTAACCATAAAATTTTAAGAATTCAAAATTTCCTAACTTTACACGTGTGTTGCACGTGCAAAATTACAATTTCAAGAAAATAGTCAAAATAGTAAATTTTACTGATTTAATATTGCAAAATAAATCATTTTATTTTGCGGGGTGTTACATAGGGGCCTGTAAATATTGCTTCTGTTATGTAGGAGGGACAAATCCTATTTAATTAAGTCACTCACATCCCTCCGCATGATTTGTAGTATATCTAGTAATCGACTTTATAATCACCTTATTACGGGGAACGTTTGACGACATTAAAACAAATAATCTCTCATGTAGGGAACCGTAGTGACTTCAAGTCAAAGGACTACGTACACCATAGTCACTGTGAGAACCGCTTATGACACTCACGTAACAATTCATGCAGCGTTCTCATGGTGGGTCAGTCTAGTACATTATTACTCTAATATATACCCATGTAAAGACCTGATATCTCATATCCATGAACCGTGAGATATGGTCATCAGTCTATGCACATACTAGTCTCTATGTATTATTGTTGTCCTAATTTACAAAATAACTTGACTAGAGACATTTGTAATACCCTGATTTTTCAATTAATGAGAAATTATTTATTTTGCACGTGTTGTGCACGTGCAATATTTTGTTGGATTATTTTATCATGATGTGTATATTTAAATATAATTTTCTCCAATTATTTTAGTACAAAAAGCCTTCTTTAAAAGCCTTCTTTGATTTAACTAAAAAGCCTTTCTTAAAAAGCCCAAAAGCATTTTTATTTTAATTATTTTTATAAAATTATTTTGGCCCAAAAAGAAAGCCCATGAATTAAGTTATTTTTAATTAAACTTGTCATGTAGAAGACTTTTTTTAAACAAAATTATTTTTATACAATTTTTGAATGTACAAAATTTGGCCTACTTGCATGCACGTGCACTACACGTACACGTGCATTGCACACTCTATTTTTGGGCCGGTAGCATTCTTCTTTGGAGGGAAATTGAATTTTTGGTGTGGAGAACATGGGGGTAGTTTCAAGGAGGTGGGTAGTTTTCCTAACTCCTACTTGGATCTAAGCCTTTCATTTTGCAACCACCAAGATGATCTTAGCCCTCCATTCCCCTCATTTTTTGGTATAAATACCCCCCTTCTCATGGCTAATTTTTCATATGCAAAGTGTAATTTCTAAAGCTAATAGTATTATAATTGTGAGTTATAAAAGATAAGAGAGTGTGTGGTTCCTTGGGTTGCTTGGAGCATTTCGGTCAAGGGCTTGGGGGAGCTTTCGGTTGGATTGGAGAAGCATTCGGCTAGGCTTGGGAGCTTGGAGTGGTGCACTCTTTGGCTAGGAGGAGGTGTTCTCATCTACTAGGACTTATTGCTTTTGTGTTCTCTCCATTAAGGTGGGTAAAACAATTCATGTTTCTAATATAGGATTCATGTTAGTTATATTGACAACACTATACATGGAAAATACTAATAAGAGTCCACTCTAATTAAAAAGTTAGTATGTGAATGGTTTAGAATGATGTGATAAATTGTGTATGTGAAATGCTAGTATGAAATTAAACTATATGAAGCACTTTCTAGGATTGTTAGTTAATTGAATAATGATGCGATATGATTAGTATGATGTGTGAAAATCTTCATTAATTGCTTGTAAATTGTGTGGTTGAAACATGACAATTGATTGAGATATTGACACTATGGAATTTGAATAAGAAAGTATATTGAATGCTTGAGTTATGAAGTGGCATAAATAAACCAAAGAATTGCTTGTTGTCATCAAATTAAAAATGTACCAAACCTAGTAATTTTTGAGTTTCACCTATTCATGTGTCACATGAATTCTTGTGCTAATATGAGTATGGGAAAATCCAAAAGTTGTAGGTGGTGTGAATATAGATGAATAAACAGTAATTATCATGGAAAATTTGGGGATGAAAGAGAGATTAGAAGATCAATCGAAGCTTTTTTCAATGTCGAAAATAAAAGTTATTATAGTTTTAATAAACAAATTATTAAATTGGGTGGAGAAAAATTATGTTTTTAGTACAAAATTTATTTTTATACTTGCTGTATGAAGATTAAATAAAGAAGAATAAATCTGGAATTTTTCTGTAGTTTGTATAAAGGCAATTTGAACCTAATCGATTTGAACATCGAGTTGTTTTCTAAAACAGTACGAATATGAAACAAATGGACTTAAACCCAGTGTTGTGACAACCTGAGCCAGTGGCTCAGGCGGTCGGTGACTGTGTTCGGTTTCCCTGAGCGGCATGGTTCGAAACCCGGCCTCACCATCTTTTATCCCAACTGTATATATATGAATATGAGACTGCGAAATGACAGCACCTATACCTAATTCGCCTTCTTCTAATCGCTAGCACAAGGTTGGCCTGATGGCGGGTGCTCTGGCCTTCTTCTCTACTGTGCTGGGTTCGAATCCTTCCTTTAGCACTTAGGGAAAAATATTTTTTTTGTGAGATTTTGATGTCCAAAAAATATGAGAAAAATATGATAATTTTCATAAAAATACAAGGAATTTTATGGGATTGAGTTGGGTATTATTTGAAGAAAATATAATGTAGTTTATGAACAAATAGTATAATTAAAGCTATGGTTCTAAGACACTTTTATGGAAATTTTCACCTTATAAAGATATATTGAATGGGTTTATTAAGAAGTAATTGACACAAAGAATTTTGTGGTGTGACTTGATGTTATTAATTCTCACTTGAGAATATTGTGTAAAATGTGAAGTATGAGTGTGTAATTATAAAGTGCATGAGTCCATTGTATGATTATGGAATTTAGAAATCATGTTGATGAAATTGTTGGCCATGAATATGAATTTTTATGAGTTATAAGTTTTCACTATGGACTTGTGAACAAAGAGTAATCATGAATAAGAAAGAATATGAAATTGTGACATGGAAGAAGTTATGACTTAAAGATTGTGAAATGAAATTTGAAATAGAGTAGCTAAGTCTCCCCGGCATTGAGAAATAAGAATTGAATTGAGATTAGACCAAGGTTGGTCATGTTGAAATAAATGAATAAGTCCGGTTGATGGAGAGGCTAACTCTAGTGATTATTTTGTTCATGATTTTTAAATAAAACTAAGGACTAGTACATAGTGGAGATGTGATGAAAGTAGAAGAAAAACATGAGTATGAGGGCCAACGGATAGCGGTGTGAGAGCGATTCACAGGTTGCCTGCTTGATGCGTCAAGACAGTGCGTGGGCGCTACTCCGGAATTATCGTCCCGGTGGCGACGCTCGTGGGATGTTCGAGTGGCTATGGGTGGTGCCATTGTTCCATGGCGGAGGCTGAATTGTCCATAGGTTGCCTGCTCGATGCATCGTGTCAGTGCGTGGGATTCCCCTCCAGGCTGCCTGGACATGGGATCATAGATCATAGGACATCTAAGACACTACCGTAGTTACAGTAGTAGTTTAAGACATAACGGGGGATTGAACCCTATCAAGATGAAGAACGAATAAGGGCTTGCCCTCGGACCTATGTAGTATGGGATGCATAGAATCCGAACAAGTGTGCATTAGTGTCATGTAACATAATTAACTGCATTAAGGACTAAGTGCACAATCACAACACGACATCAATAGGGTAGTCCCTTTAGTTTGAATGTGACAAGTTTGTGTTTGCTAAATATGAAATGTTAAGTTATACTATTTCCGGCAAGCGAGGACGGCCGTGTATAATGATCGTCGGTTGAATAAACTGACGTACCCACAGTCTAACATGCAGGTAAATGTTATGCTAAAGAATCAAAGAGGATTTGGATGCTTAAAGATTTTATCAAGCTGTTGTACTTGTATTTAATTGTTGTATTTTACTTTCGCTGTGCAAAAGAAAGATGTATTTTGATGTAATCTCTGATGTATGATGAAAAGTTTTAATTTCCCTGTAAAAGTGTACTAAGAAAGTGAAAAGATCCTGTAGAACATCTCGAATTCAGTGTATTTGGGATTCGGGGCGTTACAACATTAAAGAATATTGTTCTGATTACAACTAATGGGATCTCACAATCAAGTCATGCACTTGATGTCCCATGGTATTGAACCTACTATTCTAAAGACTTTATTACGTTTATTTAATAACAATAAATAACACAATAAATAACATACTTCATATATGAAATAAATGCCATAACATAATGTAAACTAGTAATGTAAATACCCAACTGGCCTCTAGGGCATGCACCAATAGATCTCCCATCTTTCTAACCGGCTCAGGACTGGACCGGTCGCGAACCAGCCCGTCCTGGACTTGGACGCTACAGCAGTGGGCCAGCTTGGCCTTGGCCCGGACCAGTTGCCATTAGAACTGTCACATTTACCCGAGACCCGGAACCGATCCGGACCCGATATTGGACAGGAACCGACACGATTCTAGATGGGTAGGATTATGGTTCGATGATTGTAGACACAATCGGACCTGGCCCGATCCGGACCTGACCCATAAACTGGTTAGTAGACCAATAACTTCATTTTAAATATATTAGAACAAGATAATTGTATGTGTTAATTTTTTTTATAAACTTTTTTGATAGGAAATAAAGCTAAATATGTTCATATAACTTAATAAAGTGTATGCAATCTTTTCTTTTACTCCCAATTTGCATCTCATAATCTATATTTTATAAAATCAACTTACTTATATTCATTTACATATTAATTAATTTTTACTTCACTTTCAGTATGTAGCTAATTCATGTGATACTTTAAAGAAAAAAAAATGTTAGGAATTTGAATATTGAAAACTTTTGTAAACATTGAAAAAATTTATTATCATATATTATTAGACCAGTTGGGTATCCAGGAACCGATTGGACCCGAACCGGATCCAGAAAAATTAAATAGACCTGGATCCGGACCCATTGCCATAAGGCAAAGATCCGGATATCTCACTACCCGACCCGACCCAAAGCTAATGCCAGTTGCCACCCCTACAGCTCATCTTTTAAAACCCCTAACTCCACCGATGTGGGACTTAGCAACCGTAGTGGTCTTCTTAGCCTACAAAAGCCCATGATCTATTGGGCCATCCAATAGCCCAAATTCCAAACCCCAGGAAAATTCCCACAGTTTTTTCTCACTCCTTTGCACTCGGGCACTTGGCCCTAATTACACTCCTTTGCACTCGGGCATGACCTTTAAAAATACCGCCGGGGGCTCTGCTGTTCCCATCTTCTTAGAGGTAGTGGGCATCATTCGCACTAATTTAATTCTAATAAATTTGAAAAAGTTTAGAAAAAATTATAAAGGTTAACCCTAGAAATCGTGCTCTGATCACTTATAGAAATGAGGTCTCAAGGAGCCAGGCTCGCCCTTCTCTTCGCCCTTCGTTCTTTTGCTTCCAACTTCTTCTTCGAATCGCCTCTCGCTATTGTCAGTTCTTGAATCTTGTAACTGTTTGTTCGAATTCTTGATATTTTTTTATATTCAGAAAATGTGTTTGTTTTTTGTAGTTGGAAGGATCGTCCCGGCAGATTTGCACTTCTAGGGTTTTCTGGGTCAAGAATCGGATAAAGGTATGATCCTCTTGATAGTACTGAATTAAACATTTTGCTGGTTGCAATTCATATGCTGACTATTGATTTGTGTAGGGAATTATTGGAAGAGTCGGGTTCTGTTGCTGCTAATTTTGGCGTGGGAGCAAACATATGATTTGTGAATTATTCTAGATACAATAAAAGCAAACCTATTGACTTCTTGCCAGCGTTGACTGTTTCTCGACCCTTCCGCTGCCATGTAAAAAGTTCGAAACAACGGTGATCCCGGTAACAAACCATGCGACGCTCAAGTCAGTAATCAAGAATATTATGAAAGAGCATTTGTGGAAAAAAATACTGATTATTTGTTTATGGTGGGGGTAGAGGGGAGACAGTTTAGAGATAATCATTTATCTCTATATCCCGATATTTTTTGGATAAGAAAGAGAGTTTAAATCATTTCATGACAAGAGATTTAGTTTAACCAGTCTCTTAGAGATAATCATGAATTCGATCACTCTCTCACTAACCTGGGTTTGTTCACAATGAGTTGTCGCCCAAATCCAGTACGACATACCCATTTTTGAGCTATTGGGCTTGGAAAAGGCCCAGTTTTCCATTTTCGGACCCATTTGTATATGACATTACTATTTTACCCCTGAGATCTTTGCGATTCGTGTTCGATTTGAATAGTCTCGATTTGGTTATATTTTTAGCCATATCACAAGCACTCCACTCCCGAAGATTGAGTTTTACAGCCTTTGAGGAGTAGTTTACCCGTTTTTAGTGGCTTATAGTATCTATTGGCATTCTTGGGGATGTTTTTAGAGCTCGTTCGGAGTGTAACAGTGCTCTCCTGGGTTTGGGAGAAGCTCAAAATTATCCTTGGAATTTTCTGGAATTTTTGTGATTTTTCCAGAATTTTCTGGATTTCCCCCCAGTTTTTACACGTTTTTTTCGAAATTGTTATTCAATTTCTGAGATTAAATAAATAATTTTCAAATTTTTTAATTAATTATACTAAATTTTAAAAATATTTTTTTCAGAATTTAAAAATATTTCACGAATTTAATAATTATTTTTAGAATTTTAATTTAATATTTTTGATTTTTAATTAATTTTTTGGAATTTTTTAAATAAGAAATTCAAATTAACAATTAAATAAAAAATTCATTAAATTACCAGATGATGTGGCAAAATCTGGGCTGTCGATCACGATCGGCTTGGAGATCTGGAAGATCGAACGGTTAGGATAGGCGAGGACGACACGTGTCTTTTGACCATTGACCGTTGACCATTGACCATTTTTTCGTGATTTCGTGTTCGGGGGGGTGTTTGCTCGGGGTACGCCATCGAAGAGCTAGGTTGGCTCAGCAGTGTGACACATGTCCTCTTTGACCGTTGACCATTGACCGATCAACGACTTTTGCGTAATTTTGCGTTCGGGGACGTGTTTGCTCCAAGCACGCTATCGAAGAGCTAGGGTAGTTCGACGGAGTAACACGTGTCCCCTTTGACCGTTGACCAGTCAACGACTTTTCCGTGATTTCGCGTTCGGGGACGCATTTGCTCGGAGTACACTGCCGAAGAGCAAGGGTGGCTCGGCAGAGTAACATGTGTCCCCTTTGACCGTTGACCGTTGACCGGTCAACGAATTTTGCATGATTTTATGTTCGGGGACGTGTTTACGTGGAGCACACCATCGAAGAGCTAGGGTGGCTTGACATAGTAACACGTGTCCCCTTGGACCGTTGACCGTTGACCAGTCAACGGCTTTTCCGTGATTTTGCGTTTGGGGACGCGTTTGCTCGGAGTACGTCACCGAAGAGCTAGGGTGGCTCGACAGAGTAACACGTGTCCCCTTTGATCGTTGACCGGTCAACAGCTTTTGGTGCTGCATGAGATTCCTGCCTTTTCAAGTTTTGTCGCTTAGTATTCACGACGGTTTGGTCTTTTGGGCTTTCCAGTGGTTTTTGGAGGGCCAAATGTCTCAGAAACCCAGATGACACCCTCCTTCTCTATAAGAATTCACCCCCCTCATTTCCCCATTATCTTCTCTGTCTCTCGAAAATTATCTTTCTCTCTTGGGTGGTTTTGCTAGCGGACGCGACCAGGAGTTTGATTTTTCGGCGAACTATTCCAAACGTAGCAGTCACATCAAGGTAAATATATATATTTCTCTTATATATTTCATCAAAAGATGTCTAGGGTTTCCTCGGGGGATGAGACCTCCACTTCGGACCATGAAGGGGATCGACAATTGATCCTTCCCCTGACAGTGGATAAGGGGAAGAGGGTGGTAGGGTCGGTCGTTGTCGAGAAGGTAGTAGAGAAGGAGAGGGAAGTGGGGGAGTTAGGTAGGCTTCACTGCCCCTTGACGAGCCTCAGCGGAGTTCGATATTATTTGGACGACCTTCTTTCTAGAGTGGTATATGGAATGGCGCCTTCGTATAAGGAGAATAGACCTTGGGAGCACTCCGAAGTCGACAACACCATCAGTACTTTCGGAGAGGGACTTGTTCTGCATCCGAGAGTGCTTCATGATACCAAGGGAGTTCGACCTTCTCCTTTCAGGCCCGGGTGTTAGAGCCTGTTCACTGACCACCCCCGACTCGTGCTTTTTTTTCCGTTCGATGCATTCTACGTCGGCCGTTGTTTTCCGCTTCTGCTGTTTGTGACCGAGGTACTGAAGTGGTACTCTCTGAGTCCGATCCAGTATATGCCGAACATGTGGAGGCATGTCAATGGCTTCATTCTTCAATGTCAGGCGGTAGGAGTCGAGCCTCAACTTAGTGTTCTCTGAAGACTACATAATCCATCGAAAGAGCAAGACGGAGTATAGGTACTATCTGTCGCCGCATCGGGGAGTGAAGCTGATCGATAACCCCGAATCCATCAGTTTTGGAGGGGAAATACTTTCTTATAGCGGATCGTGGGAGATTCCCACGAGGTGGAGAGAAGAGGTGCCGAAGTGGGCAATGGTCGAGTCGGTTTTGAGCTCGGAGGAGGATAAGATTGTTTTGAAACTTCTGAGTCGACATCCTCTGTGTTGGAAAGATGTAACTGAGGAGGTCCTCTTCTATGGGGGTCTCAGTCCGATCGACCCTAGTATGCATCTTTTATTTCTCTCCGTTTTTTTTGTAGACTTATATATCTTCTTATGCTAATTCCTTCGAGTCTCACTTTGGAGAAGCAGCGAACATGGACTTCAAGTCGATGGTGTCCCAGCATGGGGGTCTAAGTAGCTAGGCTCCCGATGGGAAGAAGAGGAAGAGGACTGTCGCAGGACCCCCACCTGCTAAAGCTACTCGGGGTTCGGTGCCCACCCCTCTGGTGGTTAACTTGGAGTCTCCACCTTCCTCTTCTCCTGCCCCGTCTGCTGGGGAGTTCAACCTAGGTGCCACTCTGGCTCTGGATGCTCTGCCTCTTACTACAACGGCAGAATCGATTCTCACCGAGGAGCACAAGAAGCTCTTCGTCCCCAACTGGCGTGTGATGAAACACGACATGTTCCTCGGGGATTCCACCATCTATATGCAGGCGGTGCAGCACTTGGCGACTTCGTAGGATCGAGCTGCCATGAAGGTAGAGTCGGTTGGTGACGATGTCTTGGAGATAGCCAGGGCCAACATGTCGGTAAGTTTTGTCTTGATTTTCTGCCGATTAATAGATCACTTGCCACTTCATAACTTAGAATTTTTCTTTTGCTTTTGTAACTTAGATTTTTTTGTCATTGTAACTTAGAATTTTTTTGTCTTTGTAGACCACTTGCCACTTTAGCCACCTACTGAAGCAGTTCAGGGAGTAAGAGAAAGAGCTCAAGATGGCGAGCGACAGGGACCGGTCGGAGCGAGCAAAGACCTCCAAGGCGTATGAGGAGGCGAAGCGCCAATCGGAGACCCAAGCGACTCAGATCAGCGTGCTGGAGTCTGCGTTGGCGAAGGCAAATGAGCAAATTGCCTTGGAGAAGGAGAGGGCGGACCGAGAGAAAAAGCTCGCCGCGAAGGCGATAGAGGCTGTTGCCAAGGAGAAGGAGGAGGCGGTGGAGGCGGCAAGAGGCAAAGCAAAGGGGCACCTGTGCTCAAACATGGAGCAGTCGTACGCGAGGGCGCTTAAACACGTAAATGTGCGCATCCCCAAGTTCGATTGCTCGGGGTATTCTCTATATGACCCCGTCGATGGAGAAGAGAGGTGGGTAGCGAGGAGGAAGAGGAGGAGGAGAATGTAGTAGCGGACCCCCAGTCTGCTATAGTAGTGGTGCCGGACGCGATTGAGGGGAGCGGTCACGAGCCCATCGCCCCTGTAAACCAGTCTACCGAGGTGGACCCCTGACTTCTTTTGTAACTAGCTATTTTTTTTGTTTGTTTTCAACTGCTTTTGTATGATGCTTAATAGCGGATTGACCACCGCTTTTGTATATTTACTTTAGCAATGAAAAATTCTTTTGGGCGTTCACATCATGTATGTCACGGAAGTTTTGGTCTCTCTTTTTTTCAGAAAAAAATGTTATCTTGTGCCTTTCACACTTTTATTTAGAGTTATCTTGTAGCTTTCACACTTTCATTTAAAGTGATTTTGTAGCTTCCACACTTTCATTTAGAGTGATTTACGCCTCTTTCTTGGGTTGGCAGGTCCTTATTTACCCTGTGCATGTTTCTCAGGACAACGGGACGTCACAACTTCTTACCAAGCTCTGTATTATTGAGTTAGGGCTTTCTCAGTCTCCAGAAAGACTTTTGAAAGTTGAAGCGGAGCTCATCCACTTGAGACGAGTGTTACCCCGTCGAGATATAGCAGCGCGGCGCAATAATGAGGTCTCGCGAGAGGTACCTCCTGTTGGTGTAGAAGATGATCCTTCGGGGGGGGGAAACTACTGGAGCGTCTTCACGGGTTAAACTCCTTCGTCGCTCCTTACTTTCGGCTACCACTGAGCGAGATGGGTTGAAGAACGTGGTGCTCGAGAGGAGCATGGAGGTCGCCCATTTTAGGAGGATAATTCTTGATTTTTCGCAGGGAGTGTGCCTCGTTTGAAGTTCAAGGTGAAGGACGATTCTCTCAAAGAGAGAATAGTTGAGCTAGAGATAGAAGTTCACCGATTGAAGAGGCTTCTTGATGGTGGCAATGCGAGGACCATGTCATGCTCGCGATAAGAGCGCGACCAAGGAAGATCATTTCATGAGTTGGCTCTTCCTTTGCCCGAAGTCCAGCGAATCTCAGCGGACGCTCAGAGCGGAGTAGTTGGTTCATCTAGCAGGGCATTGGTTGGAGGGGTCGCTAGAACAGTGGTCCCCGAGGGTATGTCCTGGCATGCTGGTCAAGAGATCTCTTCAGAAGGGTCGAGAGAACGGCATAGCGCTCGTCGGCAGCGCGTATCTCTCAACAGGAGCGTCCCTCTTCCCATATAGATTTAGGGAGATTCTTGTGAATTTGTAGGAGCTTGTGTCTCAATAAAACTTGGAATCCAGATTTTTGTTATAAAATAAGATCTTCTCAGCACTTAAGTAATGTTTTGTTGGTTGTGCCTTTCTGATCTTGTAATTGGTTTCTTTTTGAAGTAAAAATCTGCCAAGTATTTGAATGTTACTTTCTCTGGGTTAGATTACAGGAATGTCGTGAGTTTCGTTTAGGAGTTTTCAATAGTTGTGGGAGTAATTCCGAATGGCGAGCCACTTCGTACTTGCTCATTCGCAAGTGGCTGAAGTAGCGTGCAAACCAAGTATTCGACGCCGAACTTGTCATTTAAGAGTTTTCAAAAGTTGTGGGAGAAATTCCGAATGGCGAGCTACTTCGCACTTGCTCGTTTGCTAGTGACTAAAGCAGCATCGAACCAAGTGTTGGACTCTGAACTTATCATTTATGAGTTTTTAATAGCTGTGGGAGCAATTTCGAATGGCGAGCTACTTTGCACTTGCTCATTTGCAAGTGGCTAAAGTGGCATCAAACCAAGTGTTGGACTCCGAACTTGTCGTTTGAGAGTTTTGTAATTAGTGCGTACGCTTTAAGGTAAAACAATCAGTTTTTGACAATAGTTTTTCGGAAAAATAAAGTATGTGTTTATAAAGGAGAAAACTAAGTGGCTGCTTCTAAGTTGCGAGCCTTTATTACATGGCAGTGAATAGAAAAACAACAGAAATAGAAAAGAAAAAAAAAGGAATTTAGCTCTGTTGGAATTTTATCAAATGCTCTGCATTCCAAGTTCTTGGCACTTTCTACCCCCCCGGATATTCAAGTTGATACGCTCTAGGACGGACAACTCTGGAGATCCTGTACGGTCCCTCCCAATTTGTTGATAGTTTTCCTTTCTTGCTAGGGAAGGAGATCACTAACTTTCTAAGGACCATGTCTCCTTTTTTAAGATTTGTGGGGCGGACCTTCTTGTTGTAGGACTGCTCGACCCTGCGCTGGTAGATCTATTGGCGGATGGATGCACTTTCTCAGATTTTGCCAATAAGGTCGAGATTGCCCAGGAGATGTTGTAATTTCGTTCTTCACTGAAGGCTAATAAGCGGGGAGACGGGTAGGCCAACTTCGAGTGGGATTACGGCTTCTGAGCCATATGTCAAGTTAAACAGAGATTCTCCTGTTGGGCTCCGTTTAGTGGTGTGGTACCTCTAAAGCACATTGGAAAGTTGTTCAACCTACAACCCTTTTTAGATTTGTCGAGTCTTTTCTTTAGGTTAGTGAGAATTTGCCGGTTGGCGTTCTCTGCCTAACCATTGGATTGCGAGTGGGATATTGAGGAGAATTGCTGTTGGATGCCGAGATCCACACAGAAGTTGCGGAAGATCGCCCTTATGAATTGAGTCCCGTTGTCAGTCACTAGGATTCGAGGGATGCCGAATGGGTAGACAATGTTTTTCTAGAAGAACTGCTAGACCCTGTTCTCCGTAATTGTTGCTAAGGGCTTGGCTTCAATCCATTTTGAGAAGTAATCGATCGCAACAAGGAATTTCTTCTGACCAGGCGCTGGAGGAAAAGACCCAAGCAAGTCCATTCCCTACATAGCAAAGGGGATCAGATTCAATAAGAAAGATAGCTCCGCTTGAGGCATATGCTGAATGGATGAGAACCTTTGACAGGGAGCGCACTGGAGAATGCTATTCGGCGTCGCTAAGGAGCATGGGCCAGAAGTAACCATGATTCAGGATTTTGCGAGCAGGGAACCTTGCTCCCATATGGGTGCCACTGACTCCTTCATGAACCTCACTTAGGGCGTACTGGGCCTTCTCGGGAGAGAGACACCGTAAGTAGGGTATGCCGTCTACCTGAGTGTAGGAGCGCTTGTACATAACTCCCTCGATGAGCGTATATTGAATTCCTCATTGTTTGATGCTTCCTTCCTCAATGCTAGGCCTTAAAAGAACTTCGATCAAAACAGTGCGCTCAAGCCCTTGGAGAGAAGAGGAAGCCAACTTTGATAGGGCATCTGCCTGCCCATTTTCTTCGCGGGGGATTCGTATGACTTCTGCTTCTTGGAAGGTGGCTAGCAGCTCTTTGACCTTAGCCAAATACTTGATCATGCGGTCATATCTAGCCCCATACTCTCCCGAAACTTGGTTTATCACCAGTTGGGATTCGCTAAATACCTTGACGCATTGAGCGCCAGTCTTGCGGGCCAGGAATAGACCGATGATCAGTGCTTCTTACTCTGCCTCATTGTTTGATGCTCGAAAGTTGATGCAAAGCGAATACTGGAGAACGAAGTCATCTGGACCGGTTAGGATGACCCCTGCTCTGCTTCCTTCAGCGCATGAGGATCCATCGACATAAATGCTCCAGAACGGTGGTTCCTTGCCTTCCTTGCAAGGGTCGGGGATAATGCTTTCCACTATAATTTATGCTAGGGCTTGAGCCTTAATAGCGGTCCTTGGCTGATAGCTGATATCGTGTTGGCTCAGCTCGCTGGACCAGTTCATGAGGCACCCCGGACTTTCAGGATTGTGCAACACTTGCTTGAGGGGTTGGTCGGTAAGAACGGCCATCGAGTGGGCTAGGAAAGACGGACGGAGTTTTCGAGCAACCATGACCAGTGTGTAGGCCATCTTTTCTATCTTTGAATAGCAGAGTTTGGCATCCCGGAGGACCTTACTCACATAATAGATTGTCCTCTGGGCTTTGTCTTCTTCCCTCACTAGGACGGCACTGAGGGTTTATTCTGATGTGGCGAGGTAAAGGTATAGAATTTCCCTAGGCTTAGGCTTACTCAGGAGCAGGGGGTTTACCAGATATGCTTTGAGTTGGTCAGAGGATTCCTGCTGTGATTGTCCCTACTCAAAGCCTTTCATTCCTATTAGGGCCTTGAAAAATGGGAGACACTTCTCCCCTGACTTGGAGAGGAAGCGCACTATGGCGGCGAGGCGCCCTGTGAGCCTTTGTACTTCCTTAACACTGGAGGGGAGAGCCATATTCAATATGGCTTGGATCTTCTCTGGGTTGGCTTCTATGCCCCTCTGGCTAACCATAAATCATAGGAATTTGCCGAGACGATATCTCGAAGGCACATTTAGACGGGTTGAACGTTAGAGAAACCCCAAGCCAAAAAGCGCAAAATGTATTTGGAGCTATCAAGGATCGTGTCACTATCACACGATGAACAAGTTCTTTATGATAAATTGTGAGCTAAATTGTTTCCGAACTAAAATTGTAGTTTATTTTTCAATGTAATTTAATTCAAGGATAAATTTTACTCCCGTGCAGCACAAGAGAAAGCCCGTGCAGCGTTAGAGAAACCCCAAGCCAAAAAGCGCAAAATGTATTTGGAGCTATCAAGGATCGTGTCACTATCACACGATGAACAAGTTCTTTATGATAAATTGTGAGCTAAATTGTTTCCGAACTAAAATTTTGGTTTATTTTTCAATGTAATTTAATTCAAGGATAAATTTTACTTAACCCTACTGTACTCTACTCCCTTAGTACTTTACCCTACCCATCTTTTTTGGCATTAAACCCTACCGCCATCGGCTTTTTTGGTGTTTTGGCATATTCCATCTGTTTTGAGAAGTTTTTTGGAGCATGTGCCGCGGTTTCAATTTTCAATGACCAAATTACCTTATTTATAATTATTATTATTTATTGGGATATAATAAGAAAATAAATACCATAATTTGATTGAATTGATGGATTTTAGGGAGGATAAAGAGAGGGTGGTGGTGGTTGGTCAGAAGTTGGAGGGGGGGGGGGGGGTTAAGGATTCGAGGGAGGTGGTGGTATTGATGGTTGTATGAATTTAAAGAAAGAGAAGAAGGTGAGGGAGGAGAAGGGGGTGAGATTTAATGGAGGTGAGGTAGGTGGTGGTGGTGGTTGGTCGGAGGTGGGGGGAGGTGAGGGATTTGAAGGAAGGGGTGCTGGTGGTTAGTCGGATTTGGGTGGGAGGTGAGGAATTTGTAGGATTTGAAAATTTTAATGGAGAGAGGTAGGTGGTCGTGGTGGTTGGTCAGATTTGGGTATGAGGTGAGGGATTCGAGGGAGGAGGATGTCAGTGGTGGATAAGGAGGAGGGATCAGTGGCGGCGGCGGCGGTGGTGGTTGGAGTGAATATTAGTAAAGTAATGATGTAATTAAAATTAAAATTAATCTAATTACAAAATTAAAATTAATAATGAGAATAAAATTAAAATTAATCTAATTTTGAAATTAAAACTAATAATGGGATTAAAATTAAAATTAATCTATAGAATTAAAATTAAAGACGAGATTAAAATTTAAATTAACTAATCATGTGATTAAAATTAATGAAGATGAATGAAGGAGAAAAATAAGAAGAAGATGATGGACGGTGATGGTGGACATGGTAATTTAGTAATTAATCTTAATCGGTAAGGGGTATTTTAGATATTTTACACAAATTAACGTCGTCATAACGAAGTAGGCCAGAATGCCAAAAAAACTGATGATGGTAGGGTTTAATTCCAAAAAAAAGTTGGCTAGGGTAAAGTGCCAAAGGAGTAAAGTAGGGTTAAGTGAAATTTATCCTTAATTCAATGTAGTTTATTTTTCACTGTAATTTAATTATCAGTTATTTAATTTAATGTAGTTTGTTTTTTAATGTTTTAAAATTTAACGTCATTTAATTTATTGGAATTTATTTTTCAATAAAACTAGCCATTATAAAACTAGTCGTTACAATACTAACTGTTTTAGAACTAGGCTCCTATCATTCCAAACTCACATATCAACACAATTCCATACCAAATTCAACTCTCACATAAACAATCAACGTCTTTGAATTCATCATCATCATCTTCTTAACCTGAAAGAGACACCGATTCCATTATGGAGTTCTTTGTTACCGAAATGATGATGCCCTCCATCATTGTTAGGAATCATGAACTTATCGAGCGCATTGTATGACAATGTCAATGTAACATCCCGTATTTTTAGTTTAATTAAAAAATGCATTTAAAAATTTTTGCACGTATGATGCACGTGCTAATTTTTCCATCTTTATTTTCTTACTCTCATTTACTATTTTAGCTTGCAAGAGTTTTTTATTTAGCCTTTTTTTAAACCCATGGACCTAAGATTGGAATTTAGCCCACTAGACTAACTAATTAAATTAATTAAAAGCAAGCCTACAAGACAAGCCCATTAATTAAATCCTATTTTTAGTTGTGCATGGACTCACACATGACATGTAACAACTTTTAATACACATTTTAGAATCATAGGAATTGTATTTATTTTTGTATGTGTGTGCACTAGTGCACAACACGTGCACGTGTTAGATGAAGGGGTGAGAGTGGTCGGTTTGGAAGAGGAGGGGTTGGCCGGAAGGGTGGTTAGGATGTGAGAAGTTGGGGGTTAGGGGGGTTAGGATAGTGAAGAGATAGAGTTAAGTGGGTAATTATTAGTAGGGTGAATTTTGCAATTAAGTCTTTCTTTTGTCCTATAAATACACCTTTGGTTTCTTCTCTTTTCACACCTAAACTAAACAAATTAAAGAGAGGAAAAAGAAAGAGAGAAAAAGAGTGTCCTTGTGCATTGGAGGCTAGTTGGAGAACTCTTGCTAGGAGGAGAAGGACTGGGAGTTGCTTTGTTGGAGCTAGGAGCTAGAAGTGGTGTATCATCTTCTTTGTCACAAATTCTCCATAAGAGGTGGGTGGTCTTTATGCTTTCTAATTTATAGGTTGAGCATGCTAGAATATGACATTAATATTGTAGATCAAATTGATGTGATGTGGGTGATCTTGTGCTTTCTAAATATAGAAAATGCATGCTAATATATTACATGAGTAGTATAGATAAGTTGATGTGATAATTAGAGGACAAATCCATGCTATTATGTGTGCTAGGAATTGTAGAAATTTTGCTATGATTAAGAAATCACCATCATGTTAATTGAAAATGAGAAAAAGAAATAATGAGTATTTGCCATGAACAAATATGCACGTTAACTTACAAATGTAGAAATATGTAATTGTATGAACAATTGTTAAGATTTCTCGTGGTTAAAATGTAATTTTGTGAAGTTAAATTGGTACACATAGATTCATTTAAATTGTTTGTAAGAGATGCAAATTGCTAGTTTGACTAAATTGAAAAATTACAATTCATGTTCAAAAAAGAGAACAAATAAATTTGAAAATTTAGATATTTTTTTAAAATATAAATTATAAAATTGTGAGTTACTGTTAGAAAGTAAACTCAGTATAAATGAACAAATTACAGTGTAATAAAAGATTAGAACAAATGAAAAATCGAGTTTTGTGAAAATAATTGAATAACAGTAAGATTGAACAAAAGCATATTAGTATAACTTGATATCAGAAATCACACTTGGACTTATTGGCTAGGTGCACCATAAGTCACTGTAGCATGTGGGAAGTCTTGGGCTCGAAACTTGTAAGACCCTTTTATTTTGTTTTGTTTTAATTAAATCTGAAACCTAAAACCAGTACTTAGGGTTTTCGTTATGACTTCTTAACACAAAGTCCACTTGGACTTTGTGGTGCTCGGTGGTGGCTTTGGGCGCTGGCTGTAGTTCACGCGTGGTCTCGGGTTCGAAACCCTATGGCCACATTTTAAAAATTTTGTACATTTTAATGTTTTAAGTGAGTTTTCATACAAATGAAAAGTTGGAAAAATATCTAATATTCTTATAAAATAATGTAGAATTTATTAAGGATAGTTTTAGAAATTTTTATGTATATTTTGAGAAATAAAAAGAGAAACTGAGATAGTAAATGAGTTTTGACTTCAAAATTATTTATTTGAGTATATGATCTTTATTTTGAAAAGAAGAGAAAAATATTTTCATGTTATGGGATTCTCTTGATGTAAACATATACTTATGTTGAGTAAGAAATAATTGATGTGGAAATTGGTATATGAGCTTAAATTGCTAATGAGACTTAGAGGATGAATCTATGTTCATGAAAAGAAATATTATTTTGTTTGTTATTATAAATGGATATATGAATCAAGAGTAACGCTAAGATAAGACATTGGTCAAATTGTGAATAAGTTGAAGATAAGAATATTTAAGTTTAATACATGACTATTGAAGGGTATGAGTACCCATGGATTCTTGTACATGAAAGTTTGTGATCTAGAGTTTAGTGAGACTTCGGATACCGGCATTGTTGAATTTAAAGATTGAGTTTTATTTTTGAGATTTGCCATGGAGCTATCTCAGTATTCGTGATTAAGTCCGCCAGAGGGTAAAACTAACTCTAGGTATGATAATTTATTCATGTCTGGAACTTAAGAACTAGGCACTAAGAGAAGATGTAGTAAACCTTGGCAAACGTAAGTGGAACACTCTATATAGTCGGGCGGTGTACTCCGGGACTATAGACCCAGTAGGGCGGTGTACTCCGGGACTGAGGTTGCTTCGATGGAGACAAGTTTTATTTTAAATCCGGGGCTATTGTAACCCCTGTTTTCCTAAAATTATATTTTTTCTTATATTTTCTGTATTTAAAATTTTTGTAAATTATTTTTTCCGTTTTCAAACTCTTTTCGTTAAAATGTATTTTTGAATCTTCCACTAAAGTTATCTTTAATCAATAATTTATTTGTAACTATTTCCTATGATTTTTTTATACAAATCTTATTATTTAAATTGATACCCTGATTTCTATTATTGATATTATTATTGTTATTTTTAACACTATTATTATTTTTATCATGGCCTTATTATTATTATAGTTATTTGTATTATTGTTATTATTGTTGTTTTTGAATGTTTATTAAAAATCCATTTCATGTGTTAATTATATTTGTACTTATAGACTCTATACTTTTAATGCAAATTATATTAGTTTATAAAATTATATTTTATTAGTTATTGTATTTAAATTTTCTTATTGGATTTTTATTTAAAACCAAAACCCATTTTTAATTTTAAACCCATTTATACACTAAACCCATACCCAATACCCATTAATTATACCCAAACCCATTATAAAAACCCATTACCCTGTTAACCTAACTACCCAACCCATTATTTAACTAACCTGAACCCAATCACCCTACCCGTTATCACACCCAATTCCCTATATACCCTATCAGACCCAAACCCATTAGCATAACCCTACCCGCAACCCGGTTCTCTACTATTCATCCCCACACCTATTTAATCTCCCTGCATCCCGACTCTTCATCTACCCTATGCTAACCCTAACCAGGCCCCGCCTCCCGTCTCCCTCTCCCCCTCATCTCCTCCTCCCGACCGCAGCCCCTGTGCTATGCATCTTCATGTCGCGGCGCCTCCCGACAGCGGCAGCCAGTCGCACCGCTCAGCAGCATCGCGGCGTCTACCTCCTAGTGCAGCCAGCCGCAACCCTTCTCGTCGGTGTTCCCTTGTTCGCCGCGCTCTGCCATCCGCCGCCATGGCTGTTGCCTAGTCGCAAGGCTTGTCGCGACTCCACAGCGTCGACAACACGCGCCTGCAGCCCAGCCTTCCGCGACTCCCCTGCGCCTATCTCCCCTCGGCCGCGACTCCCTGTGCTGCGACGACAGCAAATGCAGCCTGCCGCTCAGCCCGGGCTTCCCCTCACTGGTGCTGCCCCGCCGTCCGTCACCCTCGTCCACCGTGTCCCCTGGCCGATGTTGCTATCCCCGGTGCTGTGCTCTCCCCATGGCTTTGGTGTGGCTTTTGTATTGGGTTTTGATCACCTTTGGTTGTGAGCTATCAGATTCCTTCTTGATCATCATCTCCACTTGATGCCATGGGTTCTTTGTGATCAAGTCTTGATCATGTGCCATCTCGACCGTTGATCGCATTATTATCATCTTGGAGTTCGTGATCATCTTTGTTTTGGGCCGTTCGATCTTTATCTTTGATTGATAGCCGTCGGATCTGCATCATCTTGATATTTTGTTTGATAGCCATTCGATCATCCAATCTTGATCCACATCGAGATCCGTGCTTAGTTTTGTGATTGCGATCGTGATCTAATTCGTGTTCGCGTGTTTGTGATTTTGTGTCCGTGCCCGGGAATATGTTCCTGTTATTCTTGCTCTTTGCTCCGTTGGATTTGTCATCTTCCAGGCAAGTAACTTGTACTCTAATTCATTTGTTTGATACAAGTCAAAAAGTTTACCTATAGTGTAGTTGGGTCTAGAGACGACTCTTGTTTGTGATTTGCTGGATGGGTTTTGTCTTTATTGTGAAAATTTGGCCATAGATGACTCACGACACAATATGGACATGAATTAACCTAGGATTACCCATTCTTGATTTTTGATCATGTATGTGAGACTGTTGTGAGATTTCGTGATTTGGTTGAGACCCATGTGTTATATTTGGTGTGGACATGCTACATATCCTAATTCATGATGTTTAGACACTTGGTAGACTCGATTTCATGTTTGGATGTGTTGGATCAATTTCCTTGAATCTATATTGATTTTGATTTTAAGGGAGAAATCTGTATTTTGTCGCTGTTCTGTTTTGTTTACTGTTTTGAGCTGGTTTAAAGTCAGTATCTTAATTTCGGTATAAAACATGAGTTTTAGATAATTTCTTCTACTTTCAAACCTCTCTGACCTTGCTTGATTTTGATTTCGTATGAGTGAATTATGATTGTTTTATTACAGAGGTGTCGAACTTTTCCAGATTCTGTTTTTCAGTAATTTTGATGACAAATCATTTTAAAGAACTATGCTATACATATTATTTTGATTTGAAACTTTGGTCAGTATTTCTTTATTTAGTTAGGGATTACCCAGGATTTTGGTGAATTTTATTGATGAGTTTTATGTGATATTTCATGCTCGTTTATGAAATCTATACTTCCTGTATTTGGCTCGCTGTTCTGTAAAGAACCGTATTTTCACTATGATTCCTTTTACTGTATGAAAAAAGTTTGTGAAATATGAAAATTAATATATTTTATCTATTTTCATATCCCTTTGGAGGAATTGGATTTTGTTTCACTGGTTGCGAGATATCATAGTTTTCGTACAGCAGTGTTGGGAATTCCACCTTTGCCAAACTACTGTTTCTTGACGTTTTCTTATTTTTGATGACTGAACTAATTTTACTAGAATATTATGAAACTTTATATTTTGATTCTAGACATATAGGGGAATACCCCAGATTTTTCCTGAATTTATTTGAGGGGTTTGATGCGGTTTTCCTGACTGAGAATTCGTTTTACTGATTTCTGTCTGAACATGTTTTTCTGGATTCAAACCTGTTTTGAGTTATGATGTTGTGAATTACTATATAACTTATTTATACTCGCTGGATTCATGTGGAAGTCTATTTTCCAGATCCTTTGACGGACCCAGATTTGGATGGTTGTAGTAGCGGGAATCACTATTTTTGTAAAACACTGTCTTGCTGTCCTGAATTAGAAAACTAGTTGTTTTACCCTGTTATGTGTTATCTTGTACCTGTACTTGTTTATCTTGCACCATGAACCTGATACATGTTTATACCCTGTTATCCTTTGCTTTGTTTTGTGACACATACATGCATGCTTGATTATAATAATAAATAACCAAGCCGGGGTCAATGGGAAAGATCTAGTAGTGGATAATTCAGAAACGTGTACTCGGAAGGGGGCCCGTGTTTCCCATATTTGGAATTTGGTATATGATTTGGATTATTTGGAATTTGGTATATGATTTGGATTATTTGGAATTTGGTATATGATTTGGCTAATTTGGAATTTGGTATATGATTTGGATTACTTGTTCCTGAGTACACTGCTCTCTATGGTCCACTATGAAATCTAAAGCGAAAGTGTTTGTTGTAGCAACCATGTGTTATAATATGGGGTGCATGAAGTGCTACCTAGATAGTAATAACTACAATATTTGACACATGAGACCTGAACATGCTACTTGATCACATGATACATGCCCACTTGATACTTGACTACATGATATATGAGATTTGATACTTGAGACATGTTACATGATTACCTGATTACCTGTTTACTTGTTACCTGATACTTGTTGCATGTTTACCTGTTTACCTGTATACCTGTTACGTGTTTACATGATACTTGATTACTTGACACTTGATTCATGCCATTTACACTTGTTCAGCTTGCCATGCTAGTTGTTTATTTTGACATCATGCTTATACCATGTGACTAGTTAGTTTTCCCCTTGTGCTTGTATCCTACATTATAAGTGGCCCGTAACTTACAATTGACGTAACTTACAATTGACGGGTACTTGTTTTTCTCTTTCTCTCTTTTCTGCATTCGTTGAATTGCAGATTTTGGAGAACAGGTCCTAGATGGAATTAGTGACATGAAGTATTAGTGCAGGAATTTGTTATCATTATTTCTCGTAGTTGCTTGAACAATATTGTATTTTTTTGATACTTGGATTTATTCTTGTATTGGGCAATGTGACCCAGGATTTATTATGTATTTCAAATCATGACTATTTGAGATTAATATATTTTATTTCAAGTATTCTTATTGGTATTTGGTTCATATGTGCATATGGTTGACTTTTCTGGCTTCCGACTCTGATTTTATTGTGATATGTTGTAAAGATTCTTGAACAGCTTATGGATGATGAAAATCATTCGCTGGGTTTTTGTCACGTATCCGTATTCCGTATTCTCTTTTGGGAAGCGGAGCGTGACAGCTATGCATAGTCAGGCGGATAGTTTGTCGTACTCCAAAGTATATACGTATACCGGGGCTAGAGGAGCACTTGCGGGGTATTCGCACGACGAGGATTCTGTATAACAGTCGGCCGGTGTACTCCGGGACTGTATTCCGTACTCGTGGAATATCTAAACCATGTTCTTATTACTGGGTAGTTTTCATGGCGAGGGATCGAACCCTTTAATGTGGAGTATGTAGGTACTTGCCCTCGGACCTATGTAGTATAGGATGCATAGAATCCGAACAAGTATGCATTAGTGTCATCGTAGTATAAAATATCTGCATTAGGCATTAAAGCATGACATGCACTTACATGTTTAGAGTAATCACATTTAACACTTATTTGCATTCAAGATTGTGGTTTGTTAAAGTATTGAGAACGTTATATTTCCGGCATAGAGAGGATGATCGAGTATAACATTTTTGTCAGTTGTAAATAACTGACGTGCTCACAGTTTACTATGCAGGAGTTGGATTTTCATGAAGATATAAAGTTGATACGATGCTGTTGATTAATTACATGTTAAAGATGTTGCAAGTGGTATATTATTTTCATTGTTGTACTTCATTTTATCTTCCGCGGTGTAAATAATTGCAAAGAACTCTGATGTATTATAAAAAGTTAAAAATTCCATGTAAAATTGTACGAAATGAAGTGTAAAGATCCCGTGGAACTTCGAATTTGGTTTTATCTGGAATTCAGGGCGTTACAGTCAAACACAAGCACCTGCAAGCCGCAGTACAACTAGCATAGATAGAGGTCGTGAAGATGGTCACAACCTCCTATATAGGACTACTTCACTATAGATCTTGTTTGCACCGAATTTCAAGCACGACGGATTTTGAATTCGGGTCCCAATACAAACATTCCCTTATTGATCGGAGGCTTTCTAATAAGAAAAATTCATATTTTCTAATTTCTTTAATCTTCTTTTTTCTAATCTCACATATTAGGGTTAATAATAATAATGAGACACAACTACACCTCCGAACCCATCAAATCCTCACTTAAATCTCGCTCGGGCATATCATCGAACACCCAGCGTACACTTTTCACCTATAGTCTATTTCACTCAATTTAATTGAGCTTAAGCCTATAAAAATCATCCTAAATTCATATTAATACTTTCATAATATTCTACACCCTCATATGCATTTTCTACAATTATTAGGATCGAGTTTCCTACCCGATTTCATAAACCCTATAATCCGAGTTTATGCCAAAATTACCACTCCCCATTTTATTCTAATGGCTCACTACAATTTATTATTATTATTATTATTTTTTACTACCATACAAAAGAAAATTCTCATATATATAACTCTATTTTACAAACCCAAAACCCTAATTTATCAACAACTTACAATTTCCCTAATAATCTACTAATTCCTCAAATCTACCACTTCCAACATCCCTACATCTCTCTACCATAATAATCCTACTCAATAAAACTAACCACACTTAATTTTATATAATAAAATAAAAAGGGATATATCTTTCCGTGGTTGTTTCTCCAAATTGACTCCACCACTAGGTAGAGCATCCTTCACTTAGTCATCTCCCCAAATTAATTCGAAAATCATAGAGTATTTGGGCGGATTTGAGGAGGGGGAAGACCGGCCGAGATTGGGTTTCTTTCGGTCAGGTGGAATGAACGAGAAGGGAGAAGAAAGAAAGAAAGAAAGAACGAAGGAAATGGGGGAGGGGGTTATTGTAAAATATAATATATATATTAATGATAATAGTAAGGTATAATTACCTATAAGCCCTTCAAATCCAATATATTACAAATAAACCCCAACTCTTTTCTATAATAATACAAACAATACAAAACACATTAAAATTATCTTATAATAATCCCCCATAATGATAAAATAAAATAAACTATATTTCCTCACACAAAATCTCAACTCTTAACTCTAGTATAACAATAATACCAATCTACCACAAATATGCAATACCAGTATCAATATTAAAAATAAATAAAATAAGATATCACTTAAAATAAACCCCTACAAAATATAAAAGCGAGTATTTTCGGTATTTTAAAATCCGAGGTGTTACATTCTACACCACAAAAGAAGCTCGTCCTCGAGCTATGAGGTTTAAGAAAACTCCCCAAACGATTTCAAGACACCTCCTCCACACCGTTACCTAGGATTTCCAGGTATATTATCAACATCAAACCTTCTTTGCACCATTAACAACTACCCAGCTGATTGTCGGGTTAGTTGCACTATGGCTCTACAATAACTACTAGTTTGATAGAATATATCACATCCAATGTTACCTCTAGCTGGACTTTACTCTACCACGGCTCCAGCACTTGATAGATCTTTCACACTTTTCTCGACATAGGAACAAGAAGTACATCAAGAATACCCGATATCTCCAAGATAAGCTTCAAACAATATGCCACGGTTCCAATTCTTTCTCCGACTCTGAAGGGGTCAACAAACCCCAGGTCTAAATTTTCCCAATTCCTATAACGGCGTACTCCATGGATAAGGGATACCTTCAAAATACCCAGTCTTCAACTTTTAATCTTCAAAAGACTTTTGCCGTTGATCTGCATAATCATTTTCTTTTGTCAGCTACACACCTCAAAAGAGGCTTATCCATGCTCACCTGATAATTAATATTTTTCCTCGTTCCGGACCAATAAAATATTCTCCTAGAACCTTGATTTATCTTCATGCCACCGGGATAGACAATATACTGAGCATAAGGAACATTCTCCATCACCCACTACCACAAGCCATCCATATCAAGAACACCAAATCAACGATAATAACAAGGACTTCCCCCCACTACCTATTAACCAATTTGCAGTACATTCATTAATCCCATCCAGAATTAGATCATGCACCCTCTGTCACGAGCAGAAATTTTGAATTCAAGTTTGACTGATCAACTGTAGGATGGACAGCTGTATTGATACACCACCGATATATAAGGCCGGGTCAACCTCTACTACGGAAATGAAATCAAATTGATCTAATGAATTTAACACCGTCCACTCCTGGGACGTCATTAGGACCAAAACCTTCTTTCCATTTAAATCATCTGTCCCCATATTGCTTCCCCGGGTGATATTTTACTTCCAGAGCCAAGCTACTAATGAACTCGATTCACCTCTATTGCCTCCTGCTAAAATTATTTGCAAGAACAAGTGTTCAAACTCTTACGATCACAGAAAAAGCTAAAACTATTTTCTAAAAAACTTATTTCTCCACACCTTCAATACGTGCCCTACTATCACTAATTTCAAATCTGCGTAATTCATGCATCCCGTATAACCACAACTGCCTTAATGTATAAGCCACAAGCTCGTCTTCATGCATCAAACTGCACCTGATCCTGTACTACATGCACTCCCTTCTCGGGATGATCAAAACATGAGCTGTCGTTAATCTTCCTTTAACTCTTCCTTTAATCTTCCACACTGTTCGGGTCATACCAACGACTCATTCTTTATGATAAAATGAGTCATCGATACAGTAATAATAGAAAATTGAGGAATGAGTCTCCGATAATAGCCAGTTAAAACCAAGAAACTCTGAATTTCCAACGCATCCGAAGGTTATTTCCCGTCTTTTCACCTTTTGAAATTTCTTTCTGATCCACAATTACGCCTTCAACAGACACAATGTGTCCCAAATTTCACACTTCTCGCCCCAGAAAATAACAATCTACAGACTTTTCATACCGCTTCTAGTCCCAACAAGTCCACAACTCAGTTCTGAGGTGCCATCTATGCCCCTCCATACTGCGAAAGTACACCAAATATCTTCTACAAATACAATCACACCCTATTAATATATGGGTGTAAGGAGGGGCTCGCGGAAGTTTAGGGTTCCTAAGTGGGTGGTTTGGGAGGAACAAGAAAGGCTCTTCGAGATTTGTGATGGTACTGCGAAGACGCATTCACCAACGGTGAAAACTAGGGGTCGTGGATATGTGTGGTTGCTAAAATTAGAAAAAACGTGTCCTAAATGCACTTAATTTTTTTAATTATATATATATATATATATATATATATATATATATATATATATATATATATATATATATATATATAATCTGAAATGTTCTAGAAAAAGAAAAAAAATAAAAAGACTCTAGAAAGATCCTAAATGAATGCAAAAAATTATGCTTGAATGATGCAAGAAGTATGGTTTTAAGAACCTTAGCTCTGATACCAAAATGTTGTAAACTTAACCTTAGCTAGAGAATTTTCAAGAATATTAAAAGAGTAAGTTTACCAACATGTAATGCGGCTCCAGTTAGAAATTAAAACAATTAATTGGTTCGATAGATTTTCAAGATATTGAATAAATGAACAATCCCAATTAAATATTCAAGCCTAACAATCAATAATTATACTTCTGCGTTCTAAGCAAGTAACATATTCAATAAAGAGTCGTACTCTAATTAGCAGGTAGAAACATACACTCTCAATATTTGTTGAAGACAGATAAATTAAATAATATTATAGAAATGATAGATGGTTTCACAAATAAATGGAGGAATGGAAAGAGGTTACCGATTTCGAAGAAATTTGCGTTGGTGCTCCGAGGTGGCTGCTGTGGTGAGGCAGCGAGGAGGGGAGGGGAAGCGTTGTGGGGGCAGGAGGCGGTGGCGTCTGTGGCAGATAGAGCTTTTATCGGGTCCTATCGGGTCGGGTCCTCCACTACCTGAACCTGAAACCGATACCTAACGGGTCAAAAAATTAGACCCGGACTTGCGAGAATCGATTTCGGGTCCGAGTCCGGTAGCGGAGAATAAATATTTGCACTTAAGTATTTTTGCACCCGATACCCTACGGTTTCAACAATTTTGCACTTAAGTACATGAATAAATATTATATTTACAATATATCTTCAACAATTACTATTTACATGTATATCCATATAACTATTATTCAAAATTCATATTTTTGGGTATTTTTTAACGGGTCCGGGTCCGGGTCCGGATCAGTTCTATTTTTGAGCGGACTTTATCCGGACCGGAAAGTGCATCGGGTCTTATTTTAGAACCCGGATTCAGACCTATATAGATCGGGTCGGTTCCGATCCAATGTCTGGTCCGGGTTGGGTCTGGGTCGGGTCCGAGTATTGGGTAAATGGGACAGTGCTAGCGGTAGACGATGGCAGGGGCAGCGACGAATAGGGGTTGCAGGCGGCTTCGGTGGTTGCAAGGGATGCGATGAAAGATGCAGGTAGTGGCATTGGTTGTCGAGCAGCGGAAGACGACAGGGAGCTTCGGTGGTGAGAGGCAGTCAGGATGGTGTTGGTAGCGGTGCTGGCTTGGAAGACGAAGGAAGGGAGGAGAAAAGGAGTGACGGGGGTTGTACTGTTCGGTGGTCGGGTGGTGCCGTCGAGGAGTCGCGAGGTGCTGGCTTCGGGATGGTGGTAATAGAGGCGAGGAGGGGCTTCGAGGATGGGTTCGGAATCGAACGAAGGAAGAAGAACGTTAGGGAAGGGGGCGGCTGAGGAGATTAGAGGAGGGTTTAGGGTTATATGTAATTTGGAGATTAGTGTTTGGGATTTGTATGGATTTGGGGGTATTTTGAGAGTTTATCACAAACCCTAAAATTGGATCTCAATTGTCTCACACAGAGAGGATGAAGAGCAAAAACTCAATCAAATAATTTTTTTTTAATCAACAATAACATTACTTCTCATTATTCTTAAGGCCTATATATAGGTTTAAAACAAATCTTGATAGAAATTTCAAAATATTCTAATACATAAAAGAAATGGTGCAAATCGTAAAACTACTATATATGGCTATAATTGTCAAAAACAAATATGAGTACTGAATAAAATACTAAACTAATGAAGCAATTGTCGTAGACGATGCTTGCACTGATAGAATCACCCGAATCGTTTTGAAACAATGTCCTCATCAATATATCTAATTTTAAAGAATATTTCTATATGTGACTACATTTATTAGACAACAGGACTCACTTATGCAGAAAATAGCACGTACATGCACACTGTCACCATCAGATAATCATCATCATCATCAACAACTACTTTTACCTATTAGGAAAGAAAATCCCTAAAAACAAAAGCAAATTGTTTGGTTTGGTTGACGGTAAAAGCAGGGTAGCAGGAATAGAAATGACACAAGCTTTTTGGTTTGTTTGATTGTAGTTATACAGTTTAAAAAACATTTCCTTGCATTGTTTTCGTTTGTTTGTATGGTATCTAGGGAGAGAAGGGAAGGGTTTTCGAAGGAGAGAAATGGAGAAGAATATATGCTCTATATTGATGTGCAGTGCCAATCCTTTGTTTTCCTCATTGGAAACAAAAGAGCTGAAAATTACCAACAATATCCGCTGAGAATTTGTTCTGCTACATAAATACACATAGTAGCAGACACAAAAACTTCACTCAGCAAGGGCTCAAATTAAATAATATTTTTTATTTTTTCCTTATTTTTAAATATTTATATTTATCAAACTCTCGTGTAGATATATAAATTCCATGTGCAATACATGTGTTATATTGTTGCTTCAAAGAGTCTAGGAAATTAGTCACCATTATATAAATGTGATCCATCTAATGGTGTTCATTGTTTCCTACTATATAGTTGGAAAGGAAAGAAAGATGCATGTTGTATGTGGTAGTTACTTCACAGACCTAACAAAAATGAAGGACATGGAAAGCAATTAATCTATATAATAAATTACAAAGAAAGCTATCAAGTGGCTCACAATCAATTTCCCCCAAAATCAAAGGCCCGTATCAAACCTCACAAAACACATTTTTCCTCTAAAAAGTAAGCGAAGTATGAGCTTATCTTGTTTTTAAGAATAGAATTTTACTTTTCTTGTAAGTGGATGTGTACCTTAGGTATTTTAAGGAAAAGGAAAAGAAAATGCTAAAAAAAAATATTTTAGGAAGGGTGCTAGGCTATTACGGGTGCTCATCAGGGGCGTTGAAGCTGGAATACGCCTGAACCCTACCCGATTTTCTGGGTGTTACTTTTACCTTGTAAAATTTTCTCCTTTTCTTAGGGTGGGTTAAATAATTGTGGAAACCCTCCCCGATCAGTACCACAGCCCGAGCCCTAACCTGCCCGAATCCGCTCTACATATACACATTTTATATTTTTTACGTATCTAACTATGTTCCATCTTATATAGAAGTGTGATTAGCACTTAAATTGTAAACTTTGAGCTCATAACTTGTAATACGGATATTGGTTATGATTGCAAACAAAATATCTTTTCATGTATGTTTCATAAATAACATGTGTTATTGATTATATATTTTATTGGTGATTTTTTTACTATTCAATAAAAAATTTAATTATTTTGTGACCATAAAACATAACCTCATGTGTTTTTTTTGACTGGTTAAAGGTAGGGTAGGTCCCTGCCTCGTAAAAAATATATTAATATAAGAGTAAATACAGGTAAAACAATACATAAGGGTCAAGATAGTTCAGCCTACAGCCACCGAACTCTTGATCCCCAAAAAGCTTAAGGGAATAGTTATAACAAGTTTAGCACCATACACCATAACCACATGTGTACTATTCAATGATTTTCTTTTTTGACGTGTTGATGATTATTATGAGAAATAACGAAGAATTTGTGGATATTGCATTGACTTTTTATTGTCATGTTTTAAAGTTGGATTCGTGAATGTTGAATGAAACCAAGGTCCTAAATATTGGATTTTTAAGGTCGTGTTAGCCTAAGAATTTTCATTTCGGATTTCGGAAAAATTTTAGGATATTTATTAAATATCGGGGTGGCATGTCACTCTAAAATGTATCATCAAAATATGATGTACATAACCTATACACACTATGTATTCACAATATCATATATGTAACTTAAGAAATATTGATTACAACCCAAATATGTGATCATTAGAATGAATAATGCCAAATAAATAATACAATATTGATATACTATTTATATCAATATAATCATATTTCAAACAAGCCATGACTAGATGAACTTTTGGATTGGGTTGTATTTCAGAAGTTCCTTTAAAACTGCCCCATCTTGCTAATTTAAAGGCTGGCCCGATAATAAAAAATATTGCCCGAAATTTGAACCCGAAATTTCAGCCAAATTTCGGAATCGGCTGGAAATTTCAGGAATTTTGCTTTGGAAAGACAAATGATATTTTATGTTGTTTTGGTGTCCCATTAACTCCAAAAAGTAGTAGTTAACACATCGTACACCTTTCATTTTATTCAAGATATGAGTTGGTCAAATTTTTAAAAGGTGAAAAGTAGATTTTGAATATAATACATAATGGGCCTAGGTGAATGTGGGCTAGAAAAGTCTTAACTACCTTTTGCAGTTAATGAAAACTATATACTCGAACTCTAATAGTTATAACCAAAGTACATAATTGCCTAAATGAAATCTAACACATATAGAAAGATACTTATGTATTGAAAGATTTGAAGACAATTCAATAATTTTTTTGAATGAAAACATGAAGATAGTTAAAAGTTCTTTCTGTTCAATAAAAAGAAGCAATAAACTTTAGCTACTTTAAAATAATGTTTAATTTATAATATTGTAACTACGGAGATGCTTGTATATATGCTCATAGAAGCAATTAGCCCAATAAAGATGAGACATAGTGAACCCGAACCCCGAGGTCAATGGTGTTTTAAGCCGTGAATCTATCCCAAAGGTTTATGGTGTTTTTCCATTTATAACGCTCGGTGTTGGTTTGGGCATATACATCATATATGTTAATATAATGGCAGAGTAGATCAATAATGTTTAGAACATTGGAAGTAACTTTTGCATGTCCAAACCGTTATAACAGTCGGTATAACGACTGTAACGAGTGTTATTTAAAATACTGACTAGGGAGGGTTCATCGTGATTAAAAATCAATCTGATCACAACTGGTTAGGGTTGACTTTTACCGTAAAACCTACACAACCCATCCCAGGTACACCCTCATTGGCTATGAAGCACAAATACCAGTATTGGGTGTGCATGTACAATATGAACTGGTTACGGGGATACGCGTTTTAAAAAAATTAGTAGGATACCGAGTGCATTGGTGGGCTATGAAGCAAAAAGTATTTCATTTTAGGTCTTTTACCGATATCAAGTGCGTGTTGGGAGGGGGGGTGCACTTGGGGTACTTCTCGGATATGCACTGTGAGTACGCAATTCTCTTAATCAATTTAAAAAATTAAAAACTAAATCAGGTACTCTTTGGGTTCATTTTGGCCTTTGGGTACTCCATGGATACGCACCATGTGCGTATGAATTATTTTAATCAATAAAAAAAAGAAACACTAAATCAGGTTCTCTTTTGGTGCATTTTGGGTACTCCTCGAGTACGAGTGGGTGCTTTTGGGGTATACTAAATCCTAAACATTAGTTTTGTTATATTTAACTTGAAAGTTATGAAGCACAAATACGGGTATGGGGTGCGGATACGACATGACACATGAACAGATAAATCTGATTTTACAAAAAAGTATGATACGAGTGCGTTGGTGGGTACATTAAATATAATATATATATATATATATATATATATATATATATATATAATCCCTTTCCATTGTGCACTAGGCCGCCGTGTGCACTCGGCCTTCCCACCTTCGTATTGACGATCCGAACCGTTCACATTGATCTACACATCTAAATTAGTCTAAATATATAAAATTAAATTATTTGAAATTTATTTGCTCATCCATCATGTGACTATTAAAAAATAACGATTTTTAGCCATACAATTCTGTAACACTTTAATGGATGGGCAAATGAATTTCAAAAGATTTGGTTTTATATATTAAGACTAATTTAGATGTGCAGATCAATGTGAACGGTTCAGATCATCAATACGAAGGTGGGAAGGCCGAGTGCACACGGCGGCCTAGTGCACAACGGAAGGGGACTCTCTCTCTCTCTCTCTCTCTCTCTCTCTATATATATATATATATATATAATTATTTATTTATTTATATATATTTTTAAAAATGTAAATATTCATACCATTTCATAGAATTACAAGAAAACATTATAATTATGAGCATTTTTGGAGAAAAAAGTTGATAATTTGACTATTAAAACATTGAGTATACTTGTTTTGTGTTTAAACATAACTTAAAACATCAAGTTCTAGAAATTACACTATCTAAACATAATTGCATCCAAAAATTGCAATAATGTATTAAAATATTAGATACTTAATCATGGTACACACCCGGGAGTACTAAAGTAGTATCAGCACACGATAGATACCCGACACGGGTACATTGGGTGTTTGGAAGTACCAGTGCTTAAAGTTTAGTTTTGGTTTTATCTTGTGACTTAAATTTTTTGGTATTGTTACCGCTAAATCTGGTGTGGGGGCAAACAGATAGTATTTGTGGATTCTTGAGAAAACAAACAAAGCAAACATGTTGACCTTCACCGACTTGTTGTCTTGGTCTCTTGCCACTGCTGTGAACCTGCAAAAAGTGCGAGACACCGGGATGGATCCCGGTGATGCACCCTCCGACGCTCAAGTCAGTAACCAGAAGTGATTATGAAAGAGCGTAAATTGGCAAAAGATTGATTACCTCTTAATGGAGATGGATGGGGGGTATTTATAGGCGTTTCAGGGATCAGATTAGGCATGTTATTCCTGTGTGTAGATAAGGAATGTAATCCCTGATTCCCAGTGAAAGGATAGATGTGAATCAGGGCCGTTGATTAGTATTAATCAGAAATCCTAATTCTATCCTTCTGGACTGGGTTCATTTCGGGTTGGAACCCGTACCCAGTTGAGGTGGATCCGTTCGTGGGTTATTGGATCTTTGGGGAGGAGATCCAGTACCCATTTCAGACCCGTTAGTAGGTGAAATTACCGTTTTATCCCGGAGCTTTAAGATTCGTGTCCGATGTGAACGATCCCGATTGAATCCTATTTTTAGCCATATCATGAGCCCCCCACTCTTGGAGACTGGGTTTTACAGTCTTCGAGGAGTAGTTTTGTTGTTCTAATGGCGTACGGGATTTTATCGGGGCCCTTAAGGGAGTTTGGAATCTTGCTCGGGATGTAACGGTGTTATTCTGAGCTTGTAAAATACCCAAAAATGTCCTCAGAATTTTCTGGATTTTTGGTGATTTTTCCAGATTTTTCTGAATTTTTTTACTTTTTTTGAATTTTTTATTCATTTTCCGAATTGAATAATTAATTATCGAAAATATTAATTAATTATTCTAATTTAATAATTATTTTTTCAGAATTTAAAAATAATTTTTCTGAATTAATAATTATTTTTAGAATTTTTAATTAATTTTTTTCGATTTTTTAAATATTTTTTCGGATTTTTTAAATAATTAAATCAAAAAAAAATAATAAATAAATAAATTAAATATTACCTGGACACATGGCGCGTTCCTGAGCGTCGATCATGATCAAATGTGCGCGCATCGCAAAGCAGATCACGTTTGGACACGTGGCGCGTTTCTGAGCATCGATCATGATCAGATATGCGCGCATCGCAAAGCAGATCACTTGGACACGTAGCGCGTTTATAAGCGTCGATCGTGTCGTGATGCGATTTTTGAAAAGATCGGACGGCGCGTGTAGCTCGGCAATATTTTTTTCCAATTTTGAGCTCGGATTGGCACTTTCTCGGATTCCGAGCAACTTCGTGCACATTTCGCGTAGCTCGGATGCCGACCTCGGAGGTGACGCCATGTGGCACGCCACGTGGATTTTTATTTTATTTTATTTCTTTTCTCTTCTGCCCTGTTCTTCTTCAACTTCTTCTCTTCTTTCCATCGTTCTGTTTCTTTCTTCTTCGTCTTCGAATTCACCATCTCGCCCCCTTCAACTTCGGCCATGCCTCAACAGCGAGAGAAGCTCGCGTCGGAAAGGAGCTCGGCGCGGAGTCGGAGCTAGCAACATGGAGGTCTTGAGCCCAGTGATGAGCTCGGCGAGGAGAGCTCGCAAAGGATGGGTGGAACTCGGCCCTGTTGTTCGGCGAAGTGGGGTAGTTCGGTGCTGTAGGGAGGAGTTCGTCAGTAATGGGTTCGTCGAGGAGCTTCGATGAAGACGTTGAAGCTCAGAGCTCGGCATCGTGATCGGCCATGGCGGAGCTCGAGGAGGGAGCTGATGGCGGGTGGAGGTGAGCTCAGCTCGATGGGTTCGATGGAGATGGTGGAGCTCGGAGCTCGGCATTGTGGTCGCCATGGCAGAGCTCGGAAAGAGGGAGAGAGAGCTCGGCATGGGTTCGGTGAGGAGCTTCGGGGGCGAAGCTTGGCACTGTGGTGCAGCTCGGTGGCACAGCTCGGAGAGAGGGAGAGAGAGCTCGGCATGGGTTCGGCGAGGAGCTTCGATGAAGATGTTGAAGCTCAGAGCTCGGCATCGTGATCGGCCATGGCGGAGCTCGAGGAGGGAGCTGATGGCGGGTGGAGGTGAGCTCGGCTTGATGGGTTCGATGGAGATGGTGGAGCTCGGAGCTCGGCATTGTGGTCGCCATGGCAGAGCTCGGAAAGAGGGAAAGAGAGCTCGGCATGGGTTCGGCGAGGAGCTTAGTGAGGAAACAGCAGAGCTCGATAATGGTCAGAGTTTCGACGGTGGGTTCGTCTTCAGCATTGTGGAGCTCGGAACACGGCCATGGAGGTGGTCGAAGCTCGAAGATGAAGAGCTTGGTTTTTCTTCTTCTTTTTTTTTTTGTGTTCTGATGGGTTTTTTGGCGGGAACATGGAGAAGATGAGGAAGGGGAGGTGGGGTTCGGGTTTGGGACCCAACGGGTCCGAACCCGACCCTCGTGTCTTTTTTTTTATTATTTTTTTTAATTTTTTAATTTTTTTTATTTTTTGCTTCTTGTTCGGCAAATCCGAGCACGGATTTTGAGGCAATTTTTTGCCATTTTGCATCTCGGTAGGACAGTAGCTCGGATTGTAGATCCTAGCTACGTGGCTCAATCTGGACGGTTGATCATGATCATGGCGCGAATCTCGAGACAGGCACGGTTCCCAAGAAAACACTATCTTGTCGTTTAGTGGACGTGGCGTAATCTGGACCGTCCATCATCTCAGGCGCAATTTTCGTAAAGATCCAACAGTTGGAGTTGCTCGATATCATTTTTCTTCACTTTCGAGGGTCGGATTGGCACTTGTTCGGAATCCGAGCGAAGTGGCTCGGTTTTTCCCTTGCGCGAGTGGCTCGGCTCGGATTTCCGAGCTATCCGGCGCAGCTGTATTGCGATCCACTTTTCCGGTGCTACGGAGGTCCGATCGGGGTGTACGACCCCTTGTTTCGAAGCTAATTCGAAGATCTACAACTTCTCTTTAGGAGTGGGATGAAGATTCACCCTCCTTCCTGGTCAAAATAGCCCCGCAACATCCTTATCTTCATGAAGTTGAGGAGTGTTTTGGTCTTGGGGATTTTGGAAGAGGAGCTCCACTCCTAGGGGCAGAGAAGCTGTGCTAGGAAGACCCTTGTAAGACGTGCTAGGAAGACCTTTGTGCTAGGAAGACCCTTGAGCTAGGAAGACCCTTGTAAGATGTGCTAGGAAGATGTGCCAGGAAGACCCTAGGGGTGAAGAAGGGGCGCGAGTGGCTCGGATCGCTAGTCGCTCGGCTCGGAATACCGAGCGACGTGGAGCGATCTGAGTCGTCGGATCTCAGCGCGGATCTCGAGGCGGGCACAGTTTCCAAGAAAACACTATCTTGTCGTTTAGTGGCGCTGGCAAGATCTGGGCCGTCTGATCGAAATCATACGCAAATTTTGAGGGAAAATTCATTTTTCTCCAATTCCTAGCTCGGATTGGCACTTGCTCGGAATCTGAGCGATGTAGCTCGGTGGCTGATCGTATAGCTCGATGGCTGAACTATTAGCTCGGTATTCCGAGCTATCCTCTTTGTTGCGGGGATCGGATCGCCTGTCGCTCTGATTTTTGTTCCGAGGGACGTGGGGCGATCCTAGCCGTTGGATGGTGGCACAGATCTCGATGCGGGCTCTGTTCCCAAGAAAACACTATCTTGTCGTGTAATGGCACTGGCATGATCTGAGCCGTTTGATCGAAATCTTACACGAATTTTGAGGGGAAAGTCGTTTTTCTCCAATTCGTAGCTCGGATTGGCACTTGCTCGGAATCCGAGCTATCCTTTTGGTCGTTGGGGTCGGATCGCCTGTCGCTCGGATTTTGGTTCCGAGGGACGTAGGGCAATCGGAGCCGTTTGGGAGACGAGTTTGAGGAGCAACTCTAGGAGAGAGTTGTGAGCTCCGAACTCGTTGAGAAGAGGTTCGCCTTGGAGGTGAGCAGAGCGAAAAACTTGACTCTAGGAGAGAGCCATTTGGGAGACGAGTTTGAGGGGGAACTCTAGGAGAGAGTTGTGCTCCGAACTCATTAAGAAGAGGTCCGCTTCGGAGGCGAGCGGAGTGAAGAGCTCGGCTCTAGGAGAGAGCCATTTGGGAGACGAGTTTGAGGAGCAACTCTAGGAGAGAGTTGTGAGCTCCGAACTCGTTGAGAAGTGGTCCGCCTTGAAGGTGAGCGGAGCGAGAAGCTTGACTCTAGGAGAGAGCCATTTGGGAGACGAGTGTGAGGAGAAACTCTAGGAGAGAGTTGTGCTCCAAACTCGTTGAGAAGAGGTCCGCCTTGGAGATGAGCGGAGCGAAAAGCTTGACTCTAGGAGAGAGCCATTTGGGAGACGAGTTTGAGGGGGAACTCTAGGAGAGAGTTGTGCTCCGAGATCGTTGAGAAGAGGTCCGCTTTGGAGGTGGGCGGAGCGAAGAGCTTGATTCTAGGAGAGAGCCATTTGAGAGACGAGCGTGAGGAGGAACTCTAGGAGAGAGTTGTGCCCCGAACTCGCTGTTTAAGTGAGAGAATCAACGATTGTGGGAGCAATTCCGAATGGCGAACCACTTCTAACTCGCTGAAGAGCAAGTTATTTGAAGCAGAATCGAGCCAAGTGTTGGACTCCGAACTCGTTGTTAAAGAGAGTATCAACGGTTGTAGGAGCAATTCCGAATGGCGAACCACTTCTTACCCGCTTATGAGCGAGTAACTTGAAGCAGAATCGAGCCAAGTGTTGGACTCCGAACTCATCGTTAGAGGGATTCAACGGTTGTGGGAGCAATTCCGAATGGCGAACCACTTCTTACCCGCTTATGAGCGAGTAATTTGAAGCAGAATCGAGCCAAGTGTTGGACTCTGAACCCGTCGTTTAAGAGAGGTTCAACGGTTGTGGGAGCAATTCCGAATGGCGAACCACTTCTAACTCACTTATAAGCGAGTAATCTGAAGCAGAATCGAGACAAATGTTGGACTCCGAACTCGTCGTTTAAGAGAGGTTCAACGGTTGTGGGAGCAATTCCGAATGGCGAACCACTTCTAACTCGCTTACGAGCAAGTTATTTGAAGCAGAATCGAGCCAAGTGTTGGACTCCGAACTCGTCGTTTAGGAGAGGTTCAACGGTTGTGGGAGCAATTCTGAATGGCGAACTAACTCGCTTACGAGCAAGTTATTTGAAGCAGAATCGAGCGAAGTGTTGGACTCCGAACTCGTTGTGAAGAGCTTAGTAAGTTGCGGGAGCAGCCATGTAGAAGAAGCTGGACTCCGAACCCACCATTTAGCGAGTTGTGACTCGGAAAGATAGAGAAGCAAGAGCAATAATTTTCAATGAAAAAATGTAAAGTTTTATTGAGATAAACTAAGTGGCTGCTTCAATAGGGCGAGCCATTATTACATGCTATTGGCCGGATTACAAGCATCAGCCTTATTGAAAATCAAAATCCTACTTCTACGATAAGGTGAAGACCTCTTGGGAGGAGCTGGGAGGTTCTGAGTCTTGAAACTTGGTGGGCCTTTCTGTTCGTTTATTGGCTCCTCAGGGGTGAAGCTCGGCCCCCTCTTTTTGGACGAACTTGGTCAGGAGCCCCCGCTATATGAGTTCTTTGATCTCCTCCTTGAGAGCCCGACAATCATCCGTGTCGTGGCCGTGGTCCCTGTGAAAGCAGCACCACTTATCCTTGTTCCTCTTCTTGCCAGGTGTATTCATTCTAGGGGGAGCACGGAGTAGCCCTTCCTTGTCCACCTCCGTAAGAACTTCTGATATATTAGCAATAAGGGGGGTGAACTTCTCAAAACGTGGAGTCGGGCGACGCTGGCCATTACTGTCCTTCTAGAATTTTTGGGACCCTTCTTCACTTGTGTTCTTCTGTTTGTTCCCAGAAGATGTCTCCTCAAGAGCAAGGGGTTTGAGAGCCTCTTCCGCCCGTATGTACTTCTCCACCCTGAGTAGGAGCTCTGAAAAGTTCCGAGGAGGTTTCTTGGCAAGGGATGCCCTGAGGTTAGCATTAGTGACGTTGCACTCGAATGCGGCAGAGGCTACTGACTGGTTGAGGGAGGGAATGGACCGGGCTTTGGCGGTAAAGCGTCGAACGTAATCCCTTAGGCGTTTACCCTTTTCTTGGTTGAGGGTCACCAGAGATACACTTGTTTTCTCGGCCCGGCGGCTACTCACGAAATGAGTAAGGAAGAGCGCTTCGAACTGATCGAATGAGAAGATGGAGGCTGGGGCGAGTCGAGAGTACCATTCTCGCGCAGACCCCTTCAGCGTGGCAGGGAAGATCTTGCAGAGAAGGGCATCTGAAGCATGGTGGATCATCATGAGAGTTTTGAAACACTCTATGTGATCTGCGGGGTCTGACTCCCCGGTATACATCTCGAAGTGAGGCGGCTTGAAGTTTTCTGGGATGGGGGCCTCCATAATGGTACGGGAGAATGGAGGTCTGTTCGGGCGGAGGTTTATTGCCCGTTGCTCTTCTTCCTTGTCAATTCGGCCGAGGCGCCTCTCCATCTCGTGGAGACGGCGGTAGACCGAGTCTTCTCTTTGACCATACCTTGCCGAGCCCCGGGACTCATCTTCGGACGATGATAGACTGGGGCTATGGCGATGGTAGCTTGGAGAAGGACGAGGACTGAGAGTGTGAAGGCGGTGGCTCCTAGCTAGCTCATGAGTAGGTGGCCTCTCGTCGTTCTTTGGAGCGATATTGAGGGCCCTTAAGACTGTCGCTTGGAAGTCTTGAAGATCTGCCCTTGTGACTGGTGCCTCTCCAGCTTGGTGGTCCCTTTGTGTGGCTCGGCTTACTGGAGAATGAGTTCTCCGCCGATGACGCTGAGAGGACTCTCTTTGCCTCCTCGGGGGAGGAGATCTTCTAGTCCTCGGTCGTCGGGGGGTTCGAATTCTTGAAGCTCCTGAGTTCTCGGGTTGATGGACTCGACCAAGGGCCCGCCATCCATTCAGGCGAGTTCTAAGGTCGACCCCCTTTTGGCGGTCGGCAATGACTTGACGAAGATCCCGCTCGGGAGGGCTTTGAGAAGCCAGGGATTCAACTGAAGGATTGGGACCCATGACTTGGTCATGAGGAGGATGTTGCTTCGGATGACTCTGACGGGAGCCCCCCTGGGCAGCCCCCCGAGACCCTTGAGGGGCCTGTTGAGTAGGAGCACCTTGAACCGGAGGAGGGAGAGGAGGAAGGGAAGTGGTTCTTCGGTTGGAGACCGCTGCCTTCCCCTTCTGTTTTGGATGCATGGCTTGAAACTAGTATCGTTGATGAAGAGAGGTCAGGTTGCTTTTTCGTTTCCCACAGACGGCGCCAATCTGTTACCGCTAAATCTGGTGTGGGGGCAAACAGATAGTATTTGTAGATTCTTGAGAAAACGAACAAAGCAAACCTGCTGACCTGTTGACCTTCACCGACTTGTTGTCTTGGTCTCTTGCCGCTGCTGCGAACCTGCAAAAAGTGCGAGACACCGGGATGGATCTCGGCGACGCACCCTCCGACGCTCAAGTCAGTAACCAGAAGTGATTATGAAAGAGCGTAAATTGGCAAAAGATTGATTACCTCTTAATGGAGATGGATGGGGGGTATTTATAGGCGTCTCAGGGATCAGATTAGTCATGTAATTCCTGTGTATAGATAAGGAATGTAATCCCTAATTCCCAGTGAAAGGATAGATGTGAATCAGGGCCGTTGATTAGTATTAATCAGAAACCCTAATTCTATCCTGCTGGACTGGGTTCATTTCGGGTTGGGACCCGTACCCAGTTGAGGTGGATCCGTTCGTGGGTTATTGGATCTTTGGGGAGGAGATCCAGTATCCATTTCAGACCCGTTAGTAAGTGAAATTACCGTTTTACCCCGGAGCTTTAAGATTCGTGTCCGATGTGAACGGTCCCGATTTAATCCTAGTTTTAGCCATATCAGGTACAATAACTTTGAGAGGTTTTGTTTTGTATTAGGTGTTTGGACTAGTCATAATTGTAACACCCCGAATTCCATATAAGCCTGAATTCAAAGTTCCACAGGATCTTTACACTTCACTTCGTACAATTTTACAAGGAATTTAAAACTTTTTATACAACAATGTTTTACATCAATGCAGCGAAATATAAATTACAACATGATACATGAATTAAATAACAATTTGAACATTTCTTTAAGAACACTCCTTCTTTAGTCCTTTCATTCAATTTATCCTGCATAGAAACTGTGGGCACGTCAGTTGCCTACAACTGACGCTAGGATATAATACATCAATTTCATTTACTTGGAAAACACACACTTGATCACAAACAAAGCTAAGAGGGACTATCTTATTGATGTCATGTGTGAATGTGCACTTAGCCTTAAATGCAGTTACTTATTATTTCATGACACTAATGCACACTTGTTCGAACTTATGCATCCCATTCTACATAAATCCGAGGGCAAGCCCTTAACCGTTCTTCATCTTGTAGGGTTGGATCCCTCACTATGAGTTAAACTACTACAGAAATTACGACAAGTGTCCTAGATGTTCTATGAGTTACGAGCCCATGCTCAGACAGCCTGGAGGGGAATCCCACGTCATGACATGACACATCATGCAGACAACCTATAGACAATTCGCCTTCGTCATGAAACGATAACACTACGTAGTCACCAAACACCCCACAAGCGTCGCCACGATCCCGATAACTCCGAAGATGTATCCACGTCATGACATGATACATTATACAGACAACCTGTGAACACTCTCACACTATAGATCCGAGGCTCTCATACTTGTGTTGTTCTCTTACTTTCAACACATCTTCACTATGTGTCTAATCTTTAGATAATTGAATCATGAATAAAATTAATACTCTAGAGTTAGCGTTACCTCTACATCGGTCTTAAACATCAACTGTTAATCACGACCCAATCTTGGTCTTTTATTATCACATTTCTCTTTCAAATCTGATTCATGCCAATGTAAGGACTTAGCTAAACTCTAGTTTCAAACCCGTTTCATGTTCATCAAAAATGTGTGTTTATATTCACAAAATTTCCACATTTTATCATGGTCTTTATATTTCATTTTCCATGCACATTTGCATAATTTAGACAACAATTTCATATTTAACTACTCAAATTTTCCATGTCAAAAATCTCATTTTTAATCTCTACACCAAAATTCTTTACATTCAAAATATTTGTTTTCTTTAGTTAATCAAAATCATATTCTAAGAAAATTTATCAAGTTCTTCTTCTCAAAATTACTTCTATTTCTTATTATATTACGTCAAATATGGTAGAAATAATTTTTATGAAGTCTAGGTAATTTTAGAAGAATTCTAGTATTTTCTCTCAATTTTTATGCACTTAAAAAATACTCAAAAAAATTCGAATTAGGTTAAAAAAGGAACACAAACAAAAGGCCAGGGCCAGATTCGAACCCAGACCGAACACCCCCGCCTATGAACAGTAACTGACCCAAAGCGCACCCAATGACCAGTAGGTCTGAGTGACTAACTGATATGAAAGGGACTTAGGTTGTACTTAAGGTCTAGTTTCGGAATTTCGTTAAAAATCAAATTTTCAGTAAAACACAGCCCCTTGCAAGACACGAACCCGAGACCAGTACCCCTGCCTATGAACAGTAACATTCCCAAAACGCACCCAAAGACCAATAGGTCTTGAGTGATGATAAATCTGTTAAAGTCCACATTTTAGAGCAATAATCTGAATGCAACTAGACAATTAAACTCTCTATCTTTGGTAATTTATTCTTCTTTTCTCTTTTCCATAGGAAACAGCCTAAAAGCAACTAAATGAAGCGGATTCAAGATTTACTCAAGACTAATCCATCACTGGGAGGATGATACACTGGAATGAAGAACCTTAATTTTGCACTTGTTAGAAGCTCCTGAGTATAGTCGACTGATTCCTTAACGACAGTCGACTGAATAGAGTGGGTTGAGTTTCTGAAGCTTCGCAGAACAGTCGACTGACTCATAGTCACCAGTCGACTGCTCTGACTGGTTTGAGTTTCCAAAAGTTCGCGGAACAGTCGACTGATTCTTAGCCAATAGTCTACTGAACTGGCATTCAACGGGAATTAGAGTTAAGCACAATTGAGATACACCCTCATTCAAATCCGCAAAACAAATCAGATTGAGCTATCCAGGAAACAAATATTGTATAACTGAAAATAACAACTTCCCAAAAATCAAGAGATCTGGTCTGGTAGTTAAGGAAGAGGATTTGACTCAATCCATATCCGGTAGTTGAGAATATTGAAATCTGGAGCTTTAGATCTGCAGATGAGTAGAAAAGAAGCTATAAAAAGTGGATCGAACAAGAGAGGAGGGAGAGAATTGAAGAAGAAAGGAGGGATCAAGAACGACAACTCGGCATTGAGTGGGGAGGAGAACAAGTCGACTTCACAGGAGATCAAGTCGACTTCAGGCTGATTGGTTTCAAGCTGATCATCATACAAATCAGTGTTTCTTCTTCTCTCTTTAATTTTTATTCTTGTTAAATTCATTAGAGTCATGTATTCAAAACTGTTAGTCAATAAAAGTTGGATTATGTACAACTAAATTCATTTTGGACAGATTGAAACCTTAGTCATGTAATAAATCTTCTTTTGCATTACTCCGATCACTTATTGATTAAACCTGGTAGTTCGGGATCAAATTTATAATATGCAGCTTTTGATGCTTGACATTCTTACTATTCAAGTATTGTTAACTCAACGTATTTGTTGATGAACAGTCGACTGACTCCTTATGACAGTCTACTGAACTGACGTTCTGGTTAACACAACCAAAGTTGAGTTATCAAGTTTGCTTATTATAAAATTAAATTTGTTACATGAGCAGATTTAGATGATCGAATCTAGTGCTCATGATTAGTAACACAAAATCTATTAGGTTCTTTGGTTTAATCAACTTGGAGGATCTAGATTTGATACCAACTTCTAGAGCTTTAAGTGTTTGTTAATTTCCACAGTTTCCATGCTTTCTTCAAGTGCAACTTAGTAGATATCATGCTAAAACACTTAAGGAGAGAAAGGAATTAGAGTAGAAACCATGCCTAATTTCTTAGCCCAGGGAAATCCTTAATTTAAGAAGTAGACACCATGCTCTTAAATGAACAAACATGAGTGATTAGAGTAGTGTAGAAGTTGATTGAACATTCTTGGCTATAGGTGGAAATCGAGCCCAACTAATTCAATAGATATTTTTGTGACTCAAATTTACCAAATTTAGGACTAATTGATCTAGATTTAAATCTCATTTCCTTTCAGACATACATTTAGAAATAAAACTTAATAAAAGCTTTCTGATTATTGATTAGTAAGTTAATTACTACAATCTCTGTGGGATCGACCCTTGCTTTTCACTACGCTTCTGAAAAGGATTCGTACACTTGCGAGGTTTTTAATTTGTGTTTAGATTATCTATTCATTAAGATAATTGAGCTATCAACAAGTTTTTGACGCCGTTGCCGGGGATTGTTTAGTACTTTAACTTGCAAATCAATTAAAAAAAAGAAAAAAAATTTATTTTACTTACTGAAAACTAAGAATATTCTCTTTTTTTAGGTACAATCCAATTTGAGGTTACATGACTTCGGTGTATGCACGGGAGACGATCACTTCATCCCAAGCTACTACCTATTGACCAAGAGATAGAGCACACTCTGCACAAACCAAGCCAGTCCAGTCGACTGTCTTTAGGGTGTAAGTCGACTGTATCGCAAAACATTCCAAAGCAACAATGGGTGAGGAAGTACCAAATCGAGTACCAATGTAGGACAAATTCACTCCGAAGAATATTGAGCAACCTTTTTGCATAGCTTATCAACCTAATGTCACTGGGAATATGCACCTATCACCTCAGTTACTCAGCATGGTTCCCCACTTTAGTGGCAAACTAGACGAGGATCCTCATCTCCACTTGCAAGATTTCTTTGATCTTTGCATAACGCAAAGCGTCCAAGGGCTTACTCCTGAACAAATCAGGTTAATTTTGTTTCCATTTTCATTAAAACTTAATGCTAAATTGTATTATAATTCTTTGGAACCAGGATCAATTCAATCATGGGAGCAATTGGCAACAAAGTTCATGAAGTAATTTTTCCCAGCTCAGAAAACCAAATAACTAAAAAGAGAAATTCAACTCTTCCAACAAAAAGATGGCGATTTGTTCTTCGAGGCATGGAAGGACTTTAAGAACAAACTCCTCAAGTGTCCTACGCACAACATGCCTAAGGATGATCAGGTACAAGCATTCTATGAGGCTTTAAATGACACTAACAAAGTAATTGTAGATTCAGCTTGCAATGAAATCTTGATGAGGAAGAGTGGTGAGGAGGCCATCGAGCTATTCGAAGAACTCAGCGAGAACTCACAACAATTCTCAAAAAGGGGAAGGTGTTTTTCGAAAAAACAGGGAGTTTACAAAATTTCTAGTAGTAACAACATGCAATTAGAAATGGTAACCATGAACAAAAAAATTGATATGCTTGTTAATGCAATTTCGACGCTAGGTGGCGTAAAAAACCAAGCAAAAGAAATTTGTGCAATTTGTTCTCACTCTGATCATACAACTGATGCATGTCCCATGTCTTCTTTCACAGATCAGGAGCACGCAAACTACGCAGGACAGGGAGTGTTCCCACCCAAGAACAACCCCTTCTCGAACACGTACAACCCAGGGTGGAGAAACCATCCAAATTTCTCATGGAACAATAATCAAAACAATCAAGGCACTCAAATCGCACAAGGGCATGTGCGGAACTTCCAGATCGGGAATGGGTTTGATCGGCCAGTTCAAGAACAGAAGAAGTTGGATTTCGAATCTACCGTTCTTCAATTGCTCCAACAGTAACATCAAATAAGCAACCAACAAGGATAGGACATTCAGAAATTAGAGACCCAAATTGGTCAAATTGCTAAAGAGTTAAGTGAAAGAAAGGCAGGAGAACTCCCATCACAAACTATACCAAACCATAGAGGACAAGAACAGCTCAAATCGGTAACAACCCTAAGAAGTGGTAAGATAATCGACAGCAAAGTTGGAACAACCGCGGACGAATCAGATACACAACCAGCAAAATCTTTGGGTTCCAACAAGGTAAGTGACAAAGAAAGGGTAGTATTGCCACCATTCCCTCAAAGGTTAGTCAAGCAAAAGAAAGAACAACATTTACTTGATATTTTTGAAACTCTCAGGAAGGTAGAAATCAATATTCCCCTACTTGATGCTATTAAACAAATTCCTTCCTATGCCAAATTTTTGAAAGAATACTGTACTCACAAGAGAACATTTCAGGTTCGGGAGAATGTGGCTCTAACAGAGGAACTGAGTGCAGTATTGTTGAGGAAATTACCTCCTAAGTTGAAGGATCCCGGTAGTTTTACCATTCCTTGCAGGGTTGGTGAGCATTTCTTTGAAAAGGCACTGTTAGATTTGGGGGCAAGCATCAATCTTCTTCCATACTCTGTTTACGAAGAACTAGGATTGGGGGAACTTAAACCAACATCAATCACCTTGCAATTGGCTGATCGGAGCGTCAAGAGACCTAGAGGTATTTTGGAAGATGTCTTGGTTCAGGTAAATGATTTCATTTTGCCAACAGATTTTATTTTTTTGGACATGGAAGACTCATCAATGCCATCTTCTTTACCTATCATCTTAGGTAGACCCTTTATGAGTACTGCTGATATAAAAATTTGTGTTAGAAAGGGCACTATAAGCATGAAAATAAATGGTGAAAAGATTGAGTTTAAAATGTTTAATGCACTAAAATTACCACACGATGATCATGAATATTATAATATTCAGGAAATTTTTGACCAAACATTTCAGGCACATAGCTTCGATCCACTACAGGCCACAATTACACACTCTCTAACACTATCTCGAGTTGAACAGGAATATGATGATACTGGTTGGAGGATTACAGAGACAGTACACTACCTTGAAACTCCAAAATCATATTCAGGTAAGTTTGCACCTGTGTTCGAAAATCTTGTGTCTAATAACACTTTTGTTTCTTCTGTTACCAGGACACCAGAAGTGGAGCTAAAGCCGCTACCTGAACACTTGAAGTATGCATACTTGGATGAAAACCAAACGTTACCTGTAATAGTTGCTGCAAACTTGAGTATGCAGGAAGAAGAGAAGCTGTTGAGAGTATTGCGAGAACACAATGGTGCATTAAGGTGGACCATTACTGACATCAAGGGAATAAGTCCTTCCAAGTGCATGCATAAAATACTTCTTGAAGACAATGCAAAACCTAGCAGGGAAGCACAAAGAAAGCTTAATCCACACACGAGAGGAAGATATAACTCTTCAAACTATTCAATACATTGCATAAACTCGTCAAGTCTAGCTGAAGACAAGAAACGCAGCGCTTATTGGGAGGCAACCCAATTGTCAGGGAAGTTCTTACACTTTTCTCTTTACTTATTTCTCTTTATTCATTTCTTTATTCATTTTCTTTCCTTCAAACTGGATGGTGACGCATGCCTATTTTAGTTTCAAACATTGAGGACAATGTTCCATCTAAGTTTGGGGGTATTTATTCACATTTGGAGTCTTTTGAATTTTTCTTTTGTATTCAAAAAAAAAAAAAAAAAAAAAAAAACCTTTTTAACAACAATGATGAGAACATGAGCTCAGTTACTATAGGTAGAGAGTGAAGAACAAGTATTAATTGTGGTCTATATCTTTAAAAATATTAATAACTTATCATATGGATCATGCTTGAAACTTTTATTCATTTGGCCATGTCAATTCGACAAATTTTGAAAGAGAACAGAAAGTTCAACTATGACTAAACTTAAATACACAAATTGTGAGTTTTGAGCCTAACATATATTTTTTGAGAGAGTCATACACTTGAAGATCTCAATATTCATGATTTAGTTGACTACATGTATCTACATTCTTGAGATGAACTAGAACTTGTTTTTGTTACTTTTCGAAACTTATTTTGGATTTTGCATGAAAACTTGGAAGTGATTAAGGCACCTAAGAATCTATCACCAAAGACAAATAGCCTACCCAACATCAATTATTCACTAGTTGCCCCTTTGAAGCCTATAAAAGCTTTCTTTTTGTAAGACACATCATCCTTAACCATGCCTAGATAAATAGGTTACCTTACCTATATCTATTGAGTTAGTAGAGCAAAAATTGTAAAAGAGATGTGGTATATCAAGGTGAGGGGTTGAACTATATATAAAATTGGAAAGAAAAGTTGGAGGATTTGTCATAAGAAATATGAAAAGTTGTTCATCAAATGAAAATTGCTGAGTTGTGGGTGGTTGAGAGGTGTTGGTAGAAATAAAGTATAGGCCTGTGATATATGGCCTCATGATTGCATTTAAAAATAAAAATAAAAATAAAAAAAATAAAAAAAAAGGAAGAAATATAATCTCTTAGAACAATACAAAGTTGCTCTACTAATTTTTTAGAAATTTTGTATTCCTTTTTCCCTTCAATTGTTTAACCTCCACCCATGGCCCAATTACAACCTATACAAGACCTTTTGATCCAAGTATCGTGGAAATCAATGGAGTGAAGATGTAGTAGCAAGATCAAGTATATGGTTTCATTTCATCCAAGTAATGAATATTTGTCAAGAGATCTGATTTGAACTACCCATGTTAATGTGAGCTATTTTTTTTTTTTGGGAGTGTATGCCATGGTGAGATTTTGGAGTTGAAATATAGTTGAACTTGCTAACCTCAATCATGATTATGTTGCATAGGCATTGGTCACCCTACTTATTGATATTCAAGTTGAGTATTCTTATGAATAAGTGATTAACATTTGAACTAATTTTTTTAGGCCTATCTTAATGCTTGTTCTAATCTTGACACTAAAAGTAGCAAATTCTCTGAGGTAAATGTTGGAAGGATCAAGTGAGTCTTGCGATGCTTGTAGTTTTAGTTTCTTATTTTTACTTGAGGACAAGCAAAAGCTAAGTTTGGGGGTATTTGATAAATCTGTTAAAGTCCACATTTTAGAGCAATAATCTGAATGCAACAAGACAATTAAACTCTCTATCTTTGGTAATTTATTCTTCTTTTCTCTTTTCCATAGGAAACAGCCTAAAAGCAACTAAATAAAGCGGATTCAAGATTTACTCAAGACTAATCCATCACTGGGAAGATGATACACTGAAATGAAGAACCTTAATTTTGCACTTGTTAGAAGCTCCTGAGTACAGTCGACTGATTCCTTAACGACAGTCGACTGAACAGAGTGGGTTGAGTTTCCGAAGCTTCGTAGAACAGTCGACTTCTCTGACTGGTTTGAGTTTCCAAAAGTTCGTGGAACAGTCGACTGATTCTTAGCCAATAGTCGACTGAACTGGCATTCAACGGGAATTAGATATAAGCACAGTTGAGATACACCCTCATTCAAATCCGCAAAACAAATCAGATTGAGCTATCCAGGAAACAAATATTGTATAACTGAAAATAACAACTTCCCAAAAATCAAGAGATCTGGTCTGGTAGTTAAGGAAGAGGATTTGACTCAATCCATATCCGGTAGTTGAGAATATTGAAATCTGGAGCTTTAGATCTGCAGATGAGTAGAAAAGAAGCTATAAAAAGAGGATCGAACAAGAGAGGAGGGAGAGAATTGAAGAAGAAAGGAGGGATCAAGAACGACAACTCGGCATTGAGTGGGGAGGAGAACAAGTCGACTTCAGAGTAGATCAAGTCGACTTCAGGCTGATTGGTTTCAAGCTGATCATCATACAAATCAGTGTTTCTTCTTTTCTCTTTAATTTTTATTCTTGTTAAATTCATTAGAGTCATGTATTCAAAACTGTTAGTCAATAAAAGTTGGATTATGTGCAACTAAATTCATTTTGGGCAGATTGAAACCTTAGTCATGTAATAAATCTTCTTTTGCATTACTCCGATCACTTATTGATTAAACCTGGTAGTTCGGGATCAAATTTATAATATGCAGCTTTTGATTCTTAACATTCTTACTATTCAAGTATTGTTAACTCAACGTATTTGTTGATGAACAGTTGACTGACTCCTTACGACAATCGACTGAACTGACATTCTGGTTAACACAACCAAAGTTGAGTTATCAAGTTTGCTTATTATAAAATTGAATTTGTTACATGAGCAGATTTAGATGATCGAATCTAGTGCTCATGATTAGTAACACAAGAATCTATTAGGTTCTTTGGTTTAATCAACTTGGAGGATCTAGATTTGATACCAACTTCTAGAGCTTTGAGTGTTTGTTAATTTCCACAATTTCTATGCTTTCTTCAAGTGCAACTTAGTAGATATCATGCTAAAACACTTAAGGAGAGAAAGGAATTAGAGTAGATACCATGCCTAATTTCTTAGCCCAGGGAAATCCTTAATTTAAGAAGTAGACACCATGCCCTTAAATAAACAAACATGAGTGATTAGAGTAGTGTAGAAGTTGATTGAACATTCTTGGCTATAGGTGGAAATCGAGCCCAACTAATTCAATAGATATTTTTGTGACTCAAATTTACCAAATTTTCCAAATTTACAAACATGAGTGATTAGAGTAGTGTAGAAGTTGATTGAACATTCTTGGCTATAGGTGGAAATCGAGCCCAACTAATTCAATAGATATTTTTGTGACTCAAATTTACCAAATTTAGGACTACTTGATTTAAATCTCATTTCCTTTCAGACATACATTTAGAAATAAAACTTAATAAAAGCTTTCTGATTATTGATTAGTAAGTTAATTACTACAATTTATGTGGGATCGACCCTTGCTTTTCACTACGCTTATGAAAACGATTCGTACACTTGCGAGGTTTTTAATTTGTGTTCAGATTATCTATTCATTAAGATAACTGAGCTATCAACAAGTGACTAACCAATATACGGTCTGGTTAAATACCTTTTGTATGGACTGTACTGTATCTAGTTCTTCCTTTAATAAACTCAATTTTTTTCAATCAATTTTTACTTGTAAAACACTAAGGTTGCGTTTGGTTAGTTGTTTTGAAAACAATTTTCTGAAAAGAATTTTTTGAAAACTGTTTTCTGAAATTGAGAGTGTAGAAGTTGTTTGCTAATAAATTTTTTCGAAAACAGTTTTTAAAAATGAGAGTATAAAATGCGTTTGGTAAACCAAAAAATATGAAATTATCTTTAAAATAGTTATTGGATAATTAGCTTATAAAAGACGTTTGGGTATAAAATTAAATTCTCAATTAATAGAAATACAGTTTTTCTGACAATGAGATTATAAACGGCGTATGTTTAATCAATTTGCATTAGTTTTCTTCTGAAGTTTTTTTTTCCCTGCAGTTACAGAGCAAAGTTGTACAAGTATACGAATAAGAAGCCTGAGAAAGAGCGAATGGAGCAAATATTATCAATATGAGGCATTGTATTAATGTGAAATACCTTAAGCTCATTCATATGAACTGATATGCGACTATGCTTTTTCCAATGAAGATGTTGTACTGGTGTTATATTAAGAACCTTCTATAAACTGATATGCGATATACAAAAGACTAATATGAAAGATGATATGAATATAATGTAATGAAAATTCTTATATCCCATCCCTTGTTTTCTAACTCGTTACACTTGCTTTAATCTCAAGTCACATAATATGAACAAAGCTCAAATACATTATATTACATTGCGTCTCTCTGTTTTTTTAAGCTCTAGTACATTATATTATATCTACTTGAAACCTGGATTCCCAAATGAGCTGAATTACACTGATGCAACATACATTGGATTATGCTTGTTTTTATGTAGATCTTGTGGTATATTTTGCTTCAACTTCTTTTTTTCCCATTCTTTGTATCTCCCCATCACTGGCAAGCTTATCGACTATGCTCGAGCTTATCTGAATTCTGTAAGAGTCGGCCAATACACCAATTGTAACCTGCAAATTTTGATAGGAAAAAAATTAGCGGTTAATAAATGAATGTGAAGCTTCATCCTTAATCCGTTATAAAGCATCAGAAGTCATCAGAATCCATCAGAAACATCAGAAGCCATGAGCAACATCAGAAGCCCTCACATGAACAAAATTATACACAGTATGGAAAATTTATAGGATCAGAAGCCATCATCTCCCAGGTTTCCTGCAACTCATGCTATTGCAAAACTATGTAAACCTCCTTACAAACAAGATCATTGAACTAAAAGAAACTGAACATTAAAGAACAAAGATTTTCATCTCAGGCACATGTACAAAATTTAGAAGAAATTTGTGTTTGGTTACCAATATTTGACAAACTTATTTTGCCCAAGCATCAGAAGCCTTCACAGTTATAAGATAGTAACAAGAAGGTTATTTTGAAAGTGAAACTCAGACCTTAATCCCTTATAAAGGAAGAAGAAGCCATCACAATCAAACAGAAGCCATCAGAAACCATGAGCAGCTGCAGAACCCATCACAGGAAGGTATTGTACACAGTATGGAAATTTCAGGAAGGAAGAAATCAATAATAGTTTAGTTAAATAGGATCAGAAGCCATCATCTCCAGATTCATGAGAGGCACATATACAAAATTTATTATAAATTTGTGTTCGGTTACTAGTATTTCACAAACTGATTTTGCCCAAGCATGAAAATCCATCACAAGCATCAGAAGCCTTCACAGTTATAACATAGTAACAAGAATTCAATTTTGAAAGTGAAAATCAGACCTTAATCCCTTATAAAGCAAGAAGCCATCAGAAGCCATGAGCAGCATCAGAACCCATCACAGGAAGGAAATTGTACACAGTGTGGAAATTTTACAAAGTGAAACTCAGACCTTTATCCCCTATAAAGCAAGAAGAACCCATCACAATCCATCAGTAGCCATCAGAAGCCATGAGCAACATCAGAACCCATCACAGGAAGGTGAATTTAACACAGTGAGATTCCTTAAAAAGGAGAAATCAATAGTTTAGTTAAATAGGATCAGAAGCCATCATCTCCAGATTCATCAGAGGGACATATACATAATTTAGTAGAAATTTGTGATTGGTTACTAGTATTTCACAAACTGATTTAGCCCAAGCATGAAAATCCATCACAAGCATCAGAAGCCTTCACAGTTATAACATGTTAGCAAGAATTCAATTTTGAAAGTGAAAATCAAGCCTTAATCCCTTATAAAGCAAGAAGAAGCCATCACAATCCATCAGAAGCCAACAGAAGCCATGAGCAGCATCAGAACCCATCACAGGAAGGAAATTGTACACAGTATGAAATTTTTTACAAAGTGAAACTCAGACCTTAATCCCTTATAAAGTAAGAAGAAGCCATCACAATCCATCAGTAGCCATCAGTAGCCATGAGCAACATCAGAACCCATCACAGGAAGGTGAATTTAACACAGTGAGATTCCTTAAAAAGGAGAAGTCAATAGTTTAGTTAAATAGGATCAAAAGCCATCATCTCCAGATTCATCAGAGGGACATATACAAAATTTAGTAGATATTTGTGTTTGGTTACTACCATCAGAACCCAAGCATGTTTGTGGTTACTTGTATTTCCAAAATTTCAATACTCCAAAGGTTATATAGGATCAGAATAAATCATCATCATCTCCGGATTGTGAAATACCAGTAACCAAACACAAAATTCTACACAAGTGCCTGAGATGAATCTAGAGATGATGGCTTCTAATGCAATTTAACTAAACCATTGATTTCTTCCTTTGTAAAATTTTCATACTGTGTACAATTTTCTTCCTATCATGGTTTTTGATGGTGCTCATGGCTCATGATGGATTGTGATCAGTAGTATCACTAGCATCACTAGCATCACAAACATCACAATCTTTCCCTAAAAAATTACACTGATGAACTGAAATTCAAATCCTTCAGTTCTACAACTGTAGATAATGTGTGTAAATGTACAGATGATTGGTTGGACATGAAGAGAGGTTTCATGAAAGTGCAAATGCATGGTTGGACATGCATACAATTGTCCAGTACTTGAGAGGATCCAAATCTACTCAGAATTTTTCACTTCAATTAATCACAGTAAGGAAATATGGACAAGGACAATAATTTCACTCCTTGTGATAAAGAATCAGAATATATCATCATCATCTCCAGATTCTTCAGATGCACATGTTCATAGTGAATTTGAAATTCCTATTATGTTTTTCCCAAGTAATTTCAGAAGCCATGCCAAGCAACACAATCATAAACTGGGGAAACATAGTATGAAGTAGGTAATTTTCACAGGAACAGAAAATCAGTTTAGTTATATAGGATGAGAATACATCACCCCCAAAGAACCATCAGAAGGCCGCCCTTATAAAGCATCCCTTATAAAGCATCACAAAGAATCAGATGCCATCACCTCAAAAAAATTATCACTGTAGTTATATAAAAGCTCGGAAGCAATCATCTCCATATTCATCTCAAGCAGTAATACCTCATATCTTTAATTCTTGAACAAAGTATGTATCAGTATAAAGGAGTCAGCTACCTAAAATTCTTAAGGAATTTGAAAGAAACAAACCCCAATGTAAATGTGAAGAATATCAATACCCAATTGTTTAACAGTATCACGGTTGTAACAAGGATGTTCTTCAAGCTGCTTCATACTACTCTTCATCCTGCTAAGGATTAAAAACAAAATTCGTTATAAACAAATCATGAAATCAAATACTATAACAAAGCAATGTCCCTATTTTAAAGGATTTAATTAGTCGTAGGCTCAGAACTAATTTTTATAGAACAATTGTTCTAATAAATCATCAAGATTAGTCTAGGGCTGCATTTTTAAAAATGCCATGCCAACTATTACTAAATCATGTGTCCACCCCCTCCGTCACCCATAGTTTAATTCTTCCATCATTTGGTCAGAACAATGGGAATGGTCCACATAGAAGTGCTGTGTGTTTACGTTAACCTAAAAAAAACTGGATCAGAAGCTACCATATCCATCATGTCCATGGGGGTGGACACACACCCTTCTGATTATTAGTGTATTTCATCATTGCCTAGAACGACAGAAATTAAAAATAGTTTGGGGTCAAATTTAAACAAGATGCACTTCATGTTATGAGATAACTCCATTCATTCTTCTAAAGCATCATAGGTAACAACAATGCATCCAAGTGCACCTGCTAAGCATCATGTTCCTGTTAAAATGTTGCAAACAAAACCCATCTAAGCACAAATACTAATCCAAGTGCACTGCATGCATCCAAGTGCACTACATTAGCATCCAGGTACAACCTGCAAACACATCAGTAGACCATGGAAACAAAACATCAAAACCCGTCACATATCCTACAATCAGTATGGAAATAATTTGACGAACTTCCTAAAAGTTGAAGATGCATTATAAACAACAATCCGACTATCATGATAAGATGAAAACTAAATAGATTTGTAGAAAGTAAAATATAACTTAGTATTAAAACTTTACCAAAGTGCACTGCATTATAAAGTATCAGAGGCCAGCATTAACCATCACAACCTTCAGAAAGCATCAGATATTTGAGTATTCATTAAGAACCATGTGAAGCCAACACAGGATCCCCAAATTTGGGGCAAGCCATTTCCTTCTTTCACCCTTAATCCCACCCAAAAAATATTTCCAGGTTTGGGCAGCCAAAAAAATTCCTTCAGGTACCATACAAAATGAAGGTGTGTTTGGATAGCTTTTTTATACCCTTTTTTCATTATCTAAAACCAAAAAAGCATTTGCTTACCCTCTTCTCAAAGCAATTTTATGATTCTCTTTTCAGAAAAATCCGAAACGGTCATTTCTTAATGCATATATGATATTTGATTTTGTATGAATGCATCCAACTAAACCAAATATCGTTTAAAGGATTGAATTAGTCATAGGCTCTGAACACATTTATATAGAACATTTGTTGAAATAAAGTATCAAGCTTAGTATAGGGCTGCATTATTATGCCATGCCAACTATATCAAATCAAGTGTCCACCCCCTCCGCCACCCATAGTTAAGTTCGAAAAGCATTCACTCAGCTTAGCATGAATAGTCCACATAATAACCTATCTGACTTTACATAAACCATAATAGAAACCACAAATCATCCCCAAGTATGTTCATTTTCATGGATATTCACTGCGGCTGTTCATTTCCTATTCACCAGTACACAACAAAACCAGGGTGTGAAGGGGGGGGGGGACACACATGCCTCTAAAAATTATATGTGAATTTCATCATTGCCTACACAGACAAAAAGTAAATAGGCTTTGTTGTCAATTTAAATTATAAACATGCACTTATAATCATCATCATAACCATCATACTTAAATCAACTTCAGATGCGGTTATCAAATAGCTGAAAAACAAAAGGAACAAATGCAGTTACAACCATATATTGGAATAGCACAATGAAGCCATGAACCAGTACATTTGGCTAAAACATTACATTAATGCCTTGCATTCCACATTGCCATAGCAATTTGATCTCTTTTACTATTCATACGATTCAATTGGGAAGATGACAAATCCAACCCTTGAGATGTGGATGCATTATCTTCATTGTGTAGTTGATTAATTAATTGTTCATCTTCTAAATCCGAAAAGAATGTATCGTCCACTAAATATCCACGTATAAAATTATGAACTTCACAACAAGCTGGTACCATTAGAACCTGTCTTGTGAACATGTAGTTTGTCATATACTTGAAGATGGGAAACTTTTTTTTGAATACACCAAAGGTTCTTTCAAAGACATTTCGTAGCCTTGCATGCATTTTGTTGAAATGTTGCCTATGTTGGGTTGGTGCATGATTAGACCCTTGGAAGTCTTGCAAGTGATATGGCTCCCCGCGGTAGGGAGCTAAAAAATCGGGCATGTTCATGTAACCACAATCTACTAAGTAATATTTATCATCGGGAGGGATTTGCAACAGTCCTTGTGTTAATGCACTTTGTATTACCCTGGAGTCGTTAGCACTTCCTTCCCATCCCACATAAACAAATGTGAACATCATATCAAAATCATAAGCGACCAGCACATTTTGAGTTATATCGCCTTTTCGACCACGACAAGTATTTTGTCGACTAGCGGGTACGCAAGCATCTATTAATGTGCCATCGGCAGCTCCAATAGCTCCCTACATTAATGAATTTGAAACCTACTACTTTAGTGAACACATTTGAAATATTAGAATAATATGGTAGTAATCATGAAGCTAACAAAATACCTTAAACCATGGATAAAAGTCCGTGAAACTACTGATTCTTTCATGTACATGTGTCGTGTTTGGGGGAGTAATGAGAACTGTTGCTGCTCTTGCCAAACCTTTCAACACTTTTGTAAAATGTTGTTCGATTGTTTCTGTTGAGTGTTGAAACCGATCAGCAGCCTCTCTCATTCTATGACTATTACCGACAATGTACAAAAAAATGGCAACACTTTCCTCAATAGAGACATGTCTATGTTGGGCTTCCTCGTGAGTTTCCTCGAGGTAGTTGCCATTTTTAATAAATTGAAACAAAGCCAAAAAAACAATCTTGATTCATGAGGAATATGCGTTTACACTTATCCGGGCGACCATCTAGGATTTCTTGTAGATATTCACGGCCTGTTAGTTTAGAAGTGAAACAGGGATATTTTTCAGTGATCATCTCTAGAAACTGAAGTGTCATCAAGTCATCAAGCCCGTCTCTATCATCACTTGACGTGTCACTTGACAAGTCCATCAGTATGGTAGCAATTGCAATAGTATTTCACTCTAAAAAAGTAGAATTCATTTGCATAAAGAATATTCGAGTTTTAATACTATAACAATAGTGGAGGTTATATAAACAATTATACTAACATTTTATGTTATCTAACAAAGTTAAACCCAAAAAAACAAAAACAACAACAACAGCTATTAATAGGAAATGCATTTAAAATTAAACTGTTACGAATTGAAATCCAACACATTGTGCCATTAAATATTCACAATGTACTCATACAGAAATATTTAAATAAATTGTTAAAACATTTAACCAATACGTTTGTTGGATCCACTTAAACAAATGAGATCCCTCTAGTAGTTCACAAGATTGTCCGACCACAAGAGTCTAAGCTCCGGTTTCATTAGAATGAAGCCACGATGCCAACTAGGGTTTGCAACTATGTTGTCCATTGCCACACGAAGCATTTTGGAATCAAGCCCATCCATCGTATTGATTATTTCCATGCACTTATCAATGGAGAACAGATCTTCTGCATCCGAGCGATCACTTCGGTCGCCCATTTTCTTCTTATAATATTCAGTTTTTGTAATACTAGCAGAGGTATTCGCATCAATACAAATATCCATTCTCTCATTCTTCGAGCTTTTTGTTGGTCGATCACTAGACCTACCAGATCGCCTCTTGTGAGACCCCGAACGTATTTGTTCGTAATCATCCTCATCATCCACATTTACGTGTGGTGCATTGGGGGGAGGGGGGGGCGGTAAACTCAAAATTGATTCTCCGTTCCTCATCGGAGTCATACACCCTTTGAGTTGAAGCCCTAGAAAGTAAGCCCTGGGCAGTAGACTGACCAAAAATTTTGGTCAAAGCATTATAATTGGCCAATCCCTTCGATTTGAATGTTTTAGCCGTAGGGAGTGCCTAATCAAAAATTTTGTGTTGTTAATTTACAAGTGATAAAGTCATGAATAAGTATATTAAGATGATAATCACACACTATTATAAAAATAAAGATATATGTGAACCTTGATATATGTCTCCCAAACATGGGGCTCGCAAGTGACTGTATGGTTGTCCTCATCCCAACCCATACCACTCTGGTTCTTCAAAGTGTGAAACTCCCTCCACTTCATCCTAAGTTGGGAATGTTTCTCTTTTAATTGTTTAACCGTGTATGTACGATGACACATGTGATTCAAACTTGCAACAAATTATTACCAAACTTTGGCTTCAAAAGACGAACTTTTTAGACTATTTCGGTCGACCTTCTCCTCCATCAATTCCACAAATATCCGCTCATTACATGCTGGCCATAGGACAATATCACTATCCACCTCCATCACCTTACCCCTACTAGTCATCTATATTAGCCACAGAAACGATAAATATAAAATAACAATCATCAATTGTTGAACTATAACAGTGAACCGAAATTATTTTCTCAGGTTACTATAATAATTTGTAGATGATGGCTTCTTTCAACAATATAGGAACAAATTTTTTTTTTAATTCACAGGAACAAAATGATATCTCTTTATTCCAATAATTCAATTTGGAAGCCAATAGTTAGGAGTGTAGTCGACGTCGACCATAGGATCAGAACTCATCAGTATAGAAAAAAAATCCAGCTCATAAAAAATCTTTTAATCCCTCAAATCAGTATAGAAAAAAAAAACAAAAAAAGGAAAAACAAAAACCACAGATCTGGAATTAACACCTCGACGTCGATCATAGGATTAGAACTCATCATCTCCAAATCCAGTTCATAACAAATCTTTAATCCCTCAAATCAGTCCGAAAAAAAAAACATAAAAAAGGGGGAAAAAAATTCAACCACAGATCTGGAATTAACACCTCGCCAAACCGAAACCCTTGTAAAAAATTTGGTTCAAATTCAAACATACCTTGGTTTGCTTGCTTTCAAGAGTAAAGAAGCTGTCTTCAACAGATTCAAGCCTCAGCCGACATTTGATTTGACTGCACCGTTCTCGAAGACACCTTCTACTGCAAGCAGATCTGGTCTCACAGACCATGAACCCCTAATTCGTTGATTTTTTTAGTAGATTTTCAGGTATTAAAGCCAGATCGAGCGTGGAGCTTGAGAAGGGAGAAAACAGTATCGCAGAAGGAAGGAGATCTGTTGATGAGAGTAAAGAGGGAGTAAAGGAGACGGTTGATGGGAGTAAAGGGGGAGTAAAGAGGCCTCGGGACGAGAGAGAGAAGTCGTCATCAAAAAAGAGAGAGGAAGGGGGTAACCAAAAAAGAGAGAGGTTGGGTTGGAAATGACCCCTTTGGATTTTTCTGAAAATGAGAAGCAAAATGTTGCTTTGAGAAGCGGGTAACCAAACACGTTTTCTAAAAAAGAAAACAAAAAAAGGGAGTTAAAAAACTATCCAAACACACTCTTATTATTTCAACATGACTACTGATGATTGTAAAAATCACAGCAAATCAGGGCCGTACGATTCCAGCACAGATCTTAGAGCTTCTACAAGCAGATTAACAGTAACGGGCTTCTCTAACTGGTCTGAGCCTTCTTCAGTCTCATTACAAGACATGGGTCACTTTCAAGCCCATTAAATGCGATTGGACCCACCAAGAGAGACAGCTAGCCCATAAGGGTTGTATGTCAAATCTCTTGTCCCCACCAAAAGAGTAACCGATTCTATCTCTTAATGTGGAGAATTTAGAAGAGATAACAAATTTGTATCAATCTCCAAACTTTTTCTCAGACCTAGAAATACCCTTACCCTCTCTCGGTCAGAAGGTAATCGATCTTTTCTCTCTTAAACTCTCGTTCTCTCTTTGGTTCTAACTTGAGCGTCGGAGGGTCTGTCGCCGGGGTCAACTCTGATGTTTCAGGCTTTTTGCAGGTCTATTGGCCACACCAGCAACCGTTGGATTCCGATGAAGGTGCTCTTTCAACAATCTAGATCCAATCTCAGGAGCTCTAACTGCTTTTTACGCCAACGATCAAATGTTAGATGTTTAGTAGTTTTCTTCAAAATATAAAATCACTATTTGTTGCTCCCACACCAAAATAGGCAACAACAAATTTGCATCATCTGTGAAAAATTACATAGAACTACGTCACAGATCAGAACTTGCCGAGAGAAACACCGAGTCCTCACGTCATGCCACCAAAGTTAAGAGGGAGAGCAGCGACATCAAGCCGTCTAGCCAACCCTCTTCGTTATCAAGCTCTTCCTGTGGAGGATCCTATTCCTCCAAAATCAAAAGCCTAATCAAGCTCCTCTTAATAGAGATGCATCGGGGGGCTTCCGATAAAGCCGTCATGAACCGTGCCATGAACATCACCCTCTATATGACCCTGTCTAAGTCCATACTGCTGAGGCCGCTACATGCCCTCGCGAAGTCCCCGGGGGTCTAGACATCTCCTTCAAGTCATTAATGCCAGACAATAAGTGACTGATGTACAGATCCGTTTAGATGAGAGGCATACCTGGGGTGAGGCCTCCCGCTCAGAATGTCATGAGAACCGGAGAAGTAACTCCCCTCGAAGGCAGAGATCAAGATGCTCCTCCTTTCATAAGCGACATAGTGTAGAAACAAGGTCGACTCAAGGGAGTCCAAAGCATCTTAAGAAGAACAAAGAGCAAGAGGCCCCAGTCACTAGGGCCAAATTGGAAAAATTCAAGTATGACATCCCCCGAGCCATCCGATGTAACACCTCGCAAAATTGAGTTCTAATAATTTTGCTCCTCGTGTGTTACGCACATGCATTTTGTACTATTACATGTAATATTCATAACATTATTAATATAAATATTTGCTCCTCCATCACCAAGCATCCATTTCTGGAAATTGAACACCCCCCCCCCCATCTCTTTCATTCCAATTTCAAAGCTCCATATTTTCTTCTTCATCTTCTTCATTTGTTCATGGTTCAAAAAATTAATAAAGAAATGAAAATAGAGTTAAAGTGTGAGAAGGAGAGTGTTCGAATGTTTTATAGGTTGCTTTGGAGCTCTTAGAGGTGAAGTGGTGGCAAGCAAGGAGAAGAGGAACCCTTGAAGATCAAAGCTTGTTCTCATTCTCAACTCAAATTTGGTGGGTGTTCTCTAACTCTAGAATTAATTCTTTATGTGTGATTTGGTGTGTAGGAGTAGATATGAGAAGCATGAATACTTGTATGAGTTTTGATAAGTTATGCAAACTTCAGTTGTATGTTAGTGAAATTTTTTTTATATCATGCTTCCAAGATAGAACACCTATGTTATGTTAGACATAGAGAAATTTCTACTTTGCAATTGGCTTAGAATCTGTTCACAATTTTTTTGTGGCATGTTCTAGGATGAGTTTGGAGCATCCTCAAATTTTTTTCATATGTTTCTTGGTTCATTTAGCAGACCAACAAAGTAGTTCGTTTCGGAACAGAGAATAGTGCAAAAACTGTGATTTTCCTTGTTATGAAGTGAAGTTTGAAAATTCATACTATGGAATTGGCAAAGTATATTGAGCTGAAATTGGTAGTGGAGGTACTTAGATATGTTAACAACAATCGTTCCAAATTTCATATTTTTCTAAATTTATTTACTATGTTTAAGAACTATGTTTTGTCAACTGGTCCAGAGCCAAGAACTGGCTCAGTTATATTTCAAAGATGAATTTTGATAAATCATAACTAATTTATGGTATATAATCTTGTAGTGAAATTTTTATTGTATCATCTACTATGTATCTAGATCATGTACCTAAAATTTTGGATAATTTGGAAAAAAAAAGTTGATGGGGTTTCAAAATTAGTTGTAACCAAAGGTTTTACACACTGTTGAGAACAGAAGAAATTTTTTTGAGAACAGAAGAAATTTTTCTACTATATTCAAAAGGCTATAACTATCGGAATATTTTGAACCTTGATGCAATTTTTGGATATGTTATACTTGTATATGTCCAATTACTGAATCCTAAATTTTATAAGTATTGGACATATAGTTGAATTGATATTGAATTTTGAATAGACTATGTTCAGATTCAGTTCAAATTTAGTAGGTTTGTACATATGAGCTTTTCTGGAATTGTGAGTTTAGAATCTGAAGAATTGACCAACTAGAGACTTGTAGTAGAGAGTCTTTCCATAGCTTCTTTAATCATGCAATTTCATTTTTTGGTTTGAAAGATATGATTTTTCTAAGTTCTTGACAGTTGCAATCCTAGTAGAAGACATTGTTTTGTTAAGTGAGTTAATTTTTCTGTGTGTACACTGATGAAAATAGTGGTTTTAGAGTGCTTTACTGGATGAATTCGATGATGTGATCAGCTATAAAGTTGTAGTAAACACACATAGCTTTCCATAAAACTGAGGATCATCATATTCCGATAATTGAGCAAGTTGTTATGACATTGGCAAGAGGCAACAACTGTGAGTTTATGATGTTTCATATGCAAAATGGTGTTTTTCTAGCCTGTGTGGTTAGAATCTGAGGAACTGGATAACTAGAGAATTGTAGTAGACCCTCTTAGCTTTCCAAAGAGTGTTCATTCATAGAATTCCAGTGTGTGGATTAGAAGTTATGGATGTTTCAATAACTGGGTAGATTCATGTTAGTAGTAGTTGTCTTTTTGCTCTACACCTAAGTCTTGGACCTGTGTGTTAGTAGCATTTATATGTTGAAATACTTGATTCTATCAGACTTTGAGCTTGTCTAAATGTGTGTGATGGTTTGCTTGATTTGAGTTGTCTGGGGGATCGTCTAGGGTAAGTATTACCCTATGACTAACAGCCCATAGGCTAAAATTGAATTCTTCCGCCTCAAGAACTGGATAGTCATCCCTCGTGCACCGATAAATTCTTACCCAACGGGTAATCGATCGCGGGCCGGAATACATTTTAAATCTTTTTCCAGAATGTATTTCATTGAAAAACAGTATATTATATTTTCTTAGATTTCCAAAATTCTCATTTTTAACCACATAGAAGACTGTTTCTCTTATTTATTTTTAAAAGTGGAACATTAATACATTTTTCGACATTGGAAAATTCCTTTTCTAGATGAATCTTTTTATCTACTTGTTCCCTATTTGTTCACAATATGTTTGTACAATTTTTCTTCATTTTTAACATAGCTAAAGCCCTCAAATTAATTTTATCTTTTATAAAACTCACTCATTTCTTATGATTCAAAAGATAATTTGTTTGACAATCAAGTGAATGTAAACATACTCATACAGTACAATTAAAATTCAACAATTATTGTAATTTTTCCATGCTAATCAATTTATTTCACAAATCATGGGTGTTAATTTACATTCTACAATCCATTCACAAGCATGATTTATCAAATTTATATGTGCTCTAGCATGAAAATATAGTAATAAAGTATCATGACAACTCTTAATTAACACATTCCAATTCATTTTAACAACTTTTTCATGTAGATAAACTAGAGCTTCCTCTCTTTCTTACTAGTCTCTTCAAGTAAGTATATGGAAACTTTTCTACTTGTTTCTAACATACTCACAAATTAAAATCCTAGCATGGCGTCTACATTAGAAGTTAGAGAAATCACCCACCTATTGATGAAACAAATGAAAAACTCCTAAAGAACTCCTCGAAAGCACGATTGTCTCCTTCTCCTCCTAGTTTGTGCCACACGAACCGAGCCTTCTCCTCCTTAATGGTGCCACCGAGCCGCCTCCTCTTTGATGCTAGCCGGCCTCCAATAGGAAAGGAACACACACAATCTCTTTATTTTTCTCACACAAAAATCTTTTCTCACTCAATCTTTTCTTCACAAACGCTTCTTTTCTTTCTCTTACTCTTTGAAAATTTCTAATGCAAGTAATTGAGAAAGACAAGGGAGGGGTATTTATACACATTTCAAGAGTGAATGAAAGGTTGAGATGAGTTTAGATGAAGGGCTTTGATACATTTGGGAGTTAGAAGAACTACCAATTATCAAGTAACCACCTCACCACTCTTCCACTCTTTCCCTCCACTCCCAAGTATGGCCGGCCAAGTCTTGTCCCCAATGCACGTGCAAGTGCATTGCACGTGACATCACATGCACACTAGTTTAAGCTGTACAATTATTAATTGTTCATTTATTTGTTACATGATCAAGTCTACACTACAAGTTGTATTAATTACTAATAGAATTAACTAGTGGGCTAATTAGGTGGGTTAAAATTCATGGGCTCCTTAATTAATTAATTAATTTATCTAAGTGGGCTAGAATTAGAATATTAGGCCTAAAGATTAATAGTAAATAACAATAGGCTTTTTAAAAGAGAAAGACAATATTTTTTCATGAGATTAAAATAATTTTTAAAGCTAAAAACATACATCAATTTCGCACGTGCAAACCACGTGAAAACAAATGAAAATTTTATATTTAATGATTTGAAAATTTAGGATGTTACAATAATAATTATGTGGTGTGTTTGGTTTTGGTAACAATATTGAGTTACATGTTGTTGTGTTACAATGTCAAATTGTAAGAATGCAATAATTTTTTTTGAAGGTAATATAATATTTTCAGTTTGTTATTTTTTAAAGATAATATATATTAAAAGATGTTATATATTTTATATACAATGTACTTTAAAATGCACCCGTATCATACTTTTTCGAGAAATCCGGTATCCTCGTACTTGTATCCTCTCGTACCTGTATATAGGTTGCATGGTTAGTAGGTATTTTGAATATAATATATATTATATAGTTAAATAAAGTAAATGATAATTTTACACATTTTTAGAGAAGACAATCATTGAACTATCAAAATTTTTGGTATGCTTGTTGGGTCTGAGCAAAACTATAAACAAGAAGTTCTAAATTACTGTAACACCCCAAAAAAAAAATCGAAAAACTAAACCTCTAAATACCATTCTGTCAATTTCTATATCACTTTAAACATAAACTAAGATATATATATTTCAAATAAAATTTTGGCAGAATCTCCCCTGAAATTTCTGCCCCGAAGCACAAAAGGCTTACGGAATTCTGCTCTAAATTCCGTAGCTTACAACACAGGCATTATAATCATGGGCTCCCCAGGCCAAAATGAGCAGAATCACACAGGCAATATAAATATCATGCTCTGGGAGCCAAACTCATAACATAATATCAATTATCAATTAAAAACCATAAATTTCCTTTAAAAACTTATATAAGTAACAGAAAAACTAAAGAAAAATCTTCCAAAACCAAACACAGGACCCAATACTCCACAACAAGGTGGGTACGAGCTTTCTCACCTCCTCACAGCACTATATCTATATAGGTTCACTTTAATACAAATAAATACATCAACTGTCCATGTTTCTTTATATACTAAATACATAAATAATCTATCATCGCAACAAAATAAAATTTCTATCTTTATAACTACCTCACCGGGTTGCTAGCAAACCTGCAGGAGAGTTAGGGTTGTCCATCCTCAAGGAGGGACCCCCCTAACCCCCAGAAAACAATAGGGGTTAGCCATTTCTGGTGTGAGTATAACCATTAATCTAATAAGTAATTTAAAATGGTATAAAGAAAATACTTTAAACTTACAACGTCAAATTAAGATGATGCAACCTGAAATCTGAACATAAAAACATCACCAATTCGATTTTATATCAAAGTACTCTTCAAAACTGCATTCGATTATATAATTACCCATAATTCACACATTTCACTATATGCTTCACATCAACCTCATATATATATCCTTATTTTACATTCGCATAATACGAATTTCCATACAATCCATTACTTTTTAATTTAAATTTCCTAACACGAATATTCATCTTTCCACAATTATCATCATATCCTTATTTTGTTATTCATAAGAATATGCCCACATGATGTTACTATATCTTTTCTTCATCTCTATTTAACCATGCACTTCATTTACTTGCATTCTATCAACAACTCACTTACTCATCCTAGAAGTGGTGCCAAGGCGGGTAGTTCCCACCATTTCCATGGAAATGGTGGGCGAGTAGTTCCCTGACACACTTCCAAGATACACAAACTCATATCACGACATACTTCCCTTAATAACCATTTTCATAACCACTCTAATAATATAGGTTTTTATTTTATTGCACTATATCACGTATTACATCATAAACATATGCATTCATTCTCATAATACCGCGTTCCTTCATGTCGTATAACACAAACATAACGTCTCATTACACATTATAATTTACTTACAATACATCACATCCTTAACACATAACTCATTAGAATGCTTATTCTTATTGCATCAAAAGCATGTTCTACAGCTCATTCTCATCCCATTATATCACTTAGTTACTACTCAATCATATTGAGAATTAAACTTACTTTCATTTTCACTTGTATCTCAAGTTACCATTAATTTCACTTTCATTCTCATCAATTTATACTCCATATCCCAAACACAGTTTGGGCAATCACATATCACACCCCAAAGCCGATAGCTTGGGTATTAATCACCCCACCCCAAACACATAGTCTAGGTAATATCACATCATATCTCAAGTCGATAGCTTGGTTATTAATTCACTTCAATTTCTTTTCATCTTTACTGTACTTAATTCTTCATTTCCATTAATCATTACCACTGTCATGCCAACTCACCCTGTGAATTATGCTAAGGCAGGTAGTTCCCACCATTTCCACAAAAATAGCGGGCAGGTAGTTTCTTGACACAATTCCAAGGTGTAACAACTCATACCACACTATATTTTACTTTAATCATTTACATAATATAATTACTTCATACTGTTCATAATAACATACGTCTCTTTTACTTTTTCATTTTAAAATTAACCACATACTGCATTTCATCCACATCCACTTTCTTTCACATTCACAATTCACTTTCTTTTCACAACCACTTTCTTTACTTACACATTCTTATTTACACTTATTTATTTTATTAGTTTGTCGACCAGTGAGCCACAGTATCCCAACATACTGAAAGCCAACAGCCCAGAAAACACGCGGTCCGATGCTCTCCCAGAGTCTTACTCGTCCGAGGCTACGTGTTCCTCCTAGCCGAACTAGTGAGGGAACACCACACTCAGGTCCCACCTGAGGTATCATATCTCTCTCTCTGGTCTATCCGGAGGTATCTGCTCTCCCAGGTCTATCCTGGGGTATTAACTCTTTCTCAAGTCCCACATGAGGTATCATATATCTCTCCAGTCTATCCGGAGGTATCTGCTCTCCCAGGTCTATCCTGGGGTATCAACCCCTCTCAGGTCCCACCTGAGAGGAAAATTGGGCCTCAAGCCGATAGCTTGGGCGATAAAAACCACTTACCCCAAACATAGTTTGGGTTCACTATTCCCAAGCCGGTCCTTGGGCGTTAGGAGGTCTAGCCCAAACCCCCAGGACTGCTGTAGGTACTAGTCAACAAAACCATCTGTTATAAGCATTAATCAGTTCATCTTTCCATCTTGCTTTATCACACAAGCATTTCACTTTTTAATATAATAAATGCCACATCCTGGACTTTAATCACGTGAATTAGTAACACATTTTATTAGCACGTACCATCTTATCTTTTATCTTACCATTTAATGCATATCCATTGTCCACAATATTCATCTTCATATCATTATACCACCTTATGCATACACCCTGTCATTCAACAATTAAAACCATCATATCATATTATTGCATAATAAAAATGCGCCAAGATATTTATTTTGCCATAACATCCCACATTAAGAATACCATATTATTCATTACCTCACTGTACCATATATAGGCATACGCCAAGTTATAACATTAATAGGAGAACTACATTAGGTTATTCCATATCGTAAAAGTATCAAAATGTATACTTCATCACATTATAATATTATACTATTCCCCATTAATTCACTTCAAACATAATTATAATGTAATCATATACCCACTTACTAATTTCATCAGTTATTACATCACGAGTCAATATCATAATATATGTATATATATATCACAAACATACACCACACGTGCGAATTTCCAAGAAAAGGGGCCAAAATCAGTTATTTCCTCTAATTAAATCTCATAATATCCAATTATAGCATACTAGGTCATACACCATGTTCCGTATAAGTAAAATCACCTACAAGGGCCTATATGTCCCAAAACATGCACAAAACATGCACTATATATACATGGGTTTTCAAAACATGATCACAAGCACTAACTTCATCTAATTACATCTTATAACATCCATTCATAGCAGGCTAGCCCATACACAAGGCTCCGCATATACCAAATTACCTATATCGGCCTATATACCCAAAAACATGCACGAAACATGCTCAGGATAAAATATGCATAAACAATTCAATATATTTAGTTTTTATACTTCAACACATCACATTAACCCATAATATAGGTTTTATATACTTAAAATAGTTAATTTCATCATATATCTCAAAAACCCATTTTCGGACCCTTAAAAATCCGTATTTTCATTGAAAATCAATTTTTGGCATAACTTCTACAAAATATATCAAAACACCATGAAATTCGGCCACAATATAAAATATGTATAAATACATTATACTCACCTGACGGATCGAGCAAACGATGTCCCACGTCCGCCCTGTAGCCAGTCGAAGTTTGACTTTTTCCACCTAAATAGGAAATTATAGGACCGATTAGCTTAAAACTCAGAACTTGACCTATGAACCTCCAAACTCGAATCCGTCTTCACCTACTCGTTACAAATGACCTAAGTAACCGAGCTACATCGACGGATTTTGAATTCGGGTCCCAATACAAACATTCCCTTATTGATCGGAGGCTTTCTAATAAGAAAAATTCATATTTTCTAATTTCTTTAATCTTCTTTTTTCTAATCTCACATATTAGGGTTAATAATAATAATGAGACTCAACTACACCTCCGAACCCATCAAATCCTCACTTAAATCTCGCTCGGGCATATCATCGAACACCCGGCGTACACTTTTCACCTATAGTCTATTTCACTCAATTTAATTGAGCTTAAGCCTATAAAAATCATCCTAAATTCATATTAATACTTTCATAATATTCTACACCCTCATATGCATTTTCTACAATTATTAGGATCGAGTTTCCTACCCGATTTCATAAACCCTATAATCCGAGTTTATGCCAAAATTACCACTCCCCATTTTATTCTAATGGCTCACTACAATTTATTATTATTATTTTTTTTTACTACCATACAAAAGAAAATTCTCATATATATAACTCTATTTTACAAACCCAAAACCCTAATTTATCAACAACTCACAATTTCCCTAATAATCTACTAATTCCTCAAATCTACCACTTCCAACATCCCTACATCTCTCTACCATAATAATCCTACTCAATAAAACTAACCACACTTAATTTTATATAATAAAATAAAAAGGGATATATCTTTCCGTGGTTGTTTCTCCAAATTGACTCCACCACTAGGTAGAGCATCCTTCACTTAGTCATCTCCCCAAATTAATTCGAAAATCATAGAGTATTTGGGCGGATTTGAGGAGGGGGAAGACCGGCCGAGATTGGGTTTCTTTCGGTCGGGTGGAATGAACGAGAAGGGAGAAGAAAGAAAGAAAGAAAGAACGAAGGAAATGGGAAAGGGGGTTATTGTAAAATATAATATATATATTAATGATAATAGTAAGGTATAATTACCTATAAGCCCTCCAAATCCAATATATTACAAATAAACTCCAACTCTTTTCTATAATAATACAAACAATACAAAACACATTAAAATTATCTTATAATAATCCCCCATAATGATAAAATAAAATAAACTATATTTCTTCACACAAAATCTCAACTCTTAACTCTAGTATAACAATAATACCAATCTACCACAAATATGCAATACCAGTATCAATATTAAAAATAAATAAAATAAGATATCACTTAAAATAAACCCCTACAAAATATAAAAGCGAGTATTTTCGGTATTTTAAAATCCAAGGTGTTACATTCTACACCTCAAAAGAAGCTCGTCCTCGAGCTATGAGGTTTAAGAAAACTCCCCAAACGATTTCAAGACACCTCCTCCACACCGTTCCCTAGGATTTCCAGGTACATTATCAACATCAAACCTTCATTGCACCATTAACAACTACCCAGCTGATCGTCGGGTTAGTTGCACTATGGCTCTACAATAACTACTAGTTTGATAGAATATATCACATCCAATGTCACCTCTAGCTGGACTTTACTCTACCACTGCTCCAGCACTTGATAGATCTTTCACACTTTTCTCGACATAGGAACAAGAAGTACATCAAGAATACCCGATATCTCCAAGATAAGCTTCAAACAATATGCCACGGTTCCAATTCTTTCTCCGACTCTGAAGGGGTCAACAAACCCCAGGTCTAAATTTTCCTGATTCCTATAACGGCGTACTCCATGGATAAGGGATACCTTCAAAATACCCAGTCTTCAACTTTTAATCTTCAAAAGACTTTCGCCGTTGATCTGCATAATCATTTTCTTTTGTCAGCTACACACCTTAAAAGAGGCTTATCCATGCTCACCTGATAATTAATATTTTTCCTCGTTCCGGACCAATAAAATATTCTCCTGGAACCTTGATTTATCTTCATGCCACCGGGATAGACAATAAACTGAGCATAAGGAACATTCTCCATCACCCACTACCACAAGCCATCCATATCAAGAACACCAAATCAACGATAATAACAAGGACTTCCCCCCACTACCTATTAACCAATTTGCAGTACATTCATTAATCCCATCCAGAATTAGATCATGCATCCTCTGTCACGAGCAGAATTTTGAATTCAAGTTTGACTGATCAACTGTAGGATGGACAGCTGTATTGATACACCACTGATATATAAGGTCGGGTCAACCTCTACTACGGAAATGAAATCAAATTGATCTAATGAATTTAACACCGTCCACTCCTGGGACGTCATTAGGACCAAAACCTTCTTTCCATTTAAATCATCCATCCCCATATTGCTTCCCCGGGTGATATTTTACATCTAGAGCCAAGCTACTAATGAACTCGAGTCACCTCTATTGCCTCCTGCTAAAATCATTTGCAAGAACAAGTGTTCAAACTCTTACGATCACAGAAAAAGCTAAAACTATTTTCTGAAAAACTTATTTCTCCACACCTTCAATACGTGCCCTACTATCACTAATTTCAAATCTGCGTAATTCATGCACCCCGTATAACCATAACTGCCTTAATGTATAAGCCACAAGCTCGTCTTCATGCATCAAACTGCACCAGATCCTGCACTACATGCACTCCCTTCTCGGGATGATCAAAACATGAGCTGTCGTTAATCTTCCTTTAACTCTTCCTTTAATCTTCCACACTGTTCGGGTCATACCAACGACTCATTCTTTATGATAAAATGAGTCATCGATACAGTAATAATAGAAAATCGAGGAATGAGCCTCCGATAATAGCCAGTTAAAACCAAGAAACTTTGAATTTCCAACGCATCCGAGGGTTATTTCCCGTCTTTTCACCTTTTGAAATTTCTTTCAGATCCACAATTACGCCTTCAACAGACACAATGTGTCCCAAATTTCACACTTCTCGCCCCAGAAAATAACAATCTACAGACTTTTCATACCGCTTCTAGTCCCAACAAGTCTACAACTCAGTTCTGAGGTGCCATCTATGCCCCTCCATACTGCGAAAGTACACCAAATATCTTCTACAAATACAATCACACCTTATTAATATATGGGTGTAAGGAGGGGCTCGCGGATGTTTAGGGTTCCTAAGTGGGTGGTTTGGGAGGAACAAGAAAGGCTCTTCGAGATTTGTGATGGTACTGCGAAGACGCATTCACCAACGGTGAAAACTAGGGGTCGTGGATATGTGTGGTTGCTAAAATTAGAAAAAACGTGTCCTAAATGCACTTAATTTTTTTAATTTTATATATATATATATATATATATATATATATATATATATATATATATATATATAATCTGAAATGTTCTAGAAAAAGAAAAAAAATAAAAAGACTCTAGAAAGATCCTAAATGAATGCAAAAAATTATGCTTGAATGATGCAAGAAGTATGGTTTTAAGAACCTTAGCTCTGATACCAAAATGTTGTAAACTTAACCTTAGCTAGAGAATTTTCAAGAATATTAAAAGAGTAAGTTTACCAACATGTAATGCGGGTCCAGTTAGAAATTAAAACTATTAATTGGTTCGATAGATTTTCAAGATATTGAATAAATGAACAATCCCAATTAAATATTCAAGCCTAACAATCAATAATTATACTTCTGCATTCTAAGCAAGTAACATATTCAATAAAGAGTCGTACTCTAATTAGCAGGTAGAAACATACACTCTCAATATTTGTTGACGATAGATAAATTAAATAATATTATAGAAATGATAGATGGTTTCACAAATAAATGGAGGAATGGAAAGAGGTTACCGAGTTCGAAGAAATTTGCGTTGGTGGTCCGAGGTGGCTGCTGTGGTGAGGCAGCGAGGAGGGGAGGGGAAGCGTTGTGGGGGCAGGAGGCGGTGGCGTCTGCGGCAGATAGAGCTTCTATCGGGTCCTATCCGGTCGGGTCCTCCACTACCTGAACCTGAAACCGATACCTAACGGGTCAAAAAATTAGACCCGGACTTGCGAGAATCGGTTTCGGGTCCGGGTCCAGTAGCGGAGAATAAATATTTGCACTTAAGTATTTTTGCACCCGATACCCTACGGTTTCAACAATTTTGCACTTAAGTACATGAATAAATATTATATTTACAATATATCTTCAACAATTACTATTTACATGTATATCCATATAACTACTATTCAAAATTCATATTTTTGGGGTATTTTTTAACGGGTCCGGGTCCGGGTCCGGATCAGTTCTATTTTTTAGCGGACTTGATCCGGACCGGAAAGTGCATCGGGTCTTATTTTAGAACCCGGATTCGGAACTATATAGATCGGGTCGGTTCCGATCCAATGTCTGGTCCGGGATGGGTCCGGGTCGGGTCCGGGTATCGGGTAAATGGGACAGTGCTAGCGGTAGACGATGGCAGGGGCAGCAACGAATGGGGGCTGCAGGCGGCTTCGGTGGTTGCAAGGGATGCGATGAAAGATGCAGGTAGTGGCGTTGGTTGTTGAGCAGCGGAAGACGACAGGGAGCTTCGGTGGTGAGAGGCAGTCAGGATGGTGTTGGTAGCGGTGCTGGCTTGGAAGACGAAGGAAGGGAGGAGAAAAGGAGTGACGGGGGTTGTACTGTTCGGTGGTCGGGTGGTGCCGTCGAGGAGTCGCGAGGTGCTGGCTTCGGGATGGTGGTAATAGAGGCGAGAAGGGGCTTCGGGGATGGGTTCGGAATCGAACGAAGGAAGAAGAACGTTAGGGAAGGGGGCGGCTGAGGAGATTAGAGGAGGGTTTAGGGTTATATGTAATTTGGAGATTAGTGTTTGGGATTTGTATGGATTTGGGGGTATTTTGAGAGTTTATCACAAACCCTAAAATTGGATCTCAATTGTCTCACACAGAGAGGATGAAGAGCAAAAACTCAATCAAATAATTTTTTTTTTAATCAACATTAACATTACTTCTCATTATTCTTAAGGCCTATATATAGGTTTAAAACAAATCTTGATAGAAATTTCAAAATATTCTAATACATAAAAGAAATGGTGCAAATCGTAAAACTACAATATATGGCTATAATTGTCAAAAACAAATATGAGTACTGAATAAAATACTAAACTAATGAAGCAATTGTCGTAGACGATGCTTGCACTGATAGAATCACCCGAATCGTTTTGAACCGATGTCCTCATCAATATATCTAATTTTAAAGAATATTTCTATATGTGACTACATTTATTAGACAACCGGACTCACTTATGCAGAAAATAGCACGTACATGCACACTGTCACCTTCAGATAATCATCATCATCATCAACAACTACTTTTACCTATTAGGAAAGAAAATCCCTGAAAACAAAAGCAAATTGTTTGGTTTGGTTGACGGTAAAAGCAGGGTAGCAGGAATAGAAATGACACAAGCTTTTTGGTTTGTTTGATTGTAGTTATACAGTTTAAAAAACATTTCCTTGCATTGTTTTCGTTTGTTTGTATGGTATCTAGGGAGAGAAGGGAAGGGTTTTCGAAGGAGAGAAATGGAGAAGAATATATGCTCTATATTGATGTGCAGTGCCAATCCTTTGTTTTCCTCATTGGAAACAAAAGAGCTGAAAATTACCAACAATATCCGCTGAGAATTTGTTCTGCTACATAAATACACATAGTAGCAGACACAAAAACTTCACTCAGCAAGGGCTCAAATTAAATAATATTTTTTATTTTTTCCTTATTTTTAAATATTTATATTTATCAAACTCTCGTGTAGATATATAAATTCCATGTGCAATACATGTGTTATATTGTTGCTTCAAAGAGTCTAGGAAATTAGTCACCATTATATAAATGTGATCCATCTAATGGTGTTCATTGTTTCCTACTATATAGTTGGAAAGGAAAGAAAGATGCATGTTGTATGTGGTAGTTACTTCACAGACCTAACAAAAATGAAGGACATGGAAAGCAATTAATCTATATAATAAATTACAAAGAAAGCTATCAAGTGGCTCACAATCAATTTCCCCCAAAATCAAAGGCCCGTATCAAACCTCACAAAACACATTTTTCCTCTAAAATTTTAAACCCCAAAACCAAATTTTTTCCCCTAAAAAACTCAATACTTTATTACTATCTCTTTCCTCTCTTTACTTTTTCATATTTCTCTCTTTCTCTCTCTCTCTATCTCTCTCTCTCTCTATCTCTCCCTTCCATTCTTTCTTTATTTACTTAGAAATTAGAAATTAGAAATTATGATTTTAAGATTTCGGTTTTGTAAAATTTTAGAATTTTTAATAGCAAATATCTCTTCAACAATTAAATTTCATTATTTTCCATACTTAAAGTTCTAAGAAGTTAGATTTTATACCCCCATTTATAATTATTTTTCAATATAGACTTTTATTTATAACTAATTCTTGTCATACTATTCAAACTTGAGCTACATAATTATTGTTTTACTGTTTACATGGCTTTTCATGTTTTGTATTGTTCTAAAGACGTGTCGTAGGCACGTGCCCACGGGCAAATCTAGTATTTCAATAAAAGATAGAAGAAGAAAACACATTTTACATGGAATAGAGAGTGCTCACAGTTTGAAACAACCCTTTTCTAGTTATTAGGTATTTTCCGCCAAGATAGAGAAAAAGTAAGCGAAGTACGAGCTTATCTTGTTTTTAAGAATAGAATTTTACTTTTCTTGTAAGTGGATGTGTACCTTAGGTATTTTAAGGAAAAGGAAAAGAAAATGCTAAAAGAAAATATTTTAGGAAGGGTGCTAGGCTATTACGGGTGCTCATCAGGGGCGTTGAAGCCGGAATACGCCTGAACCCTACCCGATTTTCTGGGTGTTACTTTTACCTTGTAAAATTTTCTCCTTTTCTTAGGGTGGGTTAAATAATTGTGGAAACCCTCCCCGATCAGTACCACATCCCGAGCCCTAACCTGCCCGAATCCGCTCTACATATACACATTTTATATTTTTTACATATCTAACTATGTTCCATCTTATATAGAAGTGTGATTAGCACTTAAATTGTAAACTTTGAGCTCATAACTAGTAGTACGGATATTGGTTATGATTGCAAACAAAATATCTTTTCATGTATGTTTCATAAATAACATGTGTTATTGATTATATATTTTATTGGTGATTTTTTTACTATTCAATAAAAAATTTAATTATTTTGTGACCATAAAACATAACCACATGTGTTTTTTTTGACTGGTTAAAGGTAGGGTAGGTCCCTGCCTCATAAAAAATATATTAATATAAGAGTAAATACAGGTAAAACAATACATAAGGGTCAAGATAGTTCAACCTACAGCCACCGAACTCTTGATCCCCAAAAAGCTTAAGGGAATAGTTATAACAAGTTTAGCACCATACACCATAACCACATGTGTACTATTCAATGATTTTCTTTTTTGACGTGTTGATGATTATTATGAGAAATAACGAAGAATTTGTGGATATTGCATTGACTTTTTATTGTCATGTTTTAAAGTTGGATTCGTGAATGTTGAATGAAACCAAGGTCCTAAATATTGGATTTTTAAGGTCGTGTTAGCCTAAGAATTTTCATTTCGGATTTCGGAAAAATTTTAGGATATTTATTAAATATCGGGGTGGCATGTCACTCTAAAATGTATCATCAAAATATGATGTACATAACCTATACACACTATGTATTCACAATATCATATATGTAACTTAAGAAATATTGATTACAACCCAAATATGTGATCATTAGAATGAATAATGCCAAATAAATAATACAATATTGATATACTATTTATATCAATATAATTTCAAACAAGCCATGACTAGATGAACTTTTGGATTGGGTTGTATTTCAGAAGTTCCTTTAAAACTGCCCCATCTTGCTAATTTAAAGGCTAGCCCGATAATAAAAAATATTGCCCGAAATTTGAACCCGAAATTTCAGCCAAATTTCGGAATCGGCCGGAAATTTCAGGAATTTTGCTTTGGAAAGACAAATGATATTTTATGTTGTTTTTGTGTCCCATTAACTCCAAAAAGTAGTAGTTAACACATCGTACACCTTTCATTTTATTCAAGATATGAGTTGGTCAAATTTTTAAAAGGTGAAAAGTAAATACTGAATATAATACATAATGGGCCTAGGTGAATGTGGGCTAGAAAAGTCTTAACTACCTTTTGCAGTTAATGAAAACTATATACTCGAACTCTAATAGTTATAACCAAAGTACATAATTGCCTAAATGAAATCTAACACATATAGAAAGATACTTATGTATTGAAAGATTTGAAGACAATTCAATAATTTTTTTGAATGAAAACATGAAGATAGTTAAAAGTTCTTTCTGTTCAATAAAAAGAAGCAATAAACTTTAGCTACTTTAAAATAATGTTTAATTTATAATATTGTAACTACAGAGATGCTTGTATATATGCTCATAGAAGCAATTAGCCCAATAAAGATGAGACATAGTGAACCCGAACCCCGAGGTCAATGGTGTTTTAAGCCGTGAATCTATCCCTAAGGTTTATGGTGTTTTTCCATTTATAACGCTCGGTGTTGGTTTGGGCATATACATCATATATGTTAATATAATGGCAGAGTAGATCAATAATGTTTAGAACATTGGAAGTAACTTTTGCATGTCCAAACCGTTATAACAGTCGGTATAACGACTGTCACGAGTGTTATTTAAAATACTGACTAGGGAGGGTTCATCGTGATTAAAAATCAATCTGATCACAGCTGGTTAGGGTTGACTTTTACCGTAAAACCTACACAACCCATCCCAGGTACACCCTCATTGGCTATGAAGCACAAATACCAGTATTGGGTGTGCATGTACAATATGAACTAGTTACGGGGATACGCGTTTTAAAAAAATTAGTAGGATACCGAGTGCATTGGTGGGCTATGAAGCAAAAAGTATTTCATTTTAGGTCTTTTACCGATATCAAGTGCGTGTTGGGAGGGGGGGTGCACTTGGGGTACTCCTCGGATATGCACTGTGCGTACGCAATTCTCTTAATCAATTTAAAAAATTAAAAACTAAATCAGGTACTCTTTGGGTTCATTTTGGCCTTTGGGTACTCCATGGATACGCACCATGTGCGTATGAATTATTTTAATCAATAAAAAAAAGAAACACTAAATCAGGTTCTCTTTCGGTTCATTTTGGGTACTCCTCGAGTACGAGTGGGTGCTTTTGGGGTATACTAAATCCTAAACATTAGTTTTGTTATATTTAACTTGAAAGTTATGAAGCACAAATACGGGTATGGGGTGCGGATACGACATGACACGTGAACAGATAAATCTGATTTTACAAAAAAGTATGATACGAGTGCATTGGTGGGTACATTAAATATAATATATATATATATATATATATATATATATATATATATATATATATATATATATATATAATCCCTTTCCATTGTGCACTAGGCCGCCGTGTGCACTCGGCCTTCCCACCTTCGTATTGACGATCCGAACCGTTCACATTGATCTACACATCTAAATTAGTCTAAATATATAAAATTAAATTATTTGAAATTTATTTGCTCATCCATCATGTGACTATTAAAAAATAACGATTTTTAGCCATACAATTCTGTAACACTTTAATGGATGGGCAAATGAATTTCAAAAGATTTGGTTTTATATATTAAGACTAATTTAGATGTGCAGATCAATGTGAACGGTTCAGATCATCAATACGAAGGCGGGAAGGCCGAGTGCACACGGCGGCCTAGTGCACAACGGAAGGGGACTCTCTCTCTCTCTCTCTCTCTCTCTCTCTCTCTCTATATATATATATATATATATATATATAATTATTTATTTATTTATATATATTTTTAAAAATGTAAATATTCATACCATTTCATAGAATTATAAGAATACATTATAATTATGAGCATTTTTGGAGAAAAAAGTTGATAATTTGACTATTAAAACATTGAGTATACTTGTTTTGTGTTTAAACATAACTTAAAACATCATGTTCTAGAAATTACACTATCTAAACATAATTGCATCCAAAAATTGCAATAATGTATTAAAATATTAGATACTTAATCATGGTACACACCCGGGAGTACCAAAGTAGTATCAGCACACGATAGATACCCGACACGGGTACATTGGGCGTTTGGAAGTACCAGTGCTTAAAGTTTAGTTTTGGTTTTATCTTGTGACTTAAATTTTTTGGTACTGTTACCGCTAAATCTGGTGTGGGGACAAACAGATAGTATTTGTGGATTCTTGAGAAAACAAACAAAGCAAACATGTTGACCTTCACCGACTTGTTGTCTTGGTCTCTTGCCACTGCTGTGAACCTACAAAAAATGCGAGACACCGGGATGGATCCCGGTGACGCACCCTCCGACGCTCAAGTCAGTAACCAGAAGTGATTATGAAAGAGCGTAAATTGGCAAAAGATTGATTACCTCTTAATGGAGATGGATGGGGGATATTTATAGGCGTTTCAGGGATCAGATTAGGCATGTTATTCCTGTGTGTAGATAAGGAATGTAATCCCTAATTCCCAGTGAAAGGATAGATGTGAATCAGGGCCGTTGATTAGTATTAATCAGAAATCCTAATTCTATCCTTCTGGACTGGGTTCATTTCAGGTTGGGACCCGTACCCAGTTGAGGTGGATCCGTTTGTGGGTTATTGGATCTTTGGGGAGGAGATCCAGTACCCATTTCAGACCCGTTAGTAGGTGAAATTACCGTTTTACCCCGGAGCTTTAAGATTCGTGTCCGATGTGAACGATCCCGATTGAATCCTATTTTTAGCCATATCACGAGCCCCCCACTCTTGGAGATTGGGTTTTACAGTCTTCGAGGAGTAGTTTTGTTGTTCTAATGGCGTACGAGATTTTATCGGGGCTCTTAAGGGAGTTTGGAATCTTGCTCGGGTGTAACGGTGTTATTCTGGGCTTGTAAAATACCCAAAAATGTCCTCAGAATTTTCTGGATTTTTGGTGATTTTTCCAGATTTTTCTGAATTTTTCCTCTTTTTTTTGAATTTTTTATTCATTTTCCGAATTAAATAATTAATTATCGAAAATATTAATTAATTATTCTAATTTAATAATTATTTTTTCAGAATTTAAAAATTATTTTTCTGAATTAATAATTATTTTTAGAATTTTTAATTAATTTTTTTCGATTTTTTAAATATTTTTTCGGATTTTTTAAATAATTAAAACAAAAAAAATAATAAATAAATAAATTAAATATTACCTGGACACATGGCGCGTTTCTGAGCGTCGATCATGATCAAATGTGCGCGCATCGCAAAGCAGATCACGTTTGGACACGTGGCGCGTTTCTGAGCATCGATCATGATCAGATGTGCGCGCATCGCAAAGCAGATCACTTGGACACGTGGCGCGTTTATGAGCGTCGATCGTGTCGTGATGCGATTTTTGAAAAGATCGGACGGCGCGTGTAGCTCGGCAATATTTTTCTCCAATTTTGAGCTCGGATTGGCACTTGCTCGGATTCCGAGCAACTTCGTGCACATTTCGCGTAGCTCGGATGCCGACCTCGGAGGTGACGCCATGTGGCACGCCACGTGGATTTTTATTTTATTTTATTTCTTTTCTCTTCCGCCCTGTTCTTCTTCAACTTCTTCTCTTCTTTCTATCGTTCTGTTTCTTTCTTCTTCGTCTTCGAATTCACCGTCTCGCCCCCTTCAACTTCGGCCATGCCTCAACAGTGAGAGAAGCTCACGTCGGATGGGAGCTCGGCGCGGAGTCGGAGCTAGCAACATGGAGGTCTTGAGCCCAGTGACGAGCTCGGCGAGGAGAGCTCGCAAAGGAGGGGTGGAACTCGGCCCTGTTGTTCGGCGAAGTGGGGTAGTTCAGCGCTGTAGGGAGGAGTTCGTCAGTAATGGGTTCGTCGAGGAGCTTCGATGAAGACGTTGAAGCTCAGAGCTCGGCATCGTGATCGGCCATGGCGGAGCTCGAGGAGGGAGCTGATGGCGGGTGGAGGTGAGCTCGGCTCGATGGGTTCGATGGAGATGGTGGAGCTCGGAGCTCGGCATTGTGGTCGCCATGGCAGAGCTCGGAAAGAGGGAGAGAGAGCTCGGCATGGGTTCGGCAAGGAGCTTCGGGGGCGAAGCTTGGCACTGTGGTGCAGCTCGGTGGCACAGCTCGGAGAGAGGGAGAGAGAGCTCGGCATGGGTTCGGCGAGGAGCTTCGATGAAGATGTTGAAGCTCAGAGCTCGGCATCGTGATCGGCCATGGCGGAGCTCGAGGAGGGAGCTGATGGCGGGTGGAGGTGAGCTCGGCTCGATGGGTTCGATGGAGATGGTGGAGCTCGGAGCTTGGCATTGTGGTCGCCATGGCAGAGCTCGGAAAGAGGGAAAGAGAGCTCGGCATGGGTTCGGCGAGGAGCTTGGTGAGGAAAGAGCAGAGCTCGATAATGGTTGGAGTTTTGACGGTGGGTTCGTCTTCAGCATTGTGGAGCTCGGAACACGGCCATGGAGGTGGTCGAAGCTCGAAGATGAAGAGCTTGGTTTTTTTTCTTCTTTTTTTTTTGGTGTTCTGATGGGTTTTTTGGCGGGAACATGGAGAAGATGAGGAAGGGGAGGTGGGGTTCGGGTTTGGGACCCAACGGGTCCGAACCCGACCCTCGTGTCTTTTTTTTTATTATTTTTTTTATTTTTTTATTTTTTTTTATTTTTTGCTTCTTGTTCGGCAAATCCGAGCACGGATTTTGAGGCAATTTTTTGCCATTTTGCATCTCGGTAGGACAGTAGCTCGGATTGTAGATCCTAGCTACGTGGCTCAATCTGGACGGTTGATCATGATCATGGCGCGAATCTCGAGACAGGCACGGTTCCCAAGAAAACACTATCTTGTCGTTTAGTGGACGTGGCGTAATCTGGACCGTCCATCATCTCAGGCGCGATTTTCGTAAAGATCCAACAGTTGGAGTTGCTCGATATCGTTTTTCTTCACTTTCGAGGGTCGGATTGGCACTTGTTCAGAATCCGAGCGAAGTGGCTCGGTTTTTCCCTTGCGCGAGTGGCTCGGCTCGGATTTCCGAGCTATCCGGCGCAGCTGTATTGCGATCCACTTTCCCGGTGCTACGGAGGTCCGATTGGGGCATACGACCCCTCGTTTCGAAGCTAATTCGAAGATCTACAACTTCTCTTTAAGAGTGGGATGAAGATTCACCCTCCTTCCTGGTCAAAATAGCCCCGCAACATCCTTGTCTTCATGAAGTTGAGGACTGTTTTGGTCTTGGGGATTTTGGAAGAGGAGCTCCACTCCTAGGGGCAGAGAAGCTGTGCTAGGAAGACCCTTGTAAGACGTGCTAGGAAGACCCTTGTGCTAGGAAGACTCTTGTAAGATGTGCTAGGAAGATGTGCCAGGAAGACCCTAGGGGTGAAGAAGGGGCGCGAGTGGCTCGGATCGCTAGTCGCTCGGCTCGGAATACCGAGCGACGTGGAGCGATCTTAGTCATCGGATCTCAGCACGGATCTCGAGGCGGGCACAGTTTTCAAGAAAACACTATCTTGTCGTTTAGTGGCGCTGGCAAGATCTGGGCCGTCTGATCGAAATCATACGCAAATTTTGAGGGAAAATTCATTTTTCTCCAATTCCCAGCTCGGATTGGCACTTGCTCGGAATCCGAGCGATGTAGCTCGGTGGCTGATCGTATAGCTCGATGGCTGAACTATTAGCTCGGTATTCCGAGCTATCCTCTTTGTTGCGGGGATCGGATCGCCTGTCGCTCTGATTTTTGTTCCGAGGGACGTGGGGCGATCCTAGCCGTTGGATGGTGGCACAGATCTCGATGCGGGCTCTGTTCCCAAGAAAATACTATCTTGTCGTGTAATGGCGCTGGCATGATCTGAGCCGTTTGATCGAAATCTTACACAAATTTTGAGGGAAAAGTCGTTTTTTCCAATTCGTAGCTCGGATTGGCACTTGCTCGGAATTCGAGCTATCCTTTTGGTCGTTGGGGTCGGATCGCCTGTCGCTCGGATTTTGGTTCCGAGGGACGTAGGGCAATCGGAGCCGTTTGGGAGATGAGTTTGAGGAGCAACTCTAGGAGAGAGTTGTGAGCTCCGAACTCGTTGAGAAGAGGTTCGCCTTGGAGGTGAGCTGAGCGAAAAACTTGACTCTAGGAGAGAGCCATTTGGGAGACGAGTTTGAGGGGGAACTCTAGGAGAGAGTTGTGCTCCGAACTCATTAAGAAGAGGTCCGCTTCGGAGGCGAGCGGAGTGAAGAGCTCGGCTCTAGGAGAGAGCCATTTGGGAGACGAGTTTGAGGAGGAACTCTAGGAGAGAGTTGTGCTCCGAACTCATTGAGAAGAGGTCCGCTTCGGAGGCGAGCGGAGTGAAGAGCTCGGTTCTAGGAGAGAGCCATTTGGGAGACGAGTTTGAGGAGCAACTCTAGGAGAGAGTTGTGAGCTCTGAACTCGTTGAGAAGTGGTCCGCCTTGAAGGTGAGTGGAGCGAGAAGCTTGACTCTAGGAGAGAGCCATTTGGGAGACGAGTGTGAGGAGAAACTCTAGGAGAGAGTTGTGCTCCAAACTCGTTGAGAAGAGGTCCGCCTTGGAGATGAGCGGAGCGAAAAGCTTGACTCTAGGAGAGAGCCATTTGGGAGATGAGTTTGAGGGGGAACTCTAGGAGAGAGTTGTGCTCCGAGCTCGTTGAGAAGAGGTCCGCTTTGGAGGTGGGCGGAGCGAAGAGCTTGATTCTAGGAGAGAGCCATTTGAGAGACGAGCATGAGGAGGAACTCTAGGAGAGAGTTGTGCCCCGAACTCGCTGTTTAAGTGAGAGAATCAACGATTGTGGGAGCAATTCCGAATGGCGAACCACTTCTAACTCACTGAAGAGCAAGTTATTTGAAGTAGAATCGAGCCAAGTGTTGGACTCTGAACTCGTTGTTAAAGAGAGTATCAACGGTTGTCGGAGCAATTCCGAATGGCGAACCACTTCTTACCCGCTTATGAGCGAGTAACTTGAAGCAGAATCGAGCCAAGTGTTGGACTCCGAACTCGTCGTTAGAGGGATTCAGCGGTTGTGGGAGCAATTCCGAATGGCGAACCACTTCTTACCCGCTTATGAGCGAGTAATTTGAAGCAGAATCGAGCCAAGTGTTGGACTCCGAACCCGTCGTTTAAGAGAGGTTCAACGGTTGTGGGAGCAATTCCGAATGGCGAACCACTTCTAACTCGCTTATGAGCGAGTAATCTGAAGCAGAATCGAGCCAAGTGTTGGACTCCGAACTCGTCGTTTAAAAGAGGTTCAACGGTTGTGGGAGCAATTCCAAATGGCAAACCACTTCTAACTCGCTTACGAGCAAGTTATTTGAAGCAGAATCGAGCCAAGTGTTGGACTCCGAACTCGTCGTTTAAGAGAGGTTCAACGGTTGTGGGAGCAATTCCGAATGGCGAACTAACTCGCTTACGAGCAAGTTATTTGAAGCAGAATCGAGCCAAGTGTTGGACTCCGAACTCGTTGTGAAGAGCTTAGTAAGTTGCGGGAGCAGCCATGTAGAAGAAGCTGGACTCTGAACCCACCATTTAGCGAGTTGTGACTCAGAAAGATAGAGAAGCAAGAGCAATAATTTTCAATGAAAAAATGTAAAGTTTTATTGAGATAAACTAAGTGGCTGCTTCAATAGGGCGAGCCATTATTACATGCTATTGGCCGGATTACAAGCATCAGCCTTATTGAAAATCAAAATCCTACTTCTACGATAAGGTGAAGACCTCTTGGGAGGAGCTGGGAGGTTCTGAGTCTTGAAGCTCGGCGGGCCTTTCTGTTTGTTTATTGGCTCCTCAGGGGCGAAGCTCGGCCCCCTCTTTTTGGACGAACTTGGTCAGGAGCCCCCGCTATATGAGTTCTTTGATCTCCTCCTTGAGAGCCCAACAATCATCCATGTCGTGGCCGTAGTCCCTGTGAAAGCAGCACCACTTATCCTTGTTCCTCTTCTTGCTAGGTGTATTCATTCTAGGGGGAGCACGAAGTAGCCCTTCCTTGTCCACCTCCATAAGAACTTCTGATATATTAGCAATGAGGGGGGTGAACTTCTCAAAACGTGGAGTCGGGCGGCGCTGGCCATTACTGTCCTTCTGGAATTTTTGGGACCCTTCTTCACTTGTGTTCTTCTTTTTGTTCCCAGAAGATGTCTCCTCAAGAGCAAGGGGTTTGAGAGCCTCTTCCACCCGTATGTACTTCTCCACCCTGAGTAGGAGCTCTGAAAAGTTCCGAGGAGGTTTCTTGGCAAGGGATGCCCTGAGGTTAGCATTAGTGACGTTGCGCTCGAATGCGGCAGAGGCTACTGACTGGTTGAGGGAGGGAATGGACCGGGCTTTGGCGGTAAAGCGTCGAACGTAATCCCTTAGGCGTTTACCCTTTTCTTGGTTGATGGTCACCAGAGATACACTTGTTTTCTCGGCCCGGCGGCTACTCACGAAATGAGTAAGGAAGAGCGCTTCGAACTGATCGAATGAGAAGATGGAGGCTGGGGCGAGTCGAGAGTACCATTCTCGCGCAGACCCCTTCAGCGTGGCAGGGAAGATCTTGCAGAGAAGGGCATCTGAAGCATGGTGGATCATCATGAGAGTTTTGAAACACTCTATGTGATCTGCGGGGTCTGACTCCCCGGTATACGTCTCGAAGTGAGGCGGCTTGAAGTTTTCTGGGATGGGGGCCTCCATAATGGTGCGGGAGAATGGAGGTCTGTTCGGGCGGAGGTTTATTGCCCGTTGCTCTTCTTCCTTGTCAATTCGGCCGAGGCGCCTCTCCATCTCGTGGAGACGGCGGTAGACCGAGTCTTCTCTTTGATCATACCTTGCCGAGCCCCGGGACTCATCTTCGGACGATGATAGACTGGGGCTGCGGCGATGGTAGCTTGGAGAAGGACGAGGACTGAGAGTGTGAAGGCGGTGGCTCCTAGCTGGCTCATGAGTAGGTGGCCTCTGGTCGTTCTTTGGAGCGATATTAAGGGCCCTTAAGACTGTCGCTTGGAAGTCTTGAAGATCTGCCCTTGTGACTGGTGCCTCTCTAGCTTGGTGGTCCCTTTGTGTGGCTCGGCTTACTGGAGAATGAGTTCTCCGCCGATGACGCTGAGAGGACTCTCTTTGCCTCCTCGGGGGAGGAGATCTTCTAGTCCTCGGTCGTCGGGGGGTTCGAATTCTTGAAGCTCCTGAGTTCTCGGGTTGATGGACTCGACCAAGGGCCCACCATCCATTCAGGCGAGTTCTAAGGTCGACCCCCTTTTGGCGGTCGGCAATGACTTGACGAAGATCCCGCTCGGGAGGGCTTTGAGAAGCCAGGGATTCAACTGAAGGATTGGGACCCATGACTTGGTCATGAGGAGGATGTTGCTTCGGATGACTCTGATGGGAGCCCCCCCCGGGCAGCCCCCCGAGACCCTTGAGGGGCCTGTTGAGTAGGAGCACCTTGAACCGGAGGAGGGAGAGGAGGAAGGGAAGTGGTTCTTCGGTTGGAGACCGTTGCCTTCCCCTTCTGTTTTGGATGCATGGCTTGAAACTAGTATCGTTGATGAAGAGAGGTCAGGTTGCTTTTTCGTTTCCCACAGACGGCGCCAATCTGTTACCGCTAAATCTGGTGTGGGGGCAAACAGATAGTATTTGTAGATTCTTGAGAAAACGAACAAAGCAAACCTGTTGACCTGTTGACCTTCACCGACTTGTTGTCTTGGTCTCTTGCCGCTGCTGCGAACCTGCAAAAAGTGCGAGACACCGGGATGGATCCTGGCGACGCACCCTCCGACGCTCAAGTCAGTAACCAGAAGTGATTATGAAATAGCGTAAATTGGCAAAAGATTGATTACCTCTTAATGGAGATGGATGGGGGGTATTTATAGGCGTCTCAGGGATCAGATTAGTCATGTAATTCCTGTGTATAGATAAGGAATGTAATCCCTAATTCCCAGTGAAAGGATAGATGTGAATCAGGGGCGTTGATTAGTATTAATCAGAAACCCTAATTCTATCCTGCTGGACTGGGTTCATTTCGGGTTGGGACCCGTACCCAGTTGAGGTGGATCCATTCGTGGGTTATTGGATCTTTGGGGAGGAGATCCAGTACCCATTTCAGACCCGTTAGTAAGTGAAATTACCGTTTTACCCTGGAGCTTTAAGATTCGTGTCCGATGTGAACGGTCCCGATTTAATCCTAGTTTTAGCCATATCAGGTACAATAACTTTGAGAGGTTTTGTTTTGTATTAGGTGTTGGGACTAGTCATAATTGTAACACCCCGAATTCCATATAAGCCTGAATTCAAAGTTCCACAGGATCTTTACACTTCACTTCGTACAATTTTACAAGGAATTTAAAACTTTTTATACAACAATGTTTTACATCAATGCAGCGAAATATAAATTACAACATGATACATGAATTAAATAACAATTTGAACATTTCTTTAAGAACACTCCTTCTTTAGTCCTTTCATTCAATTTATCCTGCATAGAAACTGTGGGCACGTCAGTTGCATACAACTGACGCTAGGATATAATACATCAATTTTATTTACTTGGAAAACACACACTTGATCACAAACAAAGCTAAGAGGGACTATCTTATTGATGTCATGTGTGAATGTGCACTTAGCCTTAAATGCAGTTACTTATTATTTCATGACACTAATGCACACTTGTTCGAACTTATGCATCCCATTCTACATAAATCCGAGGGCAAGCCCTTAACCGTTCTTCATCTTGTAGGGTTGGATCCCTCACTATGAGTTAAACTACTATAGAAATTACGACAAGTGTCCTAGATGTTCTATGAGTTACGAGCCCATGCTCAGACAGCCTGGAGGGGAATCCCACGTCATGACATGACACATCATGCAGACAACCTATAGACAATTCGCCTTCGTCATGGAACGATAACACTACGTAGTCACCAAACACCCCACAAGCGTCGCCACGATCCCGATAACTCCGAAGATGTATCCACGTCATGACATGATACATTATACAGACAACCTGTGAACACTCTCACACTATAGATCCGAGGCTCTCATACTTGTGTTGTTCTCTTACTTTCATCACATCTTCACTATGTGTCTAATCTTTAGATAATTGAATCATGAATAAAATTAATACTCTAGAGTTAGCGTTACCTCTACATCGGTCTTAAACATCAACTGTTAATCACGACCCAATCTTGGTCTTTTATTATCACATTTCTCTTTCAAATCTGATTCATGCCGATGTAAGGACTTAGCTAAACTCTAGTTTCAAACCCGTTTCATGTTCATCAAAAATGTGTGTTTATATTCACAAAATTTCCACATTTTATCATGGTCTTTATATTTCATTTTCCATGCACATTTGCATAATTTAGACAACAATTTCATATTTAACTACTCAAATTTTCCATGTCAAAAATCTCATTTTTAATCTCTACACCAAAATTCTTTACATTCAAAATATTTGTTTTCTTTAGTTAATCAAAATCATATTCTAAGAAAATTTATCAAGTTCTTCTTCTCAAAATTACTTCTATTTCTTATTATATTACGTCAAATATGGTAGAAATAATTTTTATGAAGTCTAGGTAATTTTAGAAGAATTCTAGTATTTTCTCTCAATTTTTATGCACTTAAAAAATACTCAAAAAAAGTTCGAATTAGGTTAAAAAAGGAACACAAACAAAAGGCCAGGGCCAGATTCGAACCCAGACCGAACACCCCCGCCTATGAACAGTAACTGACCCAAAGCGCACCCAATGACCAGTAGGTCTGAGTGACTAACTGATATGAAAGGGACTTAGGTTGTACTTAAGGTCTAGTTTCGGAATTTCGTTAAAAATCAAATTTTTAGTAAAACACAGCCCCTTGCAAGACACGAACCTGAGACCAGTACCCCCGCCTATGAAGAGTAATATACCCAAAACGCACCCAAAGACCAATAGGTCTTGAGTGATGATAAATCTGTTAAAATCCACATTTTAGAGCAATAATCTGAATGCAGCTAGACAATTAAACTCTCTATCTTTGGTAATTTATTCTTCTTTTCTCTTTTCCATAGGAAACAGCCTAAAAGTAACTAAATGAAGCGGATTCAAGATTTACTCAAGACTAATCCATCACTGGGAGGATGATACACTGGAATGAAGAACCTTAATTTTGCACTTGTTAGAAGCTCCTGAGTATAGTCGACTGATTCCTTAACGACAGTCGACTGAATAGAGTGGGTTGAGTTTCTGAAGCTTCGCAGAACAGTCGACTGACTCATAGTCACCAGTCGACTGCTCTGACTGGTTTGAGTTTCCAAAAGTTCGCGGAACAGTCGACTGATTCTTAGCCAATAGTCGACTGAACTGGCATTCAACGGGAATTAGAGTTTAGCACAATTGAGATACACCCTCATTCAAATCCGCAAAACAAATCAGATTGAGCTATCCAGGAAACAAATATTGTATAACTAAAAATAACAACTTCCCAAAAATCAAGAGATCTGGTCTGGTAGTTAAGGAAGAGGATTTGACTCAATCCATATCCGGTAGTTGAGAATATTGAAATTTGGAGCGTTAGATCTGCAGATGAGGAGAAAAGAAGCTATAAAAAGAGGATCGAACAAGAGAGGAGGGAGAGAATTGAAGGAGAAAGGAGGGATCAAGAACGACAACTCAGCATTGAGTGGGGAGGAGAACAAGTCGACTTCAGAGGAGATCAAGTCGACTTCAGGCTGATTGGTTTCAAGCTGATCATCATACAAATCAGTGTTTCTTCTTCTCTCTTTAATTTTTATTCTTGTTAAATTCATTAGAGTCATGTATTCAAAACTGTTAGTCAATAAAAGTTGGATTATGTACAACTAAATTCATTTTGGACAGATTGAAACCTAAGTCATGAAATAAATCTTCTTTTGCATTACTTCGATCACTTATTGATTAAACCTGGTAGTTCGGGATCAAATTTATAATATGCAGCTTTTGATGCTTGAAATTCTTACTATTCAAGTATTGTTAACTCAACGTATTTATTGATGAACAGTCGACTGACTCCTTACGACAGTCGACTGAACTGACGTTCTGGTTAACACAACCAAAGTTGAGTTATCAAGTTTGCTTATTATAAAATTAAATTTGTTACATGAGCAGATTTAGATGATCGAATCTAGTGCTCATGATTAGTAACACAAGAATCTATTAGGTTCTTTGGTTTAATCAACTTGGAGGATCTAGATTTGATACCAACTTCTAGAGCTTTGAGTGTTTGTTAATTTCCACAGTTTCCATGCTTTCTTCAAGTGCAACTTAGTAGATATCATGCTAAAACACTTAAGGAGAGAAAGGAATTACAGTAGAAGAAGTAGACACCATGCTCTTAAATGAACAAACATGAGTGATTAGAGTAGTGTAGAAGTTGATTGAACATTCTTGGCTATAGGTGGAAATCGAGCCCAACTAATTCAATAGATATTTTTGTGACTCAAATTTACCAAATTTAGGACTAATTGATCTAGATTTAAATCTCATTTCCTTTCAGACATACATTTAGAAATAAAACTTAATAAAAGCTTTCTGATTATTGATTAGTAAGTTAATTACTACAATCTCTGTGGGATCGACCCTTGCTTTTCACTACGCTTCTGAAAAGGATTCGTACACTTGCGAGGTTTTTAATTTGTGTTTAGATTATCTATTCATTAAGATAACTGAGCTATCAACAAGTTTTTGACGCCGTTGCCGGGGATTGTTTAGTACTTTAACTTGCAAATCAATAAAAAAAAAGAAAAAAAATTTATTTTACTTACTGAAAACTATGAATATTCTCTTTTTTTAGGTACAATCCAATTTGAGGTTACATGACTTCGGTGTATGCACGGGAGACGATCACTTCATCCCAAGCTACTACCTATTGACCAAGAGATAGAGCACACTCTGCACAAACCAAGCCAGTCCAGTCGACTGTCTTTAGGGTGTAAGTCGACTGTATCGCAAAACATTCCAAAGCAACAATGGGTGAGGAAGTACCAAATCGAGTACCAATGTAGGACAAATTCACTCCGAAGAATATTGAGCAACCTTTTTGCATAGCTTATCAACCTAATGTCACTGGGAATATGCACCTATCACCTCAGTTACTCAGCATGGTTCCCCACTTTAGTGGCAAACTAGACGAGGATCCTCATCTCCACTTGCAAGATTTCTTTGATCTTTGCATAACGCAAAGCGTCCAAGGGCTTACTCCTGAACAAATCAAGTTAATTTTGTTTCCATTTTCATTAAAACTTAATGCTAAATTGTATTATAATTCTTTGGAACCAGGATCAATTCAATCATGGGAGCAATTGGCAACAAAGTTCATGAAGTAATTTTTCCCAGCTCAGAAAACCAAATAACTAAAAAGAGAAATTCAACTCTTCCAACAAAAAGATGGCGATTTGTTCTTCGAGGCATGGAAGGACTTTAAGAACAAACTCCTCAAGTGTCCTACGCACAACATGCCTAAGGATGATCAGGTACAAGCATTCTATGAGACTTTAAATGACACTAACAAAGTAATTGTAGATTCAGCTTGCAATGAAATCTTGATGAGGAAGAGTGGTGAGGAGGCCATCGAGCTATTCGAAGAACTCAGCGAGAACTCACAACAATTCTCAATAAGGGGAAGGTGTTTTTCGAAAAAACAGGGAGTTTACAAAATTTCTAGTAGTAACAACATGCAATTAGAAATGGTAACCATGAACAAAAAAATTGATATGCTTGTTAATGCAATTTCGACGCTAGGTGGCGTAAAAAACCAAGCAAAAGAAATTTGTGCAATTTGTTCTCACTCTGATCATACAACTGATGCATGTCCCATGTCTTCTTTCACAGATTAGGAGCACGCAAACTACGCAGGACAGGGAGTGTTCCCACCCAAGAACAACCCCTTCTCGAACACGTACAACCCAGGGTGGAGAAACCATCCAAATTTCTCATGGAACAATAATCAAAACAATCAAGGCACTCAAATCGCACAAGGGCATGCGCGGAACTTCCAGATCGGGAATGGGTTTGATCGGCCAGTTCAAGAACAGAAGAAGTTGGATTTCGAATCTACCGTTCTACAATTGCTCCAACAGTAACATCAAATAAGCAACCAACAAGGACAGGCCATTCAGAAATTAGAGACCCAAATTGGTCAAATTGCTATGGAGTTAAGTGAAAGAAAGGCAGGAGAACTCCCATCACAAACTATACCAAACCATAGAGGACAAGAACAGCTCAAATCGGTAACAACCCTAAGAAGTGGTAAGATAATCGACAGCAAAGTTGGAACAACCGCAGACGAATCAGACACACAACCAGCAAAATCTTTGGGTTCCAACAAGGTAAGTGACAAAGAAAGGGTAGTATTGCCACCATTCCCTCAAAGGTTAGTCAAGCAAAAGAAAGAACAACATTTACTTGATATTTTTGAAACTCTCAGGAAGGTAGAAATCAATATTCCCCTACTTGATGCTATTAAACAAATTCCTTCCTATGCCAAATTTTTGAAAGAATACTGTACTCACAAGAGAACATTTCAGGTTCGGGAGAATCTGGCTCTAACAGAGGAACTGAGTGCAGTATTGTTGAGGAAATTACCTCCTAAGTTGAAGGATCCCGGTAGTTTTACCATTCCTTGCAGGGTTGGTGAGCATTTCTTTGAAAAGGCACTGTTAGATTTGGGGGCAAGCATCAATCTTCTTCCATACTCTGTTTACGAAGAACTAGGATTGGGGGAACTTAAACCAACATCAATCACCTTGCAATTGGCTGATCGGAGCGTCAAGAGACCTAGAGGTATTTTGGAAGATGTCTTGGTTCAGGTAAATGATTTCATTTTGCCAACAGATTTTATTTTTTTGGACATGGAAGACTCGTCAATGCCATCGTCTTTACCTATCATCTTAGGTAGACCCTTTATGAGTACTGCTGATATAAAAATTTGTGTTAGAAAGGGCACTATAAGCATGAAAATAAATGGTGAAAAGATTGAGTTTAAAATGTTTAATGCACTAAAATTACCACACGATGATCATGAATATTATAATATTTAGGAGATTTTTGACCAAACATTTCAGGCACATAGCTTCGATCCACTACAGGCCACAATTACACACTCTCTAACACTATCTCGAGTTGAACAGGAATATGATGATACTGGTTGGAGGATTACAGAGACAGTACACTACCTTGAAACTCCAAAATCATATTCAGGTAAGTTTGCACCTGTGTTCGAAAATCTTGTGTCTAATAACACTTTTGTTTCTTCTGTTACCAGGACACCAGAAGTGGAGCTAAAGCCGCTACCTGAACACTTGAAGTATGCATACTTGGATGAAAACCAAACGTTACCTGTGATAGTTGCTGCAAACTTGAGTATGCAGGAAGAAGAGAAGCTGTTGAGAGTATTGCGAGAACACAATGGTGCATTAAGGTGGACCATTACTGACATCAAGGGAATAAGTCCTTCCAAGTGCATGCATAAAATACTTCTTGAAGACAATGCAAAACCTAGCAGGGAAGCACAAAGAAAGCTTAATCCACACACGAGAGGAAGATATAACTCTTCAAACTATTCAGTACATTGCATAAACTCGTCAAGTCTAGCTGAAGATAAGAAACGCAGCGCTTATTGGGAGGCAACCCAATTGTCAGGGAAGTTCTTACACTTTTCTCTTTACTTATTTCTCTTTATTCATTTCTTTATTCATTTTCTTTCCTTCAAACTGGATGGTGACGCATGCCTATTTTAGTTTCAAACATTGAGGACAATGTTCCATCTAAGTTTGGGGGTATTTATTCACATTTGGAGTCTTTTGAATTTTTCTTTTGTATTCCAAAAAAAAAAAAAAAAAAAAAAAAAACCTTTTTAACAACAATGATGAGAACATGAGCTCAGTTACTATAGGTAGAGAGTGAAGAACAAGTATTAATTGTGGTCTTTATCTTTAAAAATATTAATAACTTATCATATGGATCATGCTTGAAACTTTTATTTATTTGGCCATGTCAATTCGACAAATTTTGAAAGAGAACAAAAAGTTCAACTATGAGTAAACTTAAATACACAAATTGTGAGTTTTGAGCCTAACATATATTTTTTGAGAGAGTCATACACTTGAAGATCTCAATATTCATGATTTAGTTGACTACATGTATCTACATTCGTGAGATGAACTAGAACTTGTTTTTGTTACTTTTCGAAACTTATTTTGGATTTTGCATGAAAACTTGGAAGTGATTAAGGCACCTAAGAATCTATCACCAAAGACAAATAGCCTACCCAACATCAATTATTCACTAGTTGCCCCTTTGAAGCCTATAAAAGCTTTCTTTTTGTAAGACACATCATCCTTAACCATGCCTAGATAAATAGGTTACCTTACCTATATCTATTGAGTTAGTAGAGCAAAAATTGTAAAAGAGATGTGGTATATCAAGGTGAGAGGTTGAACTATATATAAAATTAGAAAGAAAAGTTGGAGGATTTGTCATAAGAAATATGAAAAGTTGTTCATCAAATGAAAATTGCTGAGTTGTGGGTGGTTGAGAGGTGTTGGTAGAAATAAAGTATAGGCCTGTGATATATGGCCTCATGATTGCATTTAAAAATAAAAATAAAAATAAAAAAAATAAAAAAAAAGGAAGAAATATAATCTCTTAGAACAATACAAAGTTGCTCTACTAATTTTTTAGAAATTTTGTATTCCTTTTTCCCTTCAATTGTTTAACCTCCACCCATGGCCCAATTACAACCTATACAAGACCTTTTGATCCAAGTATCGTGGAAATCAATGGAGTGAAGATGTAGTAGCAAGATCAAGTATATGGTTTCATTTCATCCAAGTAATGAATATTTGTCAAGAGATCTGATTTGAACTACCCATGTTAATGTGAGCTATTTTTTTTTTTTGGGAGTGTATGCCATGGTGAGATTTTGGAGTTGAAATATAGTTGAACTTGCTAACCTCAATCATGATTATGTTGCATAGGCATTGGTCACCCTACTTATTGATGTTCAAGTTGAGTATTCTTATGAATAAGTGATTAACATTTGAACTAATTTTTTTAGGCCTATCTTAATGCTTGTTCTAATCTTGACACTAAAAGTAGCAAGTTCTCTGAGGTAAATGTTGGAAGGATCAAGTGAGTCTTTCGATGCTTGTAGTTTTAGTTTCTTATTTTTACTTGAGGACAAGCAAAAGCTAAGTTTGGGGGTATTTGATAAATCTGTTAAAGTCCACATTTTAGAGCAATAATCTGAATGCAACAAGACAATTAAACTCTCTATCTTTGGTAATTTATTCTTCTTTTCTCTTTTCCATAGGAAACAGCCTAAAAGCAACTAAATGAAGCAGATTCAAGATTTACTCAAGACTAATCCATCACTGGGAAGATGATACACTGGAATGAAGAACCTTAATTTTGCACTTGTTAGAAGCTCCTGAGTACAGTCGACTGATTCCTTAACGACAGTCGACTGAACAGAGTGGGTTGAGTTTTCGAAGCTTCGTAGAACAGTCGACTGCTCTGACTGGTTTGAGTTTCCAAAAGTTCGCGGAACAGTCGACTGATTCTTAGCCAATAGTCGACTGAACTGGCATTCAACGGGAATTAGAGATAAGCACAGTTGAGATACACCCTCATTCAAATCCGCAAAACAAATCAGATTGAGCTATCCACGAAACAAATATTGTATAACTAAAAATAACAACTTCCCAAAAATCAAGAGATCTGGTCTGGTAGTTAAGGAAGAGGATTTGACTCAATCCATATCCGGTAGTTGAGAATATTGAAATCTGGAGCTTTAGATCTGCAGATGAGGAGAAAAGAAGCTATAAAAAGAGGATCGAACAAGAGAGGAGGGAGAGAATTGAAGGAGAAAAGAGGGATCAAGAACGACAACTCGGCATTGAGTGGGGAGGAGAACAAGTCGACTTCAGAGTAGATCAAGTCGACTTCAGGCTGATTGGTTTCAAGCTGATCATCATACAAATCAGTGTTTCTTCTTTTCTCTTTAATTTTTATTCTTGTTAAATTCATTAGAGTCATGTATTCAAAACTGTTAGTCAATAAAAGTTGGATTATGTGCAACTAAATTCATTTTGGGCAGATTGAAACCTTAGTCATGTAATAAATCTTCTTTTGCATTACTCCGATCACTTATTGATTAAACCTGGTAGTTCGGGATCAAATTTATAATATGCAGCTTTTGATTCTTAACATTCTTACTATTCAAGTATTGTTAACTCAACGTATTTGTTGATGAACAGTCGACTGACTCCTTACGACAATCGACTGAACTGACATTCTGGTTAACACAACCAAAGTTGAGTTATCAAGTTTGCTTATTATAAAACTGAATTTGTTACATGAGCAGATTTAGATGATCGAATCTAGTGCTCATGATTAGTAACACAAGAATCTATTAGGTTCTTTGGTTTAATCAACTTGGAGGATCTAGATTTGATACCAACTTCTAGAGCTTTGAGTGTTTGTTAATTTCCACAATTTCTATGCTTTCTTCAAGTGCAACTTAGTAGATATCATGCTAAAACACTTAAGGAGAGAAAGGAATTAGAGTAGATACCATGCCTAATTTCTTAGCCCAGGGAAATCCTTAATTTAAGAAGTAGACACCATGCTCTTAAATGAACAAACATGAGTGATTAGAGTAGTGTAGAAGTTGATTGAACATTCTTGACTATAGGTGGAAATCGGGCCCAACTAATTCAATAGATATTTTTGTGACTCAAATTTACCAAAATTTCCAAATTTACAAACATGAGTGATTAGAGTAGTGTAGAAGTTGATTGAACATTCTTGGCTATAGGTGGAAATCGAGCCCAACTAATTCAATAGATATTTTTGTGACTCAAATTTACCAAATTTAGGACTACTTGATTTAAATCTCATTTCCTTTCAGACATACATTTAGAAATAAAACTTAATAAAAGCTTTCTGATTATTGATTAGTAAGTTAATTACTACAATTTATGTGGGATCGACCCTTGCTTTTCACTACGCTTCTGAAAACGATTCGTACACTTGCGAGGTTTTTAATTTGTGTTTAGATTATCTATTCATTAAGATAACTGAGCTATCAACAAGTGACTAACCAATATACGGTCTGGTTAAATACTTTTTGTATGGACTGTACTGTATCTAGTTCTTCCTTTAATAAACTCAATTTTTTTCAATCAATTTTTACTTGTAAAACACTAAGGTTGCGTTTGGTTAGTTGTTTTGAAAACAATTTTCTGAAAAGAATTTTTTGAAAACTGTTTTCTGAAATTGAGAGTGTAGAAGTTGTTTGCTAATAAATTTTTTCAAAAACAGTTTTTAAAAATGAGAGTATAAAATGCATTTGGTAAACCAAAAAATATGAAATTATCTTTAAAATAGTTATTGGATAATTAGCTTATAAAAGACGTTTGGGTATAAAATTAAATTCTCAATTAATAGAAATACAGTTTTTCTGACATTGAGATTATAAACGGCGTATGTTTAATCAATTTGCATTAGTTTTCTTCTGAAGTTTTTTTTCCCTGCAGTTACAGAGCAAAGTTGTACAAGTATACGAATAAGAAGCCTGAGAAAGAGCGAATGGAGCAAATATTATCAATATGAGGCATTGTATTAATGTGAAATACCTTAAGCTTATTCATATGAACTGATATGCGACTATGCTTTTTCCAATGAAGATGTTGTACTGGTGTTATATTAAGAACCTTCTATAAACTGATATGCGATATACAAAAGACTAATATGAAAGATGATATGAATATAATGTAATGAAAATTCTTATATCCCATCCCTTGTTTTCTAACTCGTTACACTTGCTTTAATCTCAAGTCACATAATATGAACAAAGCTCAAATACATTATATTACATTGCGTCTCTCTGTTTTTTTAAGCTCTAGTACATTATATTATATATACTTGAAACCTGGATTCCCAAATGAGCTGAATTACACTGATGCAACATACATTGGATTATGCTTGTTTTTATGTAGATCTTGTGGTATATTTTGCTTCAACTTCTTTTTTTCCCCTTCTTTGTATCTCCCCATCACTGGCAATTTGATCTCTTTTACTATTCATACGATTCAATTGGGAAGATGACAAATCCAACCCTTGAGATGTGGATGCATTATCTTCATTGTGTAGTTGATTAATTAATTGTTCATCTTCTAAATCCGAAAAGAATGTATCGTCCACTAAATATCCACGTATAAAATTATGAACTGCACAACAAGCTGGTACCATTAGAACCTGTCTTGTGAACATGTAGTTTGTCATATACTTGAAGATGGGAAACTTTTTTTTGAATACACCAAAGGTTCTTTCAAAGACATTTCGTAGCCTTGCATGCATTTTGTTGAAATGTTGCCTATGTTGGGTTGGTGCATGATTAGACCCTTGGAAGTCTTGCAAGTGATATGGCTCCCCACGGTAGGGAGCTAAAAAATCGGGCATGTTCATGTAACCACAATCTACTAAGTAATATTTATCATCGGGAGGGATTTGCAACAGTCCTTGTGTTAATGCACTTTGTATTACCCTAGAGTCGTTAGCACTTCCTTCCCATCCCACATAAACAAATGTGAACATCATATCAAAATCATAAGCGACCAGCACATTTTGAGTTATATCGCCTTTTCGACCACGACAAGTATTTTGTCGACTAGCGGGTACGCAAGCATCTATTAATGTGCCATCGGCAGCTCCAATAGCTCCCTACATTAATGAATTTGAAACCTACTACTTTAGTGAACACATTTGAAATATTAGAATAATATGGTAGTAATCATGAAGCTAACAAAATACCTTAAACCATGGATAAAAGTCCGTGAAACTACTGATTCTTTCATGTACATGTGTCGTGTTTGGGGGAGTAATGACGACTGTTGCTGCTCTTGCCAAACCTTTCAACACTTTTGTAAAATGTTGTTCGATTGTTTCTGTTGAGTGTTGAAACCGATCAGCAGCCTCTCTCATTCTATGACTATTACCGACAATGTACAAAAAAATGGCAACACTTTCCTCAATAGAGACATGTCTATGTTGGGCTTCCTCGTGAGTTTCCTCGAGGTAGTTTCCATTTTGAATAAATTGAAACAAAGCCAAAAAAACAATCTTGATTCATGAGGAATATGCGTTTACACTTATCCGGGCGACCATCTAGGATTTCTTGTAGATATTCACGGCCTGTTAGTTTAGAAGTGAAACAGGGATATTTTTTAGCGATCATCTCTAGAAACTGAAGTGTCATCAAGTCATCAAGCCCGTCTCTATCATCACTTGACGTGTCACTTGACAAGTCCATCAGTATGGTAGCAATTGCAATAGTATTTCACTCTAAAAAAGTAGAATTCATTTGCATAAAGAATATTCGAGTTTTAATACTATAACAATAGTGGAGGTTATATAAACAATTATACTAACATTCTATGTTATCTAACAAAGTTAAACCCAAAAAAACAAAAACAACAACAACAGCTATTAATAGGAAATGCATTTAAAATTAAACTGTTACGAATTGAAATCCAACACATTGTGCCATTAAATATTCACAATGTACTCATACAGAAATATTTAAATAAATTGTTAAAACATTTAACCAATACGTTGGTTGGATCCACTTAAACAAATGAGATCCCTCTAGTAGTTCACAAGACTGTCCGACCACAAGAGTCTAATCTCCGGTTTCATTAGAATGAAGCCACGACGCCAACTAGGGTTTGCAGCTATGTTGTCCATTGCCACACGAAGCATTTTGGAATCAAGCCCATCCATCGTATTGATTATTTCCATGCACTTATCAATGGAGAACAGATCTTCTGCATCCGAGCGATCACTTCGGTCGCCCATTTTCTTCTTATAATATTCAGTTTTTGTAATACTAGCAGAGGTATTCGCATCAATACAAATATCCATTCTCTCATTCTTCGAGCTTTTTGTTGGTCGATCACTAGACCTACCACATCGCCTCTTGTGAGACCCCGAACGTATTTGTTCGTAATCATCCTCATCATCCACATTTATGTATGGTGCATTGGGGGGGGGGGCGGTAAACTCAAAATTGATTCTCCGTTCCTCATCGGAGTCATACACCCTTTGAGTTGAAGCCCTAGAAAGTAAGCCCTGGGCAGTAGACTGACCAAAAATTTTGGTCAAAGCATTATAATTGGCCAATCCCTTCGATTTGAATGTTTTAGCCGTAGGGAGTGCCTAATCAAAAATTTTGTGTTGTTAATTTACAAGTGGTAAAGTCATGAATAAGTATATTAAGATGATAATCACACACTGTTATAAAAATAAAGATATATGTGAACCTTGATATATGTCTCCCAAACATGGGGCTCGCAAGTGACTGTATGGTTGTCCTCATCCCAACCCATACCACTCTGGTTCTTCAAAGTGTGAAACTCCCTCCACTTCATCCTAAGTTGGGAATGTTTCTCTTTTAATTGTTTAACCGTGTATGTACGATGACACATGTGATTCAAACTTGCAACAAATTATTACCAAACTTTGGCTTCAAAAGACGAACTTTTTAGACTATTTCGGTCGACCTTCTCCTCCATCAATTCCACAAATATCCGCTCATTACATGCTGGCCATAGGACAATATCACTATCCACCTCCATCTCCTTACCCCTACTAGTCATCTATATTAGCCACAGAAACGATAAATATAAAATAACAATCATCAATTGTTGAACTATAACAGTGAACCGAAATTATTTTCTCAGGTTACTATAATAATTTGTAGATGATGGCTTCTTTCAACAATATAGGAACAAATTTTTTTTTAATTCACAGGAACAAAATGATATCTCTTTATTCCAATAATTCGATTTGGAAGCCAATAGTTAGGAGTGTAGTCGACGTCGACCATAGGATCAGAACTCATCATCTCCAAATCCAGCTCATAAAAAATCTTTTAATCCCTCAAATCAGTATAGAAAAAAAAAACAAAAAAAGGAAAAACAAAAATCACAGATCTAGAATTAACACCTCGACGTCGATCATAGGATTAGAACTCATCATCTCCAAATCCAGTTCATAACAAATCTTTAATCCCTCAAATCAGTCCGAAAAAAAAAAACATAAAAAAGGGGGAAAAAAATTCAACCACAGATCTGGAATTAACACCTCGCCAAACCGAAACCCTTGTAAAAAATTTGGTTCAAATTCAAACATACCTTGGTTTGCTTGCTTTCAAGAGTAAAGAAGTTGTCTCCAACAGATTCAAGCCTCAGCCGACATTTGATTTGACTGCACCGTTCTCGAAGACACCTTCTACTGTAAGCAGATCTGGTCTCACAGACCATGAACCCCTAATTCGTTGATTTTTTTAGTAGATTTTCAGGGATTAAAGCCAGATCGAGCGTGGAGCTTGAGAAGGGAGAAAACAGTATCGCAGAAGGAAGGAGATCTGTTGATGAGAGTAAAGAGGGAGTAAAGGAGACGGTTGATGGGAGTAAAGGGGGAGTAAAGAGGCCTCGGGACGAGAGAGAGAAGTCGTCATCAAAAAAGAGAGAGGAAGGGGGTAACCAAAAAAGAGAGAGGTTGGGTTGGAAATGACCCCTTTGGATTTTTCTGAAAATGAGAAGCAAAATGTTGCTTTGAGAAGCGGGTAACCAAACACGTTTTCTAAAAAAGAAAACGAAAAAAGGGAGTTAAAAAACTATCCAAACACACTCTTATTATTTCAACATGACTACTGATGATTGTAAAAATCACAGCAAATCAGGGCCGTACAATTCCAGCACAGATCTTAGAGCTTCTACAAGCAGATTAACAGTAACGGGCTTCTCTAACTGGTCTGAGCCTTCTTCAGTCTCATTACAAGACATGGGTCACTTTCAAGCCCATTAAATGCGATTGGACCCACCAAGAGAGACAGCTAGCCCATGAGGGTTGTATGTCAAATCTCTTGTCCCCACCAAAAGAGTAACCGATTCTATCTCTTAATGTGGAGAATCTAGAAGAGATAACAAATTTGTATGAATCTCCAAACTTTTTCTCAGACATAGAAATACCCTTCCCCTCTCTCGGTCAGAAGGTAATCGATCTTTTCTCTTTTAAACTCTCGTTCTCTCTTTGGTTCTAACTTGAGCGTCGGAGGGTCTGTCGCCGGGGTCAACTCTGGTGTTTCAGGCTTTTTGCAGGTTTATTGGCCACACCAGCAACCGTCCAATCTCAGGAGCTCTAACTGCTTTTTACGCCAACGATCAAATGTTAATTCCGATGAAGATCAAAGCTTGTTCTCATTCTCAACTCAAATTTGGTGGGTGTTCTCTAACTCTAGAATTAATTCTTTATGTGTGATTTGGTGTGTAGGAGTAGATATGAGAAGCATGAATACTTGTATGAGTTTTGATAAGTTATGCAAACTTCAGTTGTATGTTAGTGAAATTTTTTTTATACCATGCTTCCAAGATAGAACACCTATGTTATGTTAGACATAGAGAAATTTCTACTTTGCAATTGGCTTAGAATCTGTTCACAATTTTTTTGTGGCATGTTCTAGGATGAGTTTGGAGCATCCTCAAATTTTTTTCATATGTTTCTTGGTTCATTTAGCAGACCAACAAAGTAGTTCGTTTCGGAACAGAGAATAGTGCAAAAACTGTGATTTTCCTTGTTATGAAGTGAAGTTTGAAAATTCATACTATGGAATTGGCAAAGTATATTGAGCTGAAATTGGTAGTGGAGGTACTTAGATATGTTAACAACAATCGTTCCAAATTTCATATTTTTCTAAATTTATTTACTATATTTAAGAACTATGTTTTGTCAACTGGTCCAGAGCCAAGAACTGGCTCAGTTATATTTCAAAGATGAATTTTAATAAATCATAACTAATTTATGGTATATAATCTTGTAGTGAAATTTTTATTGTATCATCTACTATGTATCTAGATCATGTACCTAAAATTTTGTATAATTTGGAAAAAAAAGAGTTGATGGGGTTTCAAAATTAGTTGTAACCAAAGGTTTTACACACTGTTCAGAACAGAAGAAATTTTTCTACTATATTCAAAAGGCTATAACTATCGGAATATTTTGAACCTTGATGCAATTTTTGGATATGTTATACTTGTATATGTCCAATTACTGAATCCTAAATTTTATAAGTATTGGACATATAGTTGAATTGATATTGAATTTTGAATAGACTATGTTCAGATTCAGTTCAAATTTAGTAGGTTTGTACATATGAGCTTTTCTGGAATTGTGAGTTTAGAATCTGAAGAATTGACCAACTAGAGACTTGTAGTAGAGAGTCTTAGCTTTCCATAGCTTCTTTAATCATGCAATTTCATTTTTTGGTTTGAAAGATATGATTTTTCTAAGTTCTTGACAGTTGCAATCCTAGTAGAAGACATTGTTTTGTTAAGTGAGTTAATTTTTCTGTGTGTACACTGATGAAAATAGTGGTTTTAGAGTGCTTTACTAAATGAATTCGATGATGTGATCAGCTATAAAGTTGTAGTAAACACACATAGCTTTCCATAAAACCGAGGATCATCATATTCCGATAATTGAGCAAGTTGTTATGACATTGGCAAGAGGCAACAACTGTGAGTTTATGATGTTTCATATGCAAAATGGTGTTTTTCTAGCCTGTGTGGTTAGAATCTGAGGAACTGGATAACTAGAGAATTGTAGTAGACCCTCTTAGCTTTCCAAAGAGTGTTCATTCATAGAATTCCAGTGTGTGGATTAGAAGTTATGGATGTTTCAATAACTGGGTAGATTCATGTTAGTAGTAGTTGTCTTTTTGCTCTACACCTAAGTCTTGGACCTTGTGTGTTAGTAGCATTTATATGTTGAAATACTTGATTCTATCAGACTTTGAGCTTGTCTAAATGTGTGTGATGGTTTGCTTGATTTGAGTTGTCTGGGGGATCGTCTAGGGTAAGTATTACCCTATGACTAACAGCCCATAGGCTAAAATTGAATTCTTCCGCCTCAAGAACTGGATAGTCATCCCTCGTGCACCGACAAATTCTTACCCAACGGGTAATCAATCGCGGGCCGGAATACTTTTTAAATCTTTTTCCAGAATGTATTTCATTGAAAAACAGTATATTATATTTTCTTAGATTTCCAAAATTCTCATTTTTAACCACATAGAAGACTGTTTCTCTTATTTATTTTTAAAAGTGGAACATTAATACATTTTTCGACATTGGAAAATTCCTTTTCTAGATGAATCTTTTTATCTACTTGTTCCCTATTTGTTCACAATATGTTTGTACAATTTTTCTTCATTTTTAACATAGCTAAAGCCCTCAAATTAATTTTATCTTTTATAAAACTCACTCATTTCTTATGATTCAAAAGATAATATGTTTGACAATCAAGTGAATGTAAACATACTCATACAGTACAATTAAAATTCAACAATTATTGTAATTTTTCCATGCTAATCAATTTATTTCACAAATCATGGGTGTTAATTTACATTCTACAATCCATTCACAAGCATGATTTATCAAATTTGTATGTGCTCTAGCATGAAAATATAGTAATAAAGTATCATGACAACTCTTAATTAACACATTCCAATTCATTTTAACAACTTTTTCATGTAGATAAACTAGAGCTTCCTCTCTTTCTTACTAGTCTCTTCAAGTAAGTATATGGAAACTTTTCTACTTGTTTCTAACATACTCACAAATTAAAATCCTAGCATGGCGTCTACATTAGAAGTTAGAGAAATCACCCACCTATTGATGAAACAAATGAAAAACTCCTAAAGAACTCCTCGAAAGCACGATTGTCTCCTTCTCCTCCTAGTTTGTGCCACACGAACCGAGCCTTCTCCTCCTTAATGGTGCCACCGAGCCGCCTCCTCTTTGATGCTAGCCGGCCTCCAATAGGAAAGGAACACACACAATCTCTTTCTTTTTCTCACTCAATCTTTTCTTCACAAACGCTTCTTTTCTTTCTCTTACTCTTTGAAAATTTCTAATGCAAGTAATTGAGAAAGACAAGGGAGGGGTATTTATACACATTTCAAGAGTGAATGAAAGGTTGAGATGAGTTTAGATGAAGGGCTATGATACATTTGGGAGTTAGAAGAACTACCAATTATCAAGTAACCACCTCACCACTCTTCCACTCTTTCCCTCCACTCCCAAGTATGGCCAGGCCAAGTCTTGTCCCCAATGCACATGCAAGTGCAATGCACATGACATCACATGCACACTAGTTTAAGCTGTACAATTATTAATTGTTCATTTATTTGTTACATGATCAAGTCTACACTACAAGTTGTATTAATTACTAATAGAATTAACTAGTGGGCTAATTAGGTGGGTTAAAATTCATGGGCTCTTTAATTAATTAATTAATTTATCTAAGTGGGCTAGAATTAGAATATTAGGCCTAAAGATTAATAGTAAATAACAATAGGCTTTTTAAAAGAGAAAGACAATATTTGTTCATGAGATTAAAATAATTTTTAAAGCTAAAAACATACATCAATTTTGCACGTGCAAACCACGTGAAAACAAATGAAAATTTTATATTTAATGATTTGAAAATTTAGGATGTTACAATAATAATTATGTGGTGTGTTTGGTTTTGGTAACAATATTGAGTTACATGTTGTTGTGTTACAATGTCAAATTGTAAGAATGCAATAATTTTTTTTGAAGGTTATATAATATTTTCAGTTTGTTATTTTTTAAAGATAATATATATTAAAAGATGTTATATATTTTATATACAATGTACTTTAAAATGCACCCGTATCATACTTTTTCGAGAAATCCGGTATCCTCGTACTTGTATCCTCTCGTACCTGTATATAGGTTGCATGGTTAGTGGGTATTTTGAATATAATATATATTATATAGTTAAATAAAGTAAATGATAATTTTACACATTTTTAGAGAAGACAATCATTGAACTATCAAAATTTTTGGTATGCTTGTTGGGTTTGAGCAAAACTATAAACAAGAAGTTCTAAATTACTGTAACACCCCAAAAAAAAAAATCGAAAAACTAAACCTCTAAATACCATTCTGTCAATTTCTATATCACTTTAAACATAAACTAAGATATATATATATTTCAAATAAAATTTTGGCAGAATCTCCCCTGAAATTTCTGCCCCGAAATACAAAAGGCTTACGAAATTCTGCTCTAAATTCCGTAGCTCACAACACAGGCATTATAATCATAGGCTCCCCAGGCCAAAATGAGCAGAATCACACAGGCAATATAAATATCATGCTCTGGGAGCCAAACTCATAACATAATATCAATTATCAATTAAAAACCATAAATTTCCTTTAAAAACTTATATAAGTAACAGAAAAACTAAAGAAAAATCTTCCAAAACCAAACACAGGACCCAATACTCCACAACAAGGTGGGTACGGGCTTTCTCACCTCCTCACAGCACTATATCTATATAGGTTCACTTTAATACAAATAAATGCATCAACTGTCCATGTTTCTTTATATACTAAATACATAAATAATCTATCATCGCAACAAAATAAAATTTCTATCTTTATAACTACCTCACCGGGCTGCTAGCAAACCTACAGGAGAGTTAGGGTTGTCCATCCTCAAGAAGGGACCCCCCTAACCCCCAGAAAACAATAGGGGTTAGCCATTTCTGGTGTGAGTATAACCATTAATCTAATAAGTAATTTAAAATGGTATAAAGAAAATACTTTAAACTTACAACGTCAAATTAAGATGATGCAACCTGAAATCTGAACATAAAAACATCACCAATTCGATTTTATATCAAAGTACTCTTCAAAACTGCATTCGATTATATAATTACCCATAATTCACACATTTCACTATATGCTTCACATCATCCTCATATATATATATCCTTATTTTACATTCGCATAATACGAATTTCCATACAATCCATTACTTTTTAATTAAAATTTCCTAACACGAATATTCATCTTTCCACAATTATCATCATATCCTTATTTCGTTATTCATAAGAATATACCCACATGATGTTACTATATCTTTTCTTCATCTCTATTTAACCATGCACTTCATTTACTTGCATTCTATCAACAACTCACTTACTCATCCTAGAAGTGGTGCCAAGGCGGGTAGTTCCCACCATTTCCATGGAAATGGCGGGCGAGTAGTTCCCTGACACACTTCCAAGATACACAAACTCATATCACGACATACTTCCCTTAATAACCATTTTCATAACTACTCTAATAATATAGGTATTTATTTTATTGCACTATATCACGTATTACATCATAAACATATGCATTCATTCTCATAATACCGTGTTCCTTCATGTCGTATAACACAAACATAACGTCTCATTACACATTATAATTTACTTACAATACATCACATCCTTAACACATCACTCATTAGAATGCTTATTCTTATTGCATCAAAAGCATTTCCTACAGCTCATTCTCATCCCATTATATCACTTAGTTACTACTCAATCATACTGAGAATTAAACTTACTTTCATTTTCACTTGTATCTCAAGTTACCATTAATTTCACTTTCATTCTCATCAATTTATACTCCATATCCCAAACACAGTTTGGGCAATCACATATCACACCCCAAAGCTGATAGCTTGGGTATTAATCACCACACCCCAAACACATAGTCTAGGTAATATCACATCATATCTCAAGCCGATAGCTTGGTTATTAATTCACTTCAATTTCTTTTCATCTTTACTGTACTTAATTCTTCATTTCCATTAATCATTACCACTGTCATGCCAACTCACCCTGTGAATTATGCTAAGGCAGGCAGTTCCCACCATTTCCACAGAAATAGCGGGCAGGTAGTTCCTTGACACAATTCCAAGGTGTAACAACTCATACCATACTATATTTTACTTTAATCATTTACATAATATAATTATTTCATACTGTTCATAATAACATACGTCTCTTTTACTTTTTCATTTTAAAATTAACCACATACTGCATTTCATCCACATCCACTTTCTTTCACATTCACAATTCACTTTCTTTTCACAACCACTTTCTTTACTTACACATTCTTATTTACACATATTTATTTTATTAGTTTGTCGACCAGTGAGCCACAGTATCCCAACATACTGAAAGCCAACAGCCCAGAAAACACGCGGTCCGATGCTCTCCCAGAGTCTTACTCGTCCGAGGCTACGTGTTCCTCCTAGCCGAACTAGTGAGGGAACACCACACTCAGGTCCCACCTGAGGTATCATATCTCTCTCTCCGGTCTATCCGGAGGTATCTGCTCTCCCAGGTCTATCCTGGGGTATTAACTCTTTCTCAAGTCCCACCTAAGGTATCATATATCTCTCCAGTCTATCCGGAGGTACCTGCTCTCCTAGGTCTATCCTTGGGTATCAACTCTCTCTCAGGTCCCACCAGAGAGGAAAATCGGGCCTCAAGCCGATAGCTTGGGCGATAAAAACCACTTACCCCAAACATAGTTTGGGTTCACTATTACCAAGCCGGTCCTTGGGCGTTAGGAGGTCTAGCCCAAACCCCCAGGACTGCTGTAGGTACTAGTCAACAAAACCATCTGTTATAAGCATTAATCATTTCATCTTTCCATCTTGCTTTATCACACAAGCATTTCACTTTTTAATATAATAAATGCCACATCCTGGACTTTAATCACGTGAATTAGTAACACATTTTATTAGCACGTACCATCTTATCTTTTATCTTACCATTTAATGCATATCCATTGTCCACAATATTCATCTTCATATCATTATACCACCTTATGCATACACCCTGTCATTCAACAATTAAAACCATCATATCATATTATTGCATAATAATAATGAGCCAAGATATTCATTTTGCCATAACATCCCACATTAAGAATACCATATTATTCATTACCTCACTGTACCACATATAGGCATAGGCCAAGTTATAACATTAATAGGAGAACTACATTAGGTTATTCCATATCGTAAAAGTATCAAAATGTATACTTCATCACATTATAATATTATACTATTCCCCATTAATTCACTTCAAACATAATTATAATGTAATCATATACCCACTTACTAATTTCATCACTTATTACATCACGAGTCAATATCATAATATATATATATATATATGTCACAAACATACACCACACGTGCGAATTTCCAAGAAAAGGGGCCAAAATCACTTATTTCCACTAATTAAATCTCATAATATCCAATTACAGCATACTAGGTCATACACCATGTTCCGTATAAGTAAAATCACCTACAAGGGCCTATATGTCCCAAAACATGCACAAAACATGCACTATATATACATGGGTTTTCAAAACATGATCACAAGCACTAACTTCATCTAATTACATCTTATAACATCCATCCATAGCAGGCTAGTCCATACACAAGGCTCCGCATATACCAAATTACCTATATCAGCCTATATACCCAAAAACATGCACGAAACATGCTCGGGATAAAATATGCATAAACAATTCAATATATTTAGTTTTTATACTTCAACACATCACATTAACCCATAATATAGGTTTTATATACTTAAAATAGTTAATTTCATCATATATCTCAAAAACCCATTTTCGGACCCTTAAAAATCCGTATTTTCATTGAAAATCAATTTTTGGCATAACTTCTACAAAATATCTCAAAACGCCATGAAATTCGGCCACAATATAAAATATGTATAAATACAACATACTCACCTGACGGATCGAGCAAACGATGTCCCACGTCCGCCCTGTAGCCAGTCGAAGTTTGACTTTTTCCACCTAAATAGGAAATTATAGGACCTGATTAGCTTAAAACTCAAAACTCGACCTACGAACCTCCAAACTCGAATCCGTCATCACCCACTCGTTACAAATGACCTAAGTAACCGAGCTACATCGACGGATTTCGAATTCGGGTCCCAATACAAACATTCCCTTATTGATCGGAGGCTTTCTAATAAGAAAAATTCATATTTTCTAATTTCTTTAATCTTCTTTTTTCTAATCTCACATATTAGGGTTAATAATAATAATGAGACTCAACAACACCTCCGAACCCATCAAATCTTCACTTAAATCTCGCTCGGGCATATCATCGAACACCCGGCGTACACTTTTCACCTATAGTCTATTTCACTCAATTTAATTGAGCTTAAGCCTATAAAAATCATCCTAAATTCATATTAATACTTTCATAATATTCTACACCCTCATATGCATTTTCTACAATTATTAGGATCGAGTTTCCTACCCGATTTCATAAACCCTATAATCCGAGTTTATGCCAAAATTACCACTCCCCATTTTATTCTAATGGCTCACTACAATTTATTATTATTTTTTTTTTTTACTACCATACAAAAGAAAATTCTCATATATATAACTCTATTTTACAAACCCAAAACCCTAATTTATCAACAACTCACAATTTCCCTAATAATCTACTAATTCCTCAAATCTACCACTTCCAACATCCCTACATCTCTCTACCATAATAATCCTACTCAATAAAACTAACCACACTTAATTTTATATAATAAAATAAAAAGGGATATATCTTTCCGTGGTTGTTTCTCCAAATTGACTCCACCACTAGGTAGAGCATCCTTTACTTAGTCATCTCCCCAAATTAATTCGAAAATCATAGAGTATTTGGGCAGATTTGAGGAGGGGGAAGACCGGCCGAGATTGGGTTTCTTTCGGTCGGGTGGAATGAACGAGAAGGGAGAAGAAAGAAAGAAAGAAAGAACGAAGGAAATGGGAAAGGGGGTTATTGTAAAATATAATATATATATTAATGATAATAGTAAGGTATAATTACCTATAAGCCCTCCAAATCCAATATATTACAAATAAACCCCAACTCTTTTCTATAATAATACAAACAATACAAAACACATTAAAATTATCTTATAATAATCCCCCATAATGATAAAATAAAATAAACTATATTTCTTCACACAAAATCTCAACTCTTAACTCTAGTATAACAATAATACCAATCTACCACAAATATGCAATACCAGTATCAATATTAAAAATAAATAAAATAAGATATCACTTAAAATAAACCCCTACAAAATATAAAAGCGAGTATTTTCGGTATTTTAAAATCCGAGGTGTTACATTCTACACCTCAAAAGAAGCTCGTCCTCGAGCTATGAGGTTTAAGAAAACTCCCCAAACGATTTCAAGACACCTCCTCCACACCGTTACCTAGGATTTCCAGGTACATTATCAACATCAAACCTTCATTGCACCATTAACAACTACCCAGCTGATCATCGGGTTAGTTGCACTATGGCTCTACAATAACTACTAGTTTGATAGAATATATCACATCCAATGTCACCTCTAGCTGGACTTTACTCTACCACTGCTCCAGCACTTGATAGATCTTTCACACTTTTCTCGACATAGGAACAAGAAGTACATCAAGAATACCCGATATCTCCAAGATAAGCTTCAAACAATATGCCACGGTTCCAATTCTTTCTCCGACTCTGAAGGGGTCAACAAACCCCAGGTCTAAATTTTCCCGATTCCTATAACGGCGTACTCCATGGATAAGGGATACCTTCAAAATACCCAGTCTTCAACTTTTAATCTTCAAAAGACTTTCGCCGTTGATCTGCATAATCATTTTCTTTTGTCAGCTACACACCTCAAAAGAGGCTTATCCATGCTCACCTGATAATTAATATTTTTCCTCATTCCGGACCAATAAAATATTCTCCTGGAACCTTGATTTATCTTCATGCCACCGGGATAGACAATATACTGAGCATAAGGAACATTCTCCATCACCCACTACCACAAGCCATCCATATCAAGAACACCAAATCAACGATAATAACAAGGACTTCCCCCCACTACCTATTAACCAATTTGCAGTACATTCATTAATCCCATCCAGAATTAGATCATGCATCCTCTGTCACGAGCAGAAATTTTGAATTCAAGTTTGACTGATCAACTGTAGGATGGACAGCTGTATTGATACACCACCGATATATAAGGTCGGGTCAACCTCTACTACGGAAATGAAATCAAATTGATCTAATGAATTTAACACCGTCCACTCCTGGGACGTCATTAGGACCAAAACCTTCTTTCCATTTAAATCATCCGTCCCCATATTGCTTCCTCGGGTGATATTTTACTTCCAGAGCCAAGCTACTAATGAACTCGAGTCACCTCTATTGCCTCCTGCTAAAATCATTTGCAAGAACAAGTGTTCAAACTCTTACGATCACAGAAAAAGCTAAAACTATTTTCTGAAAAACTTATTTCTCCACACCTTCAATACGTGCCCTACTATCACTAATTTCAAATCTGCGTAATTCATGCACCCCGTATAACCACAACTGCCTTAATGTATAAGCCACAAGCTCGTCTTCATGCATCAAACTGCACCTGATCCTGTACTACATGCACTCCCTTCTCGGGATGATCAAAACATAAGCTGTCGTTAATCTTCCTTTAACTCTTCCTTTAATCTTCCACACTGTTCGGGTCATACCAACGACTCATTCTTTATGATAAAATGAGTCATCGATACAGTAATAATAGAAAATCGAGGAATGAGCCTCCGATAATAGCCAGTTAAAACCAAGAAACTCTGAATTTCCAACGCATCCGAGGGTTATTTCCCGTCTTTTCACATTTTGAAATTTCTTTCTGATCCACAATTATGCCTTCAACAGACATAATGTGTCCCAAATTTCACACTTCTCGCCCCAGAAAATAACAATCTACAGACTTTTCATACCGCTTCTAGTCCCAATAAGTCTACAACTCAGTTCTGAGGTGCCATCTATGCCCCTCCATACTGCGAAAGTACACCAAATATCTTCTACAAATACAATCACACCCTATTAATATATGGGTGTAAGGTCCAATTCGTCAAATTCATAAAAACTGCAGGGACGTTCGCCAGCCCAAAAGACATCACTGAGAACTCATACAATTCTTTACCGAGTACGAAAAGCAGCCCCTGGGATACTTCCCTTTTCAAGGATTATCTGACGGTACTCGGTGTGCAACTCTAGCCGGGAGATTAGTGGCACTCCCCGCAACTAATCCAACAAATTATCTATTTTCAACAACGAATGCTTAATAGTCACCTTACTTAGTACACCTTCTCGGTGAACTACCTTCTTTGTTACAATACTGCAGAAACGCCCTACGGCGTATCACTTGATCTGATAACCTTTTCCAAAACATCATCTCAAATTCTCTTTCATCTTTTCCCATTCCTTAAGTGCTATAACACAAGCTGATTTAAAAATTGGAGTCATACCAAATATCAAATCGATCTTGAACTCCAGAGTTCGCTAAGATAGGGGACCAAGAACCTCTTCGAATATATTAGAAACTTGGCAAACCACATCAACAATCTCAATCTTCGCCTTAGATACTTCTTTTGAACCCGAACAGGCATAATTTTCATCATCCAAGGCATTACCTACAATCAAAACTATGTTTCATCGGGCTGTCTCACCCAAATCCTGCCTGCATCATACCCCAACTACGCATATGACCTACATAACCCTCTACAACCAATCAATCTCCCCAAATATGGGATAAAACCATAACCACACATCACTCCACAGTCTATAAAATATACACCTAAAGGACATATGCCCATAGGACCTACACAAGATCTCTAGGGAATAGCCCCTTACGGACACACATCAATCAATATACTAGAATACTCCAATAGTGCACAAAGTCACACCGGGATTTCGACAGAGGTCAACCCATATGCAGGGCAATAAAAGGTAATGCTGACTCAAGGTCAGAAAAAGTCTAATGAGGATCGCTCCTTTCCATGATATAATCTATACTTAAAAAAACACTCACATAAAATACACTCTCTATCTTCGACTAAGCAATAATGAACCCAAACTCACATGGCAAGATCACTAGGATTAACAAAAATTCCTAATTAACCTAAGCTCTGATACCAAACTGTAACACCCCAAAAAAAAAAAATTCGAAAAACTAAACCTCTAAATACCATTCTGTCAATTTCTATATCACTTTAAACATAAACTAAGATATATATATTTCAAATAAAATTTTGGCAGAATCTCCCCTGAAATTTCTGTCCCGAAACACAAAAGGCTTACGGAATTCTGCTCTAAATTCCGTAGCTCACAACACAGGCATTATAATCATGGGCTCCCCAGGCCAAAATGAGCAGAATCACACAGGCAATATAAATATCATGCTCTGGGGGCCAAACTCATAACATAATATCAATTATCAATTAAAAACTATAAATTTCCTTTAAAAACTTATATAAGTAATAGAAAAACTAAAGAAAAACTTTCCAAAACCAAACACAGGACCCAATACTCCATAACGAGGTGGGTACGGGCTTTCTCACCTCCTCACAGCACTATATCTATGTAGGTTCACTTTAATACAAATAAATACATCAACTGTCTATGTTTCTTTATATACTAAATACATAAATAATCTATCATCGCAACAAAATAAAATTTCTATCTTTATAACTACCTCACCGGGCTGCTAGCAAACCTGCAGGAGAGTTAGGGTTGTCCATCCTCAAGGAGGGACCCCCCTAACCCCCAGAAAACAATAGGGGTTAGCCATTTCTGGTGTGAGTATAACCATTAATCTAATAAGTAAATTAAAATGGTATAAAGAAAATACTTTAAACTTACAACATCAAATTAAGATGATGCAACCTGAAATCTGAACATAAAAACATCACCAATTCGATTTTATATCAAAGTACTCTTCAAAACTGCATTCGATTATATAATTACCCATAATTCACACATTTCACTATATGCTTCACATCAACCTCATATATATATCCTTATTTTACATTCGCATAATACGAATTCCCATACAATCCATTACTTTTTAATTAAAATTTCCTAACACGAATATTCATCTTTCCACAATTATCATCATATCCTTATTTCGTTATTCATAAGAATATACCCACATGATGTTACTATATCTTTTCTTCATCTCTATTTAACCATGCACTTCATTTACTTGCATTCTATCAACAACTCACTTACTCATCCTGGAAGTGGTGCCAAGGTGGGTAGTTCCCACCATTTCCATGGAAATGGCGGGCGAGTAGTTCCCTGACACACTTCCAAGATACACAAACTCATATCACGAAATACTTCCCTTAATAACCATTTTCATAACTACTCTAATAATATAGGTATTTATTTTATTGCACTATATCACGTATTACATCATAAACATATGCATTCATTCTCATAATACCGTGTTCCTTCATGTCGTATAACACAAACATAACGTCTCATTACACATTATAATTTACTTGCAATACATCACATCCTTAACACATCACTCATTAGAATGCTTATTCTCATTGCATCAAAAGCATTTTCTACAGCTCATTCTCATCCCATTATATCACTTAGTTACTACTCAATCATATTGAGAATTAAACTTACTTTCATTTTCACTTGTATCTCAAGTTACCATTAATTTCACTTTCATTCTCATCAATTTATACTCCATATTCCAAACATAGTTTGGGCAATCACATATCACACCCCAAAGCCGATAGCTTGGGTATTAATCACCACACCCCAAACACATAGTCTAGGTAATATCACATCACATCTCAAGCCGATAGCTTGGTTATTAATTCACTTCAATTTCTTTTCATCTTTACTGTACTTAATTCTTCATTTCCATTAATCATTATCACTATCATGCCAACTCACCCTGTGAATTATGCCAAGGCAGGACAGTTCCCACCATTTCCACAGAAATAGCGGACAGGTAGTTCCTTGACACAATTCCAAGGTGTAACAACTCATACCATACTGTATTTTACTTTAATCATTTACATAATATAATTACTTTATACTGTTCATAATAACATACGTCTCTTTGACTTTTTCATTTTAAAATTAACCACATACTGCATTTCTTCCACATCCACTTTCTTTCACATTCACAATTCACTTTCTTTTCACAACCACTTTCTTTACTTACACATTCTTATTTACACTTATTTATTTTATTAGTTTGTCGACCAGTGAGCCACAGTTCCCAACATACTGAAAGCCGACAGCCCAGTAAACACACGGTCCGATGCTTTTCCAGAGTCTTACTCGTCCGAGGCTACGTCTTCCTCCTAGCCGAACTAGCGAGGGAACACCACACTCAGGTCCCACCTGAGGTATCATATCTCTCTCTCCGGTCTATCCGGAGGTATCTGCTCTCCCAGGTCTATCCTGGGGTATCAACTCTTTCTCAGGTCCCACCTGAGGTATCATATATCCTTCTGGTCTATCCGGAGGTATCTGCTCTCCCAGGTCTATCCTGGGGTATCAACTCTCTCTCAGGTCCCACCTAAGAGGGAAATCGGTCCTCAAGCCGATAGCTTGGGCGATAAAAACCACTTACCCCAAACATAGTTTGGGTCCACTATTCCCAAGCCGGTCCTTGGGCATTAGGAGGTCTAGCCCAAACCCCCAGGATTGCTGTAGGTACTGGTCAACAAAATCATCTGTTATAAGCATTAATCATTTCATCTTTCCATCTTGCTTTATCACACAAGCATTTCACTTTTTAATATAATAAATGCCACATCCTGGACTTTAATCACGTGAATTAGTAACACATTTTATTAGCACGTACCATCTTATCTTTTATCTTACCATTTAATGCATATCCATTGTCCACAATATTCATCTTCATATCATTATACCACCTTATGCATACACCCTGTCATTCAACAATTAAAACCATCATATCATATTATTGCATAATAATAATGCGCCATGATATTTATTTTTTCATAACATCCCACATTAAGAATACCATATTATTCATTACCTCACTGTACCATATATAGGCATACGCCAAGTTATAACATTAATAAGAGAACTGCATTAGGTTATTCCATATCGTAAGAGTATCAAAATGTATACTTCATCACATTATAATATTATACTATTCCCCATTAATTCACTTCAAACATAATTATAATGTAATCATATACCCACTTACTAATTTCATCAATTATTACATCACGAGTCAATATCATAATATATATATATATATGTCACAAACATACACCACACGTGCGAATTTCCAAGAAAAGGGGCCAAAATCACTTATTTCCACTAATTAAATCTCATAATATCCAATTACAGCATACTAGGTCATACACCATGTTCCGTATAAGTAAAATCACCTACAAGGGCCTATATGTCCCAAAACATGCACAAAACATGCACTATAAATACATGGGTTTTCAAAACATGATCACAATCACTAACTTCATCTAATTACATCTTATAACATCCATCCACAGCAGGCTAGCCCATACACAAGGCTCCGCACATACCAAAATACCTATATCGGCCTATATACCCAAAAACATGCACGAAACATGCTACGGATAAAATATGCATAAACAATTCAATATATTTAGTTTTTATACTTCAACACATCACATTAACCCATAATATAGGTTTTATATACTTAAAATAGTTAATTTCATCAAATATCTCAAAAATCCATTTTCGGACCCTTAAAAATCCGTATGTTCATTGAAAATCAATTTTTGGCATAACTTCTACAAAATATATCAAAAAGCCACGAAATTCGGCCACAATATAAAATATGTATAAATACATTATACTCACCTGACGGATCGAGCAAACGATGTCCCACGTCCGCCCTGTAGCCAGTCGAAGTTTGACTTTTTCCACCTAAATAGGAAATTATAAGACCGATTAGCTTAAAACTCAGAACTTGACCTATGAACCTCCAAACTCGAATCCGTCTTCACCTACTCGTTACAAATGACCTAAGTAACCGAGCTACATCGACGGATTTCGAATTCGGGTCCCAATACAAACATTCCCTTATTGATCGGAGGCTTTCTAATAAGAAAAATTCATATTTTCTAATTTCTTTAATCTTCTTTTTTCTAATCTCACATATTAGGGTTAATAATAATAATGAGACTCAACTACACCTCCGGACCCATCAAATCTTCACTTAAATCTCGCTCGGGCATATCATCGAACACCCGGCGTACACTTTTCACCTATAGTCTATTTCACTCAATTTAATTGAGCTTAAGCCTATAAAAATCATCCTAAATTCATATTAATACTTTCATAATATTCTACACCCTCATATGCATTTTCTACAATTATTAGGATCGAGTTTCCTACCCGATTTCATAAACCCTATAATCCGAGTTTATGCCAAAATCACCACTCCCCATTTTATTCTAATGGCTCACTTCAATTTATTATTATTATTTTTTTTTACTACCATACAAAAGAAAATTCTCATATATATAACTCTATTTTACTAAACCAAAACCCTAATTTATCAACAATTTACAATTTCCCTAATAATCTACTAATTCCTCAAATCTACCACTTCCAACATCCCTACATCTCTCTACCATAATAATTCTACTCAATAAAACTAACCACACTTAATTTTATATAATAAAATAAAAAGGGATATATCTTTCCGTGGTTGTTTCTCCAAATTGACTCCACCACTAGGTAGAGCATCCTTCATTTAGTCATCTCCCCAAATTAATTCGAAAATCATAGAGTATTTGGGCAGATTTGAGGAGGGGGAAGACCGGCCGAGATTGGGTTTCTTTCGGTTGGGTGGAATGAATGGGAAGGGAGAAGAAAGAAAGAAAGAATGAAAGAAGGAAGGAAATGGGGGAGGGGGTTATTGTAAAATATAATATATATATGTATTAATGAAAATAGTAAGGTATAATTACGTATAAGCCCTCCAAATCCAATATATTACAAATAAACCCCAACTATTTTCTATAATAATACAAACAATACAAAACACATTAAAATTATCTTATAATAATCCCCCATAATGATAAAATAAAATAAACTATATTTCCTCACACAAAATCTCAACTCTTAACTCTAGTATAACAATAATACCAATCTACCACAAATATGCAATACCAGTATCGATATTAAAAATAAATAAAATAAGATATCACTTAAAATAAACCCCTACAAAATATAAAAGCGAGTATTTTCGGTATTTTAAAATCCGAGGTGTTACAATTACACTAGGGGACCAAGCATATATCTAAACATAATTGTATCCAATGTTTCAAAAATGTGTTAAAAAAATTGGTACTCCTTGGGTACACACCTGTGAGTACCGAAGGAGTATCAGAACCCGAGATTCACTTGACAGAATATGTAGGTCATTCGGAAGTGCCCGTGCATCCTAGACCCTAGGCTCCTAAAAGAAAATTGGGAAAACAAACGGACAAAATGCTAAGCTCTCTAAAAGAAAAGGGGAAACAAACAGAAGGGATGCTAGTCCTAAAGCTAGCGACTTTAACTATAATTTTTTAACCAAACCAATTAGGCTAAACAATTAAATTATTTAAAAATATTCCATAATAATATATTAGATTTTCCAACAATACCTTCCCATGAAACCGAAGAAAGAGTGTAGACACCAAACTAATCGCGCTAACAACTAAATTATTAAAAAAGTTGGGATATTTAAATAATACCCCCATTAAACTGGGGTATTTTTATATAACCCGCAACAAACTTTGTAACTCTATTTATAAACTTAACAAAATATTAAGTTTCTTCAAAAATTCCCCAGAACCTAACATACAAGTTTTAATACCTAAATTGTCCATCTCATTCATCTTTACCAATCAAAACACTTCTATTCAATCCAATTTCCTCCCATTTTCCATTCCTCCCTCCCTACTTTTGATTTTCTTAGTTTGCTTAATGCCAATATTTTTTCTTCTTTTTTTCAAAAGTATAAATAAAGTATTAAAATGTTAAAGACCTTATTTTTCTCCTTTTTTGGATAAGATTGTAAATGGAGGAGTTTAACTCATTGAGATTGAGGATGAAGTTGATCCAATAGGATGTTGGGAATAAATCCATCAAGGAGTTTGGTGGGAGATGAGGGGGTGTGGTAGTGGAGGAAATTTAGGGTGGATTTTATTAGGATTTGTTGGATAAGCAAAGCGAATGAGGACCCATTTAGAGATGACATATTTAAGGATTCAATAGAATGAGAACAAGAAGCGAAGGAAGTGATTAGGACCGAAAGGAAGCATATTGGAAAGAGAAGGGAGGAAGGAAGGAGGAGGAATGGAAAATGAGGGAGAAATTGGATTTAATATAAAGTGGTTTAGTTGGGGAAGATGATAAGAAATGGACAATTTAGGTATTACAAAATTGTATTTTAGATTTCGGTGGATTTTTGAAGTAACTTAATGTTTGTTTGGGGTTTATATAATTAAGAGTTTGTTGGAGGTTATATAAAAATACTTGGTTATGGGGTTAATATCTCAAAAACCCAAAACTGTTTTGTAATATATATTATATTTGATTTTCCAATACTTGATGCCTACATCTTACCAAAAAATTGAAAACCCAGTATGAGTGACACTAAGCTCTGGCGACATGCTCATGTGCTCGTATGGTAGCTCGCGCACACACACATATGTACTTGCCTTTTTTGCATTGAACACAGCTATTCACTTGCTGATTTTAGATCCTTTTAGCATGCAAATGAAATATTCTAAATTGAACTTTTTCTTGTTCTCTCTGGCTAGGTTGGTCATGGTGCATTTACACAAGCTGCTTGTGGAGGTGGCTTTGAAGGGTTTTGTGGTGGGTTCAATCCTTTTGAGGATATCTTCGGTTTTTGTGGTGGTGGTGGTGGTGGTGGTGGAGTGAATGATGTATGTGAACTTTTCCTTCAAATTTGCTTGTTGCTTTTGGACTTATCCATATCGCCTTCATGCATTGACTAATTTCTAACTACTTTTCTCAATTTTTTTCTAATATTTAACTGCATTTCTCAATAATTTTCGATACTATTTAAGTCTCTTTTGTTGCTATTCTCCAACTCTTCACTATATCCTACTCACCAGTTACATGCAGTATAATAAAAACATTTGGAATTTAATTTTCTCCCTGACAATTGTGCCTTTTGCATCGTACTCTTCACGGGTATTAAATTTGAGGCTTTCTTAACTTAATAGTGTCCTGTAATTTCTCTTATAGTCATAGTTACAAGAAGGAGACACTCAATATTTTATCTCTACAATTATAACTAGAGAGTTGGGTTGTGCAAAGTGTGGACAACCCCTACTTAAACCATTTCAACCACCCATTTTGAAGTCAAAGTTACATGAACAATCCACCCACCCTATTAAATCTTACCCACACATTTTTTAAGTTCAAGTAATATGAACCAACCAAACCACCCAATTAAATCGCGAGTCTCAACCACACATATTGTAATATCCCAAAAAATAATTAATAATTAGTTTTGTATAGCCACATTTTACTGATAAAAGTTTTATTACATTGTATATATTGTTATAAATTATAATTGCCAATATAAGATACAAATAGTGTATGTTTTATAAATTCTAATTGCTAATCAATTGGCCCAACCCAATTGAATTTGCAAGCCCAACCATATATATATTGTGTTCATGAACATATATACTACTACCATATACTACACTACTATATATGTACACACTATACATACAAACCATAACCTACAATTACTTAGGATGGATTATTAATTAAGTGGTGACTAAGCTTGGTGACTAACCAACCACAGAGGCTTCTACACTCACCCACACACCTCCACACTCATCTACACTCGCCCTAACCTTCTTGAAGTGGCCGGCCAAACCCCCTCCCTCATCTTCCTCTATATATATGAGGGTTAGATGAAACCCTAGCTCATTTTTATGAAACCCTAGCCTATTTTCTACATTCAAAACCCTTCTCATTCTCTACACTCTCACACCATTTTCAAGTATCCTCTAAATTTCTAGAGATATTTTTTTCATAGCAAAAGCTAGGTGGAGGAGAGCCAAAGAAGCAAGGAGGAGGAGGAAGCTAGTTGAAGCAAAGAGTAGTATTGGAGCTTGCTAATCAAAGTGGGTATATTCCCTATCCTTATAGTTGCTAGTTTACTCATATGAATGATTGTATGATGTGTTGATTGAAATTATTATATGGTTAAGTTCATGCGTAAGTTCATATAAAATAGACATAGCAAGAGTGGTGTAGTGCTCTACAAATATGAAGTGGGTATTCTCTATTCCTTTTGTGATAAATTTATGAAATGAGGGTTGCTAGAAATTGTTGTATGTATGTGTGTGTAGAGTAATTGTAGAAGTATATGTTTAGAAATTCATGTTATAGAAATCATGTTATAGTAGAAGAAATCAAGTCTGTGGTAGTAGTAGAATTAATGTTTGTAGTAGTAGAAGATTTCATGATTCTGGTAGTAGAAGAATTCATAATTGTGGTGGTAGAAGAAACTAAGAAGTAAAAATAGAAAAGATATATGATCTCCTAATCTTTTTGAAAAGTTAGTTGTTTTAATATTGTATGTTGTAGGTTAATTTTTATTAGTTATTTTAGATTGTTTTATTAGTTGTTTTAGATTAATTGTTTGATATGGATTAGTGTAGAATGAGAATTTTAGTAGATAAATTGTTAAGAAGGAACATGTAAGGAACATGTAATTATGTTGTGAGTAATTACCAACCTCTAGGTTAAATTCTAGACCTTTTTAAATGCAAATAATCATATGACAATATATACGTATGTTAGGTTTTTTGGTAGAGTGTATGCATAAATGAATAGGAAGATGTAGTAGAATTGAAAAGACTATGAGAATGAATGTTAGTCATATACTACGTGAAATACATGTAGGGATTAAGCTTGTGTGGGAGGAGTTTTCATACGCATGAATATGGTAATGTTTAGTGCACATTGAGTGCACTAGTATGGTACATGTTTGGGTCAACTTGTAGCATGATTAGAAAGCTAGGTTGAACCCCAATTAGATCAAGATGAGACTTGTTGCAATTCAACTAGGTTGGATTTACTTAGAACCTAGTTAGTAAACTAAGTTGATCTAGTTAAGTAAACTTGTAGAAGGATAAAGCGGGAATTAGGAGCCCGGTTAACTAAGCCAATAATGTTAATATTAAGGTGAGAAACTAGAAGTAGTAATAACAAGTCCATTAGGATCTGGTAAAGATAGTAATTTAATAGATCGATATAGTGCGTAGTTGTAGTGATCTTAGGTCGTGTAATTGTTGATTATAAGAACAGACACTAGTTAGACATGTACTCACTTATCAAGGGGACACGTGCAGTGTTGTCTTGTTTGGGACACGTGTGGTATTGTCTCCACTGTTAATTTCTGAGATTTAGTAATAAGAATGAGAGGCTGACGTATGTACCGCAGACTCCTATCGAAATCTGGGGGAATGGACCCTCATGAGTACGTCTATGTTCTAAATTATCCATACGAACAAGGAGTTAGAGTGTAACTTTGAGTCTCTAGAGGAGTAGGGCAAGGCCCTTCCGATTCGTCTTATGTTCAAATGACTTTTGGTAGGGTTCGGGCGTGGAGAAGGACCACCGATTTCGATAGGACTGCAGCTGAGCTGAATGATCATCAGCCTGTCGGGAGTGGAGAGAGACCCCCAGCCCGAGCGGAGTGGAGAGAGAGCACCGATTCCGATCGATCAGAGTAATCACTGACTTTCGGGAGTGAAGAGAGACCACCAATCCGATGGAGAAGCGGAATGGACCGCATGTATTGCAACCCTACCAGCCATTAAATAAATGTCAGGAACAGGGAAGTACAAGAGTAGGGCTTCATTGCGAGGGAGTGAACCTTATGAGATGGAGTACGTTCAAGCTTGGCTGAGAAATATGTAGTATGAGATGCATATGTTTCCAATCAAGTGTGCATTAGAATAAGAGCATCGTGTGCATTTGAGTTGTGCATTAGATCTTAGGTCATGACATACACCAACACTTTTGGTTGTATTACTTTCACATTTTTCCTTGCATCAATGTTGTTTGTTGAGAATTTTTGGAGATGAAGTTTTTTATCCGTTTTGCGTCAGTTGCATTTAACTGACGTGCCCACTGTTTGAATAGTTGCAGGACTGCCTGTTCGTGAGAGCAAGAGATTCGAGTCTGGAGTTTCCAAGTGAAGGACAAAATTGTAGAAATAAATTATTGAATGATATAATTTTATGTAGAAAACAATTTGTACATTATGATAATATAATAGAAGTTTTAATTTCCTGTGATTTTTCCTATGTTGTGTACTCATTTGAAGCATAGATCTTGGGATGTGTCACGAGGTTCCGGTATATGGGCCTCGGGGGCGTTACACATTTTATATCCAAGTTAACATAAAATTTAAAGATTAAAAATATAACTCACGTGCACTGGATTTACTTTGTAACTTGTGTTTATAACTAATGTTTGCAAATTGAAAAGTTTGTTCACCAATCCATACATTTTGTGGGCACAGATGTCACATTTTTTCTGTTTCTCCATCTCGTATTATTCAACAAATAACTAAACATGGACTTAGTTTTGATGAAGTATCCTCGTTTATTTCATTAATCTATTGTATACCATCATGAATCTGGTTTTGGTCTCGCTGTTCGTTCTGCAATTATTTTTTGTTGGAAACAGTTTTTCAACATGTTTACGAGGGACCATGGTGGTGGACCAGATATCAAGGTAACTTGTTTAAATCTTGAGGAAGTATTATAGCTCATATTTCTATTTTTTGAATTTGCAAATTTGATTCTGCTATCACCTTCCTTTTGTAGGTGTCTCTTGAAATATCCTTCATGGAAGCAGTTCAAGGGTGCACTAAATCATTGTCATTTCAAGCCGCTGTACCTTGCCAGGCTTGTGGTAAGCTGTATTACATCAAAGTCATAAATCTGAAGAGTGTGTGTGCTTTAGGGGGGGGGGGGGGGGGGGGGTTGCGGGTCTTGTGTTTTTCTGCCATTTATTCGTGTTATTTTTTTTTATGGGACTGGAGTCCCCCGTGGAACCAGACCTGAAAAATGTAAATCTTGCAAAGGCTCAGGAGTGGTCAGACAATCTGTTCATTTTGTTAGATATATCTTACTGAATAGGGATTTCATGTTACTAATCCCTGCTGCATTTCCACATGTTTACAGCTTTACATGCAACAAGGAGGGTATAGGTTGCAGTGAACCTGTTCAACTTGTACAGGTTCTGGGAAGATTGTCAAGGTATAACTTCTTTCTTGTATATACCTCTAAAACTCAACTAGGTTCCTACTTTCTTTCTTGTATATAATAAAGTTTCTATGCTGTCTTCATTCAGCTATTATAAGTTTCATCACTTTGTAAATTTTTCAAAGTTTAGGGTCTGTTTGGAAACATTGAAGTTGGGGAATGGAAATGAATGGAATGAAAATGAATGGAGAGGAATGGAAAGAAAGGGAAAGGAATGAATTAATTTTATAAGTTGTGTGTGTTTGGCAACTGGTGGAATGGAATAGAAATTGGGGGTGGAGCTTCAAATCTTCTTTCCATTCCTTTACGCAGCTTTCCGAGAGGGGTGGGACTGGAATAGAAATTGGCTGAAATCTTTTTCTAGGGAATAAAATTTAGTTATTTCCTTTGTTTTCTTTTTCAAAACAAACAGGCTGTGGAATAGGATAAGATGAGTTTATCCACAATATTCCATTCCTTTCCTTAGTTTTTGGGGTTCCCAAACGCACCCTTAATGTTGTACTGTGAAATTACAATGAAACACATATTTTCTGGGCTAGATCCAAACCTGTTAGTAGGTGAAATTTTACCGAAGAAAAAATGAAGATTTCAAACCGGCAAGGTGAAATAAAAAGAGCAACTTCAGTGAGATCATGGCAGAAAAATTACTACTACTCACAACTAGTAGGAGGGGGGATTTTTCTTTTGAGAATAAACAGCCAAATTGGCCAATTCAGAGAAACAGAGAGAAGGAGAGAGAGAGAGAGGGGGGGGGGGGGGGGGATCTTTATATGGGTATGTACAAAGAGAAATTAATTGAATGTTTTACCAAACATACAATGAATGTATGACCTTTTCATTGATTAGAAAATTTCGCATTGATTGTACAAAAAGTGAATGCATTGAAGTGCAAAAAATAGTTGGCCTCTTCTTTTACACAACCTTTATTTTCACGTTTATCTTTTCTTCAAAAAATTCAATTTGTTGTAAATTCGATTTTATACTATAGCGATTAAGAAGAACAAACCCTAACCTAATCTGGAGTAGTAGTTCCTGAACAATAATTCTGTTGAAATATAGTAATTGTATATTCTGTTTCCTAATATAGAAAACAGATTCCCAAAATCTCTCATCTTCCCAATCTTCTCTCAATCTCTTTTCTTCTTTTCCAAAAATGTAATCCTTATATATAGATGTATACAATAAAGAATAAAAATAAGAAGAATAAGAATTATTTTTCCCAAAATTATTTTCTTCATGGTATCAGAGCCTAAAAAAAATCTAGGCTAAGTGAAGAAGAAGAACCGTCTTCTTTGTCTTCCCCGAACTTGGATCCCGATATCGTCATCAAAGACACCAACCTCGACTTGTCTTCCACGAACTTGCAAAGTCGTCGAAGCCTTCGAACTCGTCTGTCCCGAACTCGTCGCTCCTACAATCTCCCGTCGACTTCGAAAACTACAGATCCGATCCTCGTTGATCACGTTCCCCAAAACTGTCGTCGACCCCGATCCCCAAAACCACCGTCGATCCCGATCCTCGTCGACCCGACCCATCGACTACAGGATCCCGTTCTTCTTCATCGATCCCATCCCCCCTGTCTCCTCTTCCGTTTCGATCGACAGCGACCAAAACCCCTTCTCCTCTTCCTCGACATTAACAGCTGAACCCAATCCCGATCCTCCCTGTTTCGATCGATGCCAGTCGATCCCGTCGTCAGCCCCTGCCTCCGTTGCGCCGCCCTCTACGACGCTGACCATCGCCTGCAGCCCTCATTGACTGATCCCCATCGACCCCGAGCGCCAGCACCCCCATCGAAGTCTCCTTCCGAAGACCACCCCGCTGCTGATTGCTGCAGCCAGAGCCTAAGCCTTGCTTCCATCGCCGATCCTTGTGCTGTTGGAAGATCTACTGTCCGCTATTTTGGGGATCCCGTATTAGCTGTTTTCTATGTGGAGATCAGCTGTTTGTTTTCACTGTGTTGCTGTTTGTTGTGAAGTGGATTTGATTGGTGTTTGGTGTTTTTTGTGAAAGAGGGATCTTGATCTTGTGTTTGGCATTTGGATCTTGTGTTTGGCGTTTGGATCTCGGTGTTTGGATCTGCTGTGGAGTTGCTGTTTGGGTGTTGGATTGTTGCTGTTTTCCTGGTTGTTGAAGACTTGGAGCTGTTCTTGACCAAGTTGTGTTGTTTGCTATTGGTTGCTGAAGATCAGATCCATTGTTTTTTTCCCTGTATGCCGCTACCATGGGACAAACTGATAGAGCTGAGGATAGTATTGGACTCGCCTCTACATTAGTCACAGCTGCAGGTAATGATGGTAAGGTATTTAATATTTCTGCTTCTGTTATGAATAGTGCATGGATAATTGATTCGGGTGCTACCAACCATATGACTTTTGATTCTAGACAAGTTCAAAATTTTCAACCATCCACTAAATCGACTGTGTCCACTGCCAATGGTGATCCTGCCACTGTTACTGGCGAGGGTACCATACATCTCACAAACAACCTAACCTTAGATACTGCCCTAGTTGTGCCATCATTGAATTTCAACCTATTATCTGTTACTCAAATAACTACTACCTTACATTGTATTGTAGTCTTTGGCTTTCCCATTGCGTGTTTAAGGATATTTGGACTCGCAAGACGATTGGTTATGGGGTTAGGCACGGGAAGCTCTATTACCTGGATTTAGAATCTGAATGTTCGAGCAAGTTGACTCAAGCTCTAAGTGCGGAAGGATCCGAAGATGAGAAGAAGAAATCGGATATTTGGCTATGGCATCGACGTCTAGGACATGCGTCTTTTGGTTATTTGAAGAAATTATTTCCAAGTTTATTTTTGAAGTTGGATATATCTGCCTTTCGGTGTGATGTGTGTGAACTCGCAAAAGATCATCGTGTCTCTTTTCCTCCAAGCCCAAGTAAAAGCTCCCTACCTTTTATGATTATTCATTCTGATGTTTGGGGTCCATCCAAAACCACTACATTTGGAGGAGCCAAATGGTTTGTGACCTTTATTGATGACTGTACCCGTATGACCTGGATTTGTTTGATGAAGTTGAAAAGTGAAGTTAGTGGTTTGTTTCAGAAATTTCACAAGCATGTTATGATTCAGTATAAATCACAGATTCAAGTTCTTAGGAGTGATAATGGCGGAGAATACCTGAGTTCAAATCTGCAACAATATTTGGTGGAACACGGAATTATTCATCAGACTACATGCTCGTATACACCTCAACCGAATGGGGTTGCAGAAAGGAAAAATAGACATTTGCTCGAAGTGGTCCGTGCTAATCTCATCCATGGGAATATGCCACTTATTTATTGGGGAGAAGCCCTTGCTTCTGCTGCATACTTAATCAACTGAGTTCCCTCTAATATCCTATGCTGCATACTTAATCAACTGAGTTCCCTCTAATATCCTAAACTTCCTCACACCATTTCAAGCATTAACTGAAGCTATGAATGCACCAGAAGTCGTCAACTTGCCACCTCGTGTGTTTGGGTGTGTTGCATTTGTTCATCTTCATCAACATGAACACAATAAGTTAACTCCTCGAGCTGTCCGCTGTGTTTTCGTGGGATATGCACAGAATAAGAAAGGGTATTGGTGCTATCACCCACCAACTCAAAAGATGTTTGTGACTATGGATGTGGTGTTCCATGAAGATGAGATGTATTTTTCCTCTGAGGTTGAACTTCAGGGGGAGTACCGAAGTGAAGTTCAAACTCTTGCCTATGATGAAGTGGTTACTATTCAAACTGAACAATCAGATATAAGGGGAGAAAATCAGGATGTAAGTAATGACGATCACTCGAATGAAGACTTGGTTGAGGAAGAAAATTTCCACGAAGATCTGCAGTCAGTGCCGAACCTCCATAAAGATGAGCCATCTCCACCGCCAGCACCATCTAAACCATCTCCACCACCAGTACCATCAGATCTATCTCTACTCCGAGCAAAACCTCAAAACCAATCGTCATCGCTGTCCGAAGCTTCAAGAAGAGAACTTCCAAACCGTACTACTAGAGGTATCCCAAAACCCACTTATGAGCCTAATCCCACTAGTAAAGTCAAATATCCCATGAGTCATTATGTGTCCACTCACCGATTGTCTGAATCAAATAAGTCATTTATGAATCAATTATCTGCTGTATCTATTCCTAACAGTGTGCAGGAAGCCTTAGCCGATCCAAGGTGGAAAGCAGCTATGGATGAGGAGATAAAGTCCTTGAAGAAGAATGAGACTTGGGAGATAGTCGAGCTGCCAGCAGGGAAGAAGCCAGTAGGATGCAGATGGATTTATACAGTGAAATATAAATCGGATGGTTCGATAGAGCGGTACAAGGCAAGGCTGGTTGCCAAAGGGTACACTCAAACTTATGAAATTGATTATAACGAAACATTTGCACCTGTGACAAAGTTCAACACTATTCGAGTTCTACTATCACTTGCTGCAAATCTTGACTGGCCGTTGGAGCAATTTGATGTGAAGAATGCATTTTTTGCATGGGGAATTGACAGAAGAAGTCTATATGGATCTTCCACCAGGGTCGAACAGACCAGTCCAACACAGCAACAAAGTATGTCATCTGAAGAAAGCATTGTATGGACTGAAGCAGTCGCCAAGAGCCTGGTTTGGGAGATTTACAAAATCAATGAGGATATTTGGATACGATCAGAGTAATTCTGATCATACTCTATTCCTAAAAAGGAAAGAAGGTAAAATTACTGCTCTTATTATTTATGTTGATGATATGAGAGTAACTAGAGATGATCCTGAGGAGATGAAGGCATTAAAGAACTACTTGTCACAAGAGTTCGAAATGAAAGATCTTGGTCATTTGAGATACTTCCTTGGTATTGAAGTTTCTCGCTCAAGAAAGGGGATATTTCTTTCTCAAAGAAAATATGCTCTGGATTTATTGAAGGAAACTGAAATGTCCGCTTGTCAACCGATTAGTACACCATTAGAAGAAGGACTGAAACTATGCAACCAAGCTGATCAAGTGCCTTGTGATGAGGAAAGATATCAGAGATTGGTTGGACGACTAATGTATCTTGCACATTCACGGCCAGATTTGTCATATGCTTTAAGTGTGGTAAGTCAGTTTATGCATGCACCTCGGGAACAACATATGGACACGGTAATGAGAATTATGAGATACATTAAGTCAGCCCCAGGAAAAGGAGTCTTATTTGCGAAACATGGTCACTTGAAGGTTGAAGCATATACTGATGCTGATTGGGCAGGATCTACAATCGATAGGCGCTCCACTTCAGGATATTTCACCTTTGTTGGAGGAAATTTAGTTACATGGAGGAGCAAGAAGCAAAATGTTGTTGCACGCTCTAGTGCAGAGGCTGAGTATCGCTGAGTAGCTTTAAGTATAACAGAAGCTTTATGGCTAAAACTCCTGTTGCAGGACTTAGGCTATGGTCCAAAGGAACCTATGAAGGTGTATTGTGACAGTCAAGCGGCGTGTGATATTGCGGCTAATCTAGTTCAGCATGATAGGACGAAACATGTAGAGGTGGACAGATTCTTCATCAAAGAAAAATTAGATGAGAAAGTTATTGAGATATCCAAAGTAAAGTCAGAAGATCAACTTGCAGATATCCTAACCAAGGCCGTTTCAACTCGACTCTTCTTGAAATTTGTTGACAAGTTGGGCATGCTCGATATCTATGCACCAACTTGAGGGGGAGTGTTGAAATATAGTAATTGTATATTCTGTTTCCTAATATAGGAAACGGATTCCCAAAATCTTTCATCTTCCCAATCTTCTCTCAATCTCTTTTCTTCTTCTCCAAGAATGTAATCCTTATATATAGATGTATACAGTAAAGAATAAAAATAAGAAGAATAAGAATTATTTTTTCCAAAATTATTTTCTTCAAATTCAGCTTACTACTAAATAAGCTTGGCCAATGTTCTGAAGCATTCAAATTGGTCAGGAATTGATATAAGTGTATTACATGTTCGTGCAAGATCTGACAATTAAGAAAATATATTTTACTCAATAGCTATTATATCTTGTCTTTGATGCTTTACTACAACATACTGTACCTGATGTTGTTCTTATTATTGTTCAATCATCGGTAGAATTTGTGCAAGTCATGCAAGGGATAGAAAGTTGTGAAAGGAACAAAAACAGTAGGGCTGGATGTGATGCCTGGTACGTTTCTACAAGGCTGAGTAGTTGCTTTTCTTAGTATTTTGTTACCTTATTGTTACTGATGCAATATTTACATGCCATGTTAGTGGATTACATTATTGATGAGGACATCACTTTGAAATATTTTGGGTGCTTCAATCAGCGTAGGCATCATTTGAGATGGCTATTTTATGAGCCTAGTATTTTTATTTCAGTATTTATATTTGTTTTTGACATTTTAACCATATGAAGTACTTTTGCGATTTGCACCCTTTATTTTCTGCATTAGAAAATTTTGGAGATTCGTATTGAGACTTGTTTTCAGCATATATATAGGCCTTTTGATTAATGAAAATAATGCTTTTGATTGATTAAATTTTTTTGTGTGATTGAGTATTGCTCTTAATTCCTCTGTTTTGTGTGAGACATTGAGAGAACATTAGGGTTTTGAGAAACCCTAGATCCCACTTCTGTCACCACCCATCTAGCCTGCATAACCACAACCGAAACCAAATTCAATTCAAATCCGCTAATCCAATTCAAATCCGAAACCCTAATCCCCAAATCCAATTCAAATCCAAAGCCTTAATCCCCAAATCCTCGTTCAATCCCTTACCCTAATCTTCACATCAAGAGAATGATCTATGGAGGAGTGCAATGCCATTGACGTCGATGACTAGCATCTTCTTCCTCTCTATCCGTGGCAGCGGCGCTTTCAACGAACCTCAATAATTTCTTTACATTCCTCCATTATTTGTGGTATTGTCTATCATCTCTAGAATATTATCTGAATTATCTGTCATCCACAAATATTGAGTGTGTGTGTGCTTCTACTTACCAATTAGCGTACGAATCATTATTGAATATCTTATGTGTTAAGAATGCTTAAGTATATTTGTTGATTGTTAGACTTGAATCTTCAATTTTGACTGTTAAACTTAGTCAATTTCTTGAAATTCATCATATCAATCACTAGTTTTACTTTCTAACTTACTCGACACTACTTGTTGGTAAACTTTTTTTTTAATATTCTTTAAAAAATTCTCTACCTAGAGTTAAGTTTACATCATTTTGGTATCAGAGCGAAGGTTTTAAAACCCTAATTCTTACACAATTTAGCCATAATTTATGGGTTCATTTAGGAACCGTTCTTGCATCATTTAAAAAAAAACCATGCATTCATTTTAGGGTCATTTTTAGATCATTTCAGATATTAAAATATATTATTTTAGATGCATTTAGGACATGTTTCCCAAAATTTCAGCAAGCACATGTTCCCACGACCCCGAGTTTTCTGCCTTTGATGAATGCGTCTTCGTAGCACCATCACAAATCCTGAAGAGCCTTTCTTATCCCTTCTAAACTACCCAATCAGGAATCCTAGAAATCAGCGAGCCCCTCTTCAAGCTGAAATGGATAACTCTGACATTTTCACGACCCTCGCTGCCATTCAAGTAACTCTTGCCAATATTAATTATAGGCTTGAGAAAGTGGAATTGAATCAAAATGTTGTCCCTGAACTTCATCCTAATCGCCAGTTCCCTCAAGGGAATGATCGTGACGACCGATGTCAAGATCGTGACCCTGACGAACAATACAAGAACGTTAAGGCTGGTGTTCCCCGCTTTAAAGGCCATGTGGAATCCCAAGCTTATCTTAATTGGATTCGTGCTATGGACCACTACTTTGTATGGTTTGACATGAGCGAAGTCCTGAAGGTCAAATTCGCCACGATGAAATTGACTGATAAAGCTCAACAACACTGTACCAATCTTGAACATGCCCGCAGAGGCTGAGGTCTGGCACCCATAACCACTTGAGAGGCCATGACAGAGAAGCTCACTGAGAGATATGTATCCTTATCGTTCCACACCCGATTGCTAGATTCGTGGACCAATTCTATCAAGGAAGCAAATCCACCCAAGAGTATGTGGATAAGTTTGACGACTTCCTCATTCGGTGCAATGCCTTAGATAAAGAGAGCGAAGAACAAACTCTCTTTAGGTTCAGAGTTGGACTATGAGCCGATCTTAGGAACGAGCTAATCCATAACAATGTGGATTCCTTGGCAGCGGCTTATGCCCTTGTGCTCAATATAGATTTCCTTAAAGCAAGTTCCCACTACAAGTCCAGTGATTCGAGATATCATTCATCTAGAATGACTTCCACTTACCCCTCTAGATTAAGTCTCCCTCTTCCCAGTAGCCCAACAAGTCTTACACAAGTAAGCCTACATCAAATCCTTATCCACCTAGAGATGACAACAAGGGCAAGAACACTGAAAGAGACTACTCCAAGATTGATCATCTCACTAAGTACTATAAATGCAAGGGATATAGTCATATTGCTAACAACTATTCCAGCCCCAGTAGGATCAATATCGTAGAAGGTACTGCTGTCATTGCTGATGATTCCAACAATGAGTATTCCTGTGAAACTAATGAACGTGATGATTTTGGTGAAAAAGAGGATGACCAGTATCTCAGCTGTATACGGTTAATCCAATCACCTCCTTGGAATGTAGTCAAATGTGCATTGTCCCAACCAAAAGAAAAAAATGATTGGAAGCACACTATTATATTTTATACCTTCACGACGATAGGTGACAAAAACTGCAAGGTGATTGTTGACAGTGGGAGTTGCGTTAATGCTGTCTCTTCAGCGGTCCTAGCCAAGACCGAACTTAAAGCTGAACTCCATCCACGCCTATACAAAGTATCTTGGATTGATGGGACATCCCTCTAAGTAACATAACGGTGTTTGGTCCCTATAGATTTCAAAGCCTATATGGAATAAATTTGGTGCGATATGCTCCAAATGGATGTGGGTCAAGTAATTATAAGGAGACCTTGGTTATATGACCTCAATGTGGCAATATATAGTCGATCCAACCAATGTGTGTTCCACCATGAAGGAGTAAATATAAAGCCCATATTCGTGAAACCACAAACTAATCCATCTGTGAAAACACCAACTCCTTCGAGAAAGGGAAAGGTAGTGTATATGGGTGAAAATGAACTCATGGAAGAAATTGACAAAGGGACAACGGTTCTCCCACTCATGACAAGGGAAGCCCCTAAAAAACCTAAGTTACCCATCCCTCCCTAAGTCACTATTGTCCTTCAGAAATTTATAGATATTTTTCTGGCTGACCTCCCCAACCAGTTATCCACACTGCTTGACATCCAACACGCTATTTATCTTGTTCCAGGAGCAAGTCTGCCTAACTTGCTACACTATCGAAAGAATCGACAGAACATGCTGAGTTGAAAAAACAAGTTGATGAGCTATGGGCAAAAGACTTCATTAGAGAAAGCTTAAGTCCTTACGCAGTCCATGTTCTGTTGACACCAAAGAAAGATGGAACCTAGCGTATGTGTGCGGACAATCGTGCCATAAACAAAATCACGATGAAGTACCATTTTTTCATTCCCCGTTTGGATGACATGTTGGATATAATGTCTGGTGCTACAATCTTTTTCAATATTTACTTTTAAAAGTGGTTACCACCAAATACATGTTCCTCCTGGTGATGAATCGAAGACCGCGTTCAAGATGAAGGATGGCATGTACAAATGGATGGTCATGCCATTTGGAATGATGAATGCCCCGAGAACGTTTATGAGAATCATGACGCAAGTACTCCGTCCCTTTATGGGCAAGTTCCTTATGGTGTACTTTGATGATATTCTCATTTATAGCCGATCCGTTGGGCAACATTCTGACCATTTGAGATAGGTCTGTGGTGTTTTAAGGAAGGAACAAATTTATGCTAATCCTACCAAATGTACCTTCTCTCCGATCAGACTATCTTTTTGGAATTTATTATCTCTGCCAGAGGAGTATCAGCTGACCCAGAAAAATACGAGCTATTATTGAGTGGCCTGAACCCCATAACATACGTGATGTGCAGAGTTTTCATGGACTTGCCACCTTTTATCGTCAGTTTGTGCAAAGATTTAGCACAATCATGGCTCTGATAACTGACTGTTTGAAGAAATGTGAGTTCGTCTGGTCGAAAGCAGTCACGAAAGCCTTCGAAGATATCAAGAAAAGAATGACTCAGACACCTGTCATGAGGTTGCCTGATTTGATTAAAGTATTTGAAGTAACGTGCGATGCTTCCTGTACTGGTATAAGTGAAGTCCTTAGTCAAGAGAGACACCCTGTTGCCTATTTCAATGAAAAGCTGGATGAGGCAAAACAAAAATACTTCACCTATGACAATGAATTCTATGCGGTAATTCAAACACTGCGCTATTGGTGACATTACCTCCTACTGCAAGAATTCGTCATCTTCTCAGACCATGAAGCCTTACGTTTCCTCAATTCCCAATAAAAGCTGAATCCGAGACATGCTCGATGGGTAAAGCTTCTACAAGAATATTCGATACCATTAGGCATAAGGAAGGAGTTGATAATAAGGCTGCGAATGCGCTAAGTCGTCACATGATGTGGATTCACTGCGAAGGCTGCGAATCCATACTGTGCACCAAAATTATGAGTTTTGAGAGATTAAAATATGAGTGCCTCCTGCCCATATTTTTATAATATCTACACCTCTTTGAAGGATGACATCACTCAAGCGATACATGATTATTTCCTGAAAGATGATTATTTCTTCTATCATTCTAAACTTGGCATTCCTAGTACATCATTACGAGAGTATTTTGTTTGGGAATTGCACGCTGGTGGCCTTGCTGGTCATTTTGGGCATAGTACGACCATTGATGTTGTAGAACATAGGTTTTACTGGCCTAAGCTTAAGAAGGACGTTGCGAGACTTGATTACAGGTGTCATACTTGTTAACTCGCCAAACAACAAAAATAGAACACATGCTTATATACTCCATTACATGTCCCTAGTCGCCTTTAGGAAGATGTCAATATGGATTTCGTGTTAGGCTTACCGAAAACACAAGAAATATGATTTCATTCTTGTCGTCGTGGACCGTTTTTCTAAAATGGCCACTTCCTCCCATGTTCGAAAATTTTCGATGCATCTCGTGCAGCTCAAATTTTCTTCGATAATATTGTGAAGATACATGGGTTGCCGAAAACAATTGTGTCTGATGGGGATGTGAAATTCTTGAGTTATTTTTGGAAAATCCTTTGGCACAAGATGAGCATGAAATTGAAATTCTCATCAACCTTCCATCCACAGACTGATGGACAAATTTTCAATCGCTGTCTTGGCAATCTCTTGTGTACTTTTGTGGGATAAAACTTAGGAACTTGGGACACCCTAATTGTACCTTATAAATACAACCCTAATGCAAACCCTAATTTTTGCACACAAATTGAAACCCTAGTCGTCTGATCTTTCTCCTATTCTCTCTCCTCCCGTTCTCTCTCTCCCTGGTTTTCCTGCCCAACTGTGAGAACCCATCTTCCGTTTCCCTTCTCTGTTCATCCTCCGGTGCCAGTCCGGCAACCCCCGCCACCACTTCCCCCTTCGGCGCCGCTCTCCTAGCGCGCGCCGCCACCAGCGCATCTCCCCGAACCTCTTCCTCTGATCGATCGACAGGAGAACCCAAATATCCCCTTCTTCCCTTTCTGTTTCGATCGGCGATGCCACCAGCGCCGCCACCCTACCGCGATGCCCTCGACGCCCCGCCTACGATGCCGACCACCAACATCGGCCAAGCTCGAAGCCCCCTATTGCCGAGCTCTCTCTCTCTCTCTCTCTCTATCTCTCTTGCCCTGTTGCTGTTTGTCTCTTTATGTGCTGATTTAGCTTTTTATTGCACGTATATTGCACGTATTATTGGTGGGTCGATCTAGTTCATTAGTTTGTTGCTTCGGGATCCTTATCCCGTTATTCTTAATATTCGTTTTTACCGATTAACAGGCAAGTCACCGTCCTCTTGAATTGCTAATTGTATCAAATTCAAGTGTTATTGAAATTCTTGCAAGTAGATTTCTTTGTTATCGTATTATTCTTTGTTTATCTCTTTCGTTGGGTTTATTGAGGATTTACACGAGCTAATCCCAATACTCTTGACATCATGCCAAATTGACTCTAAAAATATTGAATCTTGCATACATCATATAGTATGGATATTAGGGTTACACAAATAGTCACGAAACAGCTAAATTATTCTAGAGATAATTGTTAGGTTGTATGTTGTTTGAGCGTTTGATGATTGATTGATGTTAGAATTGTATATGTCTGTGTTCTAAATTATATTTATCATATTTTGACACTCATCATGCTAAATACACAATTTATTGACTATAGAATCGGTACCCAACATGTTTAATTAATTTGTGTTCAAGAAAAATACCCTAAGAACTGTACATGCTTGCCGACCTGGACTTTGATCGTTGTTTTTGAACTAGTAAATGACTTTAAAATGAAATACTTTCTGAATATGAAATGTAACCCCAAGTGTCTAGTTACCAATAACATCCAGAATTTTCGAATTCCAATTTTTGTAGCAAAAGTTATGCCCGTTTTACTACAGCTGTGTTTTTACATTTTAGATTTTCAGATTCTCGTACCTTTCATGTTCAAACAGTAAAAAGTCTGATCAAATGATAAAATTTTGCTATAAAAATTTATAGACTGTTGCTTAACATGTTTAGGAGTCTAGATTAGATTTTTATTGAATTTAATATTGAGTATTTGCTGATTCAAAATTAAAACAACAAGATGTCGAAATTCTGCCTGAATATAAAACCTGTAAAGAAACGTGTGTTTGACCTAGCTAATGTTGTCGGAATTTGAACTTTAAGTATGCGTTGGAACCGTCTGGAAGTCTAGTTTTCAGATTTTCTGACAGATTCAACTTTCGATTTCTGAGTCAGCGGGAAACTGCATTTTTTGTACAGGTTGCGCTTGTTGTCCAGAATTTTAGATTCCTCTTTTTAATGAATTAATTATCCCTATATCGTACTATTGCATGAATTAATGAATGTGTGTTGCATTGCATGTTCCCAATGAGTTATTGTCACTATTTTAACTGTCATATCCATGTTATCAACCTATTGTTTCCCTATTGATACTATCGTTCACCGAATTGTCCATTAATTGTATATTGTGTTGTTGCATTGATAAATAATTAATATGCCGGGGTTTAAAGATTGACTTTTAGTAGTGGATAATATAGGGACTGTACTTGGAGGAGGAGCCCGTATTTCCCTAAATAATGTTTCGGCTATTGTTTTATCGGTGATTGCGGTTATGGCTGTAACCAAATCTATCGTGTATTATATCATTACCGATGACCGTACCGTACATCGAAAGGTGAATATTGATTATCGTTGAAGAGTATATGAACTATAGAGCACACTACTAAGTCTAAAACGTAGCTTATTTGTATGTAGCAACCATGTAGTAAAAGGATGGATGCATGGAGTGCTACATTAGTTAAGATTAAAATAATTAATAAACTTAAGGATCACACTACATCGACACTGCATATTGTTCCTCAATGTTCCTATTGATATCGAATATTGGCTAAGTGTTACCGTTATTGATCATTGATTATTGTTACCGAATATTGAATCATTTGTATAGCCATTGTATCGATTATCATGATTATTGTCTCATGTTATTGATTCCTATTGATCCATTGATTCATTGTTATACCGTTATTTCATTGTTCTCTGCTTTCTCTACTTGCTGTCCATAACTTGCTCTAAGGACAATTCTTTTCCTCTTTTTAGATGAAGTATTTACAGGTGTTGATGGAGAATTGCCTGATGGATTGGGAGAACAATATTGGTGAAGGAATTGATTGCATCGCCGCTTAATAAATAATTATTGCTTTGTTATGAAAACTTAATTATTGAACTATTGTTATTTCTTTGTATTGGACTTATGTCCCGAATATTGTTATTTGTTTCTAGACGTTGGATTATTATTATTATTGTATTTAGATATTTTTATTGTTTCATTCCAAGTATTTTTGTTCATGAGATCATTATTATTTCCTGTGCAATTGTTCTGTATTGTTTATATTATTGAGTTAATCGGATAAACAGCTTATAGGTGATGTTAGTCATTCGCTAGGCCAATATTACGTGCTCGTATTCCATCTTTTTGGGAAGCGGGGCATGACACGCTGGATGTCTGATTGGTTCCACCAAATCATGCCAATGAAGGGTGAACACGGACCGTGGAGGTGGACTAAATCCAAGATAGGGAAGTGGCGAGCAGGGAAATACGTCGTCGGGGGCCACGGGGCGGTAGGCGAATGTGAGGGTTGGAGTAGCCCTATATCACCTTATTTGATTTAATAATTAAAATAAGTTTTGGATAAGAATAATGTGTTAGATATCTGTAACTTGCACTTGTACTAGCAGACGATAGTCGGGTGTTGTATTTTTCCTGTCGTAGGGATACAGATTGTGTTCTCAGGTATTGAGATCACGAATCTCGTATCTCGATCTGTTAATTCCTGAAGGGCCAGGGTAAAGAATGGGAGAGAAACTCCTACCGGATAGGGGGATTTGACCCTTGAGGCCGTCATGTTCTTATGTGCGTGGACACGAACGGACCATGGGGTTGTTGTCTCGTGGATCTTGATGTCAGGGGTGCATGGGTTTGTACCTGTAAGTTCATCGTGGCTTTTTTGAGTGGGGTCCGGGCACCGTGCCCTATGTGGCAAACACGGTCACCACTATAATGACTGCAGTAACAGACGGGACCGAATAACTGCAATCTCCTCAGACACAGTAAATCTAATAGGGACAAGACAAGTACAAGAGTAGGATGCATGACGAGGGATCGAACCCTACAATCAGGAGAGATGAACTCTTTGGGAAGTATGTATTATGGGATGCATACGTTTTCATTGAAGTCGATTTTGGGAAAGTATGTAATATGGAATGCATACGTTCCTAAATGAATTGCATTAGAGCAAGTGCTTCGTGTGCATTTTTTGTTTTGTGCATTAGATTAGGCCATGACATACATCGACACTAGTTTGACATCACTTTTTCCTTTACATCAAATATTGGTTGTTGAGGTTTGGGATTGCTATATTATGGCATAGAGAGGTTAGCTGTATATAGCATTGCGTCAGTTATATTCGACTGACATGACCACAGTCTGTCTAGTTGCAGGATTGCAGTTTGGGGAGCACAAGGGAGAACTTAAGCCGCGGGAAGCATCCAAGTGAAAGTTACTGTCCAATTTTATTGTATATTAATGTTGTACCAATTAATTGTAAATGTTGTAATCATTTGGACATTGTAATAACAGTTTGATGTAATAAAAGTTTTTAATTTCCTGTAATTTTTGTGCGTTGTGACTCATTTGAAGAAAATATTCTGGCTTGTGTCACGGGTTCCAGGCATTGGGAACCCGGGGCGTTACAAATAGTGTCTTTTGCAGTGATTTGGCTTCAGCCACCTCCATCGGCTTCCCATCAACCCCCTTCACCTTCACATCTCCCTCTTGCTCAAAGTATACTGAATTACTTTTGAAACTGATCCAAATACCATCCAAGGTTCTCATCCACTGAGCTCCCATGATCAAATGGTTGGTTCTCAAGAGTAGGACATAGAAAGAAGCTTTGATTGAAACCCCTTGGCAGGAAAAATCCAGATTTTTACAAACTCCTTCACAATGCAATTTATCCCCTCCTGCAATGGTGACAGCGAACTTGACGTTCTTGTTAACAGCTAGGTTGGCCTTCTTCACCACCTGAGAGTCCACAAAGTTGTGGGTAGAACCTGTATCCAAAAGGGCATAAGCCTCTTGATTGTTCACCTTCCCTCTTAACCGTAAGGTCTTGGGCTCCTCCATACTCGTAATTTCTCCTAAAGGAATGGTGGGGGGGTTGGATGCAGGTAGCATGACCTGCAAACAATTGAGCTGATTTTCTGAATGTTCAGTAGGCTCCACAATTATTTCCTCAGGTGGAGACTCTGTGTAGGTTTCCACACCCTCGAACTCCCCTTCAATTTGCAGAAGGGACCTCCCCTTGCATTTTTGTCCCTTGCTCCAAGGTTCATCACAGCAGAAACACAAATTCTGAGCCCTCTTTTCAGCTAACATTCTGTCGAACTGAGTCTGCCTTGGAGGGTCTACAGCAACCCTCTTCTGCTCCTGTCCAGGCACATTTGTAGTGGAATTATTTAGGGTGTTGTTTGTGGGAAAACCCCCAGGTTAGCAGGGTTTCCCAAGTACTTAGTGGCCTTCCTTTGGCACATGGCTATAGTCTCCCTCGCTACTGCCTCACGATAAGCATCAGTTACCGATTGAGGGTGTTTCAACAACACCTCCTGATGTATTTCCTCCTTCAATCCAGACACAAAGCAGTCTACTAATACCCCCATCGTTAATGGTTTTCTTATGTGACTGTACTTGAGGAACTCTTTGTGGTATTCTTGCACCGTACTAGTTTGTTGAAGCTTGAGAAGGGTAGCAGTGAGGTTATGCAGTTCCGCAGGACCAAACTGGAGCAACATCTCCCTTTTCAATAGTTCACAAGAGATTTTGCCTCCACTTTGCCTCTTAAACTACCTCCACCACATCAAGGCATCTCCCCTTAAGTAATACACACTAAAATTCACTTGGCACCTCTTGTCTACTCTTTGCATATCAAAATGGTGTTCTAAGTGAAAAAACCAATTACTAATGTCCCCAGATCCATCAAACAAGGCAATTTCTCATTTTGTGTGCTTGGGAAATATGGATTGATACCTGTCGAAGTCATCTTCACTTCGCTGCCATCGGTGACCTGGGTTCATAACTGATTAGGGTAAGCGGGTGGGTGGTGGGGGGGGGGGGGGTATTTCCCACAACTAGGGTGAGGATTGTAGGGAGTCTCTTCCCTGCTCCGTAGATCCCTATCTTCTAGCCTTCGGAGTATGCTCCTAATATCATCATTCTAGAGCTGTAGCCCTGTCATATGATGTTGTAAGGCACGCACAGAGATCTTGATGCCCTCTACCCTCTGGCTTAGGTCAGGTGGGCTGTTGAGGTTCTACACCGCCAAGGGTGGATCCCCGCTCCAACTGGCTCGAAGATCTGATTCTGGAGTTTCCCCCATATTTAAGGATCATTGAGCGCTTGACCGGATTTCCAGGGTTTGGGGGATCTGTGGGCTCTGATACCATTGATATAACTCCCACCGGAGGTCGCCCAATTGGATGAGGTGGAGGAGGTGGCTCGTGCCGAGATCGTGTATCCACCATGATAACTAAATGAAAACAAGGATAAAACTAAAGAAGAAGGAGAAGGAGAGGAGAAGGAAGATGAAGAGGAAGATGAAGAAGAAAAATAGCTAACTCATTTCATAAAAAGACTACATACAGATCCCCTACTTTCTTATAATGAACGGGGAAGAAGAAAGCACTACAGTAGATCAGCCTATCGCGCGTTCACACGTAATGAGTGCAACGCGCGGAAAATTCAAAAAAGAAAGAAACCTGAGAACACTCAACGAACTTCACTGTTCCCTGGGCCCCACCACTAAACGCTACCCAATCACAGGCAGCCATAATAGCTGGCCCCACCTGTATGGTTAAGGAATAGGGGGTGCTTATTACAAAATATTCTCTTTTATGCATAAAAACCCACAAAAGAAAGAAATCTACTCATGGACTGATACGCGAACATTTGGACTGATACGTGCAAATTTCTGTGGCTCAATGCAGTTGAGCCGAACTGCATCAATAAATCATAAATCAAAGTTCTTTAATCTATTCATCTTCATTACAATGTTTGCATTGAAGGGAATTTCTTATGTTTTCTAACGGATGTAGTCACGTGAATATGCTATGACTACCTCAAGTTGTAATTGGTATTTAGTTGATGCGTTCCACTTGGCACAAACGATTATGATATATATAATAACTAGATTTTCCCGTGGGCACGTGCCTACGACACGTCTTCGGAACGGTACAACATATGAAAGTCTTGTAAACAGTAAAATAACAATTATGTAGATCAAGCTTGAATAGTAAAACAATAATTAGTTGTAAATAAAAGTCTATATTTCCATTAGTATATGTTGAAAAATAATTATAAATGGGGCTGTAAAATCCGACTTCTTAGAACTTTGAGTGTGAAAAATAATGAAATTTAATTGTTGATGAGATATTTGCTATTTTCAATGTAACATGAGCAATAAAAAAATACATAAAAAATTTGAAAATTTACAAACCTGAAATCTGAAAATATAAATTTCTGAGTAAATAGAGAGAGAATGTGTGTGAGAGAGAGAGAGAGAAATAAATAAATAAATAAAGGAGTTGTTTTGGGGGATTTGAATTTGAGTTTTGGGGGTAAACTTTTGGGCGGAAAAATATGTTTTGTGAGGTTAGATCTGGACCATTGATTTCAACCCTATTAAAGGAGAGACACTTGATAGCTTTCTTTGTGTTTTATTATATAGATAATAATAATAATAAATAGCAGTGTTTGATTTGGTAATGGTACAATAACCAGTTTGTGCTAACTGGATATATATAGGAATCCAACACATCGATTAACTATTAACACTACTCTAATTTTATATACCTATGCCAAATATGGTACTAGGAGTCTAAGGAGACTGATCACTTGATCTCATAGTTAAATGTGGTTTCTTAATCTTTAAACTTGTATTGTGATTTTATACTACAATGTGATAACCCCTTTTCTGATAAGTCAAATTTGATTTCTTAATTGTGATTAGTGTATAATTAGTGCTTCTCTCTTTTCTCTGAGTTAGGTATGATTTATTTTCTATTTTACTAGTGGAACTAGATTTATGTGTCCTCTTATGGTTTCCATCACTATGATTCTATACTTATCTTCTCTTATAAACATGTTGTCGAAACTTCTCTATCTCACTCTCGCATGAGCCATGTGTGTGGACTATCTAATCATTAAAAGTATAGCTTTCATTTTATCTTCCTTCCTTTTAGTTTCTCTTTTCTGGTTTGATTTTCAATGGTGGTCCAAGAATTAGGATGTTATGGACACAAAACGACACAATCTTTTCTGTAATACAACATAAAAAGTATGCATTTTCAACACTAGTGTAATACGATACAATTTTCAAATAGATCATTGTTTAGTGTACCTCCAAACCGAAGAAGTCAATTTAACTTCTTAATGTATGATTCTTTCGTGTAGGAATTTAAATCAGGGTATTTTATTCCTTCCAATTTGCTTCATATTGCAGTGACCATCAGGTAACTTCCTATCCTTTCTTGCTAAACATTTTTCCATTATAGAGGCAGAAATTTTTCTTCTCGTTCTACTCAATTTTGTTAAGTGTTATCTCTGCTAAATTAACATGTATTATATCATGTCGTCGTCGCCGTCGCCGTTCTATCCAAAATGGTCTTGTTCCTTTATTACTCTAACTGGGACTTAGTATCAATCTAAATAATTCTTTTATCTTGTGAATGTTGGAAAGTCCTAGCATTAAGCTTCTAGGTATCAAATTGGTCATCTCCGTCAGAGTTCTGTTCACAGGTATCTTTCCTCATCAATTGCTAGAAAATTCTTCATGTTTATATTCATTTTATTCTTGTTTAGTAACTGTTAGATTCTAAATGGCCCAAGTTCTAACTGAAGTATGCTATATTTTTCACCTTCAAATTTTAGCACTGAACTTGGGCCATTGTTTTTTAGGATGGTTCTTTGGGGGAGCTCATCCTAAAGCGCTACCACAGTTTTGACCCGAAGTTGGGGCCCTTATTGAGGTATTGCTTATTCTTTTGCTACAATAAATGATAAACAAAAAAAGAAAACCATATCTTTTGCTTATTCCCTTCTTTTTCTTAAAACACAGACTGGGAAGGCCAATTTCGAGACACTTGAGAAGAAAGCAATGGAATGGGGGAACCAATTACTGCATCTGGAAAGCAAGTTTGTTTATAACAATATTCCAATCTCACTGCCGAACAAGTTTTCTTGATTACCCTTCGTTGAATGTATCTAATAACTATTCCTTTAAATTTTCGATGGTGCAGGAACTTCCTGAGATAATTTCCCAGTCAGCATTGTAGATCGGAGTTATTTATTGGCAAGGAGTTGTAGATGTAAGTAGTCCGGCATAAACTTAAGCTTTGTCCATAGGCAGCCATCTTCTTCTTTGTCTCCTGCATCCAAGAACAGAAATAAAATATAAATAAATATTGCTCTTTCTATTTGAGTTACATTGCATGGCTCAATGTCCATTCTCTTAAGCTTCATGATAATGATGATGCTAAGATTTGTTATCCTTGTGCTTTAGGCTTTAAGTTCGTAACTATTGGCGACTTTTTTCAATTGTATTGCATGGCGTAATATCAATTCTCTTGTACTTCATATATATGAAATTCTTTTAATGTAGGGTAATTTTTTTTATTAAAAATGTTTTAAAATTGAAATATATATATATATATCTATATAATAAAACACAAAGAAAGCTATCAAGTGGCTCTCCTTCAATCTCCCCCAAAATCAATGGCCCAGATCTAAACTCACAAAATATATTTTCCCCCCCAAAAGTTTCCCTCCAAAACTTAAATTCAAATCCTCATTCAAAACAATTCCTTTATTTATTTAATTATCTCCCTCTCTTTCTTCTATTCAAAAAATTAAGAAAATAAAAATTTTAAAATTTTTAAAAATAAACAAATAAAAAATTTTAAATTTTGAAAACTTTAAAAAAAATTCAAAAAAATCAAAAAATTTTAAAAAATTATAAAAAAATTAAAAAAATATATTTATTTTTTTAATATTTAAAAATTGTAAAATTTTAAAAAGTTTAAATTTTTTTTTTAATTTTAGAAATTTTGAAAATTTTAAAAAATTCAAAAGAAAAATCAAAAAATTAAAAAAAAAATTAAAATTTTGGAAATTTGAAAAAAATTGATAATTTGAAAAATCTCAAAGCAAATCCAAATCCAAATCCAATGTCGAACCCCAATCAAGAGGTCGTCGCCGATATCTGATCCGCTGTTGATTCCGTATCGGTAACTCCCCTCCACCAAATCGAGCGCGAAAATCAAGCAACACCGTATCGGTGACTCCCCTCCACCGAATCGAGAGCCTCTATATGCGATGCGATCTAATTTCATCTCATTAACCGAATTCACATTTTAATTTTTAATTTTTTTGTGCAGGGGATTACTCAGTTTTTTGCTGACTTGAATTTTGTGTGTGCATGAGATTTAAGTTCAGAGATGTATGATTATTTTATTTTGTATTTAGACATACTCATAGTGGTTATGAGATTAGAGTAAGCTCTATAAAACTCTATGCAGTGTTTTATAGAGTAACTAGGTTTGCCCGTTGACACGTGCCTACGGCACGTCTTCGGAACGGTGCACCTGATTTGATTATATAAAATAGTTTTGGACGTCCAGCAAATTAATTGAAATAGCAAACATATTATATGAGAAAACAGTATATCTACCTTTAAGCTCAACCATCGCCTTCTTAATCATTAACCTGAATTTACCTGGAATGCATATTGTTTGTTAGAAACACTGCATAGTGTTTTTTTTAACTTCAGCATCACTTTTAGATGCTTGTAATAGTTATGCAAGGACATTACTCTATAAAACACTGCATAGAGTTTTATAGAGCTTACTCTAATCTCATAACCACTATGAGTATGTCTAAATACAAAATAAAATAATCATACATCTCTAAACTTAAATCTCATGCACACACAAAATTCAAGTCAGCAAAAAACTGAGTAATCCCCTGCACAAAAAAAATTAAAAATTAAAATGTGAATTCGGTTAATGAGATGAAATTAGATCGCATCGCATATAGAGGCTCTCGATTCGGTGGAGGGGAGTCACCGATACGGAGTTGCTTGATATTCGCGCTCGATTTGGTGGAGGGGAGTCACCGATACAGAATCAACAGCGGATCAGATATCGGCGACGACCTCTTGATTGGGGTTCGACATTGGATTTGGATTTGGATTTGCTTTGAGATTTTTCAAATTTTCAATTTTTTTCAAATTTCCAAAATTTTAATTTTTTTTTTGATTTTTTGATTTTTCTTTTGAATTTTTTTAAATTTTCAAAATTTCTAAAATTTCTTAAATTAAAAAAAAGTTAAACTTTTTTAAATTTTACAATTTTTAAATATTTAAAAAATAAATATATTTTTTTAATCTATATAATAAAACACAAAGAAAGCTATCAAGTGGCTCTCCTTCAATCTCCCCCAAAATCAATGGCCCAGATCTAACCTCACAAAACATATTTTCCCCGCCAAAAGTTCCCCTCCAAAACTCAAATTCAAATCCCCATTCAAAACAACTCCTTTATTTATTTAATTATCTCCCTCTCTTTCTTCTATTCAAAAAATTAAGAAAATAAAAATTTTAAAATTTTTAAAAATAAAAAAATAAAAAATTTTAAATTTTGAAAACTTTAAAAAAAATTCAAAAAAATCAAAAAATTTTAAAAAATTATAAAAAATTAAAAAAATATATTTATTTTTTTAATATTTAAAATTTGTAAAATTTTAAAAAGTTTATTTTTTTTTAATTTTAGAAATTTTAGAAATTTTGAAAATTTAAAAAAATTCAAAAGAAAAATCAAAAAATTTAAAAAAAATTTAAAATTTTTGAAATTTGAAAAAATTTGAAAATTTGAAAAATCTCAAAGCAAATCCAAATCCAATGTCGAACCCCAATCAAGAGGTCTTCGCCGATATCTGATCCGTTGTTGATTCCGTATCGGTGACTCCCCTCCACCAAATCGAGCGCGAAAATCAAGCAACACCGTATCGGTGACTCCCCTCCACCGAATCGAGAGCCTCTATATGCGATGCGATCTAATTTCATCTCATTAATCGAATTCACATTTTAATTTTTAATTTTTTTGTGCAGGGGATTACTCAGTTTTTTGCTGACTTGAATTTTGTGTGTGCATGAGATTTAAGTTCAGAGATGTATGATTATTTTATTTTGTATTTAGACATACTCATAGTGGTTATGAGATTAGAGTAAGCTCTATAAAACTCTATGCAGTGTTTTATAGAGTAACTAGGTTTGCCCGTTGATACGTGCCTACGGCACGTCTTCGGAACGGTGCACCTGGATTGATTATATAAAATAGTTTTGGACGTCCAGCAAATTAATTGAAATAGCAAACATATTATATGAGAAAACAGTATATCTACCTTTAAGCTCAACCATCGCCTTCTTAATCATTAACCTGAATTTACCTGGAATGCATATTGTTTGTTAGAAACACTGCATAGTGTTTTTTTTAACTTCAGCATCACTTTTAGATGCTTGTAATAGTTATGCAAGGACATTACTCTATAAAACACTGCATAGAGTTTTATAGAGCTTACTCTAATCTCATAACCACTATGAGTATGTCTAAATACAAAATAAAATAATCATACATCTCTAAACTTAAATCTCATGCACACACAAAATTCAAGTCAGCAAAAAACTGAGTAATCCCCTGCACAAAAAAAATTAAAAATTAAAATGTGAATTCGGTTAATGAGATGAAATTAGATCGCATCGCATATAGAGGCTCTCGATTCGGTGGAGGGGAGTCATCGATACGGAGTTGCTTGATATTCGCGCTCGATTTGGTGGAGGGGAGTCACCGATACAGAATCAACAGCGGATCAGATATCGGCGACGACCTCTTGATTGGGGTTCGACATTGGATTTGGATTTGGATTTGCTTTGAGATTTTTCAAATTTTCAATTTTTTTCAAATTTCCAAAATTTTAATTTTTTTTTTGATTTTTTGATTTTTCTTTTGAATTTTTTTAAATTTTCAAAATTTCTAAAATTTCTTAAATTAAAAAAAAGTTAAACTTTTTTAAATTTTACAATTTTTAAATATTTAAAAAATAAATATATTTTTTTAATCTATATAATAAAACACAAAGAAAGCTATCAAGTGGCTCTCCTTCAATCTCCCCCAAAATCAATGGCCCAGATCTAACCTCACAAAACATATTTTCCCCGCCAAAAGTTCCCCTCCAAAACTCAAATTCAAATCCCCATTCAAAACAACTCCTTTATTTATTTAATTATCTCCCTCTCTTTCTTCTATTCAAAAAATTAAGAAAATAAAAAATTTAAAATTTTAAAAAATAAAAAAATAAAAAATTTTAAATTTTGAAAACTTTAAAAAAATTCAAAAAAATCAAAAAATTTTAAAAAATTATAAAAAATTAAAAAAATATATTTATTTTTTGAATATTTAAAATTTGTAAAATTTTAAAAAGTTTATTTTTTTTTAATTTTAGAAATTTTAGAAATTTTGAAAATTTAAAAAAATTCAAAAGAAAAATCAAAAAATTTAAAAAAAATTTAAAATTTTTGAAATTTGAAAAAATTTGAAAATTTGAAAAATCTCAAAGCAAATCCAAATCCAATGTCGAACCCCAATCAAGAGGTCTTCGCCGATATCTGATCCGTTGTTGATTCCGTATCGGTGACTCCCCTCCACCAAATCGAGCGCGAAAATCAAGCAACACCGTATCGGTGACTCCCCTCCACCGAATCGAGAGCCTCTATATGCGATGCGATCTAATTTCATCTCATTAACCGAATTCACATTTTAATTTTTAATTTTTTTGTGCAGGGGATTACTCAGTTTTTTGCTGACTTGAATTTTGTGTGTGCATGAGATTTAAGTTCAGAGATGTATGATTATTTTATTTTGTATTTAGACATACTCATAGTGGTTATGAGATTAGAGTAAGCTCTATAAAACTCTATGCAGTGTTTTATAAAGTAACTAGGTTTGCCCGTTGACACGTGCCTACGGCACGTCTTCGGAACGGTGCACCTGATTTGATTATATAAAATAGTTTTGGACGTCCAGCAAATTAATTGAAATAGCAAACATATTATATGAGAAAACAGTATATCTACCTTTAAGCTCAACCATCGCCTTCTTAATCATTAACCTGAATTTACCTGGAATGCATATTGTTTGTTAGAAACACTGCATAGTGTTTTTTTTAACTTCAGCATCACTTTTAGATGCTTGTAATAGTTATGCAAGGACAATACTCTATAAAACACTGCATAGAGTTTTATAGAGCTTACTCTAATATCATAACCACTATGAGTATGTCTAAATACAAAATAAAATAATCATACATCTCTAAACTTAAATCTCATGCACACACAAAATTCAAGTCAGCAAAAAACTGAGTAATCCCCTGCACAAAAAAAATTAAAAATTAAAATGTGAATTCGGTTAATGAGATGAAATTAGATCGCATCGCATATAGAGGCTCTCGATTCGGTGGAGGGGAGTCACCGATACGGAGTTGCTTGATATTCGCGCTCGATTTGGTGGAGGGGAGTCACCGATACAGAATCAACAGCGGATCAGATATCGGCGACGACCTCTTGATTGGGGTTCGACATTGGATTTGGATTTGGATTTGCTTTGAGATTTTTCAAATTTTCCAATTTTTTCAAATTTCCAAAATTTTAATTTTTTTTTTGATTTTTTGATTTTTCTTTTGATTTTTTTTAAATTTTCAAAATTTCTAAAATTTCTTAAATTAAAAAAAAAGTTAAACTTTTTTAAATTTTGCAATTTTTAAATATTTAAAAAATAAATATATTTTTTTAATTTTTTTATAAATTTTAAAAAAAATTTGATTTTTTTTGAATGTTTTTTAAAGTTTTCAAAATTTGAAAATTATTAGTTTTTTATCTTTTAAAATTTTAAAATTTTTATTTTCTTAATTTTTTGAATAAAAGAGAAAGAGAGAGAGAGAGATAATTAAATAAATAAAGGAGTTGTTTTGAATGGGGATTTGAATTTGAGTTTTGGAGGGAAACTTTGGGGGGCGGGAATATGTTTTGTGAGGTTGGATCTGGGCCATTGATTTTGGGGGAGATTGAAGGAGAGCCACGTGATAGCTTTGTTTGTGTTTTATTATATAGATGTCCTTGCATAACTATTATAAGCATCTAAAAGTGATGCTGAAGTTAAAAAAAACACTATGCAGTGTTTCTAACAAATTATATGCATTCCATGTAAATTCACGTTAATGATTAAGAAGGCGATGGTTGAGCTTAAAGGTAGATATACTGTTTTCTCATATAATATGTTTGCTACTTCAATTAATTTGCTGGACGTCAAAAACTATTTTATATAATCAAACCAGGTGCACCGTTCCGAAGACGTGCCGTAGGCACGTGTCAACGGGCAAACCTAGTAAATATATATATATATATATATATATATATATATATATATATATATATATATATATATATATTGTTGCTGCTAATTTTGGTGTGGGAGCAAACAGATGAATTTATGGATTCTTGGAGAAAACGGTAAAGCAAACCTGTTGACCTGTTGACCTTCACCAATGTATTGACTTGGTCTCTTGCCGCTGCTGCGAACCTGCAAAAAAGTGCGAGACACCGGGATGGATTCCGGTGACGCACCCTCCGACGTTCTTGTCAGTAATCTGAATGATTAAGCAACAACTTTAAACTGGAAAAGTATTGATTACCTCTTAATGGTGGTGGATGGGGGGTATTTATAGTCGCCTTAGGGATCAGATAAGGAATGTAATCCCTATGATGAGATTAGGAATGTAATCCCTAATTCCCAGTGAACGGATAGATATGAATCAGGGTCGTTGATTTGGATTAATCAGAAACCCTAATTCTATCCTGCTGGACCGGGTTCATTTCGGGTTGGGACCCGCACCCAGTTGAGGTGGATCCGTTTGTGGGTTATTGGGAACATAAGTTCGACTTTTTCCACCTAAATAGGAAATTATAGGATCGATTAGCATGAAACTCAAAACTCGACCTACGGATCTCCAAATTCAAATTCATCTTCACCCACATGTCACAAATAACATACGTAGGCGAGCTACATCGACGGATTTCAATTTCGAACCCCAATACAAGAACTTACCTATTGAATTTGGAAGCACCCTAGTGGGACTAGTGGTGAGTGTTTGCCTCGCTAGCTTCGGCTGGGAGGAAGTACCCTAGTAGGACTAGGGGTTAGTGGTTCCCTCGCTAGTTCGGCTAGGAGGAAGACGTAGCCTCAGACGAGTAAGACTCTGGGAGAGCGTCGGACCGCGTGTTTACTGGGCTGTCGGCTTTCAGTATGTTGGGATACTGTGGCTCACTGGTCGACAAACTAATAAAATAACTGAGTGTTAATAAAAATGTGAAAGTACAGAAAGTGAATTGTGAATTATGGATGAGAAAGAAAGTAGTTGTGAATGAAGTAAATGTGAAGGAAAACGAGTTATGAGTTAGTGTATGAAAAGAAGTGATAAATGCAGTACGTGGTTAATTTAAAATGAGAAGAATAAAAGAGACATGTGTAATTATGAATAGTACGAAGAAATTGTATTATGTATGTGATCATTAAAGTATAATACAGTGTGATATAAGTTGTTACACCTTGGAATTGTGTCAAGGAACTACCTGCCCGCTATTTTTGTGGAAATTGTGGGAACTACCTGCCTTGGCATAATTCGCAGGGTGGGTTGGTATGATAGTGGTAATGATTAATGGAAATGAAGAATTAAATAAAGTAAAGATGATAAGTGATTGAAGTGAATTAATAACCAAGCTATCGGCTTGAGATGTAATGTGATATTACCCAAACTGTGTGTTTGAGGTGCAGTGATTATTACCCAAGCTATCAGCTAAGGGGTGTGATATGTTGTGGCCCCAAATTGTGTTTGGGGATTAAGTGAAAATGATAATAATAAGATATATTACTTATAAGAATGAGAATTACTAAGGTGGTATAATGAAATGGAAATGAGCTATAAAACATGTTTTCGATGTAATGAGTATAAGCATTCTACTAGTGATGTGTTAATGATGTGATGAAATGTGAGAGCATTGCAATAAGCAATAAGATGTTATAATTGCGTCATAAGACATGAATGAATGTGGCATTATGAGAATAGAAGCATATATGTAAGAAGTGATACTTGTTTTATTTCAATAAAATAAATACCCGTATTTGGAGAATGATTACGAAAATGGTTAATGCAGATCGTATGTTGTGTTATGAGTTTGTATCCATATAAATGGTTATTAAAGAAAGATGTAATAGCATCATGTAAGTGATATTTATATAAATAGCGAAATGCTAATATGGTGATAATTGCGGAGGAATAAATGTTCGGGTTAGGGAATTTAACTTGAAAAGGGATGGATTGCATGGAAATTCGTATTGTGCGGATATAAAATAAGGATAAATATGAGGTTGATGTGAAATATATAGTGGAATGTGTGAATTATGGGTAATTTTATAATTCGATGCAGACTTGAAGAGTATTTGGATATAAAGTTGTATTGATGATATTTTTAAGTTCAGATGTTCAAGGTGTATCTTCTTACTTGATGTTTGTAAGTTTAAATTATTTTCTTTATACGATTTAATTCATATGTTAGATTTTTAAATTATACTCACACCAGAACTGGCTAACCCCTGATGTTTTCTGGGGGTTAGGGGGGTCCCTCCCTGAGAGTGGACAACCCTAACTCTCTTGCAGGTTGGTAGCAGCATGGCGAGGTAGTGATAGAGTTAGGAATTTTATTTTATCGAGATGTTAGATTATTTATGTATTTAGTATAAGTAGAAGAGTGAATAGTTGATGTATTATTTTGTATTATGGTAAAGGTGATGAGGTGAGAAAGCCCGTACCCACCTCGTTGTGGAGTATTGGATTCTGTGGTTGGTTTTTAAAAAGGTTTTTCTAAATTTTTACAAAAATCCTTTATGTTTTCAAAGGAATTTATAGTTTTTATTGAATATTTGATAATCCGTTATGAGTTTGGCCCCCAGAGCATTATATTATATTGCCTGTGTGTTTCTGCTCATTTTAGCCTGGGGAGCCCGTAAAATTATTGCATGTATTGTGAGCTACGGAATTTTGAGCAGAATTCCGTAAGCTATTTGTGTTTTGGGGCAAAATTTACAGGGGAAACTCTGCCAAAATTTTTCTTGAATTATAACATTCTTAGTTTATGTTTAAAGTGATATAGAAATTGAAAGAATTGAATTTGGAGAGAAAAAAAATTGGGGTGTTACAGTTGGTATCAGAGCCTAGGTTAACTAGGAATTTGTTAATCCTAGTGATCTTGCCATGTGAATATGGGTTCATTATTGCTTAGTTGGAGATAGAGAGTGTATTTTTGCGGGTGTTTGTTGAAGAATGAATTATATCGTGGAATGGTGCGATCCTCATTAGTCCTTGGTCTGACTTTGAGCCAACATTACCTTTCATGACCCTGCATATGGGTTGACTTCTGTAGAAATCCCGGTGTGAATTTGTGCACTATTGGAGTATTCTATTATATTGATTGCTGTGTGCCGTAAGGGGCTATTCTCAGGAGATCTTGTGTAGGTCCTATGGGAATATGTCCTATAGGTGTATTTTATAGACTGTGGAGTGATGTGTGGTTATGGTTTTATCCCATTTTTGGGGAGATTGATTGGTTGTAAAAGTTTATGTAGGTCATCTGCGTAGTTGGGGTATGGTGCAGGGAGGATTCGGGTGAGACAGCCCGATGAAACACAGTTTTGATTGTATGTAATGCCTTGGACGATGAAAATTATGCCCGTTGGGTTTGGTGGAAATATTTAAGGCAAAGATTGAGATTGTTGATGTGGTTTGCAAAGTTTTTGACATATTTGAAGAGGTTTTTGGTCCCCCACCTTGGTGAACTCTGGAGTTCAAGATTGATTTGATATTTGGTATGACTCCTATTTCTAAATCAGCTTGTGCTCTAGCACTTTAGGAATGGGAAAAGGTGAAAGAGAATTCGAGGTGATGTTTTTGATAAAGGGTATTGGTTTAAGTGATACGCCGTAGGGCGCTTCTGCAGTATTGTAACAAAGAAGGTAGTTCACCGAGAAGGTGTACTAAGTAAGGTGATTATTAAGTATTCATTGTTGAGAATAGATAATTTGTTGGATTAGTTGCGGGGAGTGTCACTAATCTCCCGATTAGAGTTGCACACCGAGTACTATCAGATAATCCTTGAAGAGGGAAAACATCTCAGGAATTGTTTTTCGTACTCAGTATGAATTGTATGAGTTCATAGTGATATCGTTTGGGTTGGCGAACGTCCCTGCAGTTTTTATGAATTTGACGAATTGGGCCTTTCACCCTTATATTAACAGAGTGTGATTGTATTTGTAGATGATATTTGGTGTACTTTCGTAGTATGGAGGGGCATAGATGGCACCTCAGAACTGAGTTGTAGACACGTTGGGATTAGAAGCGGTATGAAAAGTCTGTAGATTGTCATTTTTGGGGGCGAGAAGTGTGAATTTTGGGACACATTGTGTCTGTTGAAGGCATATTTGTAGATCCAAAGAAAATTTCGATGGTGAAAAGATGGAGAACAATCCCCGAATGGGGCGAAGATTCGGCGTTTCTTGGACTTGGCTAGTTAGTATCGAAGGTTCATTCCTCGATTTTCTATTGATTTTTCAGTGATGACACAACTTACCTGGAAGAATTCACTTTTTGTATGGCCCGAGCAAGGTGAAAGGACATTTTCAAGTGTTAAAGGAAGAATTAAGGATAACTTGTGTTGTGATCACCCCGAGAAGGGAGTGCCTCTATATATATATATATTGAAGCTGGTAGTACAGGTAGGTGCAGTTGGTGCATGAGGGCAGGTTAGTGCCTTATATATTTGGGTCGTCGAGGTTTCATGGAGAGTGTGATTTTAGGCAGATTTGAAATCGGCAGCAATGTTGTATGCAATTGAAGATATGGAGACATTATTCATTGGAAGGATAGTTTTAGCTTTATGCAGATCATAAGAGTTTAACGCACTTGTTCTTGTAAATGATTTTAGCAGGAGGTAATAAATGTGACTTGAGTACCTTGGTAGCTTGGTATGGAAATAAAATACCACCCGGGGAAGAAATAAGGTGATGAATGCTATAAATGGAAAGAAGGTTTTGGTCCTAATGACGTCCCAGGAGTGGACAGCGTTAAATGCATTAGATCAATTTGATTTTATTTTCGTAATAGAGGTGGACCCGACCTTACATATCGGTAGTTTATCCATACAGTTGTCTATCCTCCAGTTGATCAGTCAAACATGAGTTCAAAATTTTTGCTTGCGACAGAGGATGCATGGTCAAATTCTGTATGGGATTAATGAATGCAATGCAGATTGGTCAGTAGGTAGTAGGGAAAATCCTTGTTATTATCGTAGATTTGGTGTTCCTGATTAGGATGGTTTGTGGTAGCGGGTGATGGAGGATGCTCCCAGGTTTAAAACCTTGTCTGTAATACAACGAAAACACTTGATTTGGAAATGGCATATACTAACATGTTGCGAAAACACTTGATTTGGAAATGGCATATACTAACATGTTGCTTTCTTTTTTTCTTCTTTGCTTTAAAGGTTTGGGAAGATCCTGTATTTAGGAGGGAAAAGGCTGATATTCATATTGATGCTGTCTTAAATGTCACCCAGGTAATTATCAAACTAGCCTATGATAAGGTTAACAGAGAGATTAGAAAATATGATTGGATTATTGGGGTTTATTATAACTGTGTACAATGACTCCTATATATAGGAGGGAACCAAATACTAAACTATACATATCCGATATGGGACTAAATATATATAATACAATATCTAACTCCCCCTCTCAAACTCATGATGGGTCGAACAGTGCAAGTTTGCCCACCAAATAAGAAAATCTCTGGACAGTATGAGACTTGATAAAGAAGTCTGTTGTTTGCTGTGAAGAAGTAACAAAGTGAAGTGAGATGGTCCCTGCTTCAAAGTGCTCACGAACATTATGAAAATCTATTTCAATGTGCTTTGTTCGCTCGTGAAAGACCGAGTAGCTTGCAATGTGCAATGCACTCCAGTTATCACAATGAAGAAGAGTAGCGCCGGTGAGAGTTACACTCATATCTGATAATAGCCAACGAACATGATCAATTTCTCTAGTAGTGGCTGTCATTGCTCTGTACTCAGCTTCGGTTGAAGAACATGCTACAACTAACTATTTCTTGCTTCGCGACAAGATCAATGTGTCACCAAGAAATAGACAGAAACCTGCGGTAAACCGTCTGGTGGTAGGATCACCCCCCCAATCTGAATCAGAATATGCGCGGAGCTCTAGGTTGGATGTGAAGGGCATGAATAATGAGCGAGTGATAGTGCCCCAAAGATATATGAAGATCTGAAGAAGTGCACTATAGTGAACTGATGTAGGAGCGGAAACAAACTGACTCAAAATACTGACTGCATGGGCAATATCGGGTCTGGTCATGCATAAGTAGACAAGCTGTCCAACAAACTTTCTGTATCTAGTAGGGTCATGAAGTGGCTGACCATCTGTGGGAAAAAGTTTCACATGAAGCTCTAAAGGAGTGTCGGTCGATCGACTGTCAGAGAGACAAGCAGTGGAGATAATCTGATATGTATTTCTGTTGAGAAATAAGTATCCCCCGAGATCCATGGGCAATCTCTAAACCCAAAAAGTAGCATAATATGCCAAGATCTTTCATATAGAACTGCTGGTGAAGGTATTTCTGTGTAGAGATAATGCCTGTAGGATCGTCCCCAGTAATAATCATATCATCAACATATAATAATAGAATGACCCTCCCCTGCGGTGATAAATGCATAAACATAGAATGGTCCTGTGAACTCTGACTGAAGCCAGCCTGGGTGATAACATGGAGAAAACACTCAAACCATGCTCGAGGGGCCTATTTCAGACCATATGTAGCCCGACACAGACGAAAAACTTGACGAGGAGGAGTGGTGAGACCAGGAGGAGGATGCATGTAAACAACCTCAGATAAGGTACCATGAAAAAAAACATTCTTTACATCCATCTGGTATAACAGCCACTGACGAATGGCAGTAACGACAAGGAGAGTGCGAACTGTAGTCATCTGTACAACCGGGGCAAAAGTCTCATCATAATCAATACCATGCTCCTGAGTAAATCCTCTGGCAACAAGACGAGCCTTGTGCCGCTCAATGGAGGCATCAGGGCAATATTTGACCTTGAAAATCCATTTGCAGCTGACACGCTCGACGCCCACAGGTAGCGGAACAACATCCCAAGTGCTAGTCTAATCAAATGCACTGAACTCCTCAACAATAGCTTCCTGCCACTCAAGATATTGAATAGCTTCTTGGTAGGTTATGGGCTCACGTGTAGAATGTATGGCAGTGAGATACGCATGAAACATTTGTGAGTAGGAGGCTAGGGTGGCAAAACCAAATTGGTCAGAAGGGCCAGTGGCATCAGGTGTATAACGAGCTAGTTGGATGCCCAAGGTAGAACGTGCAGACTGACGGACCGGTTGTGGATGAACAGGATGAGGAGGTGAGATAGGTTGTTTGTGTGTATGTGAGAGTGGGGATGTAGGTGGTTAGGGGTCATGATGCTGTGGAGATGCAGGTGGTGCCTCTGTAGAAGGAAGAATAGGTGGAGCATCAGTATGAGATGGGAAGGGAGCTAAAGGAGTGGGATCAAATAGAATGCGTGAAGGTCTGGACGGGGAAGGAGGTCTAACAACAGGGGAGTCAAGAAAACTAGCATCCTCAGGAGAGGTTAAGTGGTAGGGAGTCTTCCACAAAGAAAACATGTCGTGAAATACGAACACGTCCCCCGACAGGATCAAAACGATGGTAACCTTTATGTTCCGGACTGTGATCGAGATGAACACACTTAGTAGCTCGAGCTGTGAGCTTCGTGCATTCAGTGAGAGGAAGAAGGACAAAACAGGTGCACCCAAAGGTACGGAGCATACTGTAGTCCAGCGGGGAGTGACGAAGAGCCTCATAAGGTGATGTGGCAGATAAAGTAGACGAGGGAGTGATGTTAATGAGATTGACAGACGTCATGACAGCTTTAGCCCAGAAAGAACGAGGAACAGAAGAGCAGAGTAGAAGAGCGCAAGCCATCTCAAGGATATGACGATGCTTGCATTCAGCTACACCATTCTGTTCATGTATTTGAGGACATGATTGCTGAAAGAGTGTACCATAAAATTGAAGGATAGATCTCATAGCAGTGGAAGTGTACTCAGGAGCACCGTCAGGGCGAAAGGTTTTGATATGCACACCAAATTGAGTGTGAACCATGTTTGTAAAGAACTGGTAAATGTCAGGTATCTCAGAGCGTTGGCGCATAAGAAACACCCATGTGTATTGAGTAAAGTCATCGATAAACAAACATAGTAGAGATAGCCTTTGTGAGAAAGTGTAGGAGATGGTCCCCATATGTCAGAGTGAATAAGCTGCAAATGATAGGTGATTTGGGAGGTACTTTTATGATTAAAGGGGAGAGTTATATGTTTGGCCAAATGACAACCCTAACAATCAGACAAATGAGTAAACGAAAGAGAACCAAGGACACCACTACGGGCTAAAGTCTTGAGTCAAGACGCACTAATATGTCCTAAACGTATGTGCCACAGATCAGCATCAGAGTGTACAACAAAAGCAAAATGCTGATGAGATCTATGTGCATGAAGAAAATCTAGATGATACAGACGACCATGTCAACTAGCACGCCCAAACTCCTAATGCATATGAGAGTCAGTAATAGAACAACCGACAGAATCAAATGTAACGACAATACCACTCTCGCATAGTGCACTAATGGAAATAAGGTTCATGGATAAATGATGAGCATAAAGAACATAGGGCAATGTGAGAGTGGAAGAGCTAATAGACCCGGTGTGTAGTGAGAAGGTGTGGGCCATCGGCAGTGTGTATGGATGGAGAGTGTGAGGAAAGTATAGTGCTGGTAGTGAGCAGTGTATAATTACTAGTAAGATAATGTGAAGCACCAGAATCTAACATTCAGGAAGAATTCATACCGGAATTAACAGAGAATGCAGGGGCAGAGGAGCTAGTAGTGATAGACTAACCCAAAAGCTGGAGTTCTAGTTGAGTGAGGCGATAGTGGAGATTAGCCCAATCAGAAGGAGTCGGCAAGGCTGGAGTAACGGTCATGGCCGAGGATGTAAGGAAAGAAGTGTTGCGAAGAGGAATGAGACTGATATTACTGTGGTAGGGATCAAAGTGAGAGCGAAACTGCTGCTGGTGTCGGGATCGGTACTAGATGGTGCTATCGGGTGCGGAAGTTGTGGTGGTGCATGGTGAAGGATGATGCTGGAAGGAGGAGGTAGGAGACCGGAGTTAGGATGATGACAGTAATACATGTGTCTTGAGAAGAAAGATTACCTACAATTTTTTTGAATTTTTTTGAATTTTTTTTTTATTTTTTTTTAAATAGGAAACGGATTAGGGGGTTCAGGTATAGGGAAAGAGGGTTTCGGTTCGGGTATGGAATTAAAGATAGGGTTATGGGTTTGGTTTGGGATATAGGGTATTAGGGTTTGGAAGATTTGGGTTTAGGTTAGAAATATGGCCGCTAGAGTAGGAGTACGGGAGAGCAACGAGGAAGAGTCGGGAAGCGGAGGTCGACGGCGAGGTGGGGGGGGGTCAGTATTTGGAGGGACGGGAGTTGGCTAGGGTTTGCCGAGGGTAAGAGAGGAATAGGGTGCAGGTTCCGGGTTTCGGGTTGTATTAGGGCAGAGAGTAGGGTTTTGGAGGAGGTGGCGGCTACAGTAGGTGACGGCGGTGGAGGTCAGGGGGATTGGCAGCAAGGGAGAGAAGCGGGGACTTTTGGGGGCTGGGGTCAACGACAAGGGAGAGCAGCAGGGACTTTGGGGTTGGAGGGCGGTGGTCGATGATGATGTCAACGATAACTTTTGAGAGCATTGAGGACTTTGGGGTTGGACGGCGGTGGTCAATGATGATGCCGACGGTGACTTAGGAGAGAAGCGGGGACATTTGGGGTTTTTGCTTCTTGATGGAGCTTTTTTTTATATATATAATTCTAGGGTTTTGATGGGAAAATAATTTTTGTATAATCTTGCTCCGATACCATGATAAGAGTTAACAGAGAGATTGGAAAATATGATTGGATTATTGGGATTGATTATAACTGTGTACAATGACTCCTATATATAGGAGGGAACCAAATACTAAACTGATACATATCTGATATGTGACTAAATATATATAATACAATATCTAACAGCCTAAAAATGCTAGTTGGCATTTTAGTGCATGTTTTATACGTTCTAAATATATGGTGTTGTTTGGTTTTAGATATTCTCTAATTCTTTTTTCAATTTGCGGAAATGCAACATTGTCTTTGTTTGTTATTTATCTTATCCAATAAGGGGAAAAGGGGTATGAGCAACTTGCTCATTTAGTAAATAAGCAATTGATGATGTGGCATACATGTGATTGGAAAATTATTAAAAGGGTTAGTTGTCCAATGTATCACAAGCATGCCACATAATCAATTGCTCATTTACTAAATGAGCAAGTTGCTCATATCCCTTTTACCCTTCCAATAATAGTTATAGGATCTACTGAGTCAATGACATATTCTGTATACATCAACTGCTTTGTGCAATTCTGACTTTTGACTTGTAATCCATGTGCATGTATTTTTATGCACTGGTTTGGGTTTGACCTAAACCTGACCAGCCTAACCTGAAAAAAGATGAATTTTTCAAGATAAAAACCCTCCTGAAATTAATTGGGGCTGATTTCCGCTTTCCCAAATCCCATCCAACACAAACATTGAAAGCCTGAAACGGAGAATTAATGAACTTGCCTAAGAATGCAGTTTAACATGTATCTCTAATCTAAGAAAATGATTATGCATATACCTAATTGTTGTTGAAAGTGTAATTTGCATTGAGGGCCAAAATTACCTAGGAGTAACCACTTTCGTCATTCTAATCGATCATTCATCAAGATGGGGAGATCAAGGAGAATGTTTAGACATAGAATTAAAGCGGGTTGGTTCAAATGACAAAATGTATCCGGGGTATAGTACGAAAAATAGAGATACCTTTAAAATTGAAGGAAGATTTTTATAGGACAATTGAAAGACTAACCATGATTTATTGGTCAAAGTGTTGGATGGTTAAGAAACAACATGCCCAAAAATGAGTGTAGCTGAAGAGAGGATGTTAATGTGGATGAGTGGAAATACAATAAATGACAAAATAAGAAAAGAGTGCATATGGAAGAAAGTATAGGTTGTAACACCCCGTTTTGTACTGTATCTGAATATATGCATATGTGTATGTATATTATTACTATGCGTGCAATTGATTGTTGTATTATTGGGTCGATTTGTGACATCGTGGTGGATGGTTAGGGTTACGGGACGGTTTTTGTGAGAGTTGCATCCCAAGGATGCACGAGAACGAGACGGACCGATACTAGTATAACAGCTAGTTTTCGGCACGACGCACATGCAAATATAACACGGTATGGTACTACAGTGAATATAGGTTGTGTGCGCTCATTAAAACACGCGTCTCACACTCGTTGGAGCTCGTTAAGAGTTAAGTTGGGCAGCCAACATAACACACCCCAAACCAATGGGCTAAGCCATGGTTTTGAGGCCTAAAAACCACCTATAGCCTAACCTACACCCCCCCTAGTCTAATCCGGCCCACACACCTCCATCACCCTCATTTCCACTTCATTTCTCCCATTTGCTCTGGAATTTTCAGAAGAGAACACCCCAAAGAGAAGGAAGAGAGAAAAGAAGAAGGAAGTGAAGGAGAAGGAGATTTCCAAGAGGAGCTTGAAGAGATTCCCTCTACTACTACAACCTAAGGTGTGAAGTTTCTCTAAAAATGAAATTCTTGTCTTTAAATTAAATTTGGTTGCATGCATGTGTGTTAGAATGCATAGGATTGCTTTTCTAAAGTAGAAGTAGAAGTCAGAATGGAACTAGGAAAAGCTGGTTCGGAGTGCTATGTTGTGGATTTTTTCGAGAGCACAATATGTTGAACTGGACCACGAAATTAAAAGGGTTTGTACACTGCTGTGTTAGGAACATCCATGATTTATTTCAGATTTTTCTATGATCATTTGATATGCTAATAAAATTGAGAAATGGATATGTGTCGTAAGGCAGATTGAGGAAAGGAAAAACAGAATGGTTGATATTGTAGGAATTTTCGTAATTTATTGAAGCATGATTTTGATATGAAATGTTTACTCATTATTCCTTAATACATTCTGATTATCTACAAAAATTAGTAAATTGTTTGGATGATTTTAGAGGCATGAAAAAAATCTATCTATGATCAGTATCTGAGGTTGAATTAAGAAAACTGGATGGTTTCTGAGATAACTTGCAGTAGCTATTACTCACTGAATAATTAGAATTTTGACATGAGGTCTTTGCATGATGTTGGGTATGATGTCTAGTGTCACCAGTATAATTTTTGTGTCAATTGGACAAGTGTGCAATTTACTGTGATTTTGTGATTGAGCACTGTGCTGTTTTCAGCCAGTTTCGACACTCTGTAAAGATTGGGAACTTGAGACCTGTTAGAAGCATATTTTGAGGATCATGACCCAGGAGAGAGTTGTAGGGGACACCTAGACCTTTCCAAAAAAACTAGTTTGAGGCAAATTCAGTAAACGGTTGAATTATTATGATTTTTGTAAGACTGGACAGAGGACTAGAGTAGAGCTGTGTGCTCTGAATTGGAGAGACCAATTGTGTAATGGGTGTATTGATGATAAATGAGTGTGTTAGGGTGACTTAAAGGTATAATTTGTACTCATGACCAACTAAAGGGTTGTTGAGGATACCCACACCCTCATATAGAAATTGAGTTCGGGTCGTTCTGATGAACGAATAGGGTTTCGTGTTACTGGTGAGGTGCAGCCCGTGCGCAGGAAGCACGCAGCCTGGTGCTTGAGAAACTATGTCGAGAACTTGGATGGTTGAATCTAAGCTCTTGATCAACTAGGTAGTTGTAGCCTAGGATCGAACCTTTCCAGGTTGGGGCCATACACTCCAATCGGAGTTGTATCGATAGAGTTATGACCATTTTGAGATTCGGGCAGAGACCTGTAGGTTGCTTAGTCTGGGTTAGGACTAAGGATTGCGGAAGCATTTCTTTCCCTTGTGTGTGAGCTGAGTCGGTGACTCGTGTCTAGGGATCGTTGATCTCGGTTATTGTGATGGTTGATTTCCCCAAGTGGGATGTGTGACTCAAGTTAGTCACTAGGGTAAAGGATACCCTGCACCTATCAAGCCTATATTTTTAGACTTCTGCCGAGCATAGGATGTCCGAGCATGCCAGTGAGTGGAGCTCACGGGGCAATTTTATATTTATAGTCGTGGTAGCGGCAGGCGTAGGCCATTTTGCTGGACGAGTCAAAGTCGGGAAAGCGGCGAACCGGACCGGTATCGCCAGGGGCCAGAGGCTGATAGGCAAGTGTGGAAGCAGTCAATTCTTACCCAAAATAATTAGAGTAAGGTAGGGGTTAGAATGGTTTATTAAGGGGGGGTTGGAAAATTGCATTAGTCCTAGTAAACCATAGTCGGTGTTGTATCTTCCAGTCGTAGGGATACGTTCTCGGCCGCTCATGGTTTGAGTTCCCGGCTCGTATCTCGATCTGTTGATTCCCAAAGTTTGCCGGAGTAAGGTGCGGGAGGCCCGAAGGAATTGACCTTCCGTGGTGCTCACGTCCCTAAAGCATGGATTTTTGTGTTTTTTGTTTCTTTTTGGTATATATCAGTTCATTACCCGATGAAGGGTGAACACGCATGCGAGAGTCCATAAATGGACATGTGGAACCAAGGGTCATAAGGACCAGGTTCAACGTGTTTTCTAAGGAGGTCCGTACGCGGGTACCAAGTGGCGGTGACCACTTGGGCACTGCAGGACGGAATTAGACCGACTGCTGCAATCTCCTTGGGCGACGGACAGTCTATTGGGAACTGGAGTGTGTACAAGAGTAGGGTGCATGGCGAGGGTTCGAATCCCTAAATTGTGGAGAAAAACGGCTAGATTTGGGGGCGTATGTAGTATGGGATGCATTCGTGCTCCAAAGTCTTGCTTGCATTAGAAGTTAGGTATATGAGTTTGCTGCATCTAGCCATAGGGTCATGTCATAGCACTGCACTAGAACCCGAATCCACTAAACCCTTGTTTTGGCACAACACCTTTCTATTTTGCATAAATTATTGGTTGTAATTGAATTTTAGAGGATCGCTTTTATCACCAGCTTTGCGTCAGTCGAAGTACTGACATTTCCCACCTTTTAGGTATCGGTTATACCTTCCGAACAGGTGCAGAGATATCAGAGTCGCGCAGCAGAAGCCTGAAGCTAAGAAGCAAGTCCCGGGGGAGCCGATGGGCCGCTCAGCGAAGTTCCGCAAGTAATCAGTCAATTACCATTCTAGGAGGCAGCTGATAGCTTTACAAGAGTCTGTAAATACTTGTAATAAGTTGTAATGAAGTGATGTAATTTGTACTCCTTGTCCAAGAATAAGTTATCGGTTGTAATCAATGATGTAATGACTTATTTGGCAATAAATAAGTTTTTAAATTTCCATATTATTACTGTGTTGAGATGCATTTGAAGGTAAAGAATCTGGAAGGTGTCACGGATGTCCGGTAACGGGGATCCGGGGTGCTACAGAAGGAGTTATCAGGTTTGGGAAAGGTGGGAAGTTAGCTCCGAGGTATATTGGACCGTACAAGATTCTGAAAAGGACTGGCAGGATGGCTTATAAGTTGGAGCTGCCGGGTGAGCTATCTCAAGGGCATGACGTGTTCCACGTCTCTATGCTACAGAAGTATGTCCCGGATTCGAGCCATCGGTTGCCAGAGGTTCCGAAGGATTTACAGGTAGATCTTTCCTGTAGAGAGAAACCAGTCAGGATACTTGATCATCAGGACAAGGTACTGAGGAGCAAGGTTATCCCGATGGTCAAAGTTCTCTGGAGGAACCAGTTCGTGGAAGAAGCCACGTGGGAGCCGGAGAGCCGCATGAAGGCCTTATATCCGGATTTATTTTGAATGTTTTCTATGTTGTTTGTTGTTTTTCTTTCTCCCACTAAGGACATTCTGGGGACAGAACGATTCTAAGGAGGGAGTGATGTAACACCCTGTTTTGTGCTGTATCTGAATATATGCATATGTGTATGTATATTGTTACTATGCGTGCAATTGATTGTAGTATTATTGGGTCGATTTGTGACATCGTGGTAGATGGTTAGGGTTACGGGACGGTTCTTGAGAGAGTTGCATCCCAAGGATGCACGAGAACGAGACGGACCGATACTAGTATAACAGCTAGTTTTCGGCACGACGCACATGCAAATATAACACGGTATGGTACTACAATGAATATAGGTTGCGTGCGCTCATTAAAATACGTGTCTCACACTCATTGGAGCTCGTTAACAGTTAAGTTGGGCAGCCAACATAACACACCCCAAACCAATGGGCTAAGCTATGGTTTTGAGGCCTACAAACCACCTATAGCCTAACCTACACCCCCTCCCCCTGTCTAATCCGGCCCACACACATCCATCACCCTCATTTCCACTTCATTTCTCCCATTTGCTCTGGAATTTTCAGAAGAGAACACCCCAAAGAGAAGGAAGAGAGAAAAGAAGAAGGAAGTGAAGGATAAGGAGATTTCCAAGAGGAGCTTGAAGAGATTCCCTCTACTACTACAACCTAAGGTAGGAAGTTTCTCTAAACTTAAAACTCTTGTCTTTTAATTAAATTTGGTTGCATGCATGTGTGTTAGAATGCATAGAATTGCTTTTCTAAAGTAGAAGTAGAAGTCAGAATAGAACTAGGAAAAGCTCGTTCGGAGTGCCATGTTGTGGATTTTTCCGAGAGCACAATATGTTGAATTGGACCACAAAATTAAAAAATTTTGTTCACTGCTATGTTAGCAACATCCATGATTTATTTCATATTTTTCTATGATCATTTGATACACTAATAAAATTGAGAAATGGATATGTGTTGTAAGGCAGACTCAGGAAAGGAAAAACAGAATGGTTGATATTGTAGAAATTTTCGTAATTTATTGATGCATTATTTTGATCTGAAATGTTTACTCATTATTCCTTAATACATTCTGATTATCCAAAAAAATCAGTAAATTGTTTGGATGAATTTAGAGGCATGAGAAAAATCTATCTATGATCAGTATCTGAGATTGAATTAAGAAAACTGGATGGTTTCTGAGATAACTTGCAGTAGCTATTACTCACTGAATAGTTAGAATTTTGACATGAGGTCTTTTGCATGATGTTGGGTATGATGTCTAATGTCACCACCATAATTTTTGTGTCAATTGGACAAGTGTGCAATTTACTGTGATTTTGTGATTGAGCACTGTGCTGTTTTCAGCCAGTTTAGACACTCTGTAAAGATTGGGAAATTGAGACCTGTTAGAAGCATATTTTGAGGATCATGACCCAGGAGAGAGTTGTAGGGGACACCTAGACCTTTCCAAAAAAACTAGTTTGAGGCAAATCCAGTAAACAGTTGAATTATTATGATTTTTGTAAGACTGGACAGAGGACTGGAGTAGAGCTGTGTGCTCTGAATTGGAGAGACCAATTGTGTAATGGGTGTATTGATGATAGATAAGTGTGTTAGGATGACTTAAAGGTATAATTTGTACTCATGACCAACTAGAGGGTTGTTGAGGACACCCACACCCTCATATAGAAATTGAGTTCGGGTCGTTCTGATGAACGAATAGGGTTTCGTGTTACTGGTGAGGTGCAGCCCGTACGCAGGAAGCGCGCAGGCTGGAGCTTGAGAAACTATGTCGAGGACTTAGATGGTTGAATCTAAGATCGTGATCAACTAGGTAGTTGTAGCCTAGGATCGAACCTTTCCAGGTTGGAGACATACACTCCAATCGGAGTTGTATCGATAGAGTTATGACCATTTTGAGATTCGGGCAGAGACCTGTAGGTTGCTTAGTCTGGGTTAGGACTAAGGATTGTGGAAGCATTTCTTTCCCTTGTGTGTGAGCTGAGTCGGTGACTCGTGTCTAGGGATGGTTGATCTCGGTTATTGTGATGGTTGATTTTCCCAAGTGGGATGTGTGACTCAAGTTAGTCACTAGGGTAAAGGATACCCTGCACCTATCAAGCCTATGTTTTTAGACTTCTGCCGAGCATAGGACGTCCGAGCATGCCAGTGAGTGGAGCTCACGGGGCAATTTTATATATATAGCCGTGGTAGCGGCAGGCGTAGGCCATTTTGCTGGACGAGTCCAAGTCGGGGAAGCGGCGAACCGAACCGGTATCGCCAGGGGCTAGAGGCTGATAGGCAAGTGTGGAAGCAGTCAATTCTTACCCGAAATAATTAGAGTAAGGTAGGGGTTAGAATGGTTTATTAGGGGGGGTTGGGAAATTGCATTAGTCCTAGTAAACCATAGTCGGTGTTGTATCTGCCAATCGTAGGGATACGTTCTCGGCCGCACATGGTTTGAGCCCCCGGCTCGTATCTCGATCTGTTGATTCCCAAAGTTTGCCGGAGTAAGGTGCGGGAGGGCCAAAGGAATTGACCTTCCGTGGTGCTCACGTCCCTAAAGCACGAATTTTTGTGTTTTGTGTTTCTTTTGGTATATATCAGTTCATTACCCGATGAGGGGTGAACACACATGCAAGAGTCCATAAATGGACATGTGGAACCAAGGGTCGTAAGGACCAGGTTCAACGTGTTTTCTAAGGAGGTCCGTACGCGGGTACCAAGTGGCGGTGACCACTTGGGCACTGCAGGGCCGAATTAGACCGACTGCTGCAATCTCCTTGGGCGACGGACAGTCTATTGGGAACTGGAGTGTGTACAAGAGTAGGGTGCATGGCGAGGGTTCGAATCCCTAAATTGTGGAGAAAGACGGCTAGATTTGGGGGCGTATGTAGTATGGGATGCATTCGTGCTCCAAATTCTTGCTTGCATTAGAAGTTAGGCATATGAGTTTGCTGCATCTAGCCATAGGGTCATGTCATAACACTGCACTAGAACCCGAATCCACTAAACCCTTGTTTTGGCACAACACCTTTCTATTTTGCATAAATTATTGGTTGTGATTGAATTTTAGAGGATCGCTGTTATCACCAGCTTTGCGTCAGTCGAAGTACTGACGTTTCCCACCTTTTAGGTATCGGTTATACCTTCCGAACAGGTGCAGAGATATCAGAGTCGCGCAGCAGAAGCCTGAAGCTAAGTAGCAAGTCCCGGGGGAGCCGATGGGCCGCTCAGCGAAGTTCCGCAAGTAATCAGTCGATTACCATTTTAGGAGGCAGCTGATAGCTTTACAAGAGTCTGTAAATACTTGTAATAAGTTGTAATGAAGTGATGTAATTTGTACTCCTTGTCCAAGAACAAGTTATCGGTTGTAATCAATGATTGAATGACTTATTTGGCAATAAAGAAGTTTTTAAATTTTCATGTTATTACTGTGTTGAGATGCATTTGAAGGTAAAGATTCTGGAAGGTGTCACGGATGTCCGGTAACGGGGATCCGGAGCGCTACATAGGTTGTCTAAATTGAAGATAAATGTAGGAGTATTGATTGAGGTGCTTTGGACACAGAAAAGACCAAAGACCGCACAAATTAGGAAACTTGAAAGGATGGTTGTTAGGGGAGCCAAAAGGACTACGGGTAAACTTAAGCATACTTGGGTTGAAGCTATTAATAGGAATTTGGAATGTGTTCATTTGATGAAGGAGGTGGCCCACATAAAGAGTTAAGTGGTGAATGATTCATGTCACTGACCACAAAAATTTGGGACAAGGCTCTGTTGTTGTCACATACCTAATTGTTATGTGCTAGTTATTTTTCTGAATAATGCACGTAGGAGCTACACATCCCAATTTTAAATATTGTATTTTAAAATATGGGAAAAAAAGATCCTACCGTTACACTTTGGGGATTTTCCTAGTGATAATGATCGTCACTATCCTAATGGTTGGAGTAGCTAAAATTTTGTCATGGAAAAATAATAAAAAGACCCTTATGCTCAATCTTCCATTTAAATTCATGGCATTTATGTAAAATTCTCAATCTAAACTATCTCTAATTTTCATGAAAACTAACCCCATGGCTTTGCCTCCTCTTCTCGAGCCACCTCTCTGATCCCCTAATCTCATACAATGCTTCTCTCTCTAGGACCTCTTCTCGAGCCACCTCTCTGATCCCTTAATCTCATACAATGCTTCTCTCTCTAGGACCTCCCATTTTCTTTTGCCTGGATCTTGAATCCCCTTCCACCTCAGTATAATTAGCATCAAGCTTTCTTTTTGTGGTGAAGTAGCTTTGAATATGTAAGATGAGAATTGTAGTTTCGATCCAACTTTTAATGAGCAAGAATTATAGGGACATTAGGCTTAACTTTTTTATTGATGCGGAAATCTGTTGTGAAGATTTTGCGGGTGACATGATTTATGAGACAGTTGGAAAGTGGGGGAGCATAGAGAACATGATTGAGTAGGGGGCTGAACTGATGGATATGTAGAGTAGGGTTTTGGGCTCAGGTTCTAAACTAAAATTTGGATTAAAAGGAATTTCTTTCCTTTTTCTAGTTTGGGGATGGGGGTGGGTGCATCGGTGGTTGCGTGGCGGCTTTGTGTTGTAAAATATTTAGAGAAATACAATACTTTACCTAAAGAAACATGATGCCTTTATATATATAGCCTTACAAAAATTATTTTCCAAGTTGATTTGTTCCCCAAGTAGGGATTACATCTCTCAGCAATATTATTTACTACTAATACTATTCTTTGACATTCCTCCAACATTACATACTGTCTTAATTCTCTAAAAAGCCTCCATTATTGCTTAGTATCTTCTAATACTCAAGTTGGAGATTCATTAAGCTTCAACTTGTTACAAATAAAAATCAAGCGACTAACAACACCAAATAGTTCTGGTATCACCATACCTCCAAACAAAGCAATAATCCCATCCCGAATTTAAGAAACAAAGCTTAAGTGAAAACTCAAGCAAACAAAAAAGAGAAGCGATGTTGATCATTTTAAATCGAAAACGAAGTGGTGGTCACAACAAAGGGGCGATGATTTGAGCTAATGGCGTAGAACCAGGAATCGAAATCAAAATCAAGTAGTCGAAACAAATCCATAATCAACCAAAAACATGGACCCAAATCAGAACAACTAGCAAATCAGAGCATATCAAGGCAATACCAAGATAAATTGGAACATCGCAACGATGATGAGCATGTTGGAAAACACCATAATACTTAATAGTAATATAACAGAGTAAACATTCCAAACAGATCCAAACGAAACTTCAAAATCTCAAATGGATCAAACTGATGCATCAAAATCCCAAATGTTAGAAGCATCATGAAACATCAAAAATCCCGAATTGATCAAACCAAAGTATCAAAAATTATTCAAAGTAAATAGATTAGCACAAAATTCATGACAAGACACGAATCACAAGGCATACTATAAATCTGGACATGACCAGTTGGAGGACTTACGGGCCCGTTTTGACTTAGTAGATGAACAAGTCTTGAACTGAGGACTGGCGGTCGTCGAGCTGTCTTCGAATCGAGTGGTCATATGTCACAAAGTGAGTTATGTAGCTCCGGAAAAGCCCGATATACTGAAGTAGCAACCACTAAACAACAAAACACCAGCAATAACAACACCCGGTCAAAAACTTATGGGGCTGTTTCATTTAAGAATCTGGATGAATCTCAGACTGTGTTATAAATGAAAGAATTTGGTCTTCGAGTTTTCTTCGAAATGAGTGGTCATACATCACGAACCAAGTTTTTTACCTCCGGGAAAGTATAATTTATTGCAGCAGAAATAACAACACAACACAAAACAACCAAGATTTTAATCGGTATCGTATTGGATGGCAAATATTCATATCAGATATCGGATATTGGTGATATATCAATGATATTGCACAAATATCGGGGTGTCATAACAGAGGAATATATATATATATATATATATATATATATATATATATATATACGAGTCCCTTCCGTTGTGCACTATGCCACCGTGTTCACTCGTGTCTACTCCGCCTTCCCGCCTTCGTATTAACGATCCAAACCGTTCACATTGATCTACACATTTAAATTAGTCTAAGTATGTAAAATTAAATTATTTGAAATTCATTTACCCATCTATCATGTGACTATAAAAACAACGATTTTCAACTATACAATTTTGTAGCACTTCTATGGATAGGCAAATAAATTTCAAATGATTTGATTTTACATATTTATACTAATTTAGATGTGTAGATCAATGTAAACGGTTCAGATCGTCAATACGAAGGTTGGAAGGCCGAGTGCACATGAGTGCACAAGGAGGCCTAGTGAACAACGGAAGGGGACTCTCTCTCTCTCTCTCTCTCTCTGTATATATATATATATATATATATATATATATACTAGATTTGCCCGTTGACACGTGCCTATGGCACGTCTTCGGAACGGTGCACCTTATTTGATCATATAAAATAGTTTTGGAAGTCCAGCAAATTAATTGAAGTAGTAAACATAGAGCAAAAAATAAATTATATGATTTTTTTGCATTATTTTTAAAGTTTTTAAATCTTTATTTTTTTAGTTTTTTATTTTTAATTTTCTTAATTTTTTGAATAGAAGAGGGAGGGAGAGAGAGAGAGAGGGAAAAAAAATTAAATAAATATAGGAGTTGTTTTGAGTGGGGGATTTGAATTTGAGTTTTGGGGGAAAACTTTTGAGGGAAACATATGTTTTGTGAGGTTAGATCTAAGCCTTTGATTTTTTGGGGGATTGAAGGAGAGCCACTTGATAGCTTTCTTTGTGTTTTATTATATAGATATATATATATTATATATATATATATATATATATATATATATATATATATATATATATATATATATATATATATATATATATATGTACGAATTGTGATTTAAACAACCATTACATAAATTATATTTCGGGTTTTAAATGTTGGCCGATTTGGTCGACATATCGGCCGAAATGTAGGTTTTTGAACTGAGTTGCACGATTTATGTAAACGTGGAGCTGATGTACTTTTTGGGCATATAAAGGGGATATATTGGGTATAAGCCGAAATTTCAGCTGTTATATCCTAGAAATTTGTAGCTCATGTAAGTTTTTTATTTGGGTTTAAACTTTCGGGTTTGAAGTAAATCAAACCCGAAAACCATTTGCACATCTCAAAATAAATCCAACACACATGTTAAAAGCAGAAAAGAAGAAAAAAATGCATCGAAAAGAAAAGGAAATGAAAATGCTAGGGCACGTTTGAAATGATTATGAAACTTCAAAATTTTATTACCATGCATAGATGCAGATGTTCTTCCTTTTTCTTTTGAATTAGCTATCTTGTAATGACCTTTATTTCTATAATCTATATGTTTCTTTTTATCCTTCAATTCATTATGCTATATTTTAATTCATACATATCGATGTTGTGCATCACTCATTCATTCTATATAATTAATCTGCAAGTGCGTATTGCGTTAATTATTTTGCTTAGTTTCATATTTTTTGTGTTATTTATATGATGTGTGATAATGTAATGTATATAAATCTTATATAGATCATATTTAGGATATAACATTTTATTCGTACATGACAATCCGACATATACTAGACATTCTGATGTCTCCCGATGCATTCCTATAGATACAAAAATTCCTAGGACGACTCCGACATCCGACGTTTAAAACCTTGATTATATTTACGTATCACAAATACCAACAATCTCACAAAGAGTATATAATAGTTAAAACCAAAATATAAAACCGCCTACATGAAATTGCAATACAATTCATAAGAGAAAAATATCTAAAGATTAAGCGTACTTTTTAAGTTTATAATGTAAGAATAAAAGAGTTAAGAGAGAAGAAGACAAAGGAAAAAGATGACGAATCCAAGGGGTGGCATGAAGCTCTTGTAAAATTAGGTTTGAGCACAGAAGATAAAGAAGAAAATAGGTGATAACCTTTTACTTTCTTATTTTTTTTTACTATCAAATTTTCTGATTTGAATCAATTGAATTTGGTTTCCCATTGGGTTTGAATGTAAGCCAAAAAGAAACTAATAATTGTTATTTTCCAACATTGGATGGATATCGATCTATCAATTACATCAGGTAATTACTGGTGATATTACTGCCATAAGAGTCGAAAACCAAACCTACATTTTTTTTCACTAGGCTTTATATTTTTCGCTAGGCTAAAACCAAACCTGCATGCTAAGGTAGAATCAGATGTGAATTATTTGCAAGTGTACAAAATCGCAACAAGTAGTATAGTTTTAGTGAAAAGAGTGTCGAACCCACAAGGACTAATTATTTTATCGAGTACCTACTATTTGGAAAATCGAAATTCAATAAAGAAAGCAACTAAATTAAATTAATCTAAAGAACTAACTAAATTAATTAAAAGGATCAGAATCTAAAATTTTGTTGTTTATTAATTGCAAAACTAATTCTAGGGATTTTAATTTCACCTAGTTTATCACACACAATTCATACTTCCATGTAATAATAAATTTTACTTTTCCAAGTTGTAGACCAAAATCCCCTAATTATTCAATGTTTTCTTTCGAACAACATCAAAAATATCTCCAACAAACAGTTTGTCATATCTCTATGCAAATTTAATTAATTGAAAACTCATTAGGTTCTATGAATTTCTTTATAGCCACATCAATGGCGGTAAATCATCTCAAATTTCGCTCAATCAATGGTGTTTAATTATAGTTCTAAATCACAAATTACCTCTAGGTCTCTCCATGATCCAATAAATTATAGAAAAATTGGCCAAACAATTGTAAGCATTAAGAACAAAAATCAAACACATAATCAAGGAAAAATAGAAAAATAATATAGAATTAAAATTGTGTTCTTAAAACTAGGCTACATCAAAGACCTAGAAAAATAAAATTAGTTCATAATGGATTTGCAACTAATAAATACTGTTTTGTATTGCATATTAAAAATTAGAAGAGAGGAAGAAGAAAAAAAAATCCGTTTGTTGCTGAAAATCCAAGTCGAAACGTCTCGAATTTCGTTCCGAACAGTGCCTCTGTCTCTCTCCTTTTTCTTCCCGTTTCGTTCTGCCGCTTCTCTTTAAAACTTTTTTTTCCTGATCCCGCCTCGAAACTCGAGCCATTCTTCACGCCCTTACAGAGCCGCCACCTATCACCGAAACCCCCTTGTTTTTTCTTCAAGCCTCTGCTATCTTTATATAGAGGTAGGTGTAGGGTTTTAATTAGATTAGTTAATTAGGATTAGATTAATTATTTAATAGAAGATTAAGATTAATCTTTTAATTAATTAACTAACTAATTCAATCTCAAAACCAATTCAATCAGTACTCTTTCTTTCTTTTCCTTTTCTTTTTATTTTTTTTTCTTTTACAAAATTCCACTCCATCCCGTACTTGACCGATATATTTTTGAATTGATCTTTAATGGGCTAATTTGTAAAACCGCGCATTCGAGTGCTCAAATTTTGAAATCTTCATCCTTGTTTTCTTCCATGATTTCACGCAAAACGCCCACTTTTTGCACTTATCCATCTCATTCCTACGAAATCAAACAAATAAATAATATTGAGTAGAAATAAGTTTAATTTTGAAGAAATAAACTAGAACACGCAATTTTAATGCATAAAAGGGTAATAAAAATTATGTATAAATCTCACTCATCAAATACCCCTGTTACCGCTGATTTCGGTGTGGGGGTAAACAGATGAGATTTGTGAGTTCGAGAAAACCTGAACAGCAGATCCAAACCGTCCAATTCCTGCCGCAACCTGCAAGGAAGTGCGAGACACCGGGGTTGATTCCGGCGATGCACCCTCCGACGCTCTTGTCAGTAACCAGTGGTGATTAAAGAAAGAGCTTAAGGTGGAAAAAGAGTGATTACCTGGTCACAGTGGTAGAGGGGGGGTATTTATAGTCGCCAGGGGAGTGATTAGGGACTGAATTCCCTGTGTAACTGCCAAGAGTAAAATTCTCACAGTCTGTTTAGGAAACTAACCCCTGATTCCCGGTGAGAGCAAATCAGGCCCGTTGACTTGGTCAAATCAGTGGCCCTGATTTGTCTCTTGTTGGTCTGGGTTCGCCTCGGGTCGGAACCCGTACCCAAATGGAGTGGATCCGTTTGTGGGTTATTGGATTTGTGAGAAGGAGATCCAATACCCGTTTTGGATCCATTTGTACGTGAAATTACCGTTTTACCCCCGAGCTTCAAGATTTGCGCCCAATCTGGACGGTTCCGATTTAACCCCATTTTTAGCCATATCACGAGCCCCCCACTCCTAAAGACTGAGTGTGATCAGCCTTTGAGAAGTAGTTTAACTGTTTTAGTGGCTAGTGGAGTTGTATCGGAGCCCAAAATGGAAGATTTAGGATCTCGAAGGGGGTAGTGAGGTAATTTTTTGATGCCATGTGCTATTCTCTAGCCATATCGAGTATTTGACGGCTTTTATCTATTTTTTCGGACTATTTATTTAATTTTGCGATGTGTTTACTAATCGTTCGGGGGCCTTAACAGTACATTCTAGGCAATAATTGTTCGTTCAGGGGCTCAAAAATATACCCCCAAATTTTTAATTATTTTCTAGAATTTTTAATTAATTTTCCTGAATTTTTAGCAATTTTCTCACAATTGTTAAACAAATAAAATGATTTAAATAAATAAAAAAAGATTTTAAATACCGATTTATGACGTGGCTCGATCTGGGCCGTTGATCATGGATGGGCGCAAATTTTTGAGAGATCCAACGGTTGTTATCGCTCGGAAGCTTTTTTCTCCGTTTGCGAGCTCGGGAAGGCGCTTGCTCGGCCGCCGACCGGAAGGATAGGGGTTCGGCTGGCCGAGCGACGTGGCGCAATCTGAGCCGTCGGATGATGGTGTGAGTCCCAAGAAAATGCTATCTTGTCTTTTAGCGCACGTGGCGCAATCTGGACCGTTCATCATTAGAAGCACGAATTCCTGAGAGATCCAACGGTCGTAGTAGCTCGGTGTCTTTTTTCTCTGTTTGCAGGATCGGAAAGGCCCTTGCTCGGCAGCCGACCGAAGGCATGGGGATTCGGCAGTCCGAGCGGCGTGGCACAATCTGAGCCGTTGGATGACGACGCGTATCTCAAGACGGGCACATTTCTCAAGAAAACGCTATCTTTTCGTTTAGTGTCCTCAGCGAGATCTAGGCCGTCTGATCGAGATCTGACACGAAAGATGAGGAGAAAGTGAGTTCTCTCCGTTTGCGGGATCGGAAAGGCACTTGCTCGGCAGCCGACCGAAGGCATGGGGATTCGGCAGTCCGAGCGACATGGCACAATTTGAGCCGTTGGATGACGGCGCGCATCTCAAGACGGGCACATTTCTCGAGAAAACACTATCTTGTCGTTTAGTGTCCTCGGCGAGATCTGGGCCGTCTGATCGAGATCTGACACGAAAGTTGAGGAGAAAGTGAGTTTTCTCCGTTTGCAGGATCGGAAAGGCACTTGCTCGGCAGCCGACCGAAGACATGGGGATTCGGCAGTCCGAGCGGCGTGGCGCAATCTGAGCCGTTGGATGACGGCGCGCATCTCAAGACGGGCACATTTCTCGAGAAAACACTATCTTGTCGTTTAGTGTCCTCAGCGAGATCTGGGCCGTCTGATCGAGATCTGACACGAAAGTTGAGGAGAAAGTGAGTTTTCTCCGTTTGCAGGATCGGAAAGGCACCTGCTCGGCAACCGACCAAAGGCATGGGGCTTCGGCAGTCCGAGCGACCTGGCGCAACGAGTTTCGAGACGATCCTGTTCCCAAGGGTATTAATGGTCCCCCGGGGTTTGTGCGGCGTTCCATCTTCCCGGGGTCATTAAGAATGGTTCCCTCAATTAATGCGTTGCGTTTCAATTTTCGAGGGTCATAATGGCCAGATCTTGGAGGATAGCTTATAAGTATCCCACTCCCTTTGTCATTTTAATCGCAACAATGTAGAGTTTTAGCCCTCGGAGGAATCTGCTTCGGGTGGTTGCTCTTCGGAAGGACGGGTGGTCGTTCTTCCACCATGGTCTTCTCCTGACTCTGACGGCCCCGAAGTGGATGTCAGGGTCGGGGGAGATCATGGTGGAAGAAGTGATGATCAAAGTCCGGATTCGAGGGACCATGTGTTTCGGAAGGACGGGGGGTCGCTCTTCCGCCAAGATCTTCTCCTGACTCTGACGGCCCGGGTGGAGGTGTCAGGGTCAGGGGAGATCTTGGCAGAAGGGTTGACTGCCGAAGTCCAGATCCGAGGGTCGATGTGCCTCGATAGGATGGGTGGTCGTTCTTCCACCATGATCTTCTCCCGATTCTGAGTGCTCCGATGTGGGTGTCAGAGTCGGGGAAGGTCATGGTAGAAGAGGTGATGACCCAAGTCCAGAACCGAGGGATGAGTTTGCTTCGGGAGGACGGGTGGTCGTTCTTCCACCGTGATCTTCTCCCAATTCTGACTGCCCCAGTGCGGGTGTCAGGGTCGGGGAAGATCACGGTAGAAGAGGTGATGACCCAGGTCCGGATCCGAGGGACTGCAGTAGCTTCGGAATGATGGGTCTCTTCCCATCTCTGTCTTCCTTCCGGGCTGACGGCTTCCGATGGTTGCCAGCCTGAAGGAGTTAGAGATGGGGGGTGTGCCAATCTGCTTTTGACCGGGCCCCATGGGTTGGCGGAACACCGGCCGAGACCTGGGGCCTGGGGGGCTCGCCGAGGGCGGTGCCTTAAACTTTGAATCTAAATTTTTTCTAGTTTCTTCAGACAGAGGTGGGACGTCCGAGGGTACGACTATCCTAGCGACGTGGCGCAACCGGAGCCGTCGGATGACATGGAGCAAGTGTAGGCAGTCCGAGCGACCTGACGCGATCTGAACCGTTGGATGGCGACGCGCATCTCGAGACGGGCACATTTCTCAAGAAAACACTATCTTGTCGTCTAGTGTCCTCGGCGAGATCTGGGCCGTCTGATCGAGATTTTACGTGAAAGCTGAGGAGAAAGTGAGTTTTCTCCATTTGCAAGCTCGGAATGGTACTTGCTCGGCAGCCGACCAGACTCTTTGCAAGCGGGCTCAGATTGCGTGTAGTTCGGATTCAGATCCCGTTGCACCGAGCTAGTTGACTTGGTGAAGAAGACAGAGTTATGTTGGGCCTTCGCGACGTTTCGAGAGCGGCCCAAGAGTCGCGCTCCTTCGTTTGGAAGTCCAAGGGACGTTCCTTTTTTACGATAAATCTTCACCCCCCCTTAATCCAAGTCTCATTATTCACTTTTACTCTCTCTCTCCAGTTTTTACTTTCACCTTCGAAGTTTTGAGCTCCTTGGTGGTGGTGCTAGCTGTCGCGGCAAGGCGTTATTTGTCTCCGGTGAACTTTTCCGACCGTAGCTGTCACTTCAAGGTCAGTCTCCTTCCCCTTTCTTTAGAAAATGGTTAAGATTACTTCCTCGGATGAGACCCCCACCTCGGAGCAAGCCGTAGGCCGAGCGGGCAAGGGAAAGGAGGTAGTGGAGCCGACCGATCAGAGTGTCGTTCGGCCGGATAAAGAGGGCGAAGTAGCCGAGCCACCTCAGGAGGTCGCGGCGGTGTCTCAGAAGGGTAAAGCAGTGGTCACGATCGTTGAGACGCCGAAGACAGCGGGGGCGTTCGGTCGACAGCCTATTTCTCTGTCGAGCGTGGGAGGCATTCGGGACTACGCCGAGGATATCTTGGAGAAGGTGACCCAAGGCACGGCCAAGTCGGTGGAGGAGAATGAACCGAGAGAGTTATCCGAGGTGGACCATACCATCTCATCTCTTACGGAGGCCGACTTACATCTGATCCGAAAGGGGTTCCAGATTCCTGGCGACTACGGGCTACTCCTCCCCGGGCCGGGTTTCCGAGCCAACACGAAGTCTTCGACAGACGTGTGCGTCTTCCCCGTCGACTCCCTGATCGCCGGGCTTCGCTTCTCCCTTCATCCGTTTATAACTGATGTCTTGAATTGGTATGGTTTAAGCCCCGCTCAGCTGATGCCGAACACCTGGAGGCACGTCCTGGTGTTTGTTCTCCGGTGCCAAGAGGTCGGCGTCACACCGAGCATGTTTCTCTTTCGGAGCCTCTACCGCCCCTGCCAGCCAAACCGAAACGAATAGAGGTTCTATCTTTCGCCACGGACGGGCGTGAAGTTGATCGAGAACCCGGACTCGATCAAACATTGGAAGGAGAAGTATTTCATCATCCGAGCCCCCGCGCCGTGTGCGATACCGATTGTTTGGGCGAAGGATGGCCTGCCTAAGCGAGCCAAGAAGGAGCCGGTGCTGAGTGACGAGGAAACAGAGGTCCACAAGAAGCTCCTCGCTCTGCCAGCGCTAAGCTGGAAAGATATTACCGAGGAGGCTCTGTTCCGAGGGGGTCTCAGTCCGATCGACCCTAGTACGCTTCTGGTATTTATACTCTTTGTTTAAAGTTCATGAAAATTTTTCTAAGTTTTTTCATTCGGCTTGTGCAGAGACGATGAAGATGGACTATAGGGCTCTGATGGCGAAGGCCAGGGCGGCGGAGCAGGAGACGAAGAAGAAGAGGCCTTCGGCGGGGCCTCAGGGCGGCCGAGCCCCGAAGATACCTTCGGTCGAGAAGACGAGCGACCCGAAGAAGGCCGTTGCCCCGGTGGCCGGCCCCGAGCAGGGAAAGTCTGCGGCTACCGACCCTCCAGTTTTCGGTGCGCCGGCACCAATGGTGGAGGGGGCTGCAGCCGGGTCGTCGAGCGGTGCGTTCGGCGTGAAAGAGGTGATGTCTCTCCCAGTTCCGTCCCTTACTACCGAAGCGAAGAAGATCTTGACCGAGAGGCACAAGCAGATCTTCGTCCCTGACTGGCAGGTGATGAATGTCGACGGCTTCTTAGGCGACGGCAATATCTGCATGGAGGCGGTAAGGCACCTGCCGACCCCGAAGGATCGAGCGGCACTAAAGGCCGGGCTAGCAGGAGATGCCACGATGCAGATCGCTCGGAACACCATGTCGGTAAGTGGACCGAACTCTTTCTCACTAAGACTTTTTCTGAGATTTTTCCAAGTCCCTGCATTCGAACTTTGACAGTTTGCTCTCTTTTCAGACCCTCTGTCACTTCAACTACTTGCTCGAGGAGTTTGCGAGCAAGGAGCAGGAGTATGAGCGGGAGAGAACGGAGCGCGTCAAAGCCACGAAGTTGCTTGATGCTGAGCAGCTCCTCTCGTCAAAAAGAGCTGCTGAAGCGGCGGGGTTGGAGAAGCAGTTGGCCGACGCCATTCAGCTGTCGAAGGACACAGCAGCCAAGCTCGAGGCCTCGGAGAAGGAGAACGCCGAGCTGAAGGAGGAGCTGGCCAATGCTCGGTCGGAGGCAGAGAGGGCTTGGAAGAGGGCCGAGAGGATAATGGCCAAGCACCGGTCTAAGTTGGCAAAGGCGAAGAAGCCTGTCCAAGAGGAGGCCGAGAAACACATGTACAAGAACATGGAGGACGCTTACGGCCGAGCCCTGCTCCACGTCGCTGCTCGGAATCCGGGTTTCAACATGTCCTCTTACCGTTTCTACGACCCTGTGGAGGGGGAGGAGGAAGTTCCCCTGGGGATGCTCGGCCCCGAGGGACAGACGGACGGTGTCGAAGCCCCGGGCGAGACCGAGGCCGAGGATGAAGAGGAGGACGACTCTGAGGAGGAGAGCGAGAGCGAGGATGGGGACGAAGAAGAATGCGAGGACGAGGACAAGGCCGAGGGGTCGACGGACCCGAACGACAAAAAGGTCGACCCCTGACTCGGTTGCCTCTTTTAGTCTTTTGTTGTTTTGTTTCTTTTTGTAAGCCTAACTGTGGACTGGCCACCGCTCTTGTAAAACTTTCTTCTCGGTTTTGAATGAAAACAGTTTGTTTGGCCAAAATTTATCCAAGTGTTGAGTCTCGGATTTTGTGTTTGATTCGGCGTAGAATTTTCCAAGTGTTGGGTCTCGGATTTATCTCTGATTTTCAGGTAAAGTTCGATCCGGTTACGGAGGTTGCACACCTTCGTAAGGAGCTGGCCAAAACGAAGGATGAGCTCTCGAATAGCCGACAGAGGCGGTTCCTCATGTTCCTGAAGCTGGAGGAGACGAAGGCGGCTGTGAGGGGGCATCTTCGCGGGTTGAAGCAACTGCGGAAGCAACCCCAAGCCCCTTGTCCCGAAGGTGAGGTCGAGCGGCTTCGTAGAGAGCTTACCGTCGCCGAGCGGAAGAATGACGAGCTTCTGGCCGAGGTCCAACACTTTGAGTTAGCGGAGAAAGAACGCTCGGCAGCGGAAGAGAAGCTAACTTCCGAACTGGAGAAGGCATCGTCCGAGTGTAAGAAGTTGTTGGCCGAGGTCGACAGGCTTAGGAGGATCTCTATAGATAGGGGGATCGAGGTCACCCACTTCCGACGGCTTGCAACCGATGGTGCCAACGTCTCGGGCTCGTCAAGGCCTCCTCGCTCGAAGAAGTTGGCGAAGGACGATGCTTTGAGAGACAGAATCATCGAACTGGAGGAAGAGGTCGCATCACTCAAGCCCCTGCCGGAGAGGGCCAATGTCCGCAGTACATCGTGCACTCGCGAAGAGAGCGAGAGAGGGATTTCCTTTTATGAACTCGCGACACATTTGCCTGTGGCTAGGCGGAGCCCTGTCGATGCTCAGAGTAGCGTGGCCGTGTCGTCGAGCGGTGCCTCGGTCGGCGCCACAGTCAGGGTCAGTGGCGAAGGGGGGTCACGCTTCGTTGGTTTGGGATCGAGCTCGGAGGTTAGGCCTCATCGTCCTCGTGTTTCCTTGAACCGAAGCGTTCCCCTTCCGAAGAGACCCTGATCGTGTCGTTTTGTGTTTCTTCTGATTGTTGCAAAACTTTGTTGTAGAGTCGGTCTTGTTGTATGTGGAGCTATTATATCTGAATACGAATCTAAAAGTTTGATTGGAAGTGTATTGAAATCTTGCTATTCATTTTCCCTTCTTTTCAGCTCGTGGTGTCAGCCCAATACACTGATCGCAACGGCTCGAACGATGAAGCTGAAACCGAGGTAACCTCAGGGGCAACGAAGTCGCGCTCGACGAAGTGCCGAGAGCGGCGTCGCAGTGTGGAGCTGGAGTTACGTCGAGCTGAGAGCGAGCGGGCCCACCTTCAGTCCATCCTCGGCCAACGAGACGCCTGAGATCCAAATTCTGGAGAGTAGGATCATCGAGGCGATCCCCGTAGGGGAGGACGACGACTCTCAGACAGCTTTTAGCAACGCTATTCGGGTTCGGTGTATTCGGCACAACCAGTCGAAGATTTTAGCCGAGCGGGACGATTTGCTCTCTGAGATCCACCACTTACAGATTGTGGAGGCGAAGCTTCGGAAGGAGGCGAAGGAGCTATCAGCCGAGGTGGATGGACTGGCGACCGAACAGATCAGTGAAGACATTTCTGTTTGAGGACCAAGTGTAATGGGTCGGCGCTGTATTTTTGTTTTCTAATACTTTGTAACCATGGAAAGATTGCTCTGTATTGTGTCCCGATTATTAATAAAATTTCTTTGTTGCTCCGCGTATTTATCTCGCTTGTAAGTGTGTCGGTCGTGCCGAGGTTTACGAGCCGAGCGCATAGTGCCGTCGGCAAGAATCTCGAGTCGAACCAGTTCCCATGGGAATGCTATCTTGTCATTAGCGGTGCTGACAAGATCTGGGCCGTTAGATTTTGGCACGAATCTCAAGACGGCTCAGTTCCCAAGAAAACGCTATCTTGTCGTCTAGCATCGCTGGTAAGATCCTGGCCGTCTGATCGGGATCCTACGCGAAAGTTGAGGAGAAAGTGAGTTTTTCCCGTTTGCAGGATCGGAATGGCACTTGCTCGGCACCCGACCGGAGGCAACGTGATCCGACCCTTCTTCTTGGGGCTTCCGTCTCCTTCTTCTGGCGAAGTCGAGGAGTGAGCCGAGCTCTTTTCCATGGTGCAGCTCGCCGGTCGTATCGAACGTTCGACAGTTGTGGGAGTAATTCCGAATGGTGACCTACTCCTAACTCGCCGAGAAGCAAGTTTGGGGAATGGAATCGAACCAAGTGTTGGACTCCGGGACCATCGGTGTAGCTCAACGGTTATGGGAGCAGTTCCGAACGGCGATCTACCTCTGGCTCGTCCGAGGGCGAGCCGAGGAGGTAAAGTCGAGCCGAGTGTTGGACTCCAAACTATCGGTGTAGTTCAACGGTTGTGGGAGCAGTTCCGAACGGCGATCTACCTCTGGCTCGTCCGGGGGCGAGCCGATGAGGTAAAGTCGAGCCGAGTGTTGGACTCCGAACCATCGGTGTAGTTCAACGGTTGTGGGAGCAGTTCCGAACGGTGATCTGCCTCTGGCTCGTCCGGGGGCGAGCCGAGGAGGTAAAGTCGAGCCGAGTGTTGGACTTCGAACCATCGGTGTAGTTCAACGGTTGTGGGAGCAGTTCCGAATGGCGATCTACCTCTGGCTCGTCTGGGGGCGAGCCGAGGAGGTAAAGTCGAGCCGAGTGTTGGACTCAGAACCATCGGTGTAGCTCAACGGTTCTGGGAGCAATTCCGAATGGCGATCTACCTCTGGCTCGTCCGAGGGCGAGCCGGAGAGGTAAAGTCGAGCCGAGTGTTGGACTCCGAACCATCGGTGTAGCTTAACGGTTCTGGGAGCAGTTCCGAACGGCGATCTACCTCTGGCTCGTCCGAGGGCGAGCCGAGGAGGTAAAGTCAAGCCGAGTGTTGGACTCCGAACTATCGGTGTAGTTCAACGGTTGTGGGAGCAGTTCCGAACGGCGATCTACCTCTGGCTCGTCCGGGGGCGAGCCGAGGAGGTAAAGTCGATCGGTGTAGTTCAACGGTTGTGGGAGCAGTTTCGAACGGCGATCTACCTCTGGCTCGTCCGGGGGCGAGCCGAGGAGGTAAAGTCGAGCCGAGTGTTGGACTCCGAACCATCGGTGTAGTTCAACGGTTGTGGGAGCAGTTCCGAACGGCGATCTGCCTCTGGCTCGTCTGGGGGCGAGCCGAGGAGGTAAAGTCGAGCCGAGTGTTTGACTCCGAACCATCGGTGTGGTTCAATAGTTGTGGGAGCAGTTCCGAACGGCGATCTACCTCTGGCTCGTCTGGCGGCGAGCCGAGGAGGTAAAGTCGAGCCGAGTGTTGGACTCCGAACCATCGGTGTAGTTCAACGGTTGTGGGAGCAGTTCCGAACGGCGATCTACCTCTGGCTCGTCCGGGGGCGAGCCGAGGAGGTAGAGCCGAGCCGGACGTTGGACTCCGAACCATTGGTTGAAACCAAATTAAAAAAAGATGATAAGGGCGGAGAGAGGCATGCAAATTTATAAGTATGAAAGAGCTTTCTTCATTGATAATCGACGGCAAACCGTTTTACATATTACAACTTATGAAAATAGATTACAGGTTAGAGGAGAGGAATGGCTCGATATCCTGTGATACTTTGAGTGTTGCCGGGGCGCTTTCTTGGTATTTCAGGAGGTGGTCGGCATTCCAGGTCCTCGGAATCTCTCTGTCGTCTAGATCTTCCAGACGATATGCTCCGGGCCGAACTACCCTTGTAATCCTGTACGGCCCTTCTCAGTTCGGAGCCAGCTTGCTCTTCTGATTGGGGAAGGATATGGCCAGTTTTCTCAAGACTAAATTCCCTTGCTTAAGGTTGGTGGGTCGGACCTTCTTGTTGTATGCCAACTCGACCCTTCTTCGGTAATTCTGCTGCCGAATCGACGCTCTTTCCCTCAGCTCATCTACCAGATCTAAGTCTGCCCTGAGGTCCCTGGCATTCTGTTCCTCGTCGTAGGCTGCGAGCCGAGGGGAAGGTATTCCGACCTCTAGGGGTATCACCGCCTCGGACCCATAGGTGAGGTTGAAAGGGGACTCTCCTGTGGGGGTCCGCTTGCTCGTGCGGTAGTTCCATAGGACGTTGGGGAGTTGGTCGACCCATAAGCCTTTGGAACATTTGTCCAGCCTTTTCTTGATGCCTACGAGGATCTGCCGATTAGCGTTTTCTGCCTGTCCGTTCGACTGAGGGTGGGAGACGGACGAGAAGCGCTGCTGGATGGCAAGGTCGTCACACAGAGCTCGAATGCTGCGCCAGTGAACTGAGTCCCGTTGTCCGTCACGAGGACACGGGGGATGCCGAATCTGCAGATGATGTTCTTCCAGAAAAATTGAACCACCTTGTTCTCGGTTATAGTGGCGAGGGGCTCGGCCTCGACCCACTTCGAGAAGTAGTCGATGGCTACGACCAAGAACTTGAATTGACCCGGAGCCGGAGGGAATGGCCCTAGTAAATCCATCCCCCACATTGCGAAGGGGATAAGACTTGATAGGGAGGCGAGGTTGGCTTGAGGGAGGCGACGGATGCTGGAGTGTCTCTGGCAAGAGTTACATTGCCGAACGTGTCGCTCGGTATCTTGAAGGAGGGTCGGCCAGAAGTATCCATAATTCAAAGCTTTCCGGGCCAAGGACCTGGATCCTGAATGTGCCCCGCCGATGCCTTCGTGGAGCTCTTGTAGGGCATAGTCGGCCTGTTCTGGGGAGAGGCACCTTAGGTATGGTCGGCCGTCTATTTGAGAGAAATAGCGTTTGTATAAGATACCCTCGATCAAGACATACCGCTCGGCCCGGGTTCTGACTCGGCGTGCTTCTTTGGGATCCTCGGGCAGGAGCCCGTCCCTCAAGAATTCCACCAACGGCTTCATCCAATTATCTTGCAACATGACCGGCAACGACTCCACCGAGCCGGATGTCTCGTCTTCTATGCTCGGCCTAGAGAGGACCACGATCAGAACGGTCTGTTCAAGACCTTGTAAGGAGGATGAGGCCAACTTGGAGAGGGCATCGGCCTGCAAATTCTCCTCACGAGGGACCCGTTGGATGAGTGCCTCTTCGAACTGGCTCATGAGGGCCCGAACCTTAGCGAGGTATTTCGCCATCCGCTCGTCTCGGGCCTCGTACTCGCCCAAGACTTGGTTCACGATAAGCTGGGAATCGCTATGGATTCGGAGGCGCTGCGCCCCAGCACTTCGGGCAAGTCGAGGCCTGCGATGAGTGCTTCGTACTCCGCCTCACTGTTCGAGGCCTTGAAGTTCATACGGATCGCATACTGGAGGACGAAGTCGTCAGGGCCGTTAGGATGATACCGGTGCCGCTTCCTTCGTTACAGGAGGAGCCGTCCACGAAGACTGTCCAAATGAGGGGTCCATTCGGGACGTGGCTGACTTCAGGGATGGTGGACTCTACGATGAAGTCGGCGAGGGCCTGTGCTTTAATTGTCCGTCCGAGGTTGGTAGGAGATGTCATGTTGGCTCAGCTCTATGGACCACTTCATTAGCCGGCCCGAGGTCTCAAGCTTGTGGAGGATTTGCCTTTAGAGGTTGGTCGGTGAGGACAACGACCGAGTGGGATTGAAAGTACGGCCGGAGCTTCCTCGCTGTCATGACCAGGGTGTAGGCCATCTTCTCTATCTTCGGATAGCGGAGCTCGGCGTCCCGAAGCACCTTGCTCACGTAGTAGATGGGCCTTTGGGCCCGGTCCTCCTCTCTCACCAAAACAGCACTTAGGGTCTGCTCGGAAGCAGCCAAGTAGATGAAGAGAGTTTCCCCCGGGACAGGTTTGCTGAGCAGAGGGGGGTTCACCAAGTAGGCCTTCAGTTGGTCGAACGATTCCTGTTGTGGTTGGCCCCATTCAAAACCCTTAGCCCCCCTGAGTGCCTTGAAGAAGGGGAGGCACTTTTCCCCAGACTTCTTGAGGAATCGGCCGATAGCAGCGAGCCGACCCGTTAGCTTCTGCACCTCCTTGACGTTTTGGGGCTGGGGCCATGTCCAATATGGCCTTGATCTTCTCGGGATTGGCTTCGATCCCTCGCTGGCTCACCATGAAGCCGAGGAACTTTCCAGAAGAGACCCCGAACGCACACTTGTTCGGGTTCAACCGCATGCTGTGCCTCCTCAACACGCCGAATGCCTCCTAGAGGTCGGCCACGTGGTCAGTGCCTCGGATGCTCTTGACGAGCATGTCGTCAATGTACACCTCCATGTTCCGGCCTATCTGGCTCTGGAAGACCTTGTTGACGAGGCGCTGGTAGGTGGCGCCCGCGTTCTTCAACCCGAACGGCATGACCCGGTAGCAGTAGAGGCCCTGATCGGTGATGAAGGAGGTCTTCGGAATGTCCGGAGGGAACATTCGGATCTGATTATAGCCGGAGAAGGCATCCATGAAGCTGAGGAGCTCATGTCCCGAGGTGGCATCAATGAGGGTGTCGATGTTCGGAAGAGGGAATGGGTCCTTCGGACACGCCTTATTCAGGTCGGTGAAGTCGATGCATATTCTCCAAGAGCCGTTGGACTTCTTGACCATTACAACATTGGAGAGCCACTCAGGGGTAGTTTACCTCCTGTATGAACTTAGCCTTCAAAAGTTTATCCACCTCCTCCTTGATGGCCTGCTGTCGCTCGGGAGCGAATTTTCGTCTCTTCTGCTGAACCGGTTTGCACCCCGGTTCGACACTTAGGCGGTGGACTAGCAACTCCTCGGAGATGCCGGGCATATCCGCGGCTGACCACGCAAACAGGTCGCGGTTATCCCGGATGCATTTAACCATGTCAGTGCACAGCGCAGTCGGTAAGGACTTGCTGATGAGGAACTTTCGGCTCGGAGCCTCGTCTGAGAAGAGCACTTCTTCCAGCTCGTCCGCCGGCTCGGACGTGGGTCGGACTTTCGGCTTAGGGATTTCTAGTGTTTCGAGGGAGAGCACCGGTCCCCCAGTGGAAGTCATGTAGCACTTCCGAGCCGTCTCTTGGCTTCCCCTGACTTCCCCTACTCCCGACCGAGTGGGGAACTTCATTTTAAGGTGGTACGCTGAGGGGACAGCTTCCAGGGCAGCTAGGCCGGGTCGACCTAGAATGACATTATACGCGGTCGGGACGTCGACGACCATGAAGTCCATCGGCTCGGTCCGGGTAGTAGGGGTCTTTCCCGCAGTTACGTCTAGGGTTATCACTCCCTCGACAGTTACTGGGACCCCCGTGAACCCGTGGAGTGTGTAACCGGCCGGCTTGAGACGGTCCCGAGACAGCTGCAGGCCTCGGAAGGCCTAGAGGAAGATGATGTTCACTGAGCTCCCGTTATCTACCAGGACCCTCTGCACCTTGAAGTTTGCCATGCGAAGGTCGATGACGAGGGCGTCGCAGTGGGGAGTTCGGACCCCCTCGAGGTCTTCATTGGAGAAAGTCACCGGGACTCCGAGGCCTTTGGGAGGAGGGGCGCTGTGAACTGAGTTGACCTCTCGGACGAAGGCCTTCCGAGAGGAGTTGGAGGAGCCCCCCATAGGCCCTCCGTGGATGAGGTGCAGGACCCGTTCTTCCTCAAACTCGGGCGTCTCCTCGCGCCGTTCGGAGCACTTGTTAGCCCCCCGAGGCGGAGGAGTGCTGCGATCTGCCCGATCGTTTGCCTTTACAAATTTGGCCAGTTGCCCCCTCTAGATGAGGGGCTCTATTTCATTTTTCAACGCCCGGCAGTCGTTGGTGTCATGGCCGTGGTCCCGGTGGTAACGGCAAAATTTCTCCTTATTCCTCCTCTTAGTCGAGGTGTTCATCCTCGGAGCCGGAGGGATGACCCCCTCCTTCTCCACTTCCATCAGGATGGTGGAGACATTGGTGGTGAGGGGAGTGAACTTCTCGAACCTAGGGGGAGGGCGGCGCTGACCGCCGTTGTCCTTCTGCATCTTCTTCGACCCCTCCTCCTCTGTCGCCTTCCTCTTCGATCCGGAGGCCGATCCTCCGAAGTTCGGGAGGCACTCGGCCTCTTCCGCCCGGATATACTTCTCGCACCTTTGGAGAAGGTCGGCGAAGTTGTGCGGGGGCTTCTTGGCGAGGGACGACCGGAGGTTGGAGTTGAGGACGTTCGACTGGAACGCTACAGTCGCCACTGACTGGTCTAAGAAGGCGATAGACCTGACTTCTACGGTGAATCTCTTCACGTAGTCCCTCAGCTTCTCTCCCCTTTCTTGCCGCAGGTTGAGTAGGGAGAGGCTCGTCTTCTCGGCTCGCCTGCTACTTACAAAGTGAGTTATGAACAGCGTTTCGAACTGCTCGAACGAGAAGATGGAAGAGGGGGCGAGCCTAGAGTACCATTCCCGAGCCGACCCCCTGAGGGTGGCGGGGAAGGTCTTGCAGAGCATGGCGTCGGAAGCTTGATGGATCAACATTAAGGTTTTGAAGCTTTCGACGTGATCAACTGGGTCGGACTCCCCTGAGTACGTTTCAAACTGCGGAGGTTTGAAACCCCTCGGTATGGGGGCCTCCATGATCGTCCGAGAGAAGGGAGGTCTGCTGGGACGGACGGTCCCTGCTCTGGACTCCTCCTCTCTGTCCATGCGCCCGATGCGCCTTTCCACCTCATGGAGACGGCGGTTGAGGGCATCGTCCCTCCGCTGATAATCAAATGATCCCCTGGATTCTTCTTCATAGGAAGGGGAAGCGAGGATTGCGGCACCGGTAGTCCTGGGATCGGCGGGGACTATAGTGATGCTGCTGGCGACTGGGAGCCGGGAGAGGACTTCTGGATCGGCGGCGAGGACTGGGAACCCTCGGGGGTGTTGGGACCCTCTGGGCATTTTGGTTGTTGGGGCGAAGGTTAAGGGCCTGCAGCACGGTCTCCTGAAATTGTAGGAACTCGGCACGAGTGATAGGTGCCTCATTGTTCCTCGGATGATGCCGATCCGCGGGAGAATGCGGCCTCCTCCTTCGGCGCTTGGGAGATGCCGCTCGACCCCTTCGGTCCGGAGACCTTCTACTGTCTCGGCGGTGAGGAGACCGCTCACCATGATGCTGGCGGGAGGCTCCCTCTCGGGCCCGCCTCTCATCAAGGTGGGTGCGAAGGTCCTCATCTTTTTGGCGGTTCAGGACTGTGTTGCGGAGGTCGGGGTGATGAGAAGCCATTGAATCCGAGGACTCATTATGAACCGAGACGTGGTCCGGGTTGAGGGGCTACTTCTGCCTCCGACCGTTATGACCGGAAGGGCCATTGGGGGGTTGTTGTTTGGGAAGAGGAGGTTGGCCCTGTTGGGCCAGGGGAGGAAGTTCGGGCTGTGGAACAGGGTTGACAGGGACTTCCTCTGTCGGATCGGCGGGATTGGGCCCGCGGTTGGACCTTCTAGATCTGACCTTCTTTGGAGGCATGGCTGGAGAAGGGCTGGACGACAAGGAAGAGGCGGAGGCTGTTCGTGTGGTGTTTCCCACAGACGACGCCAATCTGTAACCGCTGATTTCGGTGTGGGGGTAAACATATGAGATTTGTGAGTTCGAGAAAACCTGAATAGCAGATCCAAACCGTCCAATTCCTGCCGCAACCTGCAAGGAAGTGCGAGACACCGGGGTTGATTCCGGTGACGCACCCTCTGACGCTCTTGTCAGTAACCAGTGGTGATTAAAGAAAGAGATTAAGGTGGAAAAAGAGTGATTACCTGGTCACAGTGGTAGAGGGAAGGTATTTATAGTCGCCAGGGGAGTGATTAGGGACTTAATTCCCTGTGTAACTGCCAAGAGTAAAATCCTCACGGTCTGTTTAGGAAACTAACCCCTGATTCCCGGTGAGAGCAAATCAGGCCCGTTGACTTGGTCAAATCAGTGGCCCTGATTTGTCTCTTGTTGGTCTGGGTTCGCCTCGGGTCGGAACCCGTACCCAAATGGAGTGGATCCATTTGTGGGTTATTGGATTTATGATAAGGAGATCCAATACCCGCTTTGGATCCATTTGTACGTGAAATTACCGTTTTACCCCCGAGCTTCAAGATTCGCCCCCAATCTGGACGGTTCCGATTTAACCCCATTTTTAGCCATATCAACCCCCAAACTTAAGATTTTGCTTGTCCTCGAGCAAAAAGTAAACTCATAAATCAATGAATAATAATCATAAGCAACTAAGTTTTAAGTCCTAGTTACTAAACACATTGATGGCTATTTTTTACCAGGCACTATTTTTTACCCCTAGTTACTAAGCAACTCAAAACATTGGAGTAGATAGAACTTTATTCATTCCCATTTTTTTTCTTTATCATTCTATTTACTTAAACCCAAACCCTATTTAGGACTAGATCAAAGAGGATAATCACTAAAAAAAAAAGCATCACATTTTTCTTTTATGTATAATCACATGACTCACACAATTTTGTAAGAAATTTTGAATTTCAATAATCCTAAAGTAAATAAGTATGCTTAATCTTGTTTTATAAGATATTGTCTATCCTGAAGAAAAAAAATTATTTCAATGTTTTAGCACAATAAAGAACTAAAAAGTGTAATGGTAAGCCTAATTGAAATGCTTTGTTTTGTTTTTCTTTTCAAATATATAAAAAAATTGTACCCCTTCCCCCAAACTTGAATATCACATTGTCCTCAATGGGAAAGGAAAAAGAAAAACAAAAAGAATGTGAAAAGTTTAGAGTTTCTCCCCTGATTCGTGTTAAAATTCTGCACCGCGACGTTCATTGTTTCAGTGATATCTGGAGTCGTAGATGTCCAAATGGCCTGATTTCTTTTGTTCTGGAAAGATAAGACAATTTTCTACGATCGCTCATGGAAACACTTTTCCAGATTCTGACTCCATCCTGGTAAAAAATAGCCATCAATGTAGGTGTAGAAAACAGCTCCGCCCGATGACATCCAAACTCCTGCAATCCTACAAAATAAGATCAAAAATTAAAATTAAAATAAACTAAAGAAAAAGAAAATCTAAATGCAGTAAAAGAAAACATGGGTTGCCTCCCAAGAAGCGCTAAGTTTTAAGTCTTCAGCCAGACGTTGTAGCTGAGATGGTTATGTAACGCCAAGATCCAACAACATAAGAACATCTTTTCTAATACTTCACTTTAGGTGTAGATTAGGTTCAAGCTCTAGTTTGAGTTGTTTCTTTCTTGAAAAAGATGGCGTCTTTGATATCCCCACATCTTTGAATTTTAGCTGAAAAAATGGATGAATAGATGGTGCAACATCCAAATACATAACATATTCAAAAATATTTTCTTTCTCAAATTTAAGAGTTGCTGAATTTGTTAGACTTACTTCAATTGGTAACTTTTCACTTTCAACCGTATGTTTCTCGCCCACAATTAAATCAGTTTCACTTACTTGAACATGACTGTTCTTCGGCAGAAAACTTTAAAAACATCAAACGTTACTTGCTCATCCTCTACCCTCAAAATAAGTTTTCCTTACTGGACATCAGTCAAAGCTCTCCCTGTAGCTAGAAAGAGTCTCCCTAAAATCAAAGAAATTTGTTCATCTTCCTCCATGCCAAGCACAATAAAATCAGCGGGAAATATGAACTTGTCTACTTTTACCAAAACATCCTCAATTACTCCTCTTGGGTACTTAATAAATATGTTCGCCAACTGCAATGAGATTGTGGTGGGTTTTGCTTTTCCAATACCTAATTTCCTGAAAATGGAATAAGGCATAAGATTAATATTTGTTCCTAAATCACATAATGCTTTATCAAAAGAAGAATTTAAAATAGTGCAAGGAATTGTAAAACTCCCTGGATCTTTAAGTATAGGAGGCAGCTTCTTTTGTAAAATTGCACTACTCCCTTCGGTTAGCATCACCCTCTCATTTTCCTCCATTTTTTGCTTGTTTGATAAAATATCTTTAAAAAATTTAGCATATTTAGGCATATGTTCCAAAGCTTCAATAAGAGGAATATTAATATGCAATTTCTTAAAAATATTTAAAAAATTTAGAAAACTGATTTTCGAGATTATTCTTTTTAAGTCTTTTGCGGAAAAGGAATAGGTGGATCATAAGGAGATTTAGGATAAGTTTCAGAATTAAACTCTTCTGAAATTGTTTGGCTTGAAACTCCTTTATCCTTCTTAGAATGGTGGTTGGCCACCTGCTGCGTTTGTTCCTCCAAAATTGGCTCGTACTCATCTTGCTTTTCAACCACATTTTGTTCTGCAGTTTCTTCTTGTGGCTGCTCAGTTGTTCTCCTGCTTCTAAGTAATATTGCTTTCACATACTATTTGGGATTGTCCGCAGTATTACTGGGTAAGGTTCCTGCTGTTCTCTCTGTAAGAATATTTGATAGTTGACCAATCTGAACATCAAGGTTGTGAATTGAAGCCGTATTATTTTGTATTGCCAAATATATCTTCTGCATGTATTGCATGAACATTTCTTCAAGTATCGGCTTCTTTTCTTGTTGTGGAAAATTTTAAGGTGGTCTAATTGCTCCTTGATTGCTGTGCCAAGAAAAATTGGGGTGATTTTTCTATCCTGGACTATACGTTTTCGAATAAGAATTTTCTTGATGTTGGAATGTCATGCCCTGCTTTCCAAAAGAGAATACGGAATACGGATATGTGACTAAGCCCAGCAAATAATTTTCATCATCCATAAGCTGTTCGGAATCTTTACAACACTTCACAAGAATAATCAGAGTCGGAAGCAAGAGAAGTCAACCAAGCATGCATATATGAATCAAAATACCAACAAGAATACTTGAAACCAAAATATTATAATCTCAAATAATCCAGATCTGAATAAGTTAATATCCTGGGTCATATTGTCCAAATACAAATAAATCCAAGTAATCAAGTACAATTGTTCAAATAAGCAACAAGAAATAATAATAGCAAAATTCCAGCAGCTAGAATCTCATGTCACCAACTCCATCTGGCAACTGTTCTCTAAAATCTGCAATTTAATAAATTACAGAAAAAGGAAAAAGAAAACAAACTCCCGTCAATGTAAGTTACGGACCGCTTGTAGTGCAGGATACAAGCACATGAAAAAAGGTAACTAATTACATGGAATAGGCATGATGATAAAATATAACAACTATCATTGGAAGATAAACAAGTGTAAGTGGCATGTATCAAATGTCAAGTAAACAAGTATCATGTAAATAAGTAACAAGTAACAAGTGTCAAATATCATGTATCATGTATCAAATATCAAGTATCAAGTAATCACGTATCGTGTTCAAGTATCATGGTCAAGTCTTGTAGTTATTACTATTTAGGTAAGCATCCCGATTTTTACTACATGGTTGCTACATTCAAACAATTTTGCTATAATTTTCATAGTGGATCATAGAGGGCAGTGTACTCAGGGATAAGTATCAAGTAATCGAGCTTCAAGCTCCAAGTATCATGTATCATGTATCGCGTGTCAAGTTGTGCAAGTGGCAAGTAATCACGTGTCAAGCGTGCAAGTGTCAAGTAATCACGTGTCAAGTATCAAGCATCAAGTAATCACGTAGGATCTGTGGATCCCCTTCTGAGTACACGTTTCGGTATTTTCCACTATTAGATCTTTCCCTTTAACTCCGACTTGGTTATTTATTATTATTATCAAATGAGCATGTATGTGTCACAAAGCATGGCAAGAATAATATGGCATGGTCAATTAACAAGTTTAGGTTGCAAGATAAGCATATACAGGTGAAAGAAAACACATAAAAGATTAGAACAACGAGAATTCTAGTTCAGGACAGCAAGACAGCATTGCCCTAAATCTGGGATTTCCGTTGCTACAAATATGAAAATCTAGATCTGTCAAAGAATCTGAAAAATAGACTTCCGGACGAATCCAGAAAATATATATAAGTCATATAGTATTTCACAAAAACATGAGTCAAAACTGAATTGAAATAAGAAAACATGTTTGCCAGAAATCAGAAGATTGTATTCAAAGTCAGGAAAACAGCATGAAAACTCATTAATTAAATCCACGAAAAATCTGGGGTACTCCCCTATATGTGTAGCATTAGAATATAAAGTTTCATAATTTTTCAATATAAATAGTTTAGTTAACAAAAATCAGAAAACATCAAGATGTAGTAGTTTTGTAAATCTGGAATCACAAACACTGCAGTACGAAAATAGAAATATCTCAAAAACCATAAATCGAAATCCAAATCCGTCAAAAGGGTGATAAAATAGATATAGTAGGCTAACTTTCATATTCACAAATATTTTACAAACAGCAAGGAAAATTAGGTCGGAAATCAGGTTCTTTACTGAACAGTATGAAAATTCTGCATGTATAGTAATTGTTTGGAAATATTGAACAGTTTGTAAAAGTCATCAAATAAATTCACAAAAATTCAGGGTTAATCCCAATAAAGTCTAGTTGTACTTTGCAAAATTTTGGATCAAAATAATACATTTAACATCATGATAAAAATAGACTACTCTTCAGAATTCATAGAAAACAAAATCTGAAAATCTCTTTATACTTCTGTAGTAAAATAGACATAAATAACAAACCTATAAAACGAAACTGAGATCTATTAGAAGGGTTGGAAAATAGATAGAATTCTCTACAAATTGTATTCACAAATAAAATTCATATACTGAGCTTAATAGGGTCTAAAATACTGATCAAAAGTAAGGTAACAGAAAAATACAGAATTATTCTTCGAACATAAAATCGTCTAGTTCATGTAAAACTCATCTAAGTCATCCCAAATATGAAATATAGTGTAATAGATGTCCAAAAAACATGATATAGGATATTTTGCAAGTCCACGACAAGTCTACCATGAATAACACGAATGAGCACATGATATCATATGAACAACACACACATATACAACAAGAAGTGGTCAACCCAAGATTATTTCATGTCATGTATGTCGTGAGGTAACTATGGTCGAATTAATATAATAGAGACAATATAATAGAGGATTCACATACAAATTGTCTCTAGAACCCAACTACACTACAGGCAGTATTTAGTACTTGTATTACACACAAAAAAGAATACAAGTTACTTGACTTAGAGACGACGATGGGAACGGCGATGCAAAGAGAATAATGGGAAAAGATTCCCGGACACGATCAAAAACACAACGAACACAACCACAACTATGAGCGAATGAACCCACAATCCACGAGCACAATCATGAACTCCGAACACGAACCACGAATCAACGAAATACCACGAACACACTAACACGCACACACACTCGAGAAGGAGTGAGTCGAGTGCACGAGAGGATGCTCATTGTGGCTATCGTCGAAGGGGAAACACCGGCTGCGGAACACAGGTTGGGAAAGAGAGCACGTCAGGGAGGATGAGGGAGAGAAGAAGACGATGCTAGGGTATAGCAGCTGTCGCTGCTGCGACAACGTGCTAGAGAGAGGTCGGGAGCAAGGAGATGGACGGCAGGAGCACAGGGAGAAGGGTGCGGCGTTGTGGTCTGGGCGAGAGGATGGGGAGAGGCACGTAGGGAAGAGGTCGGGAGTAAGGCGGATGGTGAGCGACTGAAGCGGAAGGATGGGTTCGAAAAATATAGGGTGAAAAGAAAAGAGCTAGGGTTTAGAGAGAGAAGGCGGCTAAAAAGGTATAGGGGGGGTTTCAGGTTGTGGGTAGGTATGGCTAAACGGGTATGGGTAGTTATAGGGTAAATGGGTATGGGGATTTAGTTTAGGGGTATTGGGTGTTAGGATAGGATTAAATAATAATCCAAATAGGTTTTAAGAATAAAACCAAATAAAAAAAGACATAGTGTGATCCCAAAAAAAATGAGATGGCACAAAACTGGATCGACAAAATAGGGAACGAACAAATAAAATAAAGAGGATCAACAATAATAGTTCGAACAAATGGAGAAGCAAAAGACTGAAAATAGAATCAAAAACCCAAATAAAAGACGACTCAACAATAAAATGAATATATTGATAAAGAGATCCAATGTACGGTCCAAAAAGATATACAAGCTGAAACAAATACATGGAAAAAGAAAATACACTCAAAATACATAAAATGGAAAACAGGAGCTACATGGAAATTGGACACGTAATTTGCTTGATAGAAAATTGGTTGAGCAAATGGATTTCCCACTTGACATTCAATACTTGGGTGATTTCCTGCACAATGATCTCAAATAATATTAGTTTGAATAGAATTAACATTCATATTACATAATTGTTTAGATAAAATATTAATTTGTACAGTCAATGTGGTAATAGGATCAAGCTAAAAAACTCCAGCCACTTTTCTTGGCATTGTTCTCTCTGAAGACCATTAGTAATTGTTGGATGCCATCGTGATACATTTCTATGTCATGAAATATAACTATTAAATAACAAAAAAACTAAAAAAATGAATAAACTAAATAAAAAATAAATAGAAAAATCCAAATCAGTAACAATCTAGCAATTATCAATATCAATAAAAAAATAACTAGTCCCCAGCATCGGCGCCAAAAACTTGATGTGAATTATTTGCAACTGTACAAAATCGCAACAAGTAGTATAGTTCTAGTGAAAAGAGTGCCGAACCCACAAGGACTAATTATTTTATCGAGTACCGAAATTACTAGATTAACTACTATTTAGAAAATCGAAATTCAATAAAGAATGCAACTAAATTAAATTAATCTAAAGAACTAACTAAATTAATTAAAAGGAGGAGAATATGAAATTTTATTGTTTATTAATTGCAAAAATAATTCTAGGGCTTTTGATTTCACCTAGTTTATTCCACACAATTCATACTTTCATGTAATAACAAATTTTACTTTTTCAAGTTGTAGACCAAAATTCCCTAATTATTCAATGTTTTCTCTCGAACAACATCAAAAATATCTCCAACTAACAATTTGTCATATCTCTATGCAAATTTAATTAATTGAAGACTCATTAAGTTCTTTGGATTTCTTTATAGTCACATCAATAACGGTAAATCATCTCTAATTTCGCTCAATCAATGATGTTTAATTCTATAGTTCTAAATCACAAAATATCTCTCGGCCTCTCCATGATCCAATAAATTATACAAAAATTGGCCAAACAATTGTAAGCATTAAGAACAAAAATCAAACACACAACCATGAAAAAATAAAAAAATAATATGAAATTAAAATTGTGTTATCAATACTAGGCTACATCAAAGTCCTAGAAAAATAAAATTAGTTCATAATGAAATTGCAACTAACAAATACTGTTTTGGATTGCATATAAAAAATTAGAAGAGAGGAAGAAGAAGAAGAAAAAAAAAAAAAAAACTCCTTAAATTTCGCGTCCAACAGTGCCTATGTCTCTCTCCTCTTTCATCCAGTTTCGTTCTACCGCTTCTCTTTGAAACTTTTTTCCCCTGATCCTGCCTCGAAACTCGAGCCGTTCTTTACGCCCTTATAGAGCCGCCACCTACCACCGAAACCCCCTTGTTTTTTCTTCACGCTCCTGCTCTCTTTTTATAGGGTAGGTGTAAGGTTTTAATTAAATTAGTTAATTAGGATTATATTAATTAATTAATATAAGATTAAGATTATTCTTTTAATTAATTAACTAACTAATCCAATCTCAAAACCAATTAAATCACTACTCTTTCTTTCTTTTATTTTTATTTTTATTTTTTTTTCTTTTACAAAACTCCACTCCACCCCGTACTTGACCGATATATTTTTTAATTGATCGCCAATTTATAAAACCGCATATTCGAGTGCTCAAATTTTGAAATCTTCATCCTTATTTTCTTCCATGATTTCACGCAAAACGCCCACTTTTGCACTTATACATCTCATTCCTACAAAATCAAACAAATAAATAATATTGAGTAGAAATAAGATTAATTTTAAAGAAATAAACTAGAACACGCAATTTTAATGCATAAAAGGTAATAAAAATTATGTATAAATTCTACTCATCAAATACCCTCAAAACTTAAGATTTTGCTTGTCCTTGAGCAAAAAGTAAACTCACAAATCAATGAATAATAATCATAAGTAGGCTCAACTTATCACACTAAAATGTCTTATCATGCAAGCATCAAAATTTTAACTTAAAACATAAACAATAGCAAAGAAAGTAAAACCAAACATACTCACTTTCTCCAGTGTAATTATTCATTCATAATTCCAAACTCAATCATATTTGTCATGCAATTATATCATGTAATAAATCATTTTGTAATCACCCCTTCTCACCACTGCAAACCGAGTAGCGAACTAGAGTTTTTTTTCTTCTCTAAGTTGTCACTTAGCTTTTAACGCGAATGCAAACATTTGTAATGAATTCACCCGGTTACTCAGCAAGTCACACACTTAGAGTGTGACTTGAGTAGTTACACTCATCAGAATCTACTGAAGGTTCCTGTGCATTTGGACTGATTGGAGAAATTATATTTTTGTGCAGGCAATGTTGGGAGGTACTGTAGAAGTCCCCACTCTTACCGGAAACATTATTCCTAAGGTTTGTTTTCTTTTCAATATTTTTTCACTTCATACTTTTATTCTTTTTCTAGTTAATGAATCAATTGTCTTGCCTCTTTATTGACTCCTTGCCACTGAATTGATGGATTCTCTCAGTTTTCCCTTCTTTTTTTTTTTTTTTTTTCCTCACAAATGCTTTTTAGCATTTTAACCTGCTCACAGGTTAGACCCGGACTCAACCAGGTAAGAAGGTGGTTCTTATGGGGAAAGGTTAGATATTATAATCAACTGATCTTATGTTGGCTTTCATTGTGAGAAGTACAAATTATTGTAAGTCATTGTTAGTTAGTACTGTCATGCAGGAATAAGGACGAGGAGCTCTGCTGTCTTTGGAAACCAAAATGTACATTTCAATGTCTCCATTCCTTCGTAAGTTTCTTTCCCCTAATTGTGGAATGCAGCTGTAGAATGTAGCTGCATTCGTTAAGTTTTTGAGTTCCATAACCGAAAAGGAATAGACCTTGAGTTGATTTTTGAAATGATAATGTTCCCTTTGCAGTAATTTGACACACAGACAATGAGAGCTGATCGAGGAATTTGCTAAAGAGGAGCAGATTATGAGAAGGATGCGAAAGTTGCAGGAGCTTCAGGATAGATTATTCTTACACATCTATTGGGATAATAATTCAAGAAACCAAGTTATACAGATAACTGTCGGCTGTTCGAGCCAAAATTTTCTAGTAGACATAATATGAATTGTGTAGTTATTTGTTTTGATTCAAAGCTCTAATTTATTTTTTAAGTTAGAGGGTTCAGAGCTCTAATTTATTGTCCAAGTTAGAGAGATGGGACTTGTACATATTTATGCTCATCATCATAATGAATGGGGGCAACATGTTGGACCTTGTATTTTATGGGTTGTAATTGCAACCCCTTTCTTTCCTATTATTTGTAAGTTATAATTGTAAGGCAGTATTATTCTTTTGCTATAACAAGCTGAAAGCAGGCTCTTCTACCGAGAATCTTTTCTTTGTTAAGGAGTTGGGAGATGTTGGTTAATAGTTGGGTATGATGCTTTGGGTTCAAAGTGTGGTATCAAAGTGTCCGTTGACATTCACAGGTTTTCGTCAGTTACTTGTTTGTATTGTCAGTTTTACTCACTACAAACTAGGAAAAATGATCACCGAGAACAATATTAGAAACGAACAGTGAGCATAAATCACAACTTTGTTACAACAAACAGGCTACACTACAGAGTATTAGTCCCTGATGCAGAACTTGATCTTATAGCTTCAACTCTATCCAGCCTGCAAAACAACGGATGATGGTGCTACACTTCATCCAGGCTCAACAGATACGGACGACCTGAATATGGCAAGGGTAAAATACGATATGATCAACAACAGCTCAAGTAAAGCTCAAAATGGGAGGAGGAATCTCGGATTTTATATACCGTGCTTTATTGTGTAGGATCCTTTTACGTTATGCACTACCAGGTTGTCAACTTGTTTTCGGACTCTGCAGTGTTTAGTAAGAAAACTTGATCAGCGGGGATATGGGATGCAAATCATAACTACAGTTAGGTGGGGGGGAATATATATATATATATATATATATATATATATATATATATATATATAGGGGAAAAGGGTATTGGAAAATTCTCATATATAATATATAGGAAGGATAAATTGACAAACGTCCACCAAAATATTGGAAAAAAGAAGTAGATTTTACATAGCATTGAAGTCCAAGTGAAATTTGTGCCTTAAGAAAGTAATGTGATGGCACGAATCTAAACTTGTATTGTCAATCTGACAAAAATATTCTCAGCATACTTAGCAAGAGTATTGTATATGTCCAAGACAATAGTTCTTTAGTGGTTGTTTGTAGTTTTATATATTAGTCTGTTAAAAAAATTGCAGCATTCTTCTAATGTTAGTATTAGTCATGAAGTTAAGGGTTCACAACCAAGCAGCTCACAAGCACGTCAAGGTGACTAACAAATCATTTCTATGGAGATTGGGATGTCTTCACCCCCCAGTCTCTTATACTGTAGATGTTGTTAGTGAGGGAAAGTTTTGTTGAAATATAGTAATTGTATATTCTGTTTCCTAATCTATAGGAAACAGACTTCCCCAAATCTCTCATCTACCCAGTCTTCTCTCAATCTCCTTTCTTCTTCCCCAAGAATGTAATTCTTATATATAGATGTATACAGTAGAGAAATAAATGAATAAGAATAATAATCATTTTTCCCCAAATCTGTTTTCAATATGGTATCAGAGCCTAAACTATCCTAGGCTACGTGAAGAAGAAGAAGAAGAAGAAGAAGAAGAAGAGGCGTTGTTCAGCTTCATCGATCACCAATCTCTTCCCCGACTTCAGATCCAGATCCGAACCCGAACCTCGAAACCCCGACATCATCCATCTCCTTCATCAACATCATCAATCGACAAGACCCATTTACCGATCATTGAAGTCACCGCTGCTATCGAGAGCCCTCACTGCAGCCCGAAGTCGCTACCCGAAGCCATCGCTATCGACAATCCCGATCCCGCCAAAATCTCGTCGATTCCGAAGTCTCCTGCCGTCGATCAAGTCGCCATCATCGATCCTGATCCCCTGCCGCCGAAATCATCTAGAAGCCTCCCTATCCCGTCGTCGAAGATCCAGATCCCAATCCAGTCGCTGTTAGAAATGAAGATCCTGATCCCGTCGAAGATCCCAACTCCTGATCCCGTCGAAAACTCCTGTTGATTCCGAAACCCTCACCTTTCCCATCTCATTGTCGAAGATCCCGATCCCTTTCGCCCTTGCGTCGTGATTCAGATCTCATTCTCGTTGATTTGGATATCTTCTCTCGGCTTCTCAACCCTCTCGTACCGCACCATATTCGAATAGTTGAGAGTGTGGGTTAGTGTTGCCTTCTTCAACGGCTTGATTCTACTTGATGTCTTCGACCGATCCCATGTAACCTTGCTGTGGAAACAACGTGGGTTTGCTGTTTGTTAAAGACTTGGAGCTGTTCTTGGTGTTTGCTGATCCGATGTTTTCTTGTGCCGCTACCCTAGGACAACTAATGGAGCTGAGAAGAATATTGGACTCGCCTCAACATTAGTTACAGCTGCAGGTAATGATGGTAAGCTATTTAATATTTTTTCTTCTGTTATGAATAATGCATGAATAATTGATTCGGGTGTTACTGACCATATGACTTTTGATTCTAGACAAGTTCAAAATTTTCAATCATCCACCAAATTAATTGTGTCCACTACCAATGGTGATCCTGCCACTGTTACAGGCGAGGGTACCATACCTCTCACAAACAACCTAACCTTAGATACTGCCCTAGTTGTGTCATCCTTGAATTTTAACCTATTATCTGTTGCTCAAATAACTACTGCCTTAAATTGTATTGTAGTCTTTTGGCCTTCACATTATGTGTTTAAGGATATTCGGACTCGCAAGATGATTGGTTATGGGGTCAGACACGGGAAGCTCTATTACCTGGATTTAGAATCTGAAAGTTCAAGCAAGTTGACTCAAGCTCTAAGTGTGGAAGGATCCGAAGATGAGAAGAAGAAATCAGATATTTGGCTATGGCATCGATGTCTAGGACATGCTTCTTTTGGTTATTTGAAGAAATTATTTTCAAGTTTATTTTTGAAGTTGGATATTTTTGCCTTTCGGTGTGATGTGTGTGAACTCGCAAAAGGTCACCGTGTCTCTTTTCCTCCAAGTCCAAGTAGAAGCACTTTTACATTTATGATTATTCATTCTGATGTTTGGGGTCCATCCAAAACCACTATATTTGGAAGAGCCAAATGGTTTGTGACATTTATTGATGACTGTACTCGTATGATCTGGATTTGTTTGATGAAGTCGAAAAGTGAAGTTAGTGGCTTGTTTCAGAAATTTCACAAGCATGTTATGATTCAGTATAAATTACAGATTCAAGTTCTTAGGAGTGATAATGGCGGAGAGTACCTGAGTTCGAATTTGCAACAATATTTGGTGGAACACAGAATTTTTCACCAGACTACATGCTCATATACACCTCAACAAAATGGGGTTGCAGAAAGAAAAAATAGACACTTGGTCGAGGTAGTTCGTGCTTCTCTTATCCATGGAAATATGTCACTTATTTATTGGGGAGAAGCCCTTGCTTCTGATGCATACTTAATCAACCAAGTTTCCTCTAGTATCCTCAACTTTCTTACACCATTTCAAGCATTAACTGAAGCTGTGAATGAACCAAAATTCATCAACTTGCCACCTCGTGTGTTTGGGTGTGTTGTATTTGTCCACCCTCATCAATATGAACATAATAAGTTAACTCCTTGAGCTGTCCACTGTGTTTTCGTGGGATATGCACAGGATAAGAAAGAGTATCGGTGCTATCACCCACCAACTCAAAGGATGCTTGTGACTATGGATGTTGTGTTCCATAAAAATGAGATGTATTTTTCTTTTTTTACGGCTGAACTTTAGGAAGAGTACCGAAGTGAAGTTCAGACTCTTGGGTATGATGAAAGGGTTAGTGAAGTTCAGACTCTTGGGTATGATGAAGTAATTACCAATCAGAACGAATAACTGGATACAAATAATGGCGAACACTTAAAGGAAGATCTAGCAAGGGAGGAAGACTGTAACTACTGTTTCCCCGTATTTGTATTTATACTGTATTTTGCCATATTGGACTCTTTTATCTTTTTGAGATCCGTATTTTATTTCTATTCGAATAAAATCGTTATTTTTGTCTCGACAAAATTTTGGGTCTTTTTATCAAATTCAATTGTGTGCCATTTGTATCGTTATTCGTGGGAAATGGACCAATTCTTCTCTTTTATCTCTCTAATATCTATTTTGGTGCATTTTGACCATTTCTCCTGTTGGGCTCTTTTTGAAACGGATACCCAAAACCCATGAACCCGCAAACCCGCAAACCCTATTATATAAACCCCTAACCCTACCCCTAATCAAATCCTATTACTGTTAAACCCTAAAAACAACCCGCCGCTAATCCCTTCCTCCTTCGTCTCCATCTTTCTCGCCAACCAACCCACCTTCGATCCATCTCCGATCACCATCGCCCCATACCCATTCGCCTCGCCTTCAGCCGCTCCCTCACCATCACCTTCGTCAACCCCTCGGCACCACAGCATCACCACCGTAGAACCCCCACCGTCGTCCTCAAACCTCCGAACCCATCACTCCGAACCCATCCCCAACTTGCCTGCACCAACTCGACGTCTCCCTCACCCTCACTCTCGACTTCGACCGTATCCCCATCACCTCGCCGCCTCCAACACCATCCCCGTCGCTCGCCACACACCGCCGAACACCTCCCCTGTTTCGAACCCACGAACAGAGGAGCATGCCGCCGCCGTCGTCTCCCGTCGCACTCGCGCCTCCGCCGTGCCGCCGTCGCTGCGTCGCTTCACGACGTAGTGCCGCCGTCGAAGGACCCCCGCCGTCGCCGCTGCATCCCCCCCTCTCTCGCCCTGTTTTCGAAGAAGCGAACGATCGAAGAAGAAGGAGGGAAAGGCGGGATCGAATCTCAGCCATCAGATCGCGCCAAGATCCGCGCCGTGATTGTTGTTCGCTGTTCGTCCACACCAGATCCAGATCCGCTACACGCTGTTCTGGCGCAGATCCGCTGCGTTAGAGCCCTCTAATTCGCTGCCGTTGCTGTCCCGTGTTCGTGACGCACAAGATCCGCTCGCTGTTCGCTGTTTTGGGCCGATCGTGTGTGTTTGGAAAACTCGATCTTCGGTAATTTTTCGCGCGCACTTTTTGAGGACTTTTTTCGGGATTTTTCTACCCAAATTGCTACAACTAGTGGAGTTATCATCGTCATCTAAGGCAAGTATTCATCTTGTACATTTTATTGCTCTAGTACAAGTTTTCTTGAAAATACCACATATAGTTAGATTGTGACTCCCTTTGAAATATCATTGTAAATCAATTTTGAACCTTCAAACCCACAAATCTAAGAGTCACAAAACTCCCTCGTATTAAATAATAATCAATTGGACTCTTTTACCCCCTTGAACACATGAATCACATGGGCATATGAATTAAGGAGCCCTAAAATTTGTAGATACATATATATTTAGTATTTTGACGAATTTGCGACTATTATGACTTGAAAAATATTTATTAGTTGCTGTTTTGACATCCATGATTATGTATTTATGCTACTTAACAACTTAGACACCAAATTACATATTTCCATGAAACCTACATTAGTAAATAAATCCTGAGTGTTGCTGTCTGAATATTCTTTTGCGGTTTCGATCCTTTTATCATTGGAATTTGGGCCCGAGCCCTGAATATAAAATGTAGATCCGGATGTGTAGATATCGATAGACTCCAAGTTGATCAAATTTGGAGCTACGGTCTAGGAGTTATGGCAGTTATACTGCAGCTGTGTCAGTAGACGCAGTTTTGCAAAACTGCTGTATATATTTACTTTGCGAATTATTTTAGCTGTGTAAACAGCGAGCGTTTGACCCCAAATTTTATATGTAGCTGCTGGACACTATATAGGACATCCCCAAATTTTCCTAGAATTAAATCACAATATATTACACTTGTATGCTTGCTTGATAGGAGTTAATAAAAATAACAAGCCGGGGTTTGGGAAAGATTATAGAGTGGACAATATAGATAAGTGTACTCGGAAGGGGGCCCGTGTTTCCTAATACTTGGTTCATGAACTTGTTGTATCTTGTTCGATTCATGGAGTCGGTTACTCGGCTCATGAACTTGTTTGATTCATGAACGCATTGTGCGGTTCTTGAACTTGCTTGTGGATTCGCGAACTTGCTTCGTGAACTTGTTATTTAATTTTCGATTCATGAACCATGGCTTGCTTGATACTTGATACCTGAGTACGCCGCCCTATAAAATCCATTACTAGGTCTAAACGAAATTGTTTGACTGTAGCAACCATGTAGTAAAAGAATGGATGCATGTCGTGCTACCTAGATAGTAATCACCACTAGACTTGAACTTGATAATTTGAACTAGATAACTTGATACTTGAGACTAGATAACTTGATAACTTGAGCTAGACAACTTGATACTTGGACTTGACATTTGAGACCTGACATTTGAAATAACATATGACACTAGACTTGAGGTTGTCATTTGAAATACCATATGACACTAGACTTGAGGTTGTCGCTTGATATTAAATACCCCTATAGGTATATCTGACATGTGTTTCACCACTAGCAGCTGTTATCCAATCTAGTTATTAAGATGTTCCCTCTTGCCAGCTAGTCTTTGAATTTGCCTACTACTTCTTATAACTCTGCTTATTCTTGATTCCAATTCTTGTTTTTCCCTTACTTGTACTTGCTTTCACTATTTGTGGCCCTAGCTTGCACTAAGGGCATTTTCTCTTGTTTCCCCTTTGTTTCCCTGTTTATATTATTAAGCAGACTTTGGAGACGAGGTTCCTGCTAGAATTGGCGAGCAGACATTTCAGGTTTTGCTTGGAGCAAGGACCTGTTTAAATAGTTGCTTTCCTTAAGGTATTTATTTCTTCTGCTGTTTAAGACTTGTTTTCGAGTTGCACTTGATCCAGACATGAGGACTATTTGAATATTATTTGTTTAAATTGTTTTCTGTTGCTTTATAAATTATTCATGCGTGCTTGGTTATATATATTCCTCTTGTATATTCTTGTTATGATGCTGGGTCGATCCTACAGCTTATGGATGATGTAAAAATCATTCGCTGGGCTTCGTCACGTGCTCGTATTCCATATTTTTGGGAAGCGGGGCGTGACAAAGACCCTCATGAGGAAGTGCAACCAAGGGAAGAAGACCCTCTTGAAGAAGTGCAACCAGTACCGAATTTCAATGAGAGTGAGCCGTCAGAATCCCAAAACCAATCGTCATCGTTGTCCGAAGCTCTTAGAAGAGAACTCCTGCACCGTACTAATAGAGGTATTCCAAAACCCATTAATGAACCTGATCCCACTAGTAACGTCAAATATCCAATGAGTAATTATGTATTCACTCAGTGCTTGTCGAAATCAAATAAGTCATTTGTAAATCAGTTACTGTATCTATTCCTAATAGTGTGCAAGAAGCCCTTACTGATCCAAGGTGGAAAACAACTATGGATGAGTAGATAAAGTCCTTGAAAAGGAATGAGACGTGGAGATAGTCGAGCCGCAAGCAGGGAAGAAGCCAGTAGGATGCAGATGGATTTATACGGTGAAGTATAAATCTGATGGTTCAATAGAGCGATACAAAGCAAAGCTGGTTGCCAACGTATGGAATTGATTATGAAGATACATTCGCACCTGTGGCAAAATTCAATACTGTTCGAGTCTTACTGTATCTTGTTGCAAATCTTGACTGGCCGTTGGAGCAATTTGATGTGAAGAATGCATGTTTGCATGGAGAATTGACAGAAGAGGTTTATATGGATCCTCCACCAGGGTCAAACAGACCAGTCCAACACAACAATAAAGTATGTCGTTTGAAGAAAGCATTGTATGGACTTAAGCTGTAATACCCTGATTTTTCAAATACATGAAAGATTATTTATTTTTACATATGGTATGCTTGTGTAGCATGTTGACTATTATTTCTCAACATGATGAATAAAGTCTATTGTTTTCTATAAAACATTTTCTTAAAGCCCAATGTTAATTTACTTATCTTCTTTTAAAAATATTTATTTTGGTCCAATTAATTTTAGCCCACGAATTCAAACCTCTTGTATTATTTTCTACAACTTGCAATATGTAGCACCTTTTCTTCTATTTTCCGGGTATTTTATATTAGTGGTGCGGTTTGTGTGTGCACGTGCACTCAACGTACACGTGCACAAGCACACTAGCTTGTGGCCGGATGTGAGTAGGATAGTGGGGTAGATCATGGGTGGTTATTTGTGAAGTGTGGGTAGTTTCTCAACCCCCTAATGCATCCCAACCCTTGATCTTATAACTCCCCAATAAATCCTAGCCTTCTATTCTACTTATTTCCTAGTATAAATACCCCTCTCATTTCCCTATCTCTCTTACACTAAGATTGTTCTTATTAAGAGAGAGGTATTGTGAGAGTTGTGTGTGGGAGCTTTTTGTGAAGACCGAGGAGTACATCTGAAGGTTCGGTGTGGAGCAAAGGAGCAAGGTGTAAGGAGCAAGGAGGCGTTCACTATATTGAGGAGCTTTTGCGGGATTTCGATTATTTCTTCATATAAGGTGGGTGTTTCTCAGGACTTCTAATGTAGGAATTATACCATGATTATTATGATTGCTACCATGTTATAAAAAGTAAATTGAATGTATTGGAAATTGCTTGAACATGCTGTTGATAATAAGAACGAAAGTGTTGGTACAGTCGACTGTCGCATGAACAGTCGACTGGTACGAGACAATTATTTTTTATGATGCGGGAATAAACATATGTGCAAATAGACGTAATCGTGTGATCATTAATTTTTACATTTTTCCCTATGACACATATGATGGAGGGAAGGTAAATGAATAAAAAGAACTAGCGATGATTGACAAAACTGAGAACTGCCGGTGCAATCGACTGGCAAGGTGTTCAGCCGACTGGTGCCTTGACTTAAGCATGACTATTTGGAAATTCCATGAAATAAGATATTCTATTAGGTTTGACCTAGTATAATGACTTGAGATTTATATCTTCATCTTCGTAAGAAAGTTATGAATAGTGTGAGTGCATGTTTAAAGTGTTTTCCTTAAAGAAAAGAACATATTAGTAAATTGAAATTCCATGCTACCTTGTTACTGAACCAGTAAGAAGTGTGGTGTCTATAAAAATATGAATGTATGTATGCTGTGATGAAAGTGCATATGAGAATGGTTGGAAACATAATCTCTGTTTTGTAATTAAGAAACTGACCAGTCAACTTAGTGCATGTAGCCAGTCGACTGAGCTGAACATGGAAATGTACTATTAAAAAATTCCAGAACAGACGACTGATAGATGAACAGTCGACTGTTATGTGGATGACACTGTGAACATGAAAGGTTGCGGGACAGCCGACTGACTGGGTGCAGTAGTCGACTATCCCGAGTAATTATGATGAACCTGTATTGACTGTATGAGTCGACTGGTGTCCTTCCAAGTCGACTGTACAGAGTGAACTTTGGTGTGTATGGGTTTTCATTTTATTTATGGTTGTTGGAAGTTGTGATCGAATTCTATGAACTCTTTTTATGACTGTGTGGATTTATGTAAAAATGAATCATAAATGGGAATTGAGAATAGAATGAATATTAAAGGCTAAAATCATGATGAGAAAGTCTGTGAGACTCTAAATGAATGATGAGCTGAAAGTGCTCGATTGGAAGTTGTGAATTATAAATTGAAACCAAGAGTAGCTAAGTCTCCCCCGGCAGTGAAATGAATGAAATGAAATGGGAATTGAAAGACCAAGGTTGGTCATGTATCGAAATGAAATGATAAGTCCGGTTTAGTGGAGAGGCTAACTCTAGAGCTTTGATTTGTATTCATGATTCTAATATTTAGTACATAGTGAAGAGGTGATGAAAGTGAGAGAAAAACATAAGTATGAGAACTAGGGTTTACGGTGCGGGTGTGTGAGCCGCAGAATGCATGCTTGATGAGTCAAGACATGGCGCGGGCACAACTCAGAATGATCGGATCTTAGTCACGCTCATGGGATGTTTTGGTGACTGCAAGAGGATTGTGTTCAGGGAGGAGGCTGAATTGCCGCAGAATGCATGCTTGATGAGTCAAGACATGGCGCGGAATTCTACTCCAGGGGCCAGGATACATGCTTGTACTCATAGAATCATCTAAGATACTCACCGTAATTACAGAAGTAGAGTAAGTCATGGCGAGGGATTGAACCCTACAAAAATGAAGAACGGTTAAGAGGCTTGCCCTCGGACCTATGTAGTATGGGATGCATAGAATCCGAACAAGTGTGCATTAGTGTCATGTAAATTAAATAATTGCATTAAGGATTAAGTGTACAATCACGATACGACATCTTTAAGAGTTTCCTTTGACTTATATGCTTATTTTGAACAAGTTTGTGATTGTTAAGTAATGAGATTCGTTATACTGTTTCTGGCATAGAGAGGATGACCATGTATAACTATCGTCAGTTGAATAAGCTGACGTACCCACAGTTTGTATGCAGGTAATTGCATGAGTAAAGAGGAATGGATGCATAAAGATTGTACCATGTTGTTGTACATTTATTTAATTGTTGTATTTTACTTCCGCTGTGCAAAGGAAAAATGTAATATTGATGTAACTCTGATGTATCAAGAAAATTTTGAATTTCCTTGTAAAATTGTACTAAAGAAAGTGAAAAGATCCTGTAGAACATCTCGAATTCAGTGATTTGGGATTCGGGGCGTTATATAAGTAGTCACCAGGAGCTTAGTTTGGGAGATTTACAAAATCAATGAGGACATTCGGATACTATCAGAGTAATTCAGATCATACTCTGTTCCTAAAAAGGAAAGAATGTAAAATAACTGCTCTCATTATTTATGTGGATGATAGATAGTAACTGGAGATGATCCTGAGGAGAGGAAGGCATTAAAGAACTAATTGTCACAAGAGTTCGAAATGAAAGATCTTGGCTCTTTGAGATACTTCCTTGGTATTGAAGTTTCTCGCTCAAGAAAAAGGATTTTGTCTCAAAGAAAGTATGTTCTTAATTTATTAAAGGAAACTGGAATGTTCGCTTGTCAGCCAATTAGTATACCGTTAGAAGAAGAACTAAAACTGTGCAACGAAGCTGATCATGTACCTTGTGATAATGAAAGATATCAGAGATTGGTTGGACGGCTGATGTATCTTGCACATACACGGCAAGATTTGTCATATGCGTTAAGTGTGGTAAGTCAGTTTATGCATGCGCATCGGAAACAACATATGGATACGATGATGAAAATTATGAGATATATTAAGTCTGCTCCAGGAAAAGGGATCTTATTTGCGAAACATGGTCACTTGAAGGTTGAGGTGCTAATTGGGCAGGATCTATAATTAATAGGCGCTCCACCTCAGGATACTTCACCTTTGTTGGAGGAAATTTAGTTACATGGAGAAACAAGAAGCAAAATGTTGTTGCGCGCTCTAGTGCAGAGGCTGAGTATCGCGGATTAGCTTTAAGTATAGCGGAAGCTTTATGGCTGAAACTCGTGTTTCATGACTTAGGCTATGGTCCGAATGAGCCTATAAAAGTATATTGTGATAGTCAAGCAGCGTGTGATATTGCTGCTAACCCGGTTCAGCATGATAGGACGAAACATGTAGAGGTGGACAGATTATTGATCAAAGAAAAAATAGATGAGAAAGTCACTGAGATACCGAAATTGAAGTTAGAAGATCAGCTTAACTAAGGCAGTTTTGAATCGGCTTTTCTTGAAATTTGTTGATAAGTAGGGCATGTTCAATATCTATGCACCAACTTGAGGAGGAGTGTTGAAATATAGTAATTGTATATTTTGTTTACTAATCTATAGGAAACAGATTTTCCCAAATCTCACATCTACCCAATCTTCTCTCAATCTCCTTTCTTCTTTCCCTAAGAATGTAATTCTTATATATAGATGTATACAGTAGATAAACAAATGAATAAGAATAATAATCATTTTCCCCCAAATCTGTTTGCAGTAAGTTTTTCTTGCTGCCTTTAATTAATGCATGCATATGGCTACAGCCTTTTCACCGAAAAGAACAAAAGAAGAAGTAGTAGTAGATTGATTTTGACCAATTGTCAATAAAATTATGGAACTAATTGCAGTGGTTTCTACAGAAATTATATATAAAAAAAAAAACAAATTTGCAGGGTGCTCATATTCACAAACATGACCTTTCTGGAATCAATCTGTTGAGTACAATATCCTAGGTTTAAAAAAAAGGGAAAAGAAGAAAAAAAAAATTTAATTGCATTTTTCACGTTCTTACCTTCTCATGCAGTACAAAAATTCATGACCTCTATGAAAATCTCTCTCCCCCTCTTCAAGCTGAAAGAAACAAAAATAACGAAACATTCTAAATCATAAATTAACATGATTTTTTGTGTGTGTGGGTAAAATAGCCTGAAATAATTAACAATCACAATTTCTCCCCATACCGGATCGTTTTGGTAAAAAATATCATAGCAAAGGGGCGAAAGACATTGAAGAGCGCAGTTCTCTCTTTTGATTGTTGAAGCTCTGCACATTTCCCCCCACAATCCTCTGCTCACCAAAAGAAATTCCTTACAAAAAAATATACCATATCTTGAATTATATTATGGCAAATTTTGCAATTAAGTACCTATCTATGTCGTGATAGCAATTCGACTTTTTAGAGGAAGCCTCTTTATCAAGACGCTATAATAATTTACAGAAAAACAAACAAAAAAAAAAATATTGACAATGCAGATAAATATTTAGAACTAAAACAAATAAACTAAGGGGAGGTTGCTTTTGATACAATGGGTTGTGAAGAGGAGGAAAGGATGAAGAAGAAGACGCCGATGACAATGGTGACAAGATAGAAACAGAGGGTCGGATTCACCATTGAACCCAGCCTCTCTGTTCCTTTTTAAAAAGGAAAAAAAAAACCTCCGCTTCCAAAATTCGAAGCTTTGGGTTTTTATTTTTTTATATTTTTTACTTTGTTGTTTCTAATTGAAATTGGATATTTGTAATGTTTCCTTGGACTCTCAAAATTGTCTGGTGGTTGACTTGTCATATCTATGGCCAACAAAATATTAGTCTGTTTACAGCCTAAATTAATACGATGTTGTAAATAACTGTACCTTTTTATAGAAATATTTTTTTTTATTTCACGGTTTCTGGATTTCCATTAGAACTGTAAGAAAAAGAAACAGCATTACAAAATTAGGAGGCAATAACTCCCAAAATGTTAAATATTTGTGTACTTTTTATAATTTTTTTAAATATATATATAGGGCAATGTTCAGTTGCTAACGGATTTGTTTGTAAAAACCCGTTGCAAACTGATCTTCTGGACGTTGGATCAGAACGATCAAGATCCAACGTCCATGATTACCCTGACCCATCATCCCCCTTTCTCACTTAAGTTTGGAGGGGTAATTTGGGGATTTCACCCCAAATAGCTCGTCAACTTATTCACTCTCTCGCGTAGTTGACGAAGTCGATTTCTTTTTACAAAATTTTAACTTAGGCCGTTGTTCAAAACAATGGCCTAAATACTTCAATTTTTACCTTCAACTATAGTCGTTGTTTTAAACAACGACCTAGTTGTTGTAGGTTATACAAGTTTTTAAAAAACTTATCTCCCCTTCGCTATCGTCCTATATTCTCTCTCTCACTCTCAGTCTCTTTATTTTCTCTCTTTCTCGTTCCCAAACCCAAACTCGAAACCCTACTTCCTCCTTCACTTAATCCACCCCTCATCCTTCACTTCACTCTCTCACTCACTGTCTCCCTCTTCTCCCTCTTTCTCTTCCGAAGACTCGCTCGAAACCCAAAAACCCTAACCCTAACCATCTCTCAAACCCTCCTCCTCCTCCATCTATAGTTGCAGCTCCACCTCCTTTCTCTCTTTCCCAAAAATCCACTGTGTGCAAGGTAATAGCTTTATTCTAACTTCGTAGATGTAGCTATGTTCATTGATTGAATTATTTGTGTAACCCCCATTCCCGAGTATACAGACACTTTTCTTTTTCGTATTCTTGTATTTCAGTTTCTTCTATAAATTATTCTATTCTTTTGAAACCAACAAAGTCATTGTACCATATTATTACTATTCATTATTTTGTTTTATATGAAGCCCAATCTTATATTTTTATTTATTAATATTGGAAGCCCAAACCAGTTTGATTTTATTATCATTTTTATCATTTTTCTAAAAGTGAAATTTTAGCCCACATTTAAATTAATTTGTGTAACGCCCCGAATCCCAAATACACTGAATTCGAGATGTTCTACAGGATCTTTTCGCTTCCTTTAGTACAATTTTACAAGGAAATTTAAACTTTTCTCTTTACATCAGAGTTTACATAAATATTACACTTTACATTTGCACAGCGGAAGTAAAATCTACAACAATTAAATAAATGTACAACAACATAGTATAATCTTTAAGCATCCGTTCCTCTTTAATATTTAAGATGTCATTTACCTACATATAAGACTGTGGGTACGTCAGTTTATTCAACCGACGAATATTATACACGGTCATCCTCTCTATGCCGAAAATAGTATAACTCAATTTTTCATATTTAGCAAACACAAACTTGTCACATATCAAATTAAAGGGACTACCCTATTGATGTCGTGTTGTGATTGTGCACTTAGTCCTTAATGCAATTATTTATATTAGATGACACTAATGCGCACTTGTTCAGATTCTATGCATCCCATACTACATAGGTCCGAGGGCAAGCCTCTTAATCGTTCTTCATCTTTGTAGGGTTCAATCTCTCGTCATGACTTAATCTAATACTGTAACTCCGGTAAATATCCTAGATGTTGTCTGACCTACGAACTCATGTCTAGGCACTCTGGAGAGAATCCCATCGCTGACATGACTCATCATGCAGACATCCTGTGGTAATTCAGCTCTCACCATAGACATGACACCATCTGTAGTCTTCAAACATCCCACGAGCGTCGCCACCGGGACGGTACTCTGGAGCAGCATCCTCACCCAGACTCATCATGGGAATTCCTGGGATACGCTCTCGCCGCTATCCAATGGCTCCCATACTCAATGTTTTTCTCTTACTTTCATCACGTCTCCATTATGTATTAATCCTTAGTTTTTATTAGAATCATGAATAAAATCAAAGCTCTAGAGTTAGCCTCTCCACTAAACCGGACTTATTCATTCATTTAAACATGACCAACCTTGGTCTTTCATTTCAATATTCATTTCATTTCCTTCCAATTGCCGGGGGAGACTTAGCTACTCTTTCATTTCAATTCCAATTCACAATTTCTAAAGTTGAGCATTTCCAACTCCTGAGTTCATTTTATAATCTCAATAGATTTTCTTTTTCATGTCATAGCTTTCATATTCATTTAATTCCCATAATTCAAAATAAATGATTCACTTCATGTAAATTCATGCAAGGGCAAAAGAGTTTACCAATATCCAGATTCACAATCTTTGCCACAAACAAATTATAAGATTTCTGATAAATTAAAAGAGCACTCTGGACAGTCGACTTGGAGCTCCTCCAGTCGACTTACCCAGTCAAATACAGTTCATCAATAACACTCGGAAAAGTCGACTGCTGCACATGGCCAGTCGGCTGTTCCGCAGTTTTCTACGTCTAAAATGTCATTCACTTAACAGTCGACTGTCATTCAAATCAGTCGTCTGTACTGGGTGATTCAACTATACACTTTCCATGCTCAGTATAGTCGACTGCTACAAGCATTCGGTCGACTGAACAGGTTAAATTTCAAATTAAGGAATCATCTTTCCTTCTGTTCTTCAATACACATATTACATTATATTCGTGCCAACATAACATGTAATTTCCTATCAGTTTACTAACATCACAACATAGTTTCAATTAAATGTAAATTTTCATAACTAATGTCTCTTTTCTCCAAAGAAATGCTAAGCATGCACTTTCATTTACTCATCATTTACTTGCAGAGATGAATACTAATCTCAATTTAACAGACTAGAACATCACATTAAAATACATCGTTTCATGGAGCTCTGGACTGTACATACTTCATTTCAATAAGCCAGTCGACTGTTCACATTACCAGTCGACTGTAGGTGTTATTTCCAGTTCTCTAATTATCACTAGTTCTTTTTCATCCATTCATATTTTCTAAATTATATACCGCATGGAGGTTATTGATTTAGCAATCGTTCTATCACTTCAGTTTGCATACACATACATAATTAAACCTTTAGTCTTAATAAGGATTCTAATTTAGAAGTCATGAGAAAACACCCGCCTCGTACAGGTCGACTTGTCCACTTGACAGTCGACTGTACAGGTCATTTTCAATCTTTTTACAATGTCATTACTAATAGGACACATACAATTGCACATCCATATATCGATCAATCAATAGGTCATTTTCCAATTAAATGTATGCTCTTATTAATCATTTTCATACTTCGTTCATTCAGTTCAATCTAGCATGCATTCCTATGTTAGAAATAGGGAAAACTTACCCACAACTCAAATTTAATAATAAAACCACATACGAGTTATTCATTAACATTCTGATCAATTCATAGACTAACTTTCCAACTAAAATGTATTCTTATTAATATTTTTCATGCATCATTACTCAATATAATACTAGCATAATTCCTAAGGAAAATTAACCCACCTTGTATGGAGAGAAAAATTCAATTAGTAACGAAAGTCCTTTGCAACGAGATGCACCTCCTCCTAGATGATGCGCACACAAGCTCCACAAGCACCAACCCGAGCTCCCCTCCTTGGAATAGCCGACCCTCTCCTCCTTGGTAGAATGCAAGCACAATCCCACTCACAACTCAATCTTTTTAACTCACAACTACTACTAGATAATGCTATTAGACTATAGGTTGGAAGAGAATATTAAGCATAAAGTAACTAGCCAGGGGGGAGGGGATATTTATACTAAAAATCAAATAGAATGGAGGGCTAGGATTAATTGGTTGGTTGCAGGATGGAGGGCTAGGATGAAAGTAGGAGTTACAATAACTACCCACATCTAAGTAACCACCACCATGATCACCATTACAATTTTTGAATATCCCTCCAAAAGAAGATCACAACCGGCCATGAAGAAGCATGCATTTTGCACGTGTACGTGCAATGCACGTGCATTCCACTAAGACCAAAATTTGTGCATTTAATTTTGTATAAAAAATAAAATAGTCTTTTAGATTGTATTCTACATGACAAGTTGTGTAAAAATATAGTCCATGGGCTTTAGTTTATGGGCCAAAATAGTTATTTTAAAATAAAATAAATAAATTACATTTTGGGCTTTAAGAAAAAGGGCTTTTTATTTAATTAAAATAAGGCTTTTGTACAAAATAATTAAAAGTACTAATTGAAATATCTTTACTCATCTTGATGCAAATATTAACCAAAAAATATTGTACGTGCACACTACGTGCAAAATAAATAATTTTTCATTAATTGAAAAATCAGGGTATTACAATTTGATTATTTTATGTGAAGCCCAATTTAATCCATAGTTACATATTATTTTGATTGTTTTAAATTCGTGTAAAGCCCAATTCTTAAGCCCAAACCCAACCCAACCCAACAATATTATTATCCTTGTTTATTAATGTGAGTGTACCCAAACCCGTTAACTCAACTTAAACCGACTAACTCAAATTGTCCCCCAGATCCCTCCAACTCCCTCTTATGTTGCCCCCACCCTCTTCTGTAACTATCACGCCCCGCTTCCCAAAATACGGAAATACGAGTGCATGACGAAGCCCAGCGAATGATCTTAATATCATTCATAAGCTGTAGGATCGACTCAGCATCACAACAAGTATATAACAAGAGAGATATATAAAACCAAGCATGCATGAATACTTTATTAGCAACAGAAACAACTGAAATATGATAAAACATCCAAGTAGTTTCAAGTCTGAATCAAATTAAACTCGGGAACATCAGCCCGTTACAAGTTTTCAATTTTGCAAAAATAATAATCCGGAAATAAACAAATAATGCAAGAATTAAATAATCTAATCAGGTCCTTTTCCACTTGGAAGCTAGAACCTCTGCTCACCAATTCCAGCGGGCAGCTCATCTCCAAAGTCTGTTTAATAAATATAAACAGGGAAACAAAGGGAAAACAAGAGAAAATGCCTTTAGAGCAAGCTAGGGCCACAAATAGTTAAAACAAGTACAAGGGGAACAAGAATTGGAATCAAGAATATAACAAAGTTATAAGAAGTAGTGGACAAAACAAGGACTAGCTAGCAAGAGGGAACATCTTAATAACTAGATTGGATAACAACTGCTAGTGATGTAACACATGTCAGGTATACCTATAGGGGTATTAAATATCAAGCGACAAACCTCAAGTCTAGTGTCATATGTTATTTCAAATGTCAGGTCCCAAATATCAAGTTGTCAAGTTTCAAGTAACAAGTTGTCAAGTTCAAGTTATCAAGTTCAAGTCTAGTTCAAGTTATCAAGTTCAAGTCTAGTGGTGATTACTATCTAGGTAGCACGACATGCATCCATATTTTTACTACATGGTTGCTACAGTCAAACAGTTTCGTTTAGACCTAGTAATGGATTTTATAGGGCGGCGTACTCAGGTATCAATTATCAAGCAAGCCATGGTTCATGAATCGGAAATTAAATAACAAGTTCACGAAGCAAGTTCGCGAATCCACAAGCAAGTTCAAGAACCGCACAATGGGTTCATGAATCAACAAGTTCATGAGCCGAGTAACCGACTCCATGAATCGAACAAGATACAACAAGTTTATGAACCAAGTATTGGGAAACACGGGCCCCCTTCCGAGTACACTTATCTATATTGTCCATTCTATAGTCTTTCCCATAACCCCGGCTTGTTACTTTTATTAACTCTTATCAAGCAAGCATACATATGTAAAATGTTGTAATTTAATTCTAGGAAAAAAATTGGGGATGTCCTATATGGTGTGCAGCAGCTACATATAAAATTTGGGGTCAAACGCTCGCTGTTTACACAGCTAATTTAATTTGCGAAGTAAATATATACAGCAGTTTTTGCAAAACTGCGTCTACTGACACAGCTGCAGTATAACTGCCATAACTCCTAGACCGTAACTCCAAATTCGAACATTTTGGAGTCTATCGATATCTACACATCCAGATCTACAATTTCTATTCAGGGCTCGGCCCAGATTCAAATGATAAAAGGGTCGAAACCGCAAAAGAACATTCAGACAGCAACACAGAGAGATAATTTACTAATGTAGATTTCATGGAAAAATGTCATTTGGCGTCTAAGTTGTTAAGTAGCATAAATACATCATCATGCAGGTCAAAACAGCAACTAATAAATGTTTTTCAAGTCATAATAGTTGCAAGTTTGTCAAAATGCTAAATGTATATGCGTCTACAAATTTTAGGGCTCCTTAATTCATATGTCTATGTTTTCATGTGTCCAAGGGTAAAAGAGTCCAATGATTATAAATTAATTACAAGGAAATTTTGTGACTCTTAGATTTGTCAATTTGGAGGTTCAAGATTGATCTACAATAATATTTCAAAGAGGAGTCACAATCTAACTATTTGTAGTATTTCAAGGGTGCTTGTACTAGAACAATAAAATGTACAAGGATACTTGCCTTAGATGACGATGATAAACTCCACTTGTTGTAGCAATTTGGGTAGAAAAATTCTGGAAGAAGTCCTCAAAAAGCGCGTGCGAAAAACTACCGAAGATCGAGTTTTCCACCCACACAGGATCAGCCAAAACAGCGGACAACCGATCGGATCTGGTGCGGCACGAACACGGGACAGCAACGGCAGCCAATCAGAGGGCTCGAACGCAGCGGATCTATGCCAGAACACGGGACAGCGGCTCCGGGATTCGCTGTGGCAAAACAGCGTACAGCAATCAGGCTGTCCCTGATAGCGCAGATCTTGACGCGATCCAAAGGCTGGGATTAGATCCCGCCAATCCTCCGCCTTCTTCCTTCGTTCTCTTCTTCAGCGAACAGAGCGCGACTGCGACGGTGGGGTCTTCGGCATGGTGACGCGACGGCGTGACTGCGACAATGGGGAGGACGGCGGCGGCGGAGTTAACGGCGCAACGTCGGGAAGCGACGCAGTGCGCGGCGGCTCTGTTCGTGGGTTCGAAACAGAGCAGCGATCGGAGGTCTGGGTTTGGGGGTGTTAGCAGTGGACGAAGGTCGAGGAGGATTGGGAGCGATGGTGAGGCGATGAGGATGTGGTAATGGTGATGGTTGACGGCATCGAGGTGTGGTGGCGAGGCGAGATGGGTTCGGGAGGTTGGGAAATGGCGATTGGGTTTCGAGGTGCTTGGGTTTGACGGAGAAGACGACGGAGGTGTAGGGGTGGTGGTGCTGTGGGGTCGACGAGGATGACGGTAGAAGGTGGGCGAGGCGAACGGAAGGGATTGGGAGTGGGTTGGTTGGCGAAAACGATGGAGAAGGAAATCGGTGAAGGAGAAGAAGAGCGGCTGGGTATTTAGAGGTTAAAACAGTGATTAGGGTTGGATTAGGGTTAGGATAGGGTTTAAATAGTAGGGTTTGCGGGTTTGCGGGTTCGCGGGTTTTGGGGATCTGTTTCAAATAGGATCCAACAGGAGAATTGGTCAAAATGCACTAAAATGAGGGTAAAGATATGAAAGAGGAGGATTAGTCCATTCTCCATGAAGAACGATACAAATGGCACACAAATGAAATTGATAAAAGGACCCACAATTTGAGTTGAGACAAAAATAATGATTTTATTCGAACTGAAATAAAATACGGGATCTCAAATAGACAAAAGAGTACAATTGAGAAAAATACGGTATAAAATACAAATACGGGAAAACAGGAGTTACAAATCCTACCCACCTTACACAAAAATTTCGTCCTCGAAATTTGCTTAGGCGGTACATAGGACAGGGTAATGTAACTTAAGGGAGGGTAACAAACAGGGATCCAAATGAAGGTCAAATTGGTGGCAATACCAAGATAAAAAGGAGATTGATAACAATTATGTCAGGTGGAATGCATGGAAGAAAATAGACAGTAACAAAATGAAATGAATAACACTAGACTTGCAAGATAACAAAGTAAGGAGACAAATGAATAGGTCGGGCTGGAATCGAAGAAAGGTGGACCAGGAGGAGATGAACCAAGTGATGAGTCAACAGGGTGAGAACAAATGCAAGAGAGAAGGGATAGCAAGCAATGCAAGAAAGGGAAAGCAGCAATAGATCCTGGGACCTGTGGGTTATGGGCCCACCATGCTTTCGCTGCGCTACTCTGATGGTGACATTCCAAGCTCCAGACATGTCGTTGTAGACCACGTGACACCAAGCGACGATCCGAGCAGGAAGAAAGGAATGAGACACCAAGATCAAATAGAGTATGGGTTCAGGATAGATATAAACGATGATGCAAAAGAATATAAAATTGAGCTTCAATTCAAATAATTAAAATATATAGTATACATTAAAACTAATGACTTTAACAGGAATAATAACAGTAACAATATCCATGATAATAATATCAATATTAATAGAAAATAATAATGACAATAAAACTAATAATAACAATGGTAATAACAAAATTAGTAATAATAGTAACAAAATAATAATAACAATAATAATAACAAAAATAAAAATCGTCATAATCATGCAGGTAATAATAATATGAAGAAATAAAAATATCAACAATACTAATCATAACGATAATACATACATGACCAAATAGAATTCAACACATTCATGAAAATAATGCAATAATAATAATAATAATAGCATTAATAATAATAGCAATAATGATAATAAATAATATGACAATAGCAAAAATAACAGTAATATCAATAAGGCAACAGTAATAATAATAAAAATAATAACTGTAATAAAGGTGATGAAAACGATAATAATAACATAAATTGAAATGATAGTAATATTAATAATAATAACGAAAATATTCTTTTACCATTAGCTTGATTATATAAGTAACGAGTCTTGAAATATCAATTAGTAATAAGTAGAATATCTTGCCTCCTTAACATCAAGTTGCATATTTGCCTTCACGACATCAGGTTTCAAGTTGCCGTCCGGATATTCGGCTGCACATTTTGCCTCGCCGATAACCAGTTGCAATTTGCCTCCAGTGACATCAAGTTGCATATTTGCCATCTCGACATTAGGTTGCACCAAATTGGTGAAATGTATATAAAATTGAGCATGATCAGGCTCAAAACAAATTAATAATAATAATAATAATAATAATAACGGTAAAAATAACAATACCAATAACGATAATAATAACAAAAATATCGATACTAATGACAATAAAAATAGCAATGATCATAACAATGATCATAACAGTAATAATAACAGTAATCGCAAAAAGAGTCATAACAATAATAATAATATTAACAGTAATATTAAAATATCAACCACATTAGTAAAAATAATAATGCAAGACAAGATATAGTTTGAGTCCAACATTTTTTTTGTGTGGAAGTAATTTGATATTTGCAATATAATAAAATAATGAAAACAACAATAAGAATATCAATAGTAGTAACAATAATAATAATGCTACTAATGATAATGAAAATAATAGCGATAATAATAGTCGTAGGAATAATAGCATTATACAACAAAATAAGAGTTTGTCTTATCAAAATACTCCAGTGGAAATATATAGTCGATCAAGAATGAAGAGTGAAGTTAAAATACACCATTGTTCGAAATAACAAAATCTTTGTTGAGAAACATTTTTTTTTTTTAATTAATATAGAAGATCGAACATAAATATAACAATCAGAAATCATAATATAGAAAACATTCGAGAAAATAATTATAAGGAGAAAAATAGGTAGGCGAATATGAAGCTACACCCAATAAGGAGTTAAAGAGGAGGATGACTAGAAGGAACAAATAAAAATTAAGGAATTGAATATGAGGAAGAAGGTTGAGGGGCAAAATCGGAATTGAAGAGAATATGGCTGGGAAGAAATAACCAACCTGATACTCAATATGAATCAACAAATGAAAATGAATGCAAGGCAGGAAAAGCAATGAATGATACACGAGCTGAGATAAGATGGGATCAACGAGGCAAGCAGAAATAAGAAATTGCTTGCACCGGAAGCAAAAGAATATGAGTACGGAAAGAATAAATTTGTACCCAATAAGGAATCAACAAATCAGGGTGACTGCAAGAGATGGAAGAAATTAATGAATCAAAGAATGGATCAAAATGGATGGGATAAGATTTGTATCCAGATCGAGTTGACTATTAAATTATTCATGTGGTTGCATGGCCTGTTTAATGTTGAGTTAATCCTGACTGAGTCAAGCCGGTCTAATGTATTAGTCAAACTAACACATTAGCCAAACCTGAGCTCTGATACCACTAAAACCTTGTCACGCCCCGCTTCCCAAAATACGAAAATACGAGTGCATGACGAAGCCCAGCGAATGATCTTAACATCATTCATAAGCTGTAGGATCGACTCAGCATCACAACAAGTATATAACAAAAGAGATATATAAAACCAAGCATGCATGAATACTTTATTAGCAACAGAAACAACTGAAATATGATAAAACATCCAAGTAGTTTCAAGTCTGAATCAAATTAAACTCGGGAACATCAGCCCGTTACAAGTTTTCAATTTTGCAAAAATAATAATCCGGAAATAAACAAATAATGCAAGAATTCAATAATCTAATCAGGTCCTTCTCCACTTGGAAGCTAGAACCTCTGCTCACCAATTCCAGCGGACAGCTCATCTCCAAAGTCTGTTTAATAAATATAAACAGGGAAACAAAGGGAAAACAAGAGAAAATGCCTTTAGAGCAAGCTAGGACCACAAATAGTTAAAACAAGTACAAGGGGAACAAGAATTGGAATCAAGAATATAACAAAGTTATAAGAAGTAGTGGACAAAACAAGGACTAGCTAGCAAGAGGGAACATCTTAATAACTACATTGGATAACAACTGCTAGTGATGTAACACATGTCAGATATACCTATAGGGGTATTAAATATCAAGCGACAAACCTCAAGTCTAGTGTCATATGTTATTTCAAATGTCAGGTCCCAAATATCAAGTTGTCAAGTTTCAAGTAACAAGTTGTCAAGTTCAAGTTATCAAGTTCAAGTCTAGTTCAAGTTATCAAGTTCAAGTCTAGTGGTGATTACTATCTAGGTAGCACGACATGCATCCATATTTTTACTACATGGTTGCTACAGTTAAACAGTTTCGTTTAGACCTAGTAATGGATTTTATAGGGCGGCGTACTCAGGTATCAATTATCAAGCAAGCCATGGTTCATGAATCGGAAATTAAATAACAAGTTCACGAAGCAAGTTCGCGAATCCACAAGCAAGTTCAAGAACCGCACAATGGGTTCATGAATCAACAAGTTCATGAGCCGAGTAACCGACTCCATGAATCAAACAAGATACAACAAGTTCATGAACCAAGTATTGGGAAACACGGGCCCCCTTCCGAGTACACTTATCTATATTGTCCATTCTATAGTCTTTCCCATAACCCCGGCTTGTTACCTTTATTAACTCTTATCAAGCAAGCATACATATGTAAAATGTTGTAATTTAATTCTAGGAAAAAAATTGGGGATGTCCTATATGGTGTGCAGCAGCTACATATAAAATTTGGAGTCAAACGCTCGCTGTTTACACAGCTAATTTAATTTGCGAAGTAAATATATACAGCAGTTTTTGCAAAACTGCGTCTACTGACACAGCTGCAGTATAACTGCCATAACTCCTAGACCGTAACTCCAAATTCGAACATTTTGGAGTCTATCGATATCTACACATCCAGATCTACAATTTTTATTCAGGGCTCAAGCCCAGATTCAAATGATAAAAGGGTCGAAACCGCAAAAGAACATTCAGACAGCAACACAGAGAGATAATTTACTAATGTAGATTTCATGGAAAAATGTCATTTGGCGTCTAAGTTGTTAAGTAGAATAAATACATCATCATGGAGGTCAAAACAGCAACTAATAAATGTTTTTCAAGTCATAATAGTTGCAAGTTCGTCAAAATGCTAAATGTATATGCGTCTACAAATTTTAGGGCTCCTTAATTCATATGTCTATGTTTTCATGTGTCCAAGGGTAAAAGAGTCCAATGATTATAAATTAATTACAAAGAAATTTTGTGACTCTTAGATTTGTCAATTTGGAGGTTCAAGATTGATCGACAATGATATTTCAAAGAGGAGTCACAATCTAACTATTTGTAGTATTTCAAGGGTGCTTGTACTATAACAATAAAATGTACAAGGATACTTGCCTTAGATGACGATGATAAACTCCACTTGTTGTAGCAATTTGGGTAGAAAAATCCCGGAAGAAGTCCTCAAAAAGCGCGTGCGAAAAACTACCGAAGATCGAGTTTTCCACTCACACAGGATCAGCCAAAACAGCGGACAGCCGATCGGATCTGGTGCGGCACGAACACGGGACAGCAACGGCAGCCAATCAGAGGGCTCAAACGCAGCAGATCTGCGCCAGAACACGGGACAGCGGCTCCGGGATTCGCTGTGGCAAAACAGCGAACAGCAATCAGGCTGTCCTTGATAGTGCGGATCTTGACGCGATCCAAAGGCTGGGATTAGATCTCGCCAATCCTCCGCCTTCTTCCTTCATTCTCTTCTTCAGCGAACAGAGTGCAACTGCGACGGTGGGGTCTTCGGCGTGGTGACGCGACGGCGTGACTGCGACGATAGGGAGGACGGCGGCGGCGGAGTTAACGACGCAACGTCGGGAAGCGACGCAGTGCGCGGCGGCTCTGTTCGTGGGTTCGAAACAGAGCAGCGATCGGAGGTCTGGGTTTGGGGGTGTTAGCAGTGGACGAAGGTCGAGGAGGATTGGGAGCGATGGCGAGGCGATGAGGATGTGGTAATGGTGATGGTTGACGGCATCAAGGTGTGGTGGCGAGGCGAGATGGGTTCGGGAGGTTGGGAAATGGCGATTGGGTTTCGAGGTGCTTGGGTTCGACGGAGAAGACGACGGAGGTGTAGGGGTGGTGGTGCTGTGGGGTCGACGAGGATGACGGTCGAAGGTGGGCGAGGCGAACGGAAGGGATCGGGAGTGGGTTGGTTGGCGAAAACGATGGAGAAGGAAATCGGTGAAGGAGAAGAAGAGCGGCTGGGTATTTAGAGGTTAAAACAGTGATTAGGGTTGGATTAGGGTTAGGGTAGGGTTTAAATAGTAGGGTTTGCGGGTTTGCGGGTTCGCGGGTTTTGGGGATCTGTTTCAAATAGGATCCAACAGGAGAATTGGTTAAAATGCACTAAAATGGGGGTAAAGATATGAAAGAGGAGGATTAGTCCATTCTCCATGAGAACGATACAAATGGCACACAAATGAAATTGATAAAAGGACCCACAATTTGAGTTGAGACAAAAATAATGATTTTATTCGAACTGAAATAAAATACGGGATCTCAAATAGACAAAAGAGTACTATTGAGAAAAATACGGTATAAAATACAAATACGGGAAAACAGGAGTTACAGTAACATGCAGTCACTCCATTAACCCCCACAACTCTCTCCTTGTTCCCACTTTCTCATAATAACTACCCCACTCATTCACTATAATTATATTATAATTAATATTATCCTATTAATAAATCCCTCTCTCTCTCCCCGATCTCTCACTCTCTCCCCACTTTGTCTCTCTTTCTCTCCCTCTTCCTCTGTTCCGAAAACAGAAACAAAGCACCCCCCCAAACTCCTTGTCTTCCTCCTTCGCCTCACCGCCACCGAAACTTGACCATCCCCTCAACCTCTGCTCATCATCGCACCACCCAACCACTCGACCAAGGTCCCACAACCTCCTCGCAGTGCCTTCGCTACTCTGTCTCCTCGCCAATCCCCTTGCCATCTCCTCCGTCTCCTCGTCGCCGTTGCCGTTCTCCAACCGTCGCGCTTGAGCCAACACTGGGGCACCATCCTTGACCCCCTGCTATTGTTCCTACCAAAGCCAGCCTCGTGAACCCCTGCTTTTTTCAACCTCCACGACTGAACCATCGTCGCTTGCCTCACCCCACCTCCGAACCCATCTCCTCATCCCGGTTGACTGCACCTCTACCGCTAGTCTCTACCTCGCCCTGCCGCCCTCCACCATCATCATCTTCACCCTCTTGCAACCACCATTGCCGTCGGAGTCCATGTCTCTAAAACCCAACCGATGCCAGCTCCTCCCTGAGCCCCGCCGACATTCCGAGCACTCGAACCCACCAATGCCAGTCGTCGACCGCCATTGCCGCCAGCCACCGTCGACGCCAAGCTATCGCTACCACCTTACTGTTCTAGGAATTGTTGTTTTCTATTCTTGGAGTTGTTGTTGCTATTCGCTATTCTTGATGCTGAGTTTTGAACGTGTTCCGGTGCACGTACTTCGCACGTATTGCCGTTGGGACGCTCATCCCGTTATTCTCTTATATATTATCGGAATCATCGTCATCATATTTAGGCAAGTATCCTTGTACGAATCTTTTTTGGTTTTCCCGTACAAGCATTCTTTGAAATACCGCAAGTAGGTTTATTGTTGTGATTCATTTCTCATGCCTTATACGTTGACGATCTTGACCCCTATCCATTTTGATTTGTTTCTGTTAATTCTGTATTCGTAAAAGATCACGAATACTTCGTTATTGCATCCATTACACGAACATGAATTAAATCATAGATATCAAATTGTATATTTCTGCCCTGCTATCTGTTCTGACTCGTAATCAGATTTTGGACCCAGTTACATTTTGAATCTGTTAGAATTTTATAAATAAGAGATGTAGGCCCCTGTTTCTGAAATACGATCTGTGATGTGCGAGATATCACATTTTTAATACTGCTAGCTTTAGATTTCCAGATTTCCGATTTACGACGTATTGACATGTTTATTAATTGAAAAGTCAGATTAATAGTGTAATTGTTCCATGATTAATTCCAGTATGTTGCTTAACATGATTATGAACCAGATTATAAATTTTATAGAAATTTTAAATGAATTTCTTACTGTTCTATGAATATAAGAATTGTACCCTAAGTTGTTGCCAGAACAGAAAATCCGTAAAGAACAGACTAATTGACTTAGTTACTTTCATTGGAATGTTGAATTTAAATATACATTAGAACCGGTAAGGAGTCTAGTTTCTGGAATTCCTGACCGATCTTGAATTGCTTTTCTGTAGCAGGAGGAATTCCAGTTTTGGTGCAACAACGTCCAACTGTCTAGAATTGGTGTTCTTGTTGTTTCAATATTCATAAGTTTGTTTATGGCACCCGAACATGTTTTTCGCCAGTCTGAACCTGGTTTTGTCCCTGTCATGTTTACCTGTCTCTGATTTTGCACATTCATGTCTGTTTTGGTAAAAAGAATAAGTATCAAGCCGGGGTTTTAGGGAAAGATCTGGTAGTGGACAATATAGGTAACTGTACTCGGAAGGGAGCCGTGTTTCTCACCTATTTGCATGAATACATAATTATATAATTCATGGGTTTGTTTATCTATTTATATGATTACTTGACTGCATTCTTCCCTATAGGAAGGTGTACTCGGAAGGGGGCCCATAGGTCCCACATGTTTGCATGAATACATGATTACATAATTCATGAGTCTATTTATCTGTTTCGGTTTATCTGTTTATCAGTTTATCAGTTTATATAATGCCTAAGTACATGGTTCTATGGAATTCACCACTAAATCTAAACGTAACTTGTTTGTATGCATCAACTATGTGGTATGGAATGCATGAGTGATGCATTAGATAGGATTAAATAAAAGACTTAAGAATAATATGTTTCACCTGCATATTCATGTTATCTGTTTCACATGTTTATCTGATATCTGTTATAAGTTTACATGTTTATTTGATATCTATTACAAGTTTACATGTTTATCTATTACCTGATCCTGTTATCTGATCCTGTTTACTTGCTTACCAGTTTATTTGACCTTAATTACGTACTGCATTCCTTTCATGCTATGTTTTGTGCTCTTGATTCTTGTTTCTTGCTCTGTATTCATATTTACCTTGTTCCTGTACCCTTCTGCTTGTACTACATGTGGCCCGTAGCTTGCATTAACGGGCATATTGTTTCCTGTTTCTCTGTTCTTTCGAATTGATAAATATACAGGTTTTGGAGACCAGTTACCTGCAGGAGTAAGCGATCAAGTGTTCTAAGCCTTTAGACTAGGATCTTTTGTGCATTAGTTTATTTCTGCATCGAGTTTATCAGTTACTTTTATTGCTACTTGATACTTTGTAATTGGGCATGTTTGACCCAGAGTTTTATTGTTTCTCCATATCTTGTTTTATTTGAGAATTATGTATTTGATTTCAAGTAATTCTTGTGATTATGAGGTTTAATTCATGCATGTGTGGTTGTATCTTTCCATTTACTATTGAGATGATCCTTACAGCTTACGAATAATGAAAATCATTCGCTGGGCTTGTTAAGTACTCATAATCTGTATTCTTTTGGGAAGCAGGGCGTGAAAATTTGTTTAATTTTTCAGTCGTATTTTTGTGATGCGTATTTATGTATAGGTTAGTTGTTTAATGAGTATTGTATACAATTCTTCGATGATTGTAGACGGTAGAATTGTAGAAATAGTTGTTGCCCTCACTCAAATTATAGTTGTAGTTGTATTTTTTATTGTTTGTTATTAGTAAAAGCGCACAAATGATATAAAAAATTGTGAGTAGATCGAACTCACCACACACAAGCCAATACAACTTGTAGAAGTGAGTTTCGACTCACAGTTTGCAAGATATGGCCGTGTATCGCTTTCACTCATGGAAAAGAACAGAAAGCGATACATTGGCGTATCTTGCAAACCGTGAGTCGAAAGTCAATTCTACAAGTTGCGTTAGCTTGTGTATGGTGAGTCCAACCTACTCAAAAAAATTTGAAATTTGTGGATCCCGTTTGTGCAGTTTACTTACGTATATTGTTTCATATCTATATATATGAATAGTTTGATAGTCTATATGATTAGTGTGTTGAGATTTTTTGTATTATTTATTATGTTAGATATGGAGAAGGATGAAGAGGACTTTGCTGCCGGTGACAATTTTGTGTGTGCAGAAGAAGGTGGTGAATCTAGGCGGCAAGTTGACGAGCACTTCAAACCATTAATAGGTATGACGTTTCGTACTCTAGAGGAAGCAAAAAAAGTTTTATCATAGCTATGCTAGATGTGTGGGGTTCGCAATGCGTAAGGGTGAGAATAACTATAAGCAAACCGCGGTAATGGATAAGTCGTATTTGTGTAATAAAGCCGGGGCATTGCCGAGTCAGCCTTGGTGATGGTAGACGGTGAAATACTTCTATAACATGGTGCAAAGCATTCGTTCGTGTAAAACTAAATGAAGAAAGTAATTTCATGAACCATACAATCACAAATTTACTTCACCCGATAGAAGACACCTATTGCCCCAAAACCGTTATGTGTCGAAAACCGATAAAAAAATAATAGACAAACTTTCCCAAGCTAGTATTCCTACGTGCAAACAAATGCTTTTCTTTGAAAGTGCCAGTGGAGCTCACGATAAAATAGGATTCACCGAAAAAGATGCTAGAAATATACAAAGAGACTCACAGGAAGCTATGAAAGGACGCAACGGGGAAATGCTCATTGAATTTTTTGAATCGAAAAAATAGACAGATCCTTTATTTTGTTCTAGTTTCCAAGTAGACCCCGAAGGCCGGTTGAATTATGAAGTATTTGGGTGGATGGTACTGCTAGGATGGTTCTGGTCTCATTGTGTTTGGGTGGATGGTACTGCTAGGATGAATTATGAAGTATTTGGGGATGTACTTTGCTTTGATGCCACATACAACACAAACTGATAAGGAATGTTATTTGTTCCATTTGTCGGAATCAATCATCATTGGCAATGAGAATGCATCTTCCTTTGTGTGGGTCTTTCAAAAGTGACTAGGAGTAATGGGCCATGCTCTGATCGGCATCGTGACAGACCAGGATCGTGGGATCGGTGTTGCATTGAAGAAAGTTTTCTCCAAGACTACGCATCGGTATTGCATTTGGCAGATATTGGATAAGTTACCGTATGAGGTGCGTATGTTGAATGATGTCGATAAGTTTAGGGATGATTTGAAGAGTATCATCTATAATTTTGAATATATAAATGATTTCGAAGAGAAATGTAAATTAATTTTTTTGCAATACAAAGTTGCGAATAACAAATGGTTGAACGATCTATTTGAAATTCATGAGAAATGAGCCCCCATCTATGTAAAAGAGGCATTTTGGGTCTGCATGTTGAGTCGCCAACGGGTTGAGTCTATGCAGTCCTCCTTGAAGCATCATACCCAAAAGAAGTACTCATTACATGAATTTTCGTGATCTTCGATTAAGTCTCAATACGGCAAAGACACGAGGAACTTAAAGAAAATCATCATAATCATGAGCAGAGACCGAAATTGAAGAATCAATGTGCCTTGGAGGAACAAATGATGCAAATCTACACATTGAAGATCTTCTACAAATTTCAAGATGAAGTACATAAAAGCTTATTATATAATGTAACTTCCTATGCCAATCTTGATACACCGGATAATGCAACTTTCCACGTCTTTTGTGGAAATTCAGAACCTGTGAGGTCTATTAAATTTTGCAAACACTGTCAAATGGCTACTTGTAGTTGTTTCTTGTTTGATTTCATAGGCATCCCTTGCAAACATATTTTAGCGGCTCTTTCGTTCATCAATCACTTTGCACTCCCGGAGCAATATAGTACAAGAAGATGGACCCAGATCTCATGATAAGAAGCTATACATCCACTGACGACGACATTAGAGAAAAGATTGCTTCTTGCTATTGTGAATTGAGCCATCACGCAAAACAGCTGGTCGATTGATTGTTCTTTGATGTAAGTTACAAATACATGCACGACCAGATGCTGAAGGCCATTGAAGGCATTTCTCTTATGCAACCCAGATTTAGCGGACATCCCGAAGATAGTGCACAACCCAAGAGTGGTGGACAATATGCTGAAGGCAGTGGACATGCACATGGAAAAGACGTGGATATATCTCATGTACCCATAGGGGACCTTCAACAGTGCATTACAAAGAGAAGGCCTAGCAGGAAGAGATTGAAGCCAAAAAAGGAGCAACTTCACCAAAACCTAGACGGTGCAATGCTTGCGGCATGCGGGGAACCGGACACGATTCAAGAAGTTGTTCAAACAAAATTGCTAGGTAATATATCTTTTTTAGTTAAAAAATATTGACTCACTACGAAATTTTTATAAAGTTGAAGTTTTTTTATAAAAGTTGACTATATGTATCTTTTTGTTTATTTAGCGCTACCAATGCACAAGGTTTGGATCGAAGCAATGAAGAGACTTACGATGATAATTATGATGATGAATTGTGAGGTAAAATTCTCATTGTCTATGTAAGATTCAAGTGGTAGACCTGTAATACATTTTTAACTAGATATGAAATTTAAGATTTTTAAAGTTTGTAGTGTATGTTACAGGTTTTGAAAGTTACATGATCGTGCATGGAAGATTGGTCTTCACATGGATTTATCTAGTTGTAAAGGTGTATCTCTCTCTATATGTATATGTAAGGTTTTTTGAAGGTTGGTGAGCCTGGAAATTGTTATTGTGTATGTAATTATAGTTGAAGTATTAGTGTAAAAGTTTAAATGGAAATTTTGTTATTGTGTTTGTTTTTTTGTTGTTGTGGTTGAAATTGAGAATATTGTTATCTTTATCTGGTTTTGAGTTGATATTGAGATGTAATTATGGATTTCTTTTATTGTTGTTGTATCAGCTGTTGATGCTGTCGTTCAACTTGTAATTTTTTTTTCACTATAGAACTTATGCCATTGTTTGAGACAATGACTTAAATTCAACCTGAATTTTGAGCAGAAACTCTTCTTGCCATCTGACTTGATTTAGAGAAATTTGAATCGATTGTAGCCATTGTTTGAAGCAACGACCTTCTATAACCTAAGTTGTTGTTTGAGACAACAGCTACTAGCTAAAATTTGGGCAAAATCTTTATGCTCTCTGACTTGAACTTGCCATTTTCAACTGAAGTTGAATCAACTATAGTCGTTGTTTGAGACAACGACCTTCTATAACCTAAGTCGGTGTTTGTGACAACGACTATAGGTTAGCTGAAATTTGGGCAAAAACTATATGCTCTTTGACTTGAACTTGACATTTTCAACTGAAGTTGAATCAACTGTAGCCGTTGTTTGAGACAATGATCATCTAGAACCTAAGGCGCTGTTTGAGACAACGGCTACAGGTTAGTTAATTTTTGTGACTTTTGAGGTGTTTCTCTTTGTTATTTTTTTCTTTTTTCTTCGTTTCTCTATCTTTATTTTTTTTAATTTTAATAAGAATAGTTTTTTTTAATCTGACATTTATTTTTTGTTCTTTGGATATGACGACGAACCTGATTTGCAGGGTAAAGTTAGCAAAATCATGCATAAACACTCACTTAGTTATGGATAATGCATCTGATAGTGCAGAATGCTTCTCATAGGGATTGAGGGTGAACTTGTGAAGGATACATAAACTGATGATTTTGTAAACATGAATGGAACACTCAATGAAATAGTCAATATCAGATGTTGACAATGAGAGTTAAGGTTAGAGTTAGGCAGGGTCGGCCCTGAGTTCCCGGGGGCCTGAGGAGAAAGGCCCAAATAATTAGTTTTGAGGGCCCATAATTATAATATAAAATTTTTACACGCAAAATACATGCCTATATTTATAAGGGGAATACAAATTTAGGGGACCCTAAAATTGTAAAAAAAATCGGGGGCCTAAGACAGCTGCCTCATCTGTCTCAAGGTGGCGGTCGGCCCTGGGGTTAGGAGGCTAGGGTTGGAGCTGAGGGTTAGGGTTAGGTTTTGAAATGATCGTCTTCATAAAAGGGCAAAATTTAACCCACACCCTGCAATGCTACAATGCAATATCCAAATCAGCGCTGCAATTTTAAATAAAATTATGTTAACCATTATGATTGTTCATTAAACTAAAATTAAAAAAATTCGTAATATGGTAGAGACTATTCTCTGTCTCTGTCCCTGTCTCTCTCTCTCTCTCTTTCACTCTCTCACTTTTGTACTAACTCTAATTGTAATTTGTCATTTATATGTTTAGTTAAGATGTAGTGTATCTTTGAAATAGCAGATTAGTTTTCGTTCAAATTTATTAAAAAATAATTCTCTCTTTAAAAAGGTTGTTTCTTAGAATTTACATTATCCCAATATATGTGTTCATCCCATTCATTAGAGATGTCATCACATTTTAAAAAATAAAAAAGGTAAAAAATATTTATTCACCTTACCACGTAAAAAAACCCTACCCTTTAGTACAAATAGAAAAAAAATCACAAAATCACAAAAAAAAAGAGGGGGGCTACATATCCGCTCAAAGTTAGAGAGCAAGTCACTTTTGTCAAATTATGGGTTAACCCTTAGGTCGTTGTTTCAAACAATGACCTAGGTAAAAAATCATCTATTTGAACTAACCTTAGCCATTGTTTGAGACCACGAACTTCTATAACCTTGGCTGTTGCTTGAAACAACAGCTTTAGCTAATTTTTATGATTTTTTGAGTATTATGTATTTATCTTCAATATTTTTATTTTTATTTTTATTTTTATTATTTTTATTATTTTGACTTTTTGATTTTTTTGTGGAGGATGAAATTTTGTGTATATGAAGAAGTGTGGAGCGTTAATAAATGACTCCAAATAGGGGCTTTATTTTCATACATAAGATGAAATTATCTTTTTCTTGACCGCACAGTGAGTTTTTAGGGTAGGGTTAGGGTTAGGGTGTCACGCCCTGCTTCCCAAACTATGGGAATTTTAGCATGTAACCGAAGCCCAGCGAATGATGTGTACATCATCCATAAGCTGTAACAGTTTAACTCAACAATATGAAAAATAACCGCAAAATACGGATGCAATAAAAATAAACCATGAAATATCTCATCAATAACCAACATCTGGAGGGAAATAAACTTTGGGTCAACAAAGTCCGGAATACAAAGTACGACAATAATAACAATGCTGGAAATAAAATAACATGAACGAGATAATTATTGTAGGCTAATAATTCAGCTCAGTTACCTAAAAGATTTGCTCACCAAATCCTTCAGTCAATGCTCCTCTTGTACCTGCACGCTCATCATCTAGAGTTGGGGGGGGGGGGGGGGGTGTCCGTTAGAGCAAATCATGGACATCAAGTAGTAAAAAGCAAAGAACAATGAAACATGATATATCAAGGAATAATGAACTAGAACAAAATCAAAGGTCAATAACAAGGGTTGATAATACGTTCAGAAGTCTAAAATTTACGATGCAATAATCAATGACTACAATCAATAATCAAGGTCAGTAACAATAACCATGATTAAAATGCAAGTGTCAATTTTAAGTCTATCAGTCTTTTATTATTCTATCTAATGCACGTAGTTTTGCATCCCATACCACAGGTTTGGTGCATACAAACAGTTATCGTTTAGACTATAGTGGTGAACTCTACAGATCATGTATTCGGCAACAATAATCAATAATCATTAATCACTAATCCATCATCAATAATCTATCACCATAATCAATCGAGCAATAAGGGACCCTTCTCCGAGTACAGTTTTGACGTTGCCCACTACTAAGTCAACCCTTATTATCCTGTCTTATATTATTTATTATACTCAAATGTGTACATGCAATGGGTACAAAAGTATCGAGGCGATGTCAAGATGGTCTTAAGGCTATGCATTGTTTGGTATAATTAATTCTATCCATTAGTTGCAAAATCAAACATAGCTATATATAATAACACAAAAACACACATTCTGGTCAGCAAGACATTGTTGTACAAAAACTGACTCCCGTTGCCACAAGAAAGTAAATCATGTCCCATCAGGGGTTCTAGAAAGTAGACTCCCTGAAGATTCCAATGCATATTCACTTGACATATTATAGTCCCAGTATCTATGTGTATAATTTCATTCTTTACTGCTTTGGTGTTCAGGCAACATGTCAGGGTCAAATTCTTATATATAAAAGTTGACTATAAATTCATTTAAAAATCTTTTAAAAACCATAATTTAGTTCTTAACAATATTCAACAACAACACGATTAATCTCAGGTCTTAATTCTTAATTTATTCTACTATTTCAATTAGTTAAGCATGTTAGTGTATTTTTAGACTGTATTCTGGAATCCAGATGTTACACCAAGAGAATCTAAATATCTTGCAATCCGTATGTCGGATTGTAAAATCGTCAAATGTTTTGGATTTTGGATACAAAGGGCTACAACTTTTATTGAATATGTTCTAAGTGATTTTATCTGCAGCTAGGTCAAAAGTCTGGTTCTTTACTGATCTAATGTTCTAGCATAAACCTAGGGTCAAGTTGTAGTATGCATAACAAGACTAGAAATTCTGCAAGTAGTCTCATAAAAATTATAAAACAACTCCTAATCATGTCTAGCAACATCCTAGTTAATATCAAGTTTTAATTTTACTGTTAACATTTATTTTAATTAACAATTCATGTCGATATACTTGTGTTGCCGCTGAATCTGGTGTGGGGGTAATAGACAAAATTTGTAGATTCATAGGAAACTCGAACAGGCTGGATCTCACTCCTTCCTTGTTGACAAGTTGACTCCTTGGTGCTCCTGGCGAGCCTGCACAAACGTTCGAAACACCGGGATGGATCCCGGCGACGAACCCTCCGACGCTCTTGTCAGTACCACAAAAAGTGAAGGGAAAGAGCTTGAGTGCACAAAGAGTGATCACCTTTGATAGTAAGAGGTAGGGGGTATTTATAGTCGTCCTGGGGATCTATTTCAGGATTAGAATGAATCCCTACTTCCCGGTGTGGCTGGATAGGGGTGGTTATAACCACCTCCTCAGGATAAGGATAAGCCAGGATTTCCTCCTATCTTGTTGACCTGGTCTCTAATGGGTTGAGACCCATTCTCAGTTGAACAGATCCGTTCATGGGTTAGCGGGCCTAAGAGGAGAGACCCGGTTTCCAATTCGGATCCGTCTGTAGGTGAAATTACCATCTTGTCCCTGTGACTTTAAGATTCGTGCCCACTTTGAACGGTTCCGATTTAATCCCAATTTTAGCCATATCACGAGCCCCCCACTCCTAAAGACTATGCGTTACAGCTTTTGGGGAGTAGTTTTGTTGTTTTAATGGTGTATAGGGCTTTATCGGAGCCCTCGAAGGGTGTTCGAATCTCGTTTGAGGGGCGGTGGTGTTTTTTCGAGCGAGTAATGCGTCCAAGTTGGCTCTTAGGCTCTTCTGGATTTTTGGTGATTTTTCCCCATTTTTAAATTATTTTTTCGAATTAGTTATTTAATTTTGCGAAGTAACAATCTAGTTTCAAGAGGCATCAATTAATTATTCTAACAAATAATTGTTTATCTAGGAGATTGAAAATATTTCTCCCAAATTTATAATTATTTTTTATAATTTTTAATTAATTTTTCCAAAATTTTAATTATTTTTTGCAATTTTTAAACAGTTAATTAGAATTTTAATTAAAATAAAAGGATTTGTCACCGAATTTATGACGTGTCGCAATCTGAACCGTCCATCGTGCTTCGGCACGAAGTTCGGAACGATCAGACGGCAGGGCGGCGTTAAGCGACGTGGACGAATATGTGACCTTGATCAGGTCGTGATGCGAGTTTCGAAGTGATCTGACGGCTTGTGTTGCTCGGCAGAATTTTCTCTGTATAGGCAGCTCGGAATGCCAGTCGCTCTGATTAAGATTCTGAGCGACGTGGCGCAATCTGAGGCGTCCATCTGGCATCGATGCGAATATCTTAACGATCCGACGAATGATTTATATTCGGCCACATGGCTAAATCAGGGACGCTCATCAGGGCGTGGCACGTATTTTGAGATGATCTGACGGTTCTCATGGCACAGTGACATTTTCTCCGTATGAGCAGCTCGGTATGCCAATTGCTCGGATTGGGATTCTGAGCGACGTGGCACAATCTGGAGCATTTCATGAAGATCAGGCGCGAATCACGAGGCAAAACGGCGTGGATCACGAGAAAACGTGATTTCGGTTGACGTGGCGAGATCTAAGCCATCTGATTAAGATCAGGTGTGAATCACCAGGAGAAAGTCATTTTTCTCTAATACGCAGCTCGGAATGCAAGTTGCTCGGATTTGGGTTCCGAGTGATGTGGCACGATCTGGACCGTCTAATGAAGATCAGGCACGAATCACGAGGCATGAAGGAGTGATCATGAGAAAACGTGATTTCGGTCGATGCGGCGAGATCTGAGCCGTCTGATTAAGATTAGGCGTGAATCACGAAGAGAAAGTCGTTTTTCTCCAATATGCAGCTCAGAACGCAAGTTGCTCGGATTTGGGTTCCGAGTGATGTGGCACGATCTAGGCCGTCTGATGAAGATCAGGCGCGAATCACGAGTCACGAAGGCGTGGATCACGAGAAAACGTGATTTCGGTCGACGCGGTGAGATATGAGTCATCTGATTAAAATCAGGTGGGAATCACGAGGAGAAAGTTGTTTTTGTCCAATACGTAGCTCGAAATGCAAGTTGCTCGGATTCAATGTGGCACGATCCGAACCGCCTCATGTTGATCTGGCATGAATCCTGAGGCAAGAGGCGGGGATCACGAGGATTTTGGCATTTAGGCTTCTGGTGGGCCGTTGTAGGGGCCCAAAGCATTCGAAAGCCCACCCGGATCAGCCTTAACGCTTATAAGTTTTCATCGCCTCCCCTCCTCCTCATTTCTTACTCTTCACTTTTACTTCACTTTTCACTCAATTCATTTTTGCTCTCGAGCGGTGCTGCTAGCATTTGTGGCCAAGCGATTTTACTCTCCGGCAATCTTTCCGACCGTAGACGTCACTTCCAGGTAAATCATCTTAACCTTAACTCGAAATGTCTAGAGTGTCGTCGGGGAATGAAACCTCCACCTCAGACCAAGAGACCGACCGAGCTCTAGTGGTCCGCCCGAGCAAGGGGAAGGAAGTGGCGAAGTCAGCCATCGTCGAAACTATAGTGGAGAAGGTGAGGGGGGCTGGAGCACTGGGTCGGCTACCGTCGATGCTGTCTATCCTCGGAATGGTCAGAAGCTACTCCGGAGATATTTTGTCGAAGGCGGTGCAAGGGAGATCGGCTGCCTATGAGGAGAACATTCCGAGGGACCCTTCCGAGGTGGACGAGATTCCCTCGGTCATGACCGAGGCGGACCTTCATCGAATTAGGAAGGGGTTCCGCATCCCGAAGGAGTACACCCTGGTCCTCCCCGATCCAGGCTTCCGAGCATGCACGAGGACGTTGCCAGATACTTGCGTCTTCCCCTACGATGCACTCAATGCCGGCCTTCGGCTACCCCTGTCACCATTCGTAGTCGAGGTGCTACAGTGGTACGACTTGAGTCCGGTGCAGTTCATGCTGAACATGTGGCGGCACATCAGCGCCTTCATCCTCCAGAGCCAGGCGGTCGGCGTCCAGCCTCAGCTCGTCATTCTTTGCAGCCTCTACCGGATCTGTCGAATGAGCAAGATGGATTAGCGGTAATACCTGTCGCCGAGGAAGGGGGTCAAATTGATCGAGAATTCGGACTCCATTAAACATTGGAAGGAGAAGTATTTTTTGATCTGAGGCTCCGAGCCGTGGAGCTTTCCGAGGGTGTGGAAGGAGGACGATTCGAAGGGGGCGAAGGTCGAGCCCGGTGCTGACTAAGGAAGAAAAGGATGTCGTGTCGAAGATCCTTGTCTTCCGACCCTCGGTTGGAAAGATATCACCAAGGAGGTCCTTTTCGGTGGGGGTCTCAGTCCGATCGACCATAGTACGCTCCATTTACTTCTTTTTCCTTAGCTTATATGTATTTCTTTTTATCTCGCTAAAACTTCTTCTGATTTTTCTTGTTCAGAAGCCCCCGGCATGGACTTCAATTCTCTTATGGCAAAGAGGAGCGCGGCAGCGGCGAAGGCGACGGATAGCAGAAAGAGGAAGAGGACGACGACGGGGCCCCCTTCCAGCCGAGCAGCTCAGATGCCTTCGGCTCCTACGGCCGTCGTTGACTTGGTCAGCGACTCCCCCATGGCTCCACAGGCCACACTCCCCACGGCCGATGCCCCCAATTCTTCGAGTGGGGCGTTCTCGGCCAGAGCTGCACTAGCCCTCTAGGTGCTGCTGCTTACAGCCGAAGTGGAGGCCATCCTCACCGAGGAACACAAGAAGCTCTTCGTCCTGGACTGGAGGGTGATGAAGCTCGACGGCTTCCTCGGTGAAGGGCAATATGTATGCAGGTCGTGCGCCACTTTCTGACCCCGAAGGATCGGACAACTCTGAAGGCTGGCACGGTCGGTGACGACACATTGGAGGTCGCCCGATCGACGATGTCGGTAAGTGTTCTCACTCTGCTCTCTTAAATTTCGGAGTTCATGATTTTTGGGTTCTCACATTCTTCTCCTTATGTTTTCAGACCCTCTGCCACTTCAGCCACATGCTCAAGAAGTTTGCTGAGCAGGAGAAGGAGATGAAGGTGTCGAACGACCGAGAGCGGGTGGAGCATGCCAAGGCAGTGAAGTTGTTCGAGGCCGAGCAACGGCTCTCGAAATCGCGAGCTGCCGAGGTCGGCGTCCTCGAGGCTGCTCTTGCCAAGGCGCTCGAGCGCTTAGCGGCCAAAGCAGCCAAGGTTGAGGCATTGGAGAAGGAGAAGGCACGCGTCGAAGAGGAGCTGGCGAAGGCCCTGAAGGCGTCGAGATAAGGCGCTGAAGGAGCAGGAGGCAAAAGTGGACGAGGCGAGAAAGGCCATCCAAGACGAGGCAGAGGCCCACATGAAGACCAACATGGAGGAGGCCTACGCTCGGGCCTTGAAGCATGTGGCGGCTCATCTCCCCGACTTCGAAAGCTCGGGATACCACCTCTACGACCCGGTAGAAGGCGAGGAGATCATTCCGCTAGCCGAGGTCGAGCCCAAAGGGGAAGGCGACGAAGCCAAAGGCGATGACGAGAAGGTGGCGAATCTCGAAGGGGCGCTCGTGACTTTGCCGAGCGATAATGCCTAGGAGCAGCACCTCGAGGTGGCTCCTCAACTTAGTTGTATCTCTTTTTTTTTTATTTTTTTTTTATATATGTATTGCCTCGTTGCGGACTGGCCATCGCCTTTACATTGAATAAAAAAATGTCTCTCTCTTTTTTCATCTAAGTGTTGGAGAAATTTTCTTTCTCTTTTTTGTCTAAGTGGTGGAGAAATTTCGAACTTTGTCTAAGTGTATGAGTCGTGTGAAATTAGTAGCTCCGTGCTCTGGCTCTTTTCAGATCGTCGAAGTGCTACAGATCGCCGAAGTGCCTCGGATAGCCGAAGTGGCTCGTCTCAAGGCTGGTCTTGGGGCAACGAGATTGGGGCTCACGAGGAACCAAGAGCCGGCTTTGCGAAGTGGAGTTGGATCTCCGTAAAGCGAAGTAAGATCTGAATCACCTGAGATCAACCCTAGTTCGTCGAGACATAGAGAGGAGATGATTGGAAGATAGGTTTAACGAGACAACCCCTGAAGGCGATGACGTGGGCTCGTCGACGGCTGCCAACCTCAACTTGAAGCTTAAGTGCCTTCGCCACTCTTTGTCTCAGGTGACAGCGGAGAGGGATGAGCTGAAGAAGGTGACATTCGATAAGAGCATGGAGGTTGCTCACCTTCGGCGGATGATCACCGATGGCTCACAAGGGGCAGGCTCGATGCGACTGCCTCGTTTAAAGATAACCATAAAGGACGACTCGCTTAAAGAGCAGATTGTCGAGCTTGAGGAAGAGGTTGCTCGTCTTCGACCACAATCTGAGGGGAGCACCGGTAGAACTACCTCTTGCACTCAGAAGGAGTATAACAGGGGGATGTCATTTCGCGAGCTCGCGCTTCGCTCGTCGCACATACATCGAGACCTTGGAGATGCGCAATGTGGTGTGGCCACTTCGTCGAGCAGAGCATCTGTTGGGGCCACCATTAGAATGGGTGCGGACGATGCTTCTCGGCTCACTGGCCTAGGGACGTCCGCCAAAGTAGGGCCTCAGCAGTACAACATTTGTTGCCCTCGTGTGTCTCTCAACCGAAGTGTCCCCGCCCCTAAGAGGCACTGAAGTAGCTTTCTGTAGTCTTGTAATTTTAGTTTCACAAGTTTTGTATCTCGATGTAAAGTTGAGTTGATTGTCTGTAATTAGACTTGTCTCTCAAACTTTAATGAAATAACACTTGCTTTGTGAACTTGTGTGCTTTGCTAGCGTTTGTAGTTGTCAACAGTTGTAGGAGCAATTCCGAATGGTGGGACGCTTTATACTTACTCGTTTGCGAGTAGCAAAAGTTGTGTCGAACCAAATGTTAGACTCCGAACTTGTTGTTTAGAGAATACCAACAGTTGTAGGAGCAATTCCGAATGATGATTCGCTTCATACTCACTTAGAAGCAAGTAGTTGAAGTAGAGTCGAACCAAGTGTTGGACTCCAAGCACGTCGTTTAGAAAATATCAACAGCTGTAGGAGCAATTCCGAATGGTGATCCGCTTCGTACTCACTTAGAAGCAAGTAGTTGAAGCGGAGTCGAACCAAGTGTTGGAATCCAATTGTGTCGTTTTAACAAATTTTTTTTTTGTAAGTAGAGTTAGACTACCAAAAAATAGAGAACTTGGTAAGTAGAGTTAGACTACTCAAAAAAAAAACTTGTGGGGAAAGATTTATTTTTATTTAGAACAGTTGGGCGGTCGCTTCTAAGTTGCGAGCTGCCTTTACATTTTGATAAAAAGAAAATACAAGTAAGGATTTTAGACATGTCTTATGGAGCGCTCTTGGGGAAGTTGCTTGGAGCGGTATTTAGACACCCTCTTGGTACTTCATCAAATGCTTCACATTTCATGTCCTCGGTATTCTCCTGCCCCCCGGGTCTTCGAGTTGATATGGGCCCCTGGGTGAATAACTATGGATATCCTATATGGTCCTTCCCAATTGGGTGCAAACTTGCCTTTTTTGGTTGGATTGGAAATTGACAACTTTCGGAGCAGTAAGTCTCCCTCCTTAAGGTTGGCTGGAAGTACCCTCTTGTTGTAAGGCTGAGTGATCCTATGGCGGTAGGTCTCTTGTCGAATTGCAGCTCGCTCGCGAACCTTGTCTATGAGGTCTAGGCAGTTGTGAAGCTGGTTCGCGTTCTGCGCTTCATTGTAGGCTATGAGTCGGGGTGAAGGCAGACCCACCTCTAAGGGGATGAGAGCTTCTGATCCGTACGTGAGGTTGAAGGGAGATTCCCCCGTGAGAGCTCTTTTGGTGGTGCGATAGTTCCAAAGCACATTAGGGAGTTGTTCGACCCATAGCCCCTTAGAGGATTTTTCAAGCCTCTTCTTCAGGCTGGAGAGGATTTGGCGATTGGCGTTCTCTGCTTGGCCATTAGACTGAGGGTGAGCTATCGAGGAGAATCGCTGTTGAATGCCGAGGTCGGCGAAAAAGTTGCGAAAGGTCGCCCCCGCGAATTGAGTCCCGTTGTCGGTTACGAGGATGCAAGGTACCCCGAACTGGCAACCGATGTTCTTCCAAAAGAACTTTTGGACCTTGTGCTCGATGATAGTCGAAAAAGGTTCAGCCTCGATCCATTTTGAGAAGTAGTCTATTACTACTACTAAGAACTTCAGCTGGCCCGGCGCTGGAGGGAAGGGTCCGAGCAAATCTATCCTCCACAGTGCGAAGGGGATTGGGCTCGCCAAGGAGGTGAGTTGTGCTTGGGGTAGGCGACAGATCAGGGCGAATTTCAGGCAGGAGTCGCACTGGCGGACGTATTCCTCGGAGTCATTCAGTAGTGTGGGTCAGAAGTAACCGTAGTTTAATTGTTTCCGGGCGAGGGATCTCGCTCCCAAGTGCGCGCCAAACAGACCGTCATGGGCCTCTTTTAAGGCATAGAGCGCTTCCTCCGGAGAGAAGCACCTTAGATAGGGTCGATCGTCGATCTGGGTGTAAGAGCGTTTGTAGATGACTCCATTAAGGAGTGTGTACTGCTCGGCTCGTGTCCTGATCCTCCTTGCCTCTTTCGGGTCTTCAGGAAGGACTTCGACCCTGAGGTACTCGACGAGGGGTCTCATCCAGTTCTCCCAAAGTGTTAGGGGGTAGGCTACCATCGGCTCCGGGCTATCTTCATCAATACTTGGTATGAGGAGGACCTCTATCTAGACGGTCCGCTCTAGACCTTGGAGGGACGAGGAGGCGAGCTTAGAGAGAGCATCCGCTTGCGCATTTTCCTCACGAGGAACTCACCGGAGTTGAACATCCTCGAATAAGGCTAGGAGCTCCCTAACCTTTGCCAAGTACTTGGACATACGCTCGTCCCTCGCCTCGTATTCCCCCGACACTTGGTTGACGACCAATTGCGAATCGCTGAAGACTCTGACCTGCTTGGCCCCGGCTTTACGAGCCAAGCAGAGCCCCACTATAAGGGCCTCATACTCTGCTTCATTGTTTGATGCCAGGAAGTTCAAGTGGAGGGAGTATTGGAGGACAAAAGCATCTGGGCTGGTCAAGATAATGCCAGCCCTACTTCCATCGGCGCAAGAAGACCCGTCCACATAAACGGTCCAGACCGAGGGGTCGGAAGACGAATCACAAGAGTCGGGGATGGTGCTCTCCACAATGAATTCGGCCAGAGCTTGGGCCTTGATTGTTGTTCTTGGCTGGTAGTTGATGTCATGTAACACCCCGAATTCCAAAATACAACTGAATTCGAAGTTCCACAGGATCTTTACACTTTTTTCGTACAATTTTACAAGGAAATAAAAATATTTCTTACATCAGAGTTACATTATACCTTTACATTATTACAGCGGAAGCAATTATACAGTAATTACATAAAACAACAGTTTGAATCAATCCTTGAGCAGCATGTAAACTTCGATTTGTCAAGCATCTTTACCCAGCATGTAAAACTATGGGTGCGTTAGTTCATTCAACTGACGAAATATTATACACGGCCATTCTTTCTATGCCGAAAACAGTATAACGATTCTCAATACTTAGCAAACCACAAACTTGTTCACAAACATAGCTAAAGGGACTATCCTATTGATGTCGTGTTGTAAATGTGCACTTAGTCCTTAATGCAATTATTTGAAATACATGACACTAATGCGTACTTGTTCAGAGTCTATGCAGCCCATACTACATAGGTTCGAGGGCAAGCCCTTAACCATTCTTCATCTTGTAGGGTTCAATCCCTAGTCATGACTTAATCTACTACTGTAACTACGGTAAGTATCCTAGATGTTTTATGACTTACGAACTCATGTCTAGGCGCCCAGGAGGGAATCCCAATGCACTGACACATGACTCGTCATACAGGCATCTTGTGGTGATTCAGCTCCTACCATAAACATGACACCACCGGCAGTCGTCAAACACCCCACGAGCGTCGCCACCAGGACGGTACTCTGGAGCAGTATCCACACCCTACCATGATGCATCATGGGACAACCTGTGAATACTCTCACGCCGCCAATCCAATGGCCCTCATACTCAATGTTTTTCTCTTACTTTCATCACATCTCCACTATGTATCTAATCCTTAGTACAACTGAATCATGAACAAAATCAATTCCTTAGGGTTAGTACTCCAACTATACCGGTCTTATTCATTTATTTCACATGACCCAAACCTTGGTCTTTTCATTTCAAATATCATTTCCACAATTCCTTTATTGCCAGTATAAGGCTTAGCTACACCCTAGTTCTCAATTTCAACTCATAATTACAACATCGAGCTTTTCATACTCATAAAGTCTTTTTATGATTAATCACAATTCACATTTCATAAGCATATTATTCATGTATCCACATCTTTCATAACTCATCACATTCGATATTTCCATTCCATACACAATTTATGCGAAAAATAATATGTTTCAACTAGTAGTATTCAATAGTTCATTTATTCCATGAATCTCTTATTCTCATTTCAATCCGTACTAAAATCACGATTTATAAGTTCTATTAATCACACAAATCGAAGATTTCAAAATTCCTCGTTACTAATTCTCATTTTAAACTCTAAAAAATGACTCATTTATTTTTCCTTTATTTCAAAAGACAATTTAATTTTTTAAAAAAAGTCCTTTCTTGCAAATAGTCTCAATTTCTCAATTATGCTTTATCAAAAGTTACACAAGTTTTCCTCATAAAGTCAAATAATTTCAGTAATTTTTCCGTATTTTCCTTGAATTTTAATCTATTTTAAAATTCAGAATAATATTAAATTTCCAAAAAAAACATTTTTTAAATCCAAAACCCCATCCGGATTCGAACCCACAACCAGCGGCCCCCAAACAACAGCGCCCAAGACCACTGCGCCAAGTCAGTGAAGCGATATGAGAGGGGTTATTATCCCTATGTATCCACTTTCAGTACTTCGGATTTTAACCAAAAAAAAAAAAAACGAAAAGCTCCATTCTCAGTATCGAACCCGAGACCAATGATTAGGCCCCGCTACGGTAGCGATTGGAACTCTTCCGACCAATTGGTCTAAGTGACCATATCGTTTTGAAAGGGATTTAATTAGGTTTGAATTAGCTCTCTGTTTATATCTATATTTCATGAATTTTCACAACAATTTGTTTCTTTTTTTCTCTCTTTTGAAAGCAAATTTTTTCCAGAATTTATTATACATAAATCCTCCGTAAACCAGTAATTTTATAAATATTATTTGCTTTATAAAACATGTATTTTAGTCCTAATTTTTGTTCCATGTCCATAATTTGGACATTGAGAACAATAGCACATTTCTTCAAAATTTAGAGTTAGGCTTCCACAAATCACTACATTTTTTTGTTCTCTTTCTTATTGACATCCTACCATATTTTTAGAACACAAAATCTCATTCTTTCTACAAAATAAAAAACTATTTTTTTCTCAACTAGTTACACATGATGCATTCAATCAATTGTTTGCAAATACAATCTTTTTTTTCTTTATTATTATTTACCATAGCATTCATGTAGCACAACAACATGGAGATTTCTAAAATATTAATTAACAATTATTCATTAGCAATCAATCCATCAACTATTCTCTAAATTACCACTCTACATTTCAATTAAACAAGCATGGTTCCCATTTCTCACTAGTTGATTCATATAATTTCATTAAAATCATACCTAGCATGATGTCTACTTCTAGAAGTACGAGAAACATCCACTTTCATTCATAATTAATTAATCTAGCAACCATTTTAACACACATTTACTAGATTATCATTTCCTCTCTAATTAGGCAAACATGAATTTAATTTCAACTAGTTGCTCTTTAATAATTGCTCAATTTATTCCTAGCATGATTTCTAATTTATAAGCATGAGAAACACCCACCTCTTTGGAGAAAAACGAAATAAAAGCTTCTAGAGTCTCCTAGAATGCAAGAGAGTAGCCTTCTCCTCCTAGATTGTGTTGCAAAAGCTCTCCTTCTTGTTCCTTGGTGCAAACCCGATGCTCTCCTTGTGCTTAATGATGGGCCGGCCTCCTTGCTTGGGACACACAATTCTCACACTCACTCTTATACTCCCTAATGTATTTCTCTTTTATATAATTTCTTCCTTTCAATTAATTTTTTGTGTAGTATGCATGAAGGTAGGGGGTATTTATAATAGTTCTTGGATGGATTGGAGGGCTAGGATTTCATTAAATGGCTGGAGATGGATGGCTAGGATTTCATTAGATGGTTGGAGATGGATGGCTAGGATAGGATGGGAAGTTTTAGCAACCATCCATAAACAAATAACCACCCATGCACACCCCCACTCTCCCATCTCTCTTTATGCATAACCCGGCCTCCAAGGTGTGCAAAGCACACCACGTGCATGCACGTGCCCTTCTAGTACCCCCTATTTGAAATTTGTACAAATTTAATTAATCAATTGTTCACCATTTGTGCCTACATGACAAGTTGTGACAATTTAAAGGATTAATTAAGTTTGTGGGCATCACAAATAGTGGGCTTAGGCTTATGGGCTAAGTAATAAAATATTTAATTATTAAATTGGACTCAAAATAAGAAAATAATGTTTTAGGCTTTACAAAATAGGCTTTTTAGAAAAATAAAGGAAAAAAAAGAAATAATTGTTCATACTACAAAAATGAAATTTTTATAAAAAAATAAATATACATACAAAATTTTGCACGTACACAACACGTGAAAATAAACATTTTTATTAAAATGAAAGTTTAGGGTATTACAACATGTTGCTGCTAATTTCGGTATGGGGGCAAACAGATAAATTTGTGAGTTCTTGGAAAACCTGAATAGCAAACACCTAAGTTGTTCCGCCGGAGCTTGACTGTTGACTCCCGCCGTTCACCTGCAAGGAAGTGCGAGACACCGGGGTTGATCCCGGCGACGCACCCTCCGATGCTCAAGTCAGTAACCAGAAATGATTATGAAATAGCGTTTAACTAGCAACAGATTGATTACCTCTTAATGGAGATGGGTGTGGGGTATTTATAGTCGCCGTTGGGATCAGATAAGGAATGTGATTCCCGTGATCTGATAAGGCATAAAATCCTCGTAATCAGATTAGGAATAGAATCCCTTAATTCTCGGTGAAAAGATAGATGTGAATCAGAGCCGTTGATTTGGATTAATCAGAAACCCTAATTCTATCTTTTCTGGACTGGGTGTGTTTCGGGTTAGGACCCGTACCCAGTTGAGGTGGATCCGTTCGCGGGTTATTGGATCTGTGAGAAGGAGACCCAGTACCCGTTTCGGACCCATTTGTATGTGGAATTACCGTTTTACCCCTGAGCTTTAAGATTCGTGTCCGATGTGAACGGTCCCGATTTAATCCTATTTTTAGCCATATCACGAGCCCCCCACTCCCGAAGACTGAGTTTGATCAGCCTTTGAGGAGTAGTTTTACTGTTTTAATGGCGTACGGGATTTTATCGGTGTTCTTAAGGGAGTTTGGAATCTTGCTCGGGGTGTAACAGTGTTATTATGGGCTTGTAAAATGCCCAAAAATATTCTCAGAATTTTCTGAATTTTTGGTGATTTTTCCAGATTTTTCTGAATTTTTTATTCATTTTCCGAATTAAATAATTAATTATCAAAAATATTAAATAATTATTCTAATTAAATAATTATTTTTTTAGAATTTAAAAATAATTTTTTCTGAATTAATAATTATTTTTAGAATTTTTAATTAATTTTTTCGATTTTTTAATTATTTTTTCCGATTTTTTAAATAAAAAAAACAATTAAATAAATAAATAAATAATTTAAATATTACCTGGACACGTGGCAGATTTCAGGCCGTCCATCATGGTCAGATGAGCACGCATCGTGAGGCAGATCACGATCTGGACACGTGGCGCGTTTCTGGCCGTCCATCATGATCAGATTTGCGCGCATCGTGAGGCAGATCACGATCGGGACATGTGGCGCGTTCCTGAGCGTCGATCGTGTCGCGACGCGAATTTTGAGATGATCGGACGGATCGTGTGGGTCGGCCTGTTTTTTTCTCAATTTACAGCCTCGGTACCCCGGTTCCTCGGCTCGGCGCTTTGGCGAAGACGGCTCGGCTCGGCCAAATGCGTAGGATGCTGCCACGTGGCGTTTATTTTTATTATTTTTTTTTCTTTCTTTTTCCCGCTGCTTCTTCTCCGCTGCTTCTATCTCTTCTTCTTCCTTCGTTCGTTCGACCAAACCTTCGACTCGCCGACCCAAGTTAGAGAGCTCGTCAGGCGGCGATCGCGGCGTAGCTCGGAGCGTGACGAACTCGACGAACATGGAGGAGGTCAACAGTGGAGAGGCGTTGGCGCTCGGCGACGTGGATCTCGGTTCGAGAGCTCGAGCTTGAAGGTCGTTGGCGAACTTTTGATGAAGAGGAGCTCGTTTGCCGTGGAGGAGCTCGCCGCTGGAGCTCGGCAGTGGGGAGCTCGGCACTTGTAGTTGGAGCTTGGAGGTGAGAGCTCGGTGTGCGGAGTTGTGAGCTCGGTAATGGAGCTCGGCGTCGGAATGGAGCTTGGAGGTGAGAGCTCAGAGCGGTGGAGAGCTCGACACTTGGAGTTGGAGCTTGGAGGTGAGAGCTCGTGGAGCTCGTCGTACGCGGAGCTCGGGAGAACTCCGACGATGAGTTCGGAGCTTGGACGAAGAGCTCGGCATGGCGAGGAGTTGGAGTAGAGTTCGGAGTTCGATGCTTCGGCATATTTGAATGGCGCTCTTCGGCGGGGGAGCTCGGCGCATTTACTCAGCAAGAAGCTTCGACGAAGGTGGCGAGGAGCAGCTTGTGGAGCTCGTCGTGTGCGGAGCTCGGGAGAACGGGCTCGACGAATGGGTTCGGAGCTTGGGCGAAGAGCTCGGCGAATGGGCGAGCATGGAGGTCGACGGCGGAGCTCGACGGAGGTGGATGCGTGAGCTCGGCTCGGTGGACTGTGGGGGAGCTCGGCAATGGAGAGGGAGCTCGGGGTGACGGAGCTTTTGGAGTTGGTTTTTTACTTTGTTTTTGTTTTGGAGGGAGAGTGGAGAAGAAGAAGGGAAGCTGAAGTGGGTTTAGGGGTTCGGATCCTTAACGGGTCGAACCCCGGCCCACGTGCCCCTTTTTTTTTTTTTTTTTTTCTCTCTCTCTCTCTCCTCTTCTTCCTTGTTCGGAAAATCTGAGCTCCTCGGATCTGCTTCTTGTTCGGCCAATCCGAGCACGGATTTTGAGGAGAATTTTTTTTTCACTTTGCTGTTCGGTAGGTCGGTAGCTCGGATTTGAGATCCGAGCTACGTGGCTCAATCTGGACGGTTGATCACGATCGTGGCGCGAATCACGAGACAAGACGCACGAGTTTCGAGAAAGCGTTATCTTGTCGTTTTGTGATGACGTGGCGAGATCTGAGCCGTTCATCATGTTTTAGCACGAATTTTGAGACGATCCGACGATGAGATGGGTTTGGTCGAATTTTTCTCCATATACGAGGGTCGGTACCCCGGCACCTCGGATCGGCACCCCGGATCGGCACCTCGGATCACTGAGATGATGCCACGTGGCATGCCACGTGGCTTTTTTTTTTCCGCTTCTTTGTTGCTCGGCTAATGCCTCTGGTTCGGCAGATCCGAGCACAGATTTTGAGGAGAATTTTTTCCCACTCTGCTGTTCGGTAGATCGGTAGCTCGGATTTGAGATCTGAGCTACGTGGCTCAATCTGGATGGTTGATCACGATCGTGGCACGAATCACGAGACAAGAGGCACGAGTTTCGAGAAAACGTTATCTTGTCATTTTGTGGTGACGTGGCGAGATCTGAGCTGTTCATCATGTTTTAGCGCAAATTTTGAGACGATCCGACGGTGAGATGAGTTCGGTCGAATTTTTCTCCATATACGAGGGTCGGTACCCCGGCACCTCGGATCCTCTCTGGGGGCATCTGGTCTGCTCGGCAAATGAATCTGGTTTGGCAGATCCGAGCACGGATTTTGAGATACATTTTTCGCCGCTCCGCAGTTTGGTCGATTGGCAGATCCAAGCTACGCGACTCAATCTTGACGATTGACCACGATCGTGGCGCGAATCACGAGACAAGAGGCACGAGTTTCGAGAAAACGTTATCTTGTCGTTTTGTGGTGACGTGGTGCGATCTGATCCGTCCATCATGACGTGCGCGCTTTTTTACAAGATCCAACGGCTGATATGGGTCGGCGAGTTTTTTCGCCATATACGAGGGTCGGTACCCCGGTACCTCGGCTCGGCGCATCAGGGCTGGTGGCCGAGGTGCTGAGTTGGCTATTTTGGAGGAAGCGTTTCTTGAAGGTTCCACCCTTCCGTGCCCAGTAGCTCGGCTGCTCGACTAAGCTGTTCGGTAGCTCGGTCGAGCAGGCCGATGAAAGGCAATTCCGAAGGTACACGCGGCAGGATCTGGGCCGTTCATCATGGCGCGCATCACGAGGATGGGGTTCAGATCACGAGAAAACGTTATCTTGTCGTTTTGTGGGCGTGGCGAGATCTGAACCGCCCATCGAATTCTGACGCGAATTTTGGAGAGATCCGACGGTGACTTTGCCTCGGAGCGATTTTTTGCCATATACGAGGGTCGGTACCCCGGTACCTCGGCTCGGCGCGTCAGGGCTGTTCACCCTCTGCCCGTAGTAGCTCAGAGAAGAGGAGAAGAGGAAGGGAAGGAGAGGCATTTGGGTTCTCTCCTCTGCCTTGTTCTCTCGCATAGTGGAGAAGCGGTGCTGGGAAGATCCTCGTGAGAGCCATGGGAGGACCCACTCTTTGAAGTGAGTGGAAGGAGCAACTCTAGGGGAGAGTTGTGCTCCGATCTCGTCGAGAAGAGCTATTTGAGAGACAAGTTTAAGGAGGAACTCTAGGAGAAAGTTGTGCTCCAAACTTGTGGAGAAGAGCTCCGCTTTGGAGGTGAGCGGAGTGAAGAGCTTGGCTCTAGGAGCCATCTGGACGAGGAGTTCGAGGAGCAACTCTAGGAGAGAGTTTTAGCTCCGAACTCGTTGAGAAGAGCTCCGCTTTGGAGGCGAGCGGAGCGAAGAGCTTGACTTGTAGAAGATCCATCTGGAAGGGGAGTTTGAGGAGCAACTCTAGGAGAGTTTTAGCTCCGAATTCGTTGGGAAGAGCTCCGCTTTGGAGGCGAGCGGAGTGGGGAGCTCAATTTGTAGAAGAGCCATCTGGAAGAGGAGTTTGAGAAGCAACTCTGGGAGAGAGTTTTAGCTCCGAACTCGTTGGGAAGAGCTCCGCTTTGGAGGCGAGCAGAGTGGGGAGCTCAATTTGTAGAAGAGCCGTCTGGAAGAGGAGTTTGAGGAGCAACTCTAGGAGAGAGTTTTAGCTCCGAACTCGTTTGAGAAGAGCACCGCTTTGGAGGCGAGCGGAGTGAAGAGCTCGACTTGTAGAAGAGCCATCTAGACGGCTGATCACGATCATGGCGCGAATCACGAGGCAAGAAGCACGAGTTTCGAGAAAACGTTATCTTGTCGTTTTGCGGTGACGTGGTGCGATCTGATCCGTTCATCACGCTTGAGTGTGAATTTTGAGATGATCTAACGGTGAGATTGCCTCGGGACGATTTTTTGCCATATACGAGGGTCGGTACCTCGGTACCTCGGCTCGGCGCGTCAGGGCTGTTTGGCCGAGGTGCTGAGTTGGATGTTTTGAAGGAAGTATCTCTGAAGATTTCGCCCCTCCGTGCTCAGTGACTCGGCCGTTCGGCTGAGCTGTTCGGTAACTCGGCTGTTCGGACGGCTCGAGCGTGAGGAGAAGCTCGGTGAGTTGATGAAGGGGATAAGTCGGCATATAGAAGAGGTGATGCTCTGCTTGGTTTTTGGAGATTTTTGAAGAGGAGCTCCACTCCTAGGGGTGGAGAAGAGGTGCTAGGAAGATCCTCGTAAGAGCCATGGGAAGACCCATTCTTTGAAGTGAGCGCAAGGAGCAATTCTAAGAGAGTTTTAGCTCCGATCTCGTCGAGAAGAGCTATTTGAGGGACAAGTTTGAGGAGGAACTCTGGGAGAGAGTTGTGCTTCGAACTTGTGGAGAAGAGCTCCGCTTTGGAAGTGAGCGGAGTGAAGAGCTCGGCTTTAGGAGAGCCATCTGGACGAGGAGTTTGAGGAGCAACACTAGGAGAGAGTTTTAGCTCCGAACTCGCTAAGAAGAGCACTGCTTTGGAGGTAAGCGAAGTAAAGAGCTTGGCCTTGAGAAGAAAGAGGAAGGGGAGGAGAGGCATTCGGGTTCTCTCCCCTGCCTCGTTCTTTCGCACAGTGAAGAAGAGCAGAAGTGTTGGGTACTTTTGGCGGAAAGACTGAAGAAGGAGAAGAATGAAGGAGCTAAGAAGGGTATGGGTCGGACCGAGGGTATTGGATCCGACCCTGACCCGTTAGCCTCCTTTTCTTCTCGCTCTTCATCTGCTTTGCTTGGCGGTAGATGGGTAGCTCGGTTCGGATGGTCGTGGGGGCAGTTCGGAATGGCCATCTTCCTCCGGCCTGTTTAAGGACGAGCCGGTGAAGTAAAGTCGAGCCATAGGACCCCGACCATCGTTAGATTAGTTTAAGGTTGTGGGAGCAGTTCCGAATGGCGAGCTACTTCTAGTTCGCTTAGGAGCGAACTTGCGAAGTAGAATCGAACCAAGTGTTGGACTCTGAACCATTCAACGGCTGCAGGAGCAATTTCGAACGGCGATCTACTTTCGGCTCGTCTATGGACGAGCCGAGGAAGAAGAGTCGAGCCGAGTGCTGGACTCCGAACCACCGTGAGGTTAGTTTGAGGGATGCAGGAGCAGTTTCGAATGGCGAGTTACTTCTAGTCCGCTTAGGAGCGAACTTGCGAAGTAGAATCGAGCCAAGTGTTGGACTCCGATCCATTCAACGGCTGCAGGAGAAATTTCGAACGGCGATCTACTCCTGGCTCGTCTAAGGACGAGCCGAGGAAGAAGAGTCGAGCCGAGTGCTGGACTCCGAACCATTGTGAGGTTAGTTCAAGGGATGAAAGAGCAGTTTGGAATGGCGAGCTACTTCTAGTCCGCTTAGGAACGAACTTGCGAAGTAGAATCGAGCCAAGTGTTGGACTCCGATCCATTCAACGGCTGCAGGAGCAATTTCGAACGGCGATCTACTTCTGGCTCGTCTATGGACGAGCCGAGAAAGAAGAGTCGAGCCGAGTGCTGGACTCCGAACCATCGTGAGGTTAGTTTGAGGGATGCAGGAGCAGTTTCGAATGGCGAGCTACTTCTAGTCCGCTTAGGAGCGAACTTGCAAAGTAGAATCGAGCCAAGTGTTGGACTCCGATCCATTCAACGGCTGCAGGAGCAATTTCGAACGGCGATCTACTTCTGGCTCGTCTATGGACGAGCCGAGGAAGAAGAGTCGAGCCGAGTGTTGGACTCCGAACCATCGTGAGGTTAAGGGTTGTGGGAGCAATTCCGAATGGCGAGCTACTTCTAGCTCGCTTAGGAGCGAACTTGCGAAGTAGAATCGAGCCAAGTGTTGGACTCCGAACCCGTTGTGAAGTGCTTAGCAAGTTGTGGGAGCAGCCATGTAGAAGAAGCTGGATTCCGAACCCACCATTTAAGAGAGTCGTGACTCGGAGAGATAGAGAAGCAAGAGCAATAATTTTCAATGAAAAGATGTAAAATTTTATTGAAATAAACTAAGTGGCTGCTCCAATAGGGCGAGCCATTATTACATGCTGTTGGCCGAGTTACAAGCATCGGCCTTATTGAAAATCAGAATCCTACTTCTACAATAAGGTGAGGACCTCTTGGGAGGAGCTGAGTCTTGAAGCTCGGCGGGCCTTCCTGTTCGTTTGGAAGAGGTGATGGTCAGGGGAGGAGCTTGGCCCCCTCTTTTTGGACGAACTTGATCAGGTGCCCCCGTTGTATGAGTTCTTCGATCTCCTCCTTGAGAGCCCGACAATCATCCGTGTCGTGGCCGTGGTCCCTGTGAAAGCGGCACCACTTATCTTTGTCCCTCTTCTTGCCAGGGGTATTCATTCTTGGGGGAGCGCGGAGTAGTCCTTCCTTGTCCACCTCCATGAGGACTTCTGATATATTAGCAATAAGGGGGGTGAACTTCTCAAACCGAGGAGTCGGGCGACGCTGTCCATTGCCGTCCTTCTGGGATTTTTGGGAGCCCTCTTCTTCTTCAGTCAGCTTTCGTTTCGTCCCTGAGGTAGACCCTCCGAAGCTTGGAAGGTAGGCGGCCTCTTCGGCACGAATGTACTTGTCACACCTGAGAAGGAGGTCGGCAAAGTTCTGTGGAGGCTTCTTAGCAAGAGAGGAGCGGAGGCTGGAATTGAAGACATTGGATTGGAAGGCGGCCGTTGCGACAGATTGGTCGAGGGAAGCTATAGACCTGGCTTCAGCTGTGAACCTCTTCACATGGTCTCTTAACTTCTCACCTTTCTCTTACCTGAGCTGGAGGAGTGAGATGCTGGTCTTCTCCGTGCGCCTGCTACTCAGGAAGTGGGTGATGAAGAGTGTTTCGAACTGCTCGAAGGAGAATATGGAAGACGGGGCGAGGCGGGAGTACCATTCCCGAGCCGAGCCCTTGAGAGTAGCAGGGAATGTCTTGCACAGCAGGGCATCGGAAGCTTGGTGGATGAGCATGAGAGTCTTGAAGCTCTCAATGTGGTCAACGGGGTCAGTCTCCCCGGTGTAAGTCTCAAATTGGGGAGGTTTGAAGCCGAACGGCACAGGTGCATCCACAATGGTTCGGGAGAAAGGGGGTCGAGTAGGACGTAGGGTCCTCCCCCTAAGTCTTCTTCTTGACCTATCTGACCCAGGCGCCTCTCTACCTCATGAAGACGGCAATACATGGCGTCGTCCCTCTGACGGTAATCAGCCGAGCCTCTAGACTCGTCTTCGTAGGAGGGAGAGCGAGGGCTGCGGCGATGGTAACTTCGGGAGCGACGAGGACTTGGGGTACGCCGGGACGAGAAGATGGGGACCATCGGCGAGGGCTTCGGACTGGAGGAGGGGACGGGGCCTTCGGCTCATTAGGGTTTTGACGGAGGTTGAGTGCCTGTTGTACCATTGCTTGGAACTGCTGGAACTCGGCACGGGTGATTGGTGCCTCATTGTTCCTGGGCTGTTGCCGATCTGCGGGGGAGTGCATCCTTCTGTAATGCTCGGGGTACTCTTTCCTCCCTCTGCGGACGGGGGACCTGTAGTACCGGTGGCGAAGAGATCGCTCGCCCGGATGGTGTTGGCGGGAGGTTCCCTTTCGGGCCCGCTTTTCATCCAGATGGCGGCGGAGGTCGTCCTCTTTTTGGCGATTGGGAGCCGCATCGTGGCGACCAGAGGCTCGGGGATGATGGGAGGCCATAGAGTCAGTGGAGGCATTGTGGATGGAGACGTTCTCTTGGTGAAAAGGTTGCTTCATGCGGGAGCCCCCCGCACCGGCGTTCTGTGGATCGGTAGGACCCTTGGGGGGTTGCCGATTCTGAAGAGGAGGCTGATCTTGTTGAAGAGGGTCCTCCACTTGAAGCGGGGGTTGTCCCTGCTGCGGAGCGGGTTGGACGGGGACTACCTCTTGCTGATCAGCGGGGTTGGGCCCACGGTTGGACCCTCTAGATCTGACTTTTCTGGGAGGCATGGCTGGAGAAGAGCTAGTCGACGGAAAGAGGAGGGGCTGCTATTCGTATGTTTCCCACAGACGGCGCCAATCTGTTGCCGCTAATTTCGGTGTGGGGGCAAACAGATGAATTTGTGAGTTCTTGGAAAACCTGAATAGCAAACACCTAAGCTGTTCCGCCGGAGCTTGACCGTTGACTCCCGCCGTTCACCTGCAAGGAAGTGCGAGACACCGGGGTTGATCCCGGCGACGCACCCTCCGACGCTCAAGTCAGTAACCAGAAATGATTATGAAAGAGCGTTTAACTAGCAAAAGATTGATTACCCCTTAATGGAGATGGGTGTGGGGTATTTATAGTTGCCGTTGGGATCAGATAAGGAATGTGATTCCCGTGATCTGATAAGGCATAAAATCCTCGTAATTAGATTAGTAATAGAATCCCTTAATTCCCGGTGAAAAGATAGATGTGAATCAGAGCCGTTGATTTGGATTAATCAGAAATCCTAATTCTATCTTTTCTGGACTGGGTGTGTTTCGGGTTAGGACCCGTACCCAGTTGAGGTGGATCCGTTCGCAGGTTATTGGATCTGTGAGAAGGAGACCCAGTACCCGTTTCGGACCCATTTGTATGTGGAATTACCGTTTTACCCCTGAGCTTTAAGATTCGTGTCTGATGTGAACGGTCCCGATTTAATCCTATTTTTAGCCATATCACAACACTCCCTCCTTAGAATAGTTCTGTCCCCGGAACTACAATTAAAGAGTGAGAAAAAAAAACACAATAAGAAAATACAATCAAACGAAGAGCTCAGGATGATCCTTCATCATCATCTCCTCAGATTTCCAAGTAGCCTCTTCAACCAACTGGTTTCTCCAGACCACCTTGACCATCGGTGTCGTCTTATTCCTCAAGACTTTCTCCCGACGATCAACAATCTCAACTGGAAGCTCAATGTCACTCAGATCCAATTGCAAACCCTCTGGAACTTCGGGCAAATGATGACTTGGATTTGGAATGTAACCTCTCAGCATAGACACTTGAAAGACATTGTGCACCTGAGACAACTCTTCTGGTAACTCAAGCCGGTAAGCAGTTTTCTCGATCCTTTTCAATATCTTATACAGGCCTATGAACCTCGTGGCTAACTTTCCACCCTTTCCGAATGGATCACGCCGTTGCTGGACGATACCTTCAGAAAGACAAAGTCACCAACCTCAAACTCAAGGTCCCTCCTCCAGTTGTCTGCATAGCTCTTCTGCCTACTCTGAGCATCCACCAACCTCTTCCTGATTAGATCAATCTTTTCAGAGGTCTACTGTATAATCTTAGGCCCAAACATCTGATGCTCCCCAACTTCGAACCAACAAACAGGCATCCTGCACTTCCTGCCATACAAAGCTTCGTACGGCGCCATCCCAATGCTAGTCTGAAAACTGTTGTTGTAGGCAAACTCCACCAAAGGTAAATGTCTTTCCCAACTGCCACCAAAGTCTAGTACACAACACCGAAGCTTGTCCTCAAGAATACGGTTGACTCTCTCGATCTGCCCATCGGTCTGGGAATGAAAAGCAGTGCTGAAATCCGTCTTCGTACCCAAAGCTGTCTGAAGACTTCTCCAGAAATGCGAAGTAAACCGCACATCTCGATCAGACAGAATGGTTAGCGGAACACCATGAAGCCTAACGATCTCACCAACATATAATGTCTCCATTGCTTTAAGGCAAAGATAATCAACCAACTCTAGATCATGAGTCAGATAATTCTTCTCATGTGGTCTTAGTTGCCTAGACCCATAAGCGATCGCTTTCCCTTCTTGCATTAAGACACAACCAAGCCCACGATGTGAATCATCGCTGTAAACATCATACTCAACACCTGCTCTAGGCAAAGCCAAAATGGGTGCAGTAGTCAGCCTCTCTTTCAATTCCTGAAAGCTTGCCTTGCACTACTCGGTCCACTTGAAATTCACATTCTTCTTGGTCAGACCAGTGAGTGGCACGGCTATCTGAGCGTAGCCCTGGATGAATCTCCTGTAATATCCAGTTAGCCCAAGGAAACTCCCAATTTCCTTCACTGTAGTAGCTCTTGCCCAATCTCTTACTGCCTCTATCTTCTGAGGATCAGTTGTCACTCCTTCCTTAGAAGGATGTGACCTAGGAATGCCACTTCAGATTTCTAGAAATCGCACTTGGATAACTTGGCATACAACTCATTCTCCTGAAGCTTCCTCAAAACTGCTACCAGATGCTCCGTGTGCTCCTCCTCCAACTTGGAGTACACAAGAATATCGTCGATAAACACCACGACGAAAGAATCAATGAATGGCCTCAGAACTCTGTTCTTCATGTCCATAAAGATTGCAGGTGCATTCGTCATTCCAAACGGCATAACTAAGAATTCGTAATGCACGTGTCGAGTTCTAAACGCAGTCTTATGCACGTCTTCAGCTTTCACTCGAACTTGATTGTATCCTGATCGAAGATCTATTTTGGAGATAACAGCTGCTCCTTGTAGACGATCGAACAAGTCATCAATTCGTGGAATCGGATATTTATTCTGAACAGTGACCTTATTTAGCTATCGGTAATCGATGCACATTCTCATCGAACCATCCTTCTTCTTTACCAAAAGCACTGGCGCTCCCCAAGGCGACGCACTCGGTTGAATAAAGTCGTTATCTAACAGTTCCTCAATCTGTCGTTTGATCTCATCCTGCTCCAGAGGCACCATCCTATACAGTTCCTTGGAATTAGGTGCACTTCCCGGTTGAATAGTGATACTGAACTCCACATCACGATGCGGGGGTAACCCAGGCAAATCTTCCAAGAACACAGTCAAATAATCCCGAACCACAGGAATTTACTGCACCTCTACAGGAACATCCCTCTTGTAGATAGCTGCCACCAGACCAGAACATCTCCTCTTCTCTTGGAAAGTGACTTCAAGTCCACCTGGAGCCTTCACTGTCACTGTCTTGGTCTTGCACTCGATGCTCGCACTGTACACTGACATCCAATCAACGCCAATGATAACATCGACTCCCAAAACATTCAGCTCGATCAGGTCGATCCCAAAAATTCTATCTCCAATCACGATCTCGCAGTCAGCATAGTACCGATCAGTGGTTAGAGTCTCCCCTGACGGAGTAGTTACTGCTAAAACCTTGCCTGAAAATAATTTCGGTTCGACTCCCAGAACTTTAGCAAATTTAGGTGATACAAAAGTATGAGAGGACCCAGTATCGAACAAAACAACAACTTTCTTTCCATTCAAATAAAGTTATCATGTTACACAACACACACTCGTTATATAACAGTGTATTAATTAACGGGAAAAGAGATAACAGAAAACACTATAAACATCCTCTCTCGTACCAGTAATGACGTGATCCACCTCATTAGCATCAGCTTCAGTGAAGGCAAATACTCGCCCCTGCTGGTATGGCTTCTTCCCGATCTGCTGAGTTGGCCCATTACAGACGACATCCTGCAGTTTGGGGCAATGAGACTTGTAGTGGCCTATCTCTCCACAGTTGAAACAAGTCACTGGATGTCTCACCTAAGTATTCCCGGGTCTGCCTGCCACTTGAAAAGCGTTCGCACCCGTAGCCTTGAACCTTTTAGCCGGTGGCTGTCCCCTAACATTGCCAGCAACTGCGGGCTTCTTCCCCACATTCCAGTTGTTCCTGCAATTCTGAACAGCGTGGAACTGCTCCATGTCTGCCTCCGTGGCTGCCGCTCATTTGACCAGCTTGTCAAACCTCCTGATACTGAGGGGTATCATCCTGGATCTCACACTTGGCCTCAAACGATGCTCGAACTTTCGAGCCTTCTTCACCTCATCCATCACCAATTCAGGAGCATACCTTGAGAGCTGAGTGAATCTGGTCTCATACTCCCTAACCGACATGCCGCCCTGCTGCAGCGACAGAAACTCCATGGCCTTCTTCTCCTGGACGTCTGAGGGAAAATAATGACTGCGGAATTCCTCCAAGAATTCCTCCCAGCCAAGAACCAAGTCTCCCATCGTTCGCTTCATTGACTGCCACCATACAGCCGCATCCTTCTCGAATTGCAGTGTCGCCAACTTCACCTTGCTGCCCTCCGGAATCTCCAAGACCGAAAATAGTCTCTACCTGTCGGATCCAATTGTCAACCGTGTCAGGGTCGGAATTCCCCTCAAACACCGGTGGTTTCATCCGTTTAAATGATTCCACGAGTTTGATTGCTTCGGGTATTGGATTCGCAGGCACCCTTCCCTGATTCTGATTTATGGCAACGACATTGAGTGTCTGATAGACCCTCGCTAGCTCCGTTTCCAAGTCCAGACCTTCACCATTTTGAGCTCCTCTTCTCGCCATATTCTGATACAAAAGATCCATTAAATTCGAAGTATAAACATGAATTTAAAATCAACTTTTCATTTCATTAAATTTCAAACTTTATACATTCGAATTTAAAACATTTCTGACATCAAATGAAAGCAGTAGAAGATACAATAGTCTAACTCCTACGGTTCCTCTTGGCTTTACGAAGCTCTCCCCGTAGTTCCTCCACTTCCTCCTTCAATACATCGGTTATGTTTTTCCTCTTCTCGAGTTCCCAACCACGATGACTGAGAACCGCAATATCATCCTTGCGCTTTGACAACTGAGTCTCTAGTAGTCCGACTCTCTCCCGTAGAGTCTCTACCTGCCTCTGAAGAGACACAATGAAATTACCCGGAACTGGTTTTTCTTCATCAGAAGAATCATCAGATGAATCTGGAGGTAGAGTGATCTCTCGGGACTCAGGTCATTCCTCTTCCACTTCTTCGGGATCCTCTTCGTCTGAATTAGCTTGCCCGGGGTAGTAATCTTTTCCAATGATGTGCCAATTGTCATCTCCAGCTGGGTCGAAGTGGTCCGCCATCTTAAAAATAGAGAAGAAGAAGCATAAATCATAGAGCAACACAAATGTAAGTGACTTACATTTAAATCTCTAGACTCAACACACACTCTAATGTCCACTTCTAGGATGTCGTTTCTTATAAACTTGTACTACTTGGAAGCGTAACTCGGATATCACTCTGTAACACCCCGAATTTCAAAATACAACTGAATTCAAGGTTCCACAGGATCTTTACACTTCTTTCGTACAATTTTACAAGAAAATAAAAACATTTCTTATATCAGAGTTACATTACACATTTACATTATTACAAAGGAAGCAATTATACAGTAATTACATAAAACAACAATTTGAATCAATCCTTGAGCAGCATTTAAACTTCAATTTGTCAAGCATCTTTACCCTAAATGTAAAACTGTGGGTGCGTCTGCTCATTCAACTGACGAAATATTATACACGGCCATCCTCTCTATGCCAGAAACAGTATAACGATTCTTAATACTTAGCAAACCACAAACTTGTTCACAAACATAGCTAAAGGGACTATCCTATTGATGTCGTGTTGTGAATGTGCATTTAGTCCTTAATACAATTATTTGTATTACATGACACTAATGCGAACTTGTTCAGAGTCTATGCAGCCCATACTACATAGGTCCGAGGGCAAGCCCTTAACCGTTCTTCATCTTGTAGGGTTCAATCTCTCGTCATGACTTAATCTACAACTGTAACTACGGTAAGTATCCTAGATGTTTTATGACTTACGAACTCATGTCTAAGTGCCCTGGAGGGAATCCCAACGCACTGACACATGACTCGTCATGCAGGCATCCTGTGGTGATTCAGCTCTTACCATAAATATGACACCACCCGCAGTCATCAAACACCCCACAAGCATCGCCACCGGGATGGTACTCTGGAGCAGTATCCACGTCCTATCATGATGCATCATGGAACATCCTGTGAATACTCTCACGCTGCCAATCCAATGGCCCTCATACTTAATGTTTTTCAGTTACTTTCATCACATCTCCACTATGTATCTAATCCTTAATTCAATTGAATCATGAACAAAATTAATCCCTTAGGGTTAACACTCTCATTATACCGGTCTTATTCATTTATTTCACATGACCCAAACCTTGGTCTTTTCATCTAAAATATCATTTCCACAATTCTTTTATTGCCAGTATAAGGCTTTGATGCACCCTAGTTCTCAATTTCAACTTATAATTACAACATCGAGCTTTTCATACACATAAAGTATTTTCATGATTAATCACAATTCACATTTCATAAGCATATTATTCATGTATCCACATCTTTCATAACTCATCACATTCAATATTTGAATTCCATACACAATTTATACGAAAAATAATAAGTTTCAACTAGTAGTATTCAATAGTTCATTTATTCCACGAATATTTTATTCTCATTTCAATCCGTACTAAAATCACGATTTATAATTTCTATTAATCACACAAATCAAAGATTTCAAAATTCCTCATTACTAATTCTCATTTTAAAACTCTAAAAAATGACTCATTTATTTTTCCTTTATTTCAAAAGACAATTTAATTAAAAAAAAAGTCCTTTCTTGCAAATAGTCTCAATTTCTCAATTACGCTTTATCAAAAGTTACACAAGTTTTCCTCATAAGGTTCAAATAATTTCAGTAATTTTTTTCCTATTTTCCTAGAATTTTAATCTTTTTTTAAAACTCAAAATAATATTAAATTTCCAAAAAAAACATTTTTTAAACCCAAAACCCCATTCGGATTCGAACCCACAACCAGCGGCCCAAACAACAGCGCCCAAGACCACTACGGCAGGTCACCGAAGCAATATGAGAGGGGTTATTATCCCTATGTATCCACTTTAAGTACTTCGGATTTTAACCAAAAAAAATAAAAACGAAAAGCTCCATTCTCAGTATCGAACCCGAGACCAATGATTAGGCCCCCGCTATGTAGCGATTGGAACTCTTCCGACCAATTGGTCTAAGTGACCATATCGTTTTGAAAGGGATTTAATTACGTTTGAATTAGCTCTCTGTTTATATCTATATTTCATGAATTTTCACAACAATTTGTTTCTTTTTTTTCTCTCTTTTGAAAGCAAATTTTTTCCAGAATTTATTATACATAAATCCTCAGTAAACTAGTAATTTTATAAATATTATTTGCTTTATAAAACATGTATTTTAGTCCTAATTTGTGTTCCATGTCCATAATTTCGACATTGAGAACAATAGCACATTTATTCAAAATTTAGAGTTCGGCTTCCACAAATCACTACATTTTTTTGTTCTCTTTCTTGTTGACATCCTACCATATTTTTAGAATACAAAATCTCATTCTTTCTACAAAATAAAAATCTATTTTTTGTCAACTAGTTACACATGATGCATTCAATCAATTGTTTGCAAATACAATCTCTTTTTTTTCTTTATTATTATTTACCATAGCATTCATGTAGCACAACAACATGGAGATTTCTAACATATTAATTAACAATTATTCATTAGTAATCAATCCATCAACTATTCTCTAAATTACCACTCTACTTTTCAATAAAACAAGCATGGTTCCCATTTCTCACTACTTGATTCATATAATTTCATTAAAATCATACCTAGCATGATGTCTACTTCTAGAAGTACGAGAAACATCCACTTTCATTCATAATTAATTAATCTAGCAACCATTTTAACACATATCTACTAGATTATCAATTCCTCTCTAATTAGGCGAACATAAATTTAATTTCAACTAGTTGCTCTTTAATAATTGCTCAATTTATTCCTAGCATGATTTCTAATTTAGAAGCATGAAAAACACCCACCTCTTTGGAGAAAAACGAAATAAAAGCTCCTAGAGTCTCCTAGAATGGAAGAGAGTAGCATTCTCCTCCTAGATTGTGTTTCAAAAGCTCTCCTTCTTGTTCCTTGGTGCAAACCCGATGCTCTCCTTGTGCTTGATGATGGGCCGGCCTCCTTGCTTGGGACACACAATTCTCACACTCACTCTTATATTCCCTAATGTATTTCTCTCCTATATAATTTCTTCCTTTCAATTAATTTTTTGTGTAGTATGCATGAAGGTAGTGGGTATTTATACTAGTTCTAGGATGGATTGGAGGGCTAGGATTTCATTAGATGGTTGGAGATAGATGGCTAGGATAGGATGGGAAGTTGTAGCAACCACCCATAAACAAATAAACACCCATGCACACACACCCACTCTCCCATCTCTCTTTATGCATAACCCGGCTTCCAAGGTGTGCAAAGCACACCACCTGCATGCACGTGCCCTTCTAGTACCCCCCTATTTGAAATTTGTACAAATTTAATTAATCAATTGTTCACCATTTGTTCCTACATGACAAGTTGTGACAATTTAAAAGATTAATTAAGTTTGTGGGCTTCACAAATAGTGGGCTTAGGCTTATGGGCTAAATAATAAAATATTTAATTATTAAAGTGGGCTCAAAATAAGAAAACAATGTTTTAGGCTTTACAAAGTAGGTTTTTTAGAAAAAGAAAAATAATTGTTCATACTACAAAAATAAAATTTTTATTAAAAAAATATATATATACAAAATTTTGCACGTGCACAACACGTGAAAATAAATATTTTTATTAAAATGAAAGTTTATGGTATTACATATCGTGTTGGCTCAACTCGATGGACCACTTCATCAGGTGCCCAGAGGTCTCGAGCTTGTGGAGAACTTGCTTGAGTGGCTGGTCAGTAAGGACGACCACCAAATGGGATTGAAAGTAGGGGCGGAGTTTTCGGGCTGCCATGACCAAAGCAAGAGCCATCTTCTCCAGTTCCGGGTAACAGATTTCGGCATTCCGGAGGACCTTGCTCACATAATAAATGGGCCTCTGCATTCTATCCTTTTCCCTTACAAGGACTGCACTGAGGGTTTGCTCCGAAGCAGCGAGATATAGGTAGAGGACCTCCCTGGGCGTTGGTTTGCTCAAGAGCAGGGGGTTAGCTAAATATGCCTTGAGCTGGTCGAAGGACTTTTGTTGCTGTTTCCCCCATTCGAAGCCTTTATCCCCCCTGAGGGACTTAAAGAAGGGGAGGCACTTTTTCCCGAACTTGGAGAGGAACCGCCCAATTGCTGCGAGGCGCCCCGTGAGCCTCTGTACCTCTTTGACGTTGGAGGGAGGAGCCATTTTGAGAATGACCTGGATCTTCTCGGGGTTGGACTCTATACCCCTCTGGCTGACCATGAACCCCAAGAACTTGCCGGATAAGACTCCGAACGCACACTTATTCGGATTCAGCCTCATATTGTGCCTCCTTAGCAGCTCGAAAGCTTCTTGGAGGTCGAGGACATGTTCCTGCCCTCGGGTGCTCTTGACCAACATGTCGTCTACGTAGACTTCCATGTTTCGACCAATCTGGTCTCAGAAGACCTTATTCACGAGGCGCTGATAAGTAGCTCCCGCATTCTTCAAGCCGAACGGCATTACCCTGTAGCAGTACAAGCCCTGGTCCGTCACGAAGGAGGTCTTCGGGATGTCGGGAGGGAACATCTGAATCTGGTTGTACCCTGAGAAAGCGTCCATAAAACTGAGGAGCTCATGCCCTGAGGTCGCATTGATCAGGGCGTCGATGCTTGGAAGGGGAAAAAGGTCATTCGGGCATGCCTTATTGAGATCGGTGAAGTCGATGCATATCCTCCAGCTCCCGTTGGCTTTCTTGACCATCACCACATTGGATAGCCACTCGGGATAGTTCACCTCCTGGATGAACCAAGCGTTGAGGAGCTTTTCGACTTCTTCTTTGATCGCTTATTGACGCTCGGGAGCGAACTTGCGGCACTTTTGCTGACCGGGCTTCACACCCGAGGCGACGCTGAGATGGTGCATTAGAAGCTCCTCGGAGATCCCAGGCATGTCGGTCGCGTTCCTGGTGAAGAGATCGCGGTTCTTCCTTATGCACTGGGAGATGTCTTCTTTGATGGAGGGGGAGAGTGCCTTGCTGACCCGGAACGTCTTGGTGGAGTCTTCCTCTGAGAAGGCCACTTCTTCTAGTTCATCCACCAGTTCGGAGATGGTTTGGCTCCTCTCCGGTGGGAGCTCGAGGGCTTCTAGGGAGAGGACCGGGCCTTCTATCGAGGTCATATAGCACTTACGTGCTGCCTCTTGACTCCCTCTTACTTCTCCTACCCCTGCGGGGGTGGGGAACTTCATCTTCATATGGTAAGAGGAAGGGATGGCTTGGAGCGCGGCGAGGCCTGGTCGACCCAGGATCACATTGTAGGTGGCCTTCACGTCCACCACCATGAAGTCCATTGGCTTTGTACGAGTGACCGGGGCTTTGCCAGCGGTGACGTCGAGAGTTATAACTCCCTCGATTATCACCGAAACCCTAGTGAACCCGTGAAGGGTGTAGACAACCGGCTTGAGCTGGTCTCTTGATAGCTGGAGGCCTTTGAACGCCTCCATGAAGAGGATGTTGACCGAACTTCCATTGTCCACCAGCACCCGGCGAACGTCGAAGTTGGCCATTTTGATTATTGATGACGAGGGCGTCACAGTGGGGTGTGCAGATGCCTTCCAAGTCTCTATCAGTGAATGCCAGAGGGACTCCTACGCCTTTTGGGGGAGGATGGCTCTGCATGGAGTTGACTTCCCTAATAAAGGCTTTTCGGGAGGAGTTAGAATCTCTCCCCATCGGGCCTCCGTGTATCAGGTGCAAGATGGCCTCTACTTCAGCCTCCGGAGTCTCCATGCACTGCTCTGTTTGCCTGTTAGTCCCCCTGGACGGTGGAGGCGGATCAGCTCGGTCCCTTCTCACAAACTGATTGAGCTGCCCCCTCTGGATAAGGGCCTCGATCTCATCCTTCAGGGCCCGATAACCATCGTTGTCGTGCCTGTGGTCCCGGTGGAAACGACACCACTTGTCCCGGTTTCTCTTCTTTCTGGGGGTGTTCATCTTCGGAGGTGGCGGCAGGAAACCTTCATTCCCAATCTCCATCAGGATGGCGGAGACATATGCATTGAGTGGGGTAAACTTCTTGAAGCGGGGGAGATGACGCCGCTGACCCCCATTATCTTTTTGGAGCTCCTTAGCTCCTTCTTCCTATGCTGTCTTCCGCTTGTTCCCAGAGGATGAACCTTCCAAAGTGGGGCGATTGAGAGCCTCTTCAGCTCGGATGTACTTCTCGCTCCTAAGGAGGAGCTCGGAGAAGTCCCGGGGAGGCTTCTTGGCCAAGGAAGCCCTGAGTTTGGGATTAGTGACATTGGATTGGAAGGCAGCCGAAGCTACCGACTGATCCAACGAGGCAATGGACCTGGCCTCTTTCGTGAACTTCTTGACATAATCCCTCAGCCGCTCGCCCTTCTTTTGGCTGAGGAAGAGCAGCGAGGTGCTCGTCTTCTCGGAGCGGCGACTGCTTACGAAATGCGTGAGGAAGAAGCCTTTGAACTGGTCGAAGGAGAAGAAAGATGTCGGCGCAAAACGAGAATAATACTCCCGAGCCGACCCCTTGAGTGTGTCTGGGAAGGTCTTGCAGAGGAGGGCATTCGATGCATGGTGGATCATCATGATAGTTTTGAAACTCGATGTGATCTGTGGGGTCCGACTCCTCGGTATAAGTCTTGAAGTGTGGAGACTTGAAGTTGTCTGGGACAGGGGCCTCCATGATGGTGCGGGAGAATGGGGGCCTGCTTGGGTGGAGGTTCCTCGCCCGTTGCTCCTCGCCTCTATCCAGCTAGCCGAGGCGCCTCTCCATGTCATGGAGACGGAGATAGACCGAGTCCTTCCTTTGGTCTTGCCTGGCTGAGCCCCGAGACTCGTCCTCATGTCGAGGAGGGCTGGGGCTACGACGACGATAGCTCTGAGTAGGTGGTAGACTGATAAAACGATGGGGTGACTCGGAGTAGGATGCAGACTTCGGGAGCGGTGGTGCTGATCGGGAGAAGGGCGGCGATGGCTCGGAGCCGGCCTAGGACTTAGGGGACGACAGTGATGGCTCGGAGCCGGCCTGGGACTTTGGGAGCGGCGATGATGGCGAGGAGCTGGCCGAGGGCTGAGAGCCCGAGGTCCATTGTTGGGGGCAACGTTGAGCGCCCGAAGGACCGCCTCTAGGAATTGCTGAAATTCGGCCCTCGTGACGGGGGCCTCCTGTTCGCAAATGACTCGAGCTGCAGGATGGCCAGTCAGGGAGCAGCTTCGTCGTGGGCGATGCGGGGGTGACTCTCTCCGCCTTCGGGGAGAGTTGGACCCCTTGCGGTTCGATCGGCATGGTGACCGATCCCTCGGGTGCTCCCGGTGAGGGTTCACCTTGGGGGTCTGCCTCTCGTCTAGATGGGTCCCAAGATCAGGCCCTGGCTCGGTCTGCCAATTATTAAGCACGTCCCGCAGATCTTTTAGTGTAGGAGGACTATGGGAGGCCATATAATCTGTGGAGGCATTGTGGATGGACACCCGAACCTGATGTATAGGTTGCTTGTTGCGGCTCCGCCGAGAGGGCCCCCCACTGTTGCTTGGGGCCCTATAGGCTGCAGAATAGACTGAGGAGCCTGCTGCTCAAGCGGCAGAGCCTACTGGATGGGAGGAGGGAGATCCTCTGGAGGAGGAGGAGGAGGAGGAGGATGAGAAGATGTTGTTCTTTGGTTGGAATTTATGGGCTTCCTCTTGGGAGGCATGACGAGGAGTAGCTTTGGCTGAAGAAGGAAGGTGGGGTTGCTTATCAAGTAGTTCCCACATACGGTGCCAATCTGTTGTCACTGAATCTGGTGTGGGGGCAATAGACAGAATTTGTAGATTCGTAGGAAACTCGAACAGGATGGATCTCACTCCTTCCTTGTTGACAAGTTGACTCCTTGGTGCTCCCGGCGAGCCTGCACAAACGTTCGAAACACCGGGATGGATCCCGGTGACGAATCCTCCGATGCTCTTGTCAATACCAGAAAAAGTGAAGGGAAAGAGCTTGAGTGCACAAAGAGTGATCACCTTTGATAGTAGGAGGTAGGGGAGTATTTATAGTCGTCCTGGGGATCTATTTCAGGATTAGAATGAATCCCTACTTCTCGGTGTGGCTGGTTAAGGGTGGTTATAACCACCTCCTCAGGATAAGGATGAACTAGGATTTCCTCCCATCTTGTTGACCTGGTCTCTAACAGGTTGAGACCCGATCTCAGCTGAACAGGTCTGTTCATGGGTTAGCGGACTTAAGAGGAGAGACCCGGTTCCCAATTCGGACCCATCTGTAGGTGAAATTACCATCTTGTCCCTGTGACTTTGCCCACTTTGAACGGTTCCAATTTAACCCCATTTTTAGCCATATCAGCTTGTAAACGACAATCTGAAATTTAAAATCTAGCTGTACTAAAAATAGCATAACTTACAGTCTACAAATCAAAATTCAGATCCATCGAATGTTCTAGAAACTATATTCAAAGGGCTATGACTTTCATTGATAAATGTTAAATTAATTATAACAGAAATTGGGTCCAAAACTTACTACAACATGGGATAAACAAGAGGACAACAGTAAAATGTACTCCTATGTAACAATCATGATAATAAATCCACATATACATATAACCAGAAATGAAATAGCTTTTATACTCAATAATTAGGATGGATTCCTACTGTTATCATGACAAATTATCATCACTATAGCATTAATTAAATTCACGAATCTAGTTATAACATTATATATAACCGAAATGCATTCAAATCATTATTTCTTCTACATAATGTGTTTCTAGTTTATGTTCGTGTGGTGTATGCATATGATGATGGATAACATGGCTTAGAATTGAGTCAAGGGTATGGCACGAAAGGAGAGTTATTACTTGGTTTCATCGAAGAATCCGTAATAACCTCTTTGGAGGGTAACAAGCAATTTAAGATACGGTAAATAAAATAAGGACTAATTGCAGAGATCAAAATAATTCTTGAACTACAACAATGAGTTGGTTCAAGAGGACTTGCCTTAATACGACGTGTGAAAAAATGTGAGAGACGACAAGCAAGATGGTAAATACACCACAAGAGCTCGGCAACGATGAATTCAGTGAACATGTCACGCCCCGCTTTCCAAAATACGAGAATATGAGCACGTAACGTAGGCCCAGCGAATGATTATGCATCATGCATAAGCTATACCAGTCTAACTCAACATATACAAGAGAAACAACCACGCAGGAAAAGAGTATAATCACATTGTAGCGCCCCGATTTTCGATACTGGAAAACCGAGACACGAGCCAAGATCTTTGCTTCAATTAGTCACAATACACAGAAAAACAGGAGAATTTAAAACTTTTTATTCAATACACAACATGTTACAAGTCTGAATACTGTACAACTGTAATACTTTACAATGGAGTTACAATATTGCCCTTACATTTCTAAGTATTACAACCTTCACATCTTACATCAGAGTACCTCTTAACTAATACAGAATCAATACATATTTTGCAGCGGAACTAAACTTAATACTGACTCCTTGCTTTCCTCGCCTTGAGTCCTCCTGAATATCGCCTTTGTACTTTGGCGATCCAGTACCTATGGAAGTGGGGACGTCAGTATTCACTGACGCTTAAAGGCTGATCATATAGCAGCGAATCTTCCAAACAATATACAAATTGTACAAACATAGCAATGGTGTCGGTGTAGTTTAAGTGTACGTGAGTGCTATGACTAGACTCTAATGTGATACTTAAGTAGAACTAGGACACTCCTATTCTAATGTCAGCAAGTCTCCGAAAGTAACATGCAGCCCATAAATACATGCGACTCCATCTCAAGCCGTTTCTCCATATATAGGGATTGAACCCGCGTGACACATTCTAATTGTACACAACCTGTTCCTGACAATACTCTATGACTCTGTGAGGTTGCAGAAGAGGTCAAGTCCCCTTATGCAGTCTGCTTATGGTGTCTCCGTTTTCCACTACTACCCGGCAAGCCGGACCTCACTCGATCCCAGTATATCGGGCATCGTTCCAAAATCAAACCATAGAGTTTCGCAAGCGCAGGGCAGCGCGAAGCCTACCCTGTGGCACTCTCTGGGGTATAGCAAGCGCAGGACTGCACCATGCATCCTGTGGCACCCCAGCCACGGTACTTCAGGAATTAACAGAGCGAGATACGCAACCCGTGTCCTCAACTTGTGAGACGGCACCGTACGTATCCCTTTGACAGGAAGGTACAACCCGGTACACCACCTATGATCTGCCTCAAGAGACGAGTTAGTGTCGGGGCCCCCTACAACTGACCCCTCTCTCCCGGCAAAAGGGTTTAAGTAAACTGATCCTTATAAGTCACTATCCTAGTGATGTCCCTGACTCGAACAATCCTAGGGATGACGATATTATAACACAACATGCTAGGCCTTAAATTAGGCTTCGCAAAACAACTCTACTAGGCCGCTCAACCTAGATTTACCAGAATCCTTCGGAACCCGGTTCGTGGCTCATCGATCCAAGACTTTGGCCGTCGCGAATATATACGCACGCCGCTATCCTAGACTTGGATTCTGTCTATACTCCGGTCCTCGATCAACCTACCCTGGTTAAGATTCGACGGTACACAAGGAGCGACTCCTCCACAGTTCCTTAGGGTAGAAACACATGTCTTGATGGTCGATAGCCCTTAGGGTGGTAACATCACCCTAGATAGCACAACTAACTGTGTACTAGCTAACAAGCTATACACGAGTAATAACCACATACGAGCCAACTAAGCTACGTATGAAACAATAACTACCTACGAGCCAGGCGGGCCTCGTAGGGGATAACCACGTACATACCAGCCAAATAAGCCGCGTATGAGACCAACAGCTGCGTACGGGCCAGTCGGGCCGCGTACGAGACAACAACCTACATACGAGCCAACTAAGCTGCGTATGAGACCCACCGCTACATACGGGCCAGTCGAGCCATGCACGAGCACGACCGTGTGCAAACAACCATACAGGTAATCAATCCTAGAAGCAACCAAGCGTGCTTACTAACAAACTTAATCTTCTACTATTAGAAGCAACAAAGGGATCTACTGGTAGTCTAAGATCGGTATTCTACTAAGGAAGAATCCGAAGGCGACATAACCGCCTTTATCGAATTAACTATCGCTAGTGGTCTTCCCGATCTTACTACTTCGACCTATAATGTCTTAGACATGACATACACTCATTCCAAGGTATAGTAGATATTCTAACATTACTCCTACAATGTTCTAATCATGTATTACTCTAGCATGGCATAGAATCCAACATAATCACTACAACTAGCCACGGGTAGTTTCTTTACCCTAAGCATGAACATCCTAGTATGGGTATCCTTAACTTAATATGATCGATAATTTGCATGATCCCTACTTACTTAGCATGAATCATGGTCATTCACTAACATAGTATACACTTCTCTACCATTTATCTAGCATGGTATACAATTTGCATACAATTTAAACTAGCATGATATGCCAAATACTTACAATTAAGCTAGCATGATTTATCGCTTTCCAACAATTAAACTAGCATGGTATATGATTTTATCATAGATCCTACAACACTCTAGGCACAATAAAATTTATCCAAACATTGTAGGAAACCTTTGGATTGAATCCTACACATTCTAAGCATAACTAAGTCACTAAACATAATAGGAAACTTTAGGAATGAATCCTACAAAATTCCTAGTATAAGTGAGTTACCAAGCATGATAGGAAAAGACTCCTACAACATTACCAAGCATGCTAGGAAAAGAATCCTACAACATTCTAAACGTTAAGCATGGCAGGATAAGTTTATAAAACATTCTACAATTAATTAAGCATAGAATCATGGTAGGACATTTTTAAAGCAATCTTACAACTAATGGAGCATAGATATGGCTTCTAATTATTTTTAGAAGCAAAGCTACAACTAACTAAGCATGGTAAGCATGGTAGGATATTTTTAAATGCAATCCTACAACTAATTAAGCATAGATATGGCTTCTAATTATTTTTAGATGCAAGCTACAACTAACTAAGCATGGTAATCATGATAGGATATTTTTAAATGCAATCCTACAACTAATTAAGCATAGATATGGCTTCTAATTATTTTTAGATGCAAGCTACAACTAACTAAGCATGGTAAGCATGGTAGGATATTTTTAAATGCAATCCTACAACTAATTAAGCATAGATATGGCTTCTAATTATTCTTAGAAGCAAGCTACCACTAACTAAGCATGGTAAGCATGATAGGATATTTTTTTAAATGCAATCCTACAACTAATTAAGCATAGACATGGCTTCTAATTATTTTTAGAAGCAAGCTACAACTAACTAAGCATGGTAAGCATGATAGGATATTTTTAAATGCAATCCTACAACTAATTAAGCATAGATATGGCTTCTAATTATTCTTAGAAGCAAGCTACCACTAACTAAGCATGGTAAGCATGATAGGATATTTTTTAAATGCAATCCTACAACTAATTAAGCATAGACATGGCTTCTAATTATTTTTAGAAGCAAGCTACAACTAACTAAGCATGGTAAGCATGATAGGATATTTTTAAATGCAATCCTACAACTAATTAAGCATAGATATGGCTTCTAATTATTCTTAGAAGCAAGCTACCACTAACTAAGCATGGTAAGCATGATAGGATATTTTTTAAATGCAATCCTACAACTAATTAAGCATAGACATGGCTTCTAACATTTTTAAAAGTGGTCCTACAACATTAGTAGCATAAAATGGCTTCTAATCATTTTTAGAAAAGATCCTACAATATGTGAAACATAAATCATGGCTTCTAAATATTTTTAGAAGTAGTCCTACAACATTAGAAGCATAAATATGGCTTCTAATTATTTTTAGAGGCAATCCTACAACACTTTACTACTATTACTACTCCTATCAAAACATAATACACCACTATCTACTACTACTTCATTCTTATCAAGAGCACCACATACAACTTACTACTACTACTACTACTTTATTCACAACAAAATCACAACATACAACCATCTATTACTACTACTTCATTCACAATAAAATCACAACATACAACCATCTATTACTACTACTTCATTCACAATAAAATCACAACATACAACTATCTATCACTACTACTACTTCATCTCATTACATACTATTACTTATTATTTTAGCCTACTACTACTTAGTTGCTTACTAACCTTATTATCACTAGTGATAAAGAAAAGGTCATTTTTAATTAATTGCAACTAGTGGTTAAAAATAAAGGAAAGATCCTTTTTAATTAATTGCAACTAGTGATTGAAGATAAAGAAGATCTTTTTAATTAGTTTCTACAACTAGTGTTTAAAAGAAAGAAGATCTTTTTATTAATTTCTACAACTAGTGTTTAAAAAGAAAGAAGATCTTTTTATTAGTTTCTACAACTAGTGTTTAAAAAAGAAAGAAGATCTTTTTATTAATTTCTACAACTAGTGTTTAAAAAGAAAGAAGATCTTTTTATTAGTTTCTATAACTAGTGTTTAAAAAGAAAGAAGATCTTTTTATTAATTTCTACAACTAGTGTTTAAAAAGAAAGAAGATCTTTTTATTAGTTTCTACAACTAGTGTTTTTAAAAAAGAAGATCTTTTTAATTAATTAGCTACAACTAGTGTTTTAAAATAAAAAGAAGATCTTTTTAAATTTGTTAGCTACAACTAGTGTCTTAAAATAAAAAGAAGATCTTTTTAATTTTATTAGCTACAACTAGTGTCTTAAAATAAAAGAAGATCTTTTTAATTAATTAGCTACAACTAGTGTTTTAAAATAAAAAGAAGATCTTTTTAAATTTGTTAGCTACAACTAGTGTCTTAAAATAAAAAGAAGATCTTTTTAATTTTATTAGCTACAACTAGTGTCTTAAAATAAAAAGAAGATCTTTTTAATTTTATTAGCTACAACTAGTGTCTTAAAATAAAAAGAAGATCTTTTTAATTAATTAGCTACAACTAGTGTTTTAAAATAAAAAGAAGATCTTTTTAAATTTGTTAGCTACAACTAGTGTCTTAAAATAAAAAGAAGATCTTTTTAATTTTATTAGCTACAACTAGTGTCTTAAAATAAAAAGAAGATCTTTTTAATTTTATTAGCTACAACTAGTGTCTTAAAATAAAAAGAAGATCTTTTTAATTTTATTACATTAGTTACAATTAAGTCCTACAACCAATCAATGGTTGTATTGTTCAACAATATGCCATATGTAAGTTTCTTAGTCCAATAACATACAACAAAAGTTTACCATACTAAAGCTATGAACTTTTTGAGTTAGTAGTCACTACTACTAACTTTCTTTCACTTTCATTCAACACAACCTCATAACCACACACCCACAAAAGAACAAAGAAAACAAAACAAGAAGGTGAGAAGAAGAAGAAGTCACACAACAAACAACAAACAACCAAACAAACAAACAAAGAAACAAACAAAAGATCAAATGAAGAAACCCCCACCTTCTCTAACTTTGGTGGAAGAACTAGCTAGCTATCCTTCTCCTTCCCCTAGCTTTCTTTTTGAATTCTTCTAAGACCTACAACACAAAACTCTCTAGTTAGTATGTTCTCTCTTTCTTTTCCTTTCCTTCTTTCTTTCTTTCTTTTGTTTTTTCTAAAATGAGAGAAGGAGGAGAATGAGGGGAGTTTTATAAAAGGAGGTGGAAGTGGTAAGTGCACCAAATGGCACAAAATACCCTCAAAAGAGGGGGCCGGCCATCACTTAGGGGGGGGGGGGAGGGCATGGTGTAGACTAGTGAGGTGGAGTGATAAGGTTTCTAGAAGAGTGTTAGTTCTAATCTTATGCATACAACCCTCTTTCAACCCTCTTAATCCACCCTAATCTTCTAATTAAGTTACCATGACAAGTATAAGTATATTGTCCTTAAAGTACATACTATATACTAGGTGTAATACTAAGTATCATACAATTATGTGTATGTGTACATGTATGTGCATACAAAAATCTTCTTATAAAAATCCTCATAAAATTCCCAAAAATAATTTAATTTGGAAAATAATAGTGAAATAAATTTTATTATTACTTCGGAGAGTTGCGTTATCAATTCGATGCGCTTTGGATGCGCACCGACCGATAGACGTGCGTAGGCACTGTTTGTGGGCAACCCGGCGAAAATCGCCCAAAATAGTCCGACTTTGGAATTAAAATAAAATAATAATAAAATAATAATAAAATAATAATTTATATGAGTTAATATCCGTCCGGGATATTACACACATAAACAATGAATAAACTCAAAGATAATCATGAAATAAATTCACCAAATAATAATCCAACATCTGGGATAAACAAACTTCGGGTCATAAAGCCCAAGAATACATAGTATGATAAAATAAATACAATAAGCAAATAACAAAAGACAGCTAAGTAGTCTAAGTTCCAGCTCCGATCTTCAGAGAGTTTGCTCACCAAATTCTTCTGGGATTGCTCCTTTGATACCTGTTAAAGCTTGATCTAAAAAGAAATAAAAGAGTGCCCTTAGAGCAAGTCATGGACAGCAAGTAGAGAAACAGAGGATAAAGGAAAGCATGAATATCAAAGGAAAAAGGAGCAGGATCAAAGACAAAGAAGCAAAGCAAAGACAGGCAATAATGTCAAAGGTCTACAATTAATCACGCATGTAATGAGTGATGTCAGGACAGGATCAAGCATGAAATGCATGTTATTAAGTATTTTATTAATCTATCTAGTGCACGTACTACTGTGTCCCATTCCACAAGTTCGGCGCAAGCACAGTGATCATTTTAGACTGATGGTGAATTCACGGATCGTGTACTCGGCGTAACTAGATAACGTGATAACGAGATAACGAGATAACGAGATAACGAAAAGGCCTTTCCCAAGTACATTCTTCGATCGTTCACTACCAAGTCCATCCATAATACCCCGGCTTGTTATTAGTTTATTTTCATCTTATGTGAGCATGCAAGAGGGTGTCAATATTGTATGATACTAAGTGTGTCCAATTCTATGCGCTACAGACAAAGCAATAAGCAAACAAGTCATTTACACACACATCACATGATCAGGACAGCATGACCTTGCTATACTAAAATACTGATCACAGCCACTACAAAATAGCAAATTTGAATCCGCCAGAAGTTCTAGAAAGTAGACTTCCACACGGTTTCAACGAACGTAATTAAGGCATATAAAGGATACAGGGACTAGGGTGAAAACTCTATTCTATTCAGGTTTTATGTTCTGGCAGCATGTAGTAGGTTGTGTTCAACTAATTATTTCAGGTCAGAGAACTCATTAATAAAATCTATAAAAATTCAAGGAAGTGCCTATACATGTCTAGGTCCAGCCTAATTTATTTCAGATTTTTCTCTTACTGTTAACAGGGTCAAATAAAATAAATATAGAACAGCAGGATACGCATGCAATTGTGAGTCTGAAATTTCTAACATGGCTGTAACTAAATGTTGATATCTAGCAGGTTATACATCATAATTCAAATCCGCAAAAAGGATGTTAAACTAGACATCAGAGGCTAAAAATTCATGTTTGTAAGGGAAATTCAAATTATGACATTATTATGGGTGAAAATTTGATTTAAAATAAACAACTAACAATTCAGAAAATTGTCTTAACATGAATTGGCAATAATTAAATCATACAATCACATGTAGCATGCAAATTGGTAATCAAAGTGATCCTAAGTGTCAACATGCAAATTTATAAGGTTTAAGATACAATTATCACAGGCATGGTATCAATTCATCAATCAACTTCAATCTAGCATATACAATTTAACATGTCCAACTTGTCAAGTAGTCATATACATGAATCTAGTTATTTAAATGTGCATATGCATGAAACAATGGGGACTAGGTTTTAGATCATAGAGATAGCGCGCTGTTAAGAGTATGTCGGGTTAGCTCATGTAAACCCTCGATAAACTTAACAGAATTGTCAAAGCAGTATGATAACGAAATGGACGGGATCTACTTGCAGGAGATCAAATAATCTTGAACGGAATAAAAATGCTAGTTCAAGAAGAGACTTTCCTGTTAATTTGCAGATTCAAATAATAAGAATAACGGGATCAGAATCACGGGCAAAAACACCAACAGCACGTGCAAAACCCGTGCGAAGGAACCCAAACAAACAAAAGAGCAGCTCATGGCAAGATCACACCAAATCGGCCTAAATAGCAAACAGCGATCTCTGGATCCGCTGTGCGCCGAACACCAAACAGCGAGTTCGCCCAATCGGTGAGCATCTTCAACCTTCGACAGAGAGAGAGAGAACGGCTGCGACTATGACGCGATGACTCCGGCGGAGCGGCACGATGACACCACGGTGAAGACGACGATGGGGGATGTCACTGCGGTTGGGAAGCAATGCAACAACGGCTGACGGCGACTCCTGTTCTCGCTCGAAACAGGGCAGACAACATCAGGGTGCACCTAGGGCTTGGATTTTGGTGAAGAGCACAGAGGGGATCTGCGGTGGATACAGGGTGAACGGGGGGACGAAGACGGGATGGCGCGGCAGTGGCGACAAGCGGATGGGAGGTGTAGGCGAAGTGGGTTCAATGGATTGGGTTTGAGCAGTTTGATGAAGGCGACGGGATGAGACAAGAATGGGATGGTGACGATGAAGGCGATGATGGAGGTAATGGACAAGGTTGGCGATGGGAGTTGGCAATGGGAGTTGGGTGGTTTCGGCTGTGGGTGAAGACGAATAGAGAGCGGGAGATGAGAGGAGGAATGAACAGGAAGAGGTTGGGGTTTAAACAGTGACGGCTAGCGTTAATGAATAAGATTAGGGTTAGGGTTTAGTTAAGAGATGATTAGTATTTATAGGCAAAAGTAAGATATTGGGTAATTGGGCAATTGGGTATTAGATCCAATAATTAAAATAGATTGTACATGAGTATAATGGATTAATATAAACACCAAATACAAAAGAGTAAGTTGTCTGATAAAATATGATTTATAACAAAAATACAATTCGTATCACCTAATTTATTTCAAACAATTATAAACACAATTATTAAATAAGAATCGATTTGTTTTAATAATCAATAATAACAATAAATAATTATAGTAACAATAAGAATATAAATAACCACGTAAGTAAGAATAATAATACTAATAATAACAATTGGTAATAATAATGACAATGTGAATAAAAGTACTAGCAATAGTAACAGCAATCGTCAGAATAATATCCGTATATAAAAATAGTGATTTGTTGAAATAGCCCAAACCGTAATAACAATATTTATTTTATTTGAGTTTAAATGAAAATAGTTGATCAAGTAGAAATAGAGACAAGGTTTATTCAAAATAATTATAACTATTGTTTACAAAAGGCTTTAACATTAAATTCAAAACGGATTTTACAAATAATGAATTTATAAATATCGAAATACGGAAAATTACCTAGGAAATACGTATTGGTGGAAATGGGGGTTACAAATCCTACTCACCTTACAACAAAATTTCGTCTTCCAAATTTGCTTAGGCGGTACATAGGACAAGGCAAAACAAGCTGGGGTGACAAAACATATAGTTAAAAGGAAAGGAACAAAGTAGTAGCAATACCAAAAAAGGGAAGTGGATAACAATGAGATCAAATGGAATGCAAGAAAGAAGAAACCGGTATCAAAAAAATGAAGAAGAAACAACATAAGACTTGCAGGATAGCAAGCAAAGAGATAAAGAAATAGATAGAGTTGGAGTCAAAGAAAAATGGACAAGGAAGAGTTAGACCAGGCAAATGAGTCAAAGGGGTGAGGATGATTGCAAGGGATAGAGTGAAACAAACAATTCAGGGCAGGAAAAACAATAGGAGAATCCTGGGACCTGAGGGTCATGGGCCCACCACGCTTCCGCTGCGCTACTCCGATGGTGATGTTCCAAGCAACATACATGTCGCTGTATGACACCAATCGACGAACCGAGCAGGAAGACAAGAGTGAGATACCAGGATGAAAGAGGGTATGGGCTCAAGATAGATATAAGTAAATAATGCAAAAGGATATAAAATTGAGCTTCATTTTAAATAATTAAAAGATATAATATAGATCAAAACTAATGGCTTTAACAGGAATAATAGTAACAACAAATATCAATGATAATAATATCAATAGTAATAGAATAATAATAACAATAATAAAAATAAATATAACAATGATAATAATAAAAATAGTAATAATAATAACAATGATATTAAAAATATTAATAACAATAATGATACAAGTAATAATAACCATAATAATAAAATAATATTAACAATAATAACAACAATAATAATAACAGTAATCAAAATCATCATAAACTTACAGGTAATAATAATATAATAAAATAAAAATATCAACAATATTGATAATAATGATAATACATATATGACAGAATAGAATTCAACACATTCATGAAAATAATGCAATAATAATAATAATGATAGCATTAAAAATAATAACAATAATGATAATAATAATAATGATAATAGCAATAATAATAATAATAGCAATAATAATAAAGTAACAGTAATAATAATAATAATAAAAATAATAATAGCAATAAAGATAATGAAAACAATAATAACAACAACAATAGTAATAACAATAATAATAATACTAACAATAATAATGAAAACAATAGCAATAATAATAATGGTAGCAACAGAAAAATTTATTCAACAAAATAAGATTTTGTCCTATCAACTTTATAAATAAATCAAACAAGAATATATATATAGTCGATCAAAAATAAAATGGAAAGTGAAGTCAAAATACACCATTATTCGAAATAACAAAATTTTCATTTAGAAAATATTTTTACAGAAGATCCAAAATATAACAAATAATAATCGAAATACAGAAAAAATTCGGAAAAAAAATTATAAAGAGAAAATAAGTAGAATAATCTGGCCTCCTTAACATCCAGTTGCATGTTTGCCTTCACGATGTCAGATTGTAGGTTGCCGTCTGGATACTCGGTTGCACATTTTGCCTCCACTTATCCAGTTGCAATTTGCCTCCATTGACATCGAGTTGCATATTTGCCATCTCGGCATTAGGTTGCACCGAAATGGTGAAATGGAAGATGTAACCTTCCATATGCACAGGGATATGTGACTTTTAATTTAAGTATGATATTATATTTTGAAATTCATGATATAAAAATAGTAGAAAAGTAAGAAATAGAGTTGAAAGTCACACAATGGAATATCAAAATAGATGTATAGATTATAAATATCAAACGCAATAGTACAAAATAGTGAATGAGAAAAACAGAATGAATTACATGCATAAGCACAATGATAGCGAAGGCATGAATTACAGGGGAAACGATCGCTGACGGTGACTCTGTTCTCGCACGAAACACGGAAGCGATGCAACGGAAGCGACGCTCAAAACATGGAAGCACAATGATGCTGACAATGAATGAGAAAAACAGAAGCGACACAACGATGGCTGACGGTGACTCTCTTCTCGCTCGAAACAGGGGAGACGACGTCGGGGTGTGCCCGGGGCTTGGATGTCGGCCAAGAGGATGGAGGGGATCTTCGTTGGATGCAGGGGTGAACGGGGGGATGAAGACGGGACAGCACGGCGGCGGCAAAGAGCGGATGAGAGGTGTAGGCGAAGTGGGTTTGGTGGATTGGGTTTGAGCAGTTTGATGAAGGCGATGAAGATGAGATGAGAATGGGATGGCGACGATGAGGAGAGGGTGACGGTGAGGTCGATGATGGAGGCAATGGACGAGGTTGGCGATCGGAGTTGGCAATGGTAGTTGGGTGGTTTCGGCTGTGGGTGAAGACGAACAGAAAGCAGGAGATGAGAGGGGGAATGAATAGGAAGATGTTGGGATTTAAACAGTGACGGCTAGGGTTAATGAATAAGATTAGGGTTAGGGTTTAGTTAAGAGATGATTAGTATTTATAGGCAAAAGTAAGATATTGGGTAATTGGGCAATTGGGTATTAGATCCAATAATTAAAACAGATTGTACATGAGTATAATGGATTAATATAAACCCAAATACAAAAGAGTAAGTTGTCCGATAAAACATGATTCATAACAAAAATACAATTCGTATCACGTAATTTACTTGAAACAATTATAAACACAATTATTAAATAAGAATCGATTTATTTTAATAATCAATAATAACAATAAATAATCATAGTAATAATAAGAATAGAAATAACCACGTAAGTAAGAATAATAATACTAATAATAACAATTGGTAATAATAATGACAATGTGAATAAAAGTACTAGCAATAGTAACAGCAATCGTCAGAATAAGTCTATATATAAAAATAGTGATTTTTTGAAATAGTCCAAACAGTAATTGTCACGCACCGCTTCCCAAAAAGAATACGGAATACGGATACGCGACAAAAGCCCAGCGAATGATTTTCATCATCCATAAGCTGTTCAAGAATCTTTACAACATTCACAAGATTAATCAGAGTCGGAAGCCAGAAAAGTCAACCACATGCACATATGAACCAAATACCAACAAGAATACTTGAAATAAAATATATTAATCTCAAATAGTCATGATCTGAATAACACAAATAATCCTGGGTCACATTGCCCAAATACAAGAATAAATCCAAGTACATAAATACAATGTTATTCAAGCAAGTACAAGAAATAATACTAACAAGATCCAGCACTAATATTTTATGTCACCAATACCGTCTGGAACCTATTCTCCAAAATCTGCAATTCAACGAATGCAGGAAAGAGGAAAAGAGAAAAACAAGTACCCGTCAATTGCAAGTTACGGGCCACTTATAATGTAGGATACAAGCACATGGGAAAACTAACTAGCAACATGATATAAGTGTGATGTCAAAATAAACAACTAGCATGGCAAAGTGAGCAAGTATCATGTAGCATATATCAAGAGTCAAGTAAATAAGTATCATGTAAACATGCATCAGGTGTCAAGTATCATGTAATCATGTATCAAGTGTCAAGTTTCAAGTCTCAAATATCAAGTTTCATGTATCATGTAGTCAAGTATAAAGTGGGCATGTATCATGTGATCAAGTAGCATGTTCAGGTCTCATGTGTCAAGTCTTATAGTTATTACTATTTAGGTAGCACTTCATGCACCCCATATTATAACACATGTTTGCTACAACAAACAGTTTCGCTTTAGATTTCATAGTGGACCATAGAGGGCAGTGTACTCAGGGATCAGAACAGAAACAGGAAATAGGTTCATGAATCAAAACAGGTACACTAACCATCTGATTCATGCATCAATGGGTTCATGAATCAACAGATACACGACCAACAGGTCTGTGCATCAACAGGTAACAGGTACATGAACCAACAGGTCCACGTATCAATAGGTAACAGGTACATGAACCAACGGGTATCATGCATCAACAGGTAACAGTTACATGAACCAACAGGTCCATGCATCAACAGGTTCCTGTATCAACATGAATCAAAATGGGAAACACGGGCCCCCTTCCGAGTACATGTTTCTGAATTATTCACTATTAGATCTTTCCCTTAAAGCCCCGGCTTGGTCGTTTATTATTATAATCAGACATGTATGTATGTGTCGCAAAAAAAAAGCAAGGATAACAGGGTATAAATATGTATCAGGTTCAGGGTGCAAGATAAATAAGTACAGGTACATGGTAACACATAACATAGTGAAACAATTAGCTTTCTGATTCAGGACAGCAAGACAGTATTGTACTAAAATAGTGATTTTCGCTACTACAAACATCCAAATTTAGATCCTTCATAGGATCTGGAAAATAGACTTCCACACGAATCCAACGAGTATAATTAAGTCATATAGTAATTCACAATATCATAACTCAAAATAGATTTGAAATCAGAAAACATGTTTAGTCAGAAATTAGGAAAACAAATTCTCAGTCAGGAAAACTGCATCAAAACCTCTCAAATAAATTCAGAAAAAATCTAGGATAGTCCCCTATATGTCTAACATCAAAATATAAAGTTTCATAATATTCCAGTAAAATTAGTTTAGTCATCAAAAATAAGAAAATATCAAGAAACGACGCTTTGGAAAATCTGGAATTCCCAACACTGCTGTACGAAAACTGAAGTATCTCGCAACCTGTGAAACAAAATCCAAATCCGCCAAAGGGAGGTGAAAATAGATAAAATATATTAACTTTCATATTTCACAAACATTTTTCATACAGTAAAAGGAATCATAGTGAAAATAAGGTTCTTTACAGAACAGCGAGCAAAATACAGTTAGTATAGTTTTCATAAACGAGCATGAAACATTACATAAAACTTATCAATAAAATTCATCAAAATTCTGGGTAATCCCTAACTAGATAAAGGAACATTGACCAAATTTTTTGGATCAAAATAATATATGTAGCATAGGTCTTTAAAATGGGTTGTCATTAAAATTACCGAAAAACAGAATCTGGAAAAGATCAACACCTCTGTAGTAAAACAGTCATAACTCACTCATACGAAAACAAAATGAAGCAAGGTTAGAGGGGTTTGAAAATAGATAAAATTATCTAAAACTCATATTTTATACCGAAATTAAGATATTGACTTTAACATAGTCGAAAACAGCAAACCAAACAAAACAGCGACAAAACTACAGATTTTTCCCTTATAAACAAAATCAACATAGATTCAAGAAAATTGATCCGAACACATCCAAACTTGAAATAAAGTCTACCAAGTGTCTAAACATCATGATTTATGGTTATTAACATGTTCTCGCCAAATATATCTCATGGGTTTTAACTAAAACATAAGTTTGCACACAAGTCTCACATACATGTTTCAAATCAAGAATCGGGCGAATCTTAGGTTAAATCATGTCAAGATTGTGTCGTAAGTCTTCTATGGCCAAAATATCACAATAGAGACAAAACTCATTAAGGAAAACAGAAGCAAGAGTCGTCTCTAGACCCAACTACACTATAGGTAAACTTTTTGACTTGTATCAAACAAATGAATTGGAGTACAAGTTACTTACCTGAAAGACGACGAATACAACGGAACAAAAAGCAAGAATAATGGGGACATATTCCCGGGCACGAACACGACACCGCGAACGAATGACCACGAGCAAGATCACAAATCCAAAGAACAATCGATCACGGACACGATCGGATGACTGAGATTCAAGGGATCACGACATCAAGGCGATCGGATCAGATCGGACGACTCTGATCGAAGATCAAGATCAAGATCGAGATGTGATCAGTATCTTGATGATGAAGATGATGATCGGATCAGATCGATGATCGGACGTCCACCAATCAAAGCAAATCAAAGAACTCTAAGATGATGATGAAGCAATCCAACGGTCCTATAATCAAAGATGATAATCAAGATCCAACGGTCCAAATCAAGAGATCAAGAACAGACGACCAACAATGCACTCAATCAAGATCAAGATGATCAAGGGGGGAAACGAACAGGCTCCGAACAAAGATGATCAAACCCATGATGATGATGATCATGATGCGATCAACGGCCCAGAACAAAACTAGATAAAACCCAATACAACAGCAACCATCAATCGACTGCACTGGACCGGCGACTGGCGGCGGCCGAGGGGCTGATGGCAGACAGCGACGGTAGGGAGACAGCATAACAGGAGGAAAGGGGGTGCTCGGGGACTACCGCAGTGTGCACTGGACGGTGCGGCAGCAACGCTGGCTGGCGTCTGTACTGGCCTCGCAGGAGCTGACGACGGAACGGTGGTGCAGCACAGGAGCGCGGTGAGGTTTTCGTCGAGGGTGGTAGTGAAACGGGAGAGAGGGAGCACAGGGGATGGGTTAAAGCTGCTGGGGGGTTGGGTGGATGCTGCAGTCGCGGCGCTGGGGTCAGGGCCGCACACTGTGGTGTTCAGCGCTGCTGGACACGCCGCGATGAATGGAAGGGAGAGGGATGGAAGTCGAGAGGATCGCTGAGAGGAGGAACGCAGGATGGAAAGATGAAGCGGTGGGTGTAGGGTTTAGCAGAGAAGGCAGCTGGTGGATGAAGAAGGGGAAGTTGAACAGGCCAGAAGGAGGTGATATTATATAGGCTGTATATGGGTTATATGGGTTTCGGGTGGGTTTGGTTTAATAACGGGTTAGGTTTTAGATTATAAACAGGGAATGGGTAGTTAAATATAGGGTTTGGGTTTATAGTTAATGGGTTAACGGGTTTAAGTTGGGTACAGGGGTATTAAAATCCATTAGGGTTTCAATAAAATTAATTCAAAAATATAATTAGATTAATATTAAAAGTAAATAATTTATTCAATAGAAAATATACAATTAGAAATACCATAGTACAATAAATCAAATAGTATACACTGAGTTAATACTCAAATACTAGCAAATACAATAGGATTTTTAGTATACAATCAAAATGTAATAAAAAATAATATTAACAGTAGAATTTAATAATAGAAATAAAATAATAGTAATAATAATAATAGTAAGATTTGTATTAAAATATAAAATCATACAAAATAGTTACAAATACAATTATTGATCGAAAATAGATTTTAATAGGAGATTCCAATAGTAAAATTCGACAAAAGAAATTGAAAGCGGTAAAAAAAATAATTTACAAGAATTTTAAATACAAAAAATACACTAAAACACATTTTTGGAAAAACAGGGGTTACAGTAATAACAATATTTATTTTATTTGAGTTTAAAATGAAAATAGTTGATCAAGTAGAAATAAAGACAAGGTTTATTCAAAATAATTATAACTATTGTTTACAAAATGCTTTAACATTAAATTCAAAACGAATTTTACAAATAACGAATTTATAAATATCGAAATACGGAAATTACCCAGGAAATGCTCATTGGCAGAAATGGGGGTTATAGAAGAACAAAGTCTTTAGGGCATTAGCAAAGAAGATAGGGTTGCGGCAAGGTGGCCTCAATGCTGGTTCGGTTGGAGGGCAGTCACTGGAGGAGGTCGGGGTACAATAAAGGTGGCTATAGCGGTGCTGTGGTGGCAATCGGGATGCAGGTTGCGTCGGTGTAGGGGCAGCACAGGCTAGTAGTGCGGGTTCGGGATGGTGGCAATTGATGGAGCTAGTCGAGGCTAAGAGTGAAGGCGGTAGTGATGGTGATCGAGATGGGTTCAGGCGATGTGGCGATGGTTGAAGGTGGAGCTTTGGGTCTAGGCTGCGGTGCTATCGAGGTGGTGCCGGGGTGCAACAGTGGGCGGGTGTGGTGTTGCGGCGACAAGGTAAAGGGCAAGAGGTCGGGAGTGCTCGGGGCTTGAGGAACGGCAGTGGGAAAAGGGTTACAGGAGGGGGGTTGTTGTCGATGGTTTCGCGATGCAGTAGAAGGAGAAGGAGAAAGAGAAGGAGGATGAGGAGAGGGGTTCAGGCAGTTTCTGAGATGGAGGGGGGTGATTAAGTTAAGTTAATGGAGAGATTATGGGGAGGTAGTTAGGAGAAAATATTGGGATTTGTGTTGTTAGTAGAGATTATGAGGTAGTATGCAGTTGGAATTTGATTTGTAGATGGGCATGGGCCAGGTTAAAGCTATGGGCTTAGAATAATCAAAAAATAATAGTACGATTAATTTGGGCTAAGAGTTGGGCAACTCACAAACAAAATCAATTGATCAAATAATAATAGTCTGCATTAGAATTTGGGTTTGCGTTTTAAAAATAATAAATTCAATAACATATGTAAAATGGATTAAAATTGAACTTTGGGCTAAATTAATGAGCATCATATTAATAAATAATAATAATTAAAGATGGATTAAGATCTATGAGGTTTCACAAACTAATAAACAATCAAGTAATAATAATAATAATAATAATAATAATAATAATAATAATATAACAAAATAGGATTTGAATTTAACACATTTATTAAAATAATCCAATAATAACAACATATTTGGTTTGTCTAAAACATAACTAATTAACCAAATAAGAAATAAGATAAACTAATAAAACTGAATATGATTTGTATTACAATATTAAAATCATTTGAAAATAGCTACAATTAAAATTGATGATTAGAAATGACATTAATAAGAGATCCAATATAAGAACAACGGAATTAATACCATTGGAAAACACATATTACTATTTAGAATACTATAACAATAGACATCCAATTGTTCATAGAATAGTATTACTACTAAGAATAAACAGTTGAAATGAAATACTATTACATCACATGTAGACCCATAGCACAATGTTAATGAAATGTTATTAGGAACAGACTTTCTCACATCAGTACAACCATACTCAATACAAGAAGAAAAATAATAATAACGGTAAATAATGAAAGTATACTAATAAATAGAATATTTTTCAAATGAACTCATTAAGAGCAACAAAAAATACATTATACATACTAACAGAATTTGTATACAAATGATACAAATCGTGAAAATATCACAGCTTAATAGACACTGGTGCAGGCACTATCTTATGCTGTGAAAATATAATACCAAAATGAAAACAAGATGGAAATAATAAAAAAACAATAACTGGATTAACTGTACAAACCGTTATACATGACAACAAAATATTACAATACAAGTAGGAAATTACATCATCAAAGTACCCATAATATACCATTTTGATGATATGAATAACGATGTATTATTAGGAAATGACTTCTTACAACAATACTATCCTATGACTATATCACACAAAACAGTTATTTTTACAACACCTTGTAAACATCAATTAGTAGCAATTAGAATAACACAACCATATTCAAGGACAACCTTACCACATATCAGAGCTTCTTCAACCCAGCGTGGTGAATATCAGTATTTACTAAATAAAACTAGAATACTGAAAGTCCAAGAAACAATTACATAAGAAATTCTACAAAAACAATTAGAAGGTCTGTGTGGAGAAGACCCTTTAGCAAAATGGTACTTAAGTAAACTCACAGCACATACAGAGTTAATAAATAAGAAGAAAATAATAAAAATTAAATCTATACGACATACTCCAATAGATTTATAAGAATGCAAAATATATATAAAAGAACTAATGGAAAACAATTACATATCACAAAGTTCACATTCATCACCATCATTCATAGTAAGAAAACATTCAGAAGAAAAAAGAGGTAAATCTTGAATAGTAGTAAATTATAAGGAATTAAATAGAAATATTAAAATATTTGGATATCCACTACCAGATATGCAGATACTATTAAACCCAGTATGAACAAGAAAGATATATTCAATTTTTGATTGCAAATCAGGATTTTACCATGTAAAGCTGACAAAAGAATTAAAACAATTAACGACATTTAGTACACTAGAAGGCGTCTATGAATGGAACGTACTACCTTTCGAATATAAAAATAGTTCAAGAGTATTTCAGGAATATATTGATAAGTTATTTGAGAAATACAACAATTTTATACTAGTATATATAAATGATATTTTGATAGGACCTGGGAAAAACAACAACATAAAGAACATTTAGTAAAATTCATAGAAATAGTAAAAATTACATGTATAATATTATCAAAAAAATGGATCTATTCAAAACAGAGATGAATTCTTAGGAACAAAATTACTACATCAAGAAATAGAACTATAACCACATATAACAGAAAAAATAAAGACATTTTCAAATGTTTTAAAAGAAAAAAGAGATGTACAAGCCATAATTGGATTACTAAATCAAATTTAAAGATATATACCAAATTTATCAGTAAAAACAAATTGGTTAATGAAGAAGTTCAATAAATAGGAATGGACCACAGAGGATGAAGAAAAACTGAAAATTTTGAAACAAAAACTTCAGAATTAAATAAAGTAAGATTACATTTTAAGGAATTTACATGGATAATAGAAACAGATATAAGTGAAGATAATTGGGGAGCATATTAAAATTTATCGAAAAATAAAAAAGAGGAAAGACTAGCCAGATACACTAGTGGATCATTTACACAAACACAAAAGAATTATCACATAAATGAAAAGGAATTATTAGCAATCTTAAAAGCCATAAAAAAGTTTAAGTTATTCATAATATATACAAAATCCATAGTACGAACGGATAGTACCCAACCAAAAACTTCGATTAACAAAATAATTGATCCAACTGTTGCAAATAAAAGATTAATGAGATGGCAAATGGAACTAGCACATTATTATATTATAATAGAAAATATAAAAGGAAATGATAACATTCTAGCGGATTTTCTATCAAGAAACTGACAATTTTGCTTTTGCAGGATGGAAAATAGTCCAGCAATTAAAACATGATATAAGTTTCCTCAAGGAAACTGTGGAGCAAATAAACGGAGCATTTAATTAATTACAATTATAAAAATGTGGACTCCAAAGTCTGTTCTACCAACACATAAATCAGCATACAATCGTAGAAATTATGGTGGACAACATTAGTGAAAAAATGAGCTATATGGGCGAACCTACCCTGAAAGAAGAAGCAAATACGTCTTGAAATAAAACTACATACAAGGAGATATAATCACTGAGAAATCTCCTACCAAAGTATCAAAGAAAATATTATTCTTACAATATATTGAGAAATTATGTAGAGTAACTGAGGTAAACAAGTTCATCAAAACTACATCACAGCAGCATATGAACAAAGCCATCATCCTACCAGGAGCTAATCCAAGAACAACGAGAGCACTATTTGAAATATGATTTATTCATTGTATCTATCTGTTCAGAGAATGTGAAGAACTTATTCACTTGCCAAGAGAAATATATAAGGAAGGCAAGAGTTATTTTGATCTTACAAAGGCCTAAAAAATATATGTTAGAATGTATTCAACAAGCGCTCAGTATCTTGAAGAAAATGAAGAATTACGAAAAGAACATGTTATAAAAATAAGGAAGACTACCCAAGTAATATATGGAGCATCTAATATTATATCATACAAAGCTGAAGAATTTGAGAAGCTAATCCCAGAAAGAAGGACAATGAGATTCAGAAACATGTATTGTGAATTAAATGACATAAAGTTAAGAGACAACAACATATAGATATATGACAGTTCAGACCCAGAACAAATAAGAATGTACATCATAGCAAAGATAAAACAACCACAAGATAAGTGTGAGCTATTTGACAGCTGGTACCAAATACTATCTACAAAAGCAATAAACATGATACTATTGTAGCCTAATGAAGACAGAGCACCAGCATAAATGTGGAGCATGTGAAGATGTCAGTCAGGAGAAGTCTCTTTTTCTAGAGTAGTCTACAATGATGTAAGCAGTGACGAACTTATCTCAATGATGTAAGTCATGACACAACTAGAGTAATAATTGAAACTGATGTAATAAATGATGTAAGAACTTAATAATGTAAAGTCATCTTTTCGTCTATAAAAGGGCCGACATAGTAAGGGAGAAGGAGGACTATCTAGGAGTAGAAAATTTTCATATAATATAGTAAGAAGTGTTTTAAAGAGTTTGGTCTATAAGAAGTTTTGAATGAATAAATATTATCGTTCAATCAACCCTTGTTCAATATAAGGTATGAGTAACTAATCTCTCTCCCTCAGGGAGAGTTTTGTAAGGCTCTGTCTGAAGGATCTTGCAAAAAGACCCATTTGCAATCTTCTATAGTTAAGCTGTACACCTAATAGAAGGAAACGATGGTCGCCTGTACTGAAGTTCTACTAGTTGTATCCGACGTATCCTTTTGATGAAGCTCTCTTGAAGAGCATAGTATTCCTGGGATAGGAGGAACATAAAACAAGCATTGAAATCGGGGTGCATACCAGAGGTACTTTATCCTCTGGTAGTAACTGGTACAGAGCAGCAAAAAGAGGCTTAACTAGGTTGGAAGCATGTTAGGCCATTTTGTGTGACTTTTATGGTATCCTTAGAGATCTCTCCATACTCTTGATTTCATACTTACATAGTCATGGATAATAATTGTAACCCCTGTTTCCTTCTATACATATTCCTGAATATTTTTCTGTATTTCGATTAATTATAAATTCATTTTTTATTAAATTCATTTTGGATCTTTTATTAAAATCTTTTCTAATCGAAATTTTTTATTTATTTCGAATAATGGTGTATTTTAACTTTATTTTTTATTTCTAATTAAGCGACTATTTATATTTGAGCCCAAATCAAATATAATATTACTATTTGGATTTTAATAAATTTGTTAAACTCAAATCCTATGTATATATATATATATATATATATATATATATATATATATATATATATATATATATATATATATATTATTATTATTATTATTATTATTATTATCATCATCATCATTATTATTATTATTATTATTATTATTATTATTATTATTATTATTACTACTTTGATTGTTTATTAAAATTCATCTTTTCTTATCTATTATTGTGAAAGCCTATAGATCCTAATCTATATTTTATTATCATTGGACTATGAATTTTAGGTATACTATTTGATTTAAATAATTAATATGTACTACTATATTGCTATCTATGATATTTTAACCAAATCAGATCCAATCTTATTTATTTTTTGAATCCATACATTCAATTGTATTTATTAGTAGTTGAATATTAATGTAATGCATATTATTGATTTAATTGTTATTTTACTATTGATTTATTTGTTCAATTTTTAACCTAAATCCTAATTTTTATTCCCTATTGAATTTAAACCCAAACCCTATAACTTTTTCTATTGAATTCCCACCCGAAACCCATTAACCCTCATTCTACCCTATAAAAACACTGTTAAACCCTAACCTTAGCACTATTCAACCCTATACCCCCCAAAGCCACCAAATCCCCTGTTCACCCGTCTACTTCCCTTGTTCATCTGCAACCTCGTCTCCCTCATGCTTGTCTCCTCGCCATCACCCGACGCTTCACCATTTTGTTGGCCCCGATCGCATCGCCATTGTCGTTCGACCCAATCCCGTCGACCTCCTCCCCTTGCCCCAATCGTCTTGTTCATCCTGCACCTCCTGCACGCGACCCACCTCAACCCCATCACCTCATTGTCCTCGTCGCCTCGTCGAACCGCCTTCCTCATCGCCAGCAAGCCACCCCCAAATGACCTCTAGTCTTCGTCGAAGCTCCTCCAGTCGACCTCCAGTCCTCCATCGATCCCATCGTCGATCGTTGCACCCCCACCCTCGACCGCACCAACCCCGCTCTCCACCGTAGCTCCGCTGCACTCGCCACCGTCCTCCATCGCAGTGCTGACGCCTGCAGCCAACAACCATTACTGCCTTTGCCATTGCCGCCATTATAGTTGCTGTTGTCAGCTGTGATTGATTATATGTGCATTGCATGTGTGGTTGCTGTTGTTTGCTATTGTGATTGAGCTACTATTTGCTATTGTGCACTCTTACTATTTTGATCGCTATTTTCTGTTGTGCTAGCCGCTGTTTGCTATTGGCTGTTGGATCCGCTGTGTTGCCGCTGTGTCGCTTGCACGTAGTGTGAAGGTGCTTTTGCGGGAACGTGCTTTGTACGTGAGTTGCACGTGTTTCCGTCGCTTTTCGTTCGTTCACTCATAACTAGTCCAATCAAGGCAAGTCACTTCCCTCTTGAATTGCATATTGTGTCAAATTCAAGATTGTTATTGAAATTCCACAAGTTGATCATGAATTGTTTATCGTATTGTTATATTGTTTATCTTTCGTCGAGTATTTTAAGAGTTTACACGAGCTAACCCAAGATATTCTTAACTTCGTGCCATTATTGACTTTAAATATCGAATCTTTCATGCATTCATGTAGTATTGATAATAGAAGTTATTCATGCATAACACTGCACAAATAAACTATTGTAGAATTGATTATTAGGTTGTTGTGCTTGAAGGATGATTGATGCCTCGTTGATGTTAAACTAGTGTATGGATGTATTATTCTTTGTGCTTACCATGTTATTGTGTTTACCATACTAAATATAAGATTTGTTAACTATTGAGTTGAAGTTCCCTATGTTTAGATCGCTTTTATTTAATGAAATATGTTGAACCCCGGTTTTCACTGTCTGCCTGTAACTTTTGAGACCTTTTTGACCTAGTATTTGATATAAAAATTATAGATTTCTAAAAAAAATTGTAGCCCTGTGTTTCTAGTTTTTAGATCATCTAAAATATTTGAATTCCGAGTTTTATTGCAAGAGTTATGGTATTTTTACTTCTGCTGCCTTTTACTTCCAGAATTCCTAATTCATGTACTTCTTCGTATTTAAGTTATTAAAAAGCTAAGTTAATGTTAGAATATTGCCATAATAAATTCCAGATTATTAGTTAACATGATTAGGAACTTAATAAATATTTTTGAAGAATTTAAAATTGGGTTTTTTCTGATTTTACAACTATAACAACTTGATCTTGATTTTCGATCAGAACGTGTAATATGTAAAGAACGATGTAATTAACCTATCTATTGTTATCGGATTTTGTATTCTAAATATGCATTGGAACCGAGCAGGAGTCTACTTTTTAGAACTTCTGACGAATCCAGTTTTGTATTTCTGTAGCAGTGGGAAACTTGATTTTGGTACAGTAATCTTTTTCTGTCCAGAATTGTGTTTCCATATTTTCTTAATATAATTGTATATATCATTATATTGACTAGATTGAAGTGAATAAATTGCATTGCGTGATCCTAATATACTATTGTCACCATTCTAATTGTCCCATTCTAATTGATCATCCTATTGTTACTTCTATTTATACCATCATTATCGAATTTCTCTAAATTGCATAATGTATTGATTGCATCGATAAAATTTTTGACAAGCCGGGGTTTAAGGGTGACCTAGTAGTGAACAATATAGGGGACAATACTCGGAAGGGAGCTTGTGGTTTTCCTATTGTTACTGAATGAATGAATAACTGGGTAAATGAATAACTGAATAACTGGATAACTGCATATTATTCCTTGGACATATGATACTGAATAACTGAATACTAAAAATCGGTTGCACGTTTGCTCGAGTACATGATCTATATAATTCACCACTAGAGTCTAAACGACATTGATTGCATGCACTGAACCAGTGGTATGAGACGCGGTAGTACGTGCATTAGTTAGGCTAAAAGCTAATAGACTTAAGAATTGACACAATATTGACAAGGCTTGTTGAACATCGTTATTGCTATTGATATTGAACATTGTTATTGATACTGACATCGACCATTGAGTGTTGACATTGAATATTGAGAAATCATTTATTGTTATACCCATCGCATTGTTACCAGTGATATTGATTATTGCTATCGTCCATTGTTATTGATTCCTATTGTTTTATTGAATTCATTGTTAGACTGTATTTCCATTGTTCATTATTTTCTCTACTTGCTGTCCATGACTTGCTCTAAGGACAATTTTTCTCCTCTTTTTAAATGAGGTATTCACAGGTGGTCAAGGAGAGTTTACCTGTAGGACTTGGAGAGCAGTCTTTCTAAGGATTTATTGTTTTCTAGATTGATCGTTATATTATTGGACTTCTTGTATTGCATTTTATTAACACTGTGTTATGGGCTTTTGACCCGGAGATTGTTATTTTGTTTCCAAACATTGGATTATCATATTTGTTTATTTCATATTTTATTCCAAGTATTGTTATTCATGTGATTGTTCTTATTACATGTGTGGTTGTATTTATCTTGTTATATTGTCGAGTTGAACAGAAACAACTTATGGATGACACAAGTCATTCGCCGGGCTAATGTTACGCGCCTGTGTTCCGTATTTTTGGGAAGCGGGGCGTGACAATAATAATAGTTCTAGTCATGAGTTAATTTATGAATTAATGACTAACTATCAAGGAAATGATAGAATGTGAGTTTTCAATGCTTATTATTCTCAAAGCTTGATGAGCCCAGTTGATTTTTATGAATTTAAATTATTTTTCTTTAGCGTTGTAACGCCTCGAAATCCATATACTGGAAAATCCTGACACAATCCAGAATTTTTACTTCAAATCAGTACACAACACAAAACAATTCTCAGGGAATTAAAAATTTTATTAAAATATCATAATATACTATATAGTCTTATATATAATTTTCATCATGAATTATACCAATAATTATATTGTACAAGGAACCATATCCTCCACTTGGGTGCTCCACTACTCGAATCTTCTACTCCCACGATCAGTCCTGCAAACTAACCAACTGTGGGCACGTCAGTTGGATGTAACTGACGCAATACGGATAAAAACCACTATCTCCAAAATTCTCAACAACAATAATGGTGCAATAGGGAAATGTGAAAGTCATACAATAGAAGTGTCGGTGTATGCCATGACCTAGAATCTTATGCACAATTCAAATGCACATGATGCTCTTATTTTAATGCACACTTGATTGAAAACATGTGCATCTCATACTACATACTCTCTAATCAAGCTTGAATGTACTTCTAATTATAGGGTTTGATTCCTCGCCATGCAGACCTACTCTTGTGGTCTTACCCTGTTTCTGATATTTATTTAGTGACTAGTAGAGTAGCAATGTATACATTCCATTCCCGCTATTGCAGACGGTCTGGTGGTCTCTCTTCATTCCGAACGACAGTGATCACTCTATTCGCTCAGATCTGATGTCATTCTCCACCCTGCCAGGATTTGTGGTCTCTCCCACTCCCAGTCAGGCGGGTGATCATTCGGCTTTTCCGCGGTTCTGCCGGAATCTGTGGTTATAGCCACTCCTGCCCCTACCAAAATTTATCAAGATAATAAGGCGAATCTACATGGCCTCTTTCTACTCTGCCAAGAGGCTCAGAGTTAAACTTTATATCCCCATTGTATTGATAGCGAAGAACATTTTCATTTGTGTTGATAACATAGAACATAGACGGTCACTTAGGGGTCTATCCCCTAGCTTATGACAGGAGATTACAGCACAGGCCTCCCTTTCTTATCACTAAATCTCAGAAATTAACAGTCAATATGACATCGCACGTGCCCCACTTGACATGATAGCAGAAAACTTATCTAGTGCCTGTCGTTACAAGTAATAGTCATACGACCTATAGTTAGCGTACCTCACTTGTCTTATGGAATGACTCCCTTCTATCGGTGCAATGGAACTTGCCTAGCATCTAAAATCACAATCCTCCTTCTTTTTACGGGTTTTCCTCCATCATTGCCCAACTGCAGAATTTGCCTCTTGGACATCTGGTTGCAAGTTTGCCTTCCTGGACATCTGGTTGCAAGTTTGCAAGATTTAAGGATGAAAACACACTCTATGCCTATACAATAACCCAACTTCCAAGGAGCACTAAAGCTAGTGAATGTAGTTAATTCTATGATTATTAGGTCGATTCATTAATCAACCTTCTTTACCCAATTCTAAAGGTTCTATTATCACTGTTTCTAGTTTCTTATTTCTATTATTTCTTAATTAAACTGTGCTCCTAGTTCTCGCTTTTATCATTCTTCAAGTTCACTTAACTAGGTTAACTTAATAGTTGAACATTAAGCGATTCCAACCGAGTTTACTTAGTCAATTTATCAAGCCTCGACTTAACCTAATTATGGTTCAACTTGGCTATCTAAATCATTCCAAGAATTGGCCCCAAACTCGACCAAATCTGGCCCAAATTAACAACAACGAATTTTTATTCGCAACGACAATCACCATACGACCAGACTACCACAGATAAACCTTTCTTGAACCCATTCCAAAGGTCGTTCGGACCCATATAAGTACCAATTTGTACACCCAACATACAACACTATTATGCATGAATTTGGATATTACTTTACATTTTCTACACCGCATATACATTATAATATCTTCCTACACATATACAGTGTCTAATTACACTATATGTATGAACCTACACATATGCACATTTCATCGAACACTTCGTAGACAACTTATACTTCTTAAAATTTCGTTATTTCACACGTGTAAATGTACTATTTCACATCCACATAATGACCAAGATCTCATTTGCAGCTCTCTCATAGCTTGTTTATTAATCTACTAGACTTTTGTTGGTGTATGCCCTAGAGGTCAGTTATGTATTGACATTACTAGTTTACATTGCATCATCGTGATATTTATTTCATATATAAGGCATTTTATTGATTGTATTATTTATTGTAATTAAATAAACATAATAAAGTCCTTAGAATAGTAGGTTCAATACCATGGGACATTAAGTGTATGACTTGATTATGAGATCCTATTAGTTGTAATCAGAAAACTATTCTTAAATGTCCCTAGTCAAGTATTATTTTGAATTAGGACAACAACAATACATAGAGACTAGTATGCATAGACTGATGACCATATCTCACTGGTCATGGATATGAGATATGAAGTCTTCACATGGGTATATATTAGAGTAATAATGTACTGGATTGACCCACCATGAGAACGTTGCATGGACCGTTACGTGAGTGTCATAAGCGGTTCTCACAGTGACCATGGTGTATATAGTCCTTTGACTTGAAGTCACTACGGTTCTCTACATGAGAAATTATATGTTTTAATATCGTTAAACGTGGCCTGTAATAAGGTGATTATAAAGTCGACTTTGATATACTACAAATCATGCAGATGGATGTGAGTGACTTAGATAGGTTTTGTCCCTTCTACAAAACAGAAGGCACATCTACAGTTCTCTTGATTGAGTGAGACTGTAAAATGCATGGCTGTGCTCAAATGAGTCAATATAAGATAATGAGCTCATTTATTTTAGTAAGTCTACTCAGACATAAAGAAACCAAAGATTGAATAGAAGGGTGACACTTTCTATGCCTTGTAGTCAATTAAGATATCTGGACAAAGGAACTAGGCTACATGATAATATTGGTCACGGATAGGTTATGTCAAATCACTGACATTCCCATTACTTGAGTAGCACTGATGTATTGCTAGATATTGCTCACTGTTTATAATAGAATATGAATTTAGTATTACTATCAATGTAATAGGAACCTACACAGTCACACACATAGAATGGTTCGAAATTGAGATTTAAATTCATAAAATGAATTTAATTAGGGATCCAAGTAAGACTTGGAATCCTGACATTGGTTGGACATTTAATTAGATTAAATGGACCAACTAAAGTTCAAAGGCATGCACATGAATTTGACCCATGTCAGATTGTGAGCCTAACAACCTCATTACTCTCTTAGGATTAGTTTTCTGCACCTATATGATATATATCTGTGGAAAAGACACACGTAAAAAATCTTAATCGTCACAGAAAATGAGAGAGAGAGATCGTGAGGAGGAACATCCCCTTCCCGCAGCTAGTACCTTAGTATGAGGGAGAGTCATTTTTCATTCTGTTCGTGTGGATACCATAGAGGCACTGCAATATTGCAGTGTTGTGATCGGCATACTGTGCAGACAACAGATCTATCTTTAAGGTATAACTCCTAAACACAATTTATGATTTTTACATGGATCCATGGCTATTTTCAATAATTTTATAATTTTTTCGCTGTGTATTTAATCTATGATTGCCTTCGAAACCTAACAGTGGTATCAAAACGACTTTCAAAATCAGAATTCGGTTATGTATGATATGTGATTATTCATGATATGTTCACACTTTTGGAAGAAAGATTCATATGTGATATAATTCTTGCAATAGTTGCAATATAAGGATTCGTTTATGTGTTGGTTGTTAACATAAATACCATACCATGGTACCACTTGGTTTGGAACCATTAAAAACCATGGAGCAGTAAGATGTGATTTACAATGACGTTAGGGTTTCTTAAAGCATGAAGAGTTCATGCACCTGCGTCGTTTGCAATGGCGTTAGGGTTTCTTAAAACATGAAGAGTTCATGCTCTGGCAGTGGAAAGAGATGTTGAGGCAAATTTTTGCTCTAGGTCACTGCCCCACACCCCACTAAGGGGGGCTCCCCTTGACCCTCACCCGCTGACCGGGTAGCGGGGTCCCCGTGCCAATTCTATGTCGGGAAATATTGATTCCCCATAAACCAATCCTTTTAAAATAAACTAAATAAAATCATAACAACATATTCTTTGTTTATTATGTTATGTGATGCATAGTGCGCGATTGTGGCCTTAGTTCTGTGATGCATGATTTAGTTCTGTGATGCATGGTTTATGTTCTGTGATGTATTATTTATATTTTGGTATTTTGAATACGGCCTGTGTGTCGTGTTTTTCTCTCTACATTCTCAATGTAATCATTTCTCTGTACACTCCGATTGTACATTCTTTCTTTATATGTAAATGTAATTTCACTGAGGAGGCAAGGAATTGGCAACCATACAAGGACAATATTGGGAAGCTGCTTGGAGAAGAAAGTATAATCCCTTCGTTTAGTTTTTGATACTCTCATTGGCTTGGGAGAATCATTTTTTTGGGCCATAACTATGTCACCTATAATTTATGCTTTTAATTTTGTATGAGATGCATTATTTTAATTGTATGCTAATGGATGATAAATGTTGAGATCAATTAATCAAATTACAAAATCCCTCTAAGTAAATATTAAGTCGCAATAAGATGCCTTCCAATGCAGGGCACTCGTCTACGCAAGGATCGACTAAGTGTAGGTCTGCCAAAGCAGAGTGCCTTTATCTATCCTAGTGAGACGCAATGAGATAAAAGTAATATTCAATTGCCAACCATTGGGTCTGACTAGACTAGGCTATTTCAATAGAATTGAAAGTTTAGAGCCATAGAGTTGGGCTTTAGTCTATGAGATAGATTAGAATAAGTGTTATTCACCCAACTATCCAAGAGTTGCATACGAAGTAATTGGGAAGTGTTGCCTACCTAAATAACTGAATTTTGGGTGATCAGCCAAAGCTGACTCAGAACTAGGTAAAATATGGATCTTGGCCTACAAGAAAATCTTACGATGGGATTTTCCGAGTCAATGACAAGGGTCGTTGGATTGAATAAAAATAGTATGAGGTATTTTTTAATAAAAGACATTATTAAATATTTCAATGTCATGATACATACTTTGCATATTGCTGTTTAATATTTCAATAAAATGATATTTACTTTGCATATTTCTGTTGATAGATTATCATGGCATCCAATACATCAAATAACCTATCATTTTGATCTATCCTTGAAAGAACAAACTGTCTGGGACAAATTTTCTAGACTGGAACAGGAATATGAAGATAGTCCTCAGGCATGAGAAAAAGTTGTATGTTCTAGAGCAGTCTATTTCTGAGCCACCTACTGCAATTGCCCCTCGCACCGAAAATGATGCTAATAAGAAGCATGAAGATGGCGCCTTGGATGTTGGCTGTCTAATGCTAGCCACAATGAACTCTGAGCTTCAGAAGCAACATAAGAACAAGGATGCCTACGATATGATCATACACCTCAAGAGGCTCTATCAAGAGCAGGCTAGGCATGAAAGGTTTGAAGTCTCAAAAGCATTATTTAAGTGCAAACTGGCATAAGGAAGCTGTTTTGGAATTCATGTGCTCAAGATGATTGGGTACATAGAGAACCTTGAAAGGTTCGGTTTTCCTTTGGGTCAAGAGTTGGCTACTGACTTGGTCCGACAATCATTGCCGAAAAGTTATAGTCAATTAGTCATGAACTACAACATGAATAAAATTGACAAATCTCTATCAGAACTGCTAAGCATTTTGAGAACTGCTGAGCAGAATATTAGTAAAGGAAAGACCATTATGATGGTCCAACAGGCCAAAGGTAAGGGCAAGGGCAAAAAGCAGATTAAGAAATATAAGGGCAAGGGGAAAGGCAAAGGCAATTTCAAGACCAACACTTCTATCTTGAAACCTAAGGGTGGGGTGGCCAAGGAGGGCACTTGCTTCCACTGCGGTGAGACCGGACATTGGTAGAGGAACTACCAAAAGTACCTAGAGGAGCTTAAGAAGAAGAAAGGACGTGAGACTTCCACTACATGTATTTTTGTTATAGAAGTCAATTTATCTACTTCTGCATCTTCAGGATTAAATACTGGATGTGGATCTCACATTTTTGTAAATGTGCAGGATCTTAAAAGGAGTAGACCATTAGCTACGAGCGAAGACCTACGAGTTGGAAATGGAGCAGAAGTTGCTGCTTTAGCTGTAGGAACTAGTTATTTATCATTGCTCACTGGGCTTATCATTGAGTTAGAGAAATGTTATTTAGTGTCTACTATTAGTAGGAATATTATTTTCATTTCTTGTTTGGACAAGAAGGATTTTTCATTCATAACAAATGACAAAAGTTGTTTTATTTATTTGAATGATATCTGTTATACTAGTGCACATTTGAGTAAAGGACTTTATATTCTCGACATCGAAATTTCATTCTATAATATAAATACTAAGAGGTTCAAATCAAATGATACGAACCCAACATACATATGGCATTGTCGTTTGGGCCACATAAATGAGAACCACATATCCAAACTCCATAAAGAAGGATTCTTGGACCATTTGATTTTGAATCATATGAGGTATGTAAACCATGTTTGTTAGGCAAGATGACAAAAGTTCCATTCACTGAAAAAGGTAAAAGAGCTAGTGATCTTTTAGGTCTCATATATAGTGATATCTGCGGATCTTTCAATACATTGGCTAGAGGAGGTTTTCAGTACTTTATTATATTTACTAATGATTTCAGTAGATATGAGTTTATGTAACTGATGAAACACAAATCAGAGTAGTTTCAAAATTTCAAAATTCAAGAACGAGGTACAAAACCAACTTGGTAAAAGCATTAAAGCCCTTCAATCAGATCGAGATGGTGAGTACTTAAGTCAAAATTTTGATGACTATCTAAAAGAATGCGGGATAATATCTCAACTCACTCTCCATAGAACACCACAATGGAATGGTGTATCTAGGAGGAGGGACCGGACCTTGTTAGACATGGTCCGATCCATGATGAGTCATGCAGATCTTCCAAGCTCCTTATAAGGACATGCTCTATTAACAGTTGATTTCACACTTAACCGTGTTCCATCTAAAATGGTTCAAGAGACACCATATGGGATATGGATTGGGAGATATCCTAGTGTGTCTTTTATGAAGATTTTGTAACATCCCACATTTTTTATTTTTTTATTAAATATGTATTTTTCAAATTTTGCACGTAAGATGCACGTGCTAATTTTTCATTCTAAATTTTATTACTCTCTTTATCTATTTTTACATGCACAAGTTTTAATTAGTTTTCTTTTTATCCATGGACTTAAAATTCTAGCCCATTAGATTAAACAAGAGAAAGCCCACTAGAGTAATTAAATTTGTTAATTAAAATGAAAGCCCATCAATTCTAACCTAATTTAAGTTGGCATGCACTAATACATGGCAAGTTATAAAAATTTAGTACACAATTAAAATTATAGAATTTGTGTTTAATTTTGTGTGTATGTGTAGAGATATATATAATATAGTGTATATTGTGAAAAAAATAAATGAATAGTGATGAGGTGTAAAAAGGTTAGAATGGATAGTATTTATAATGAATTTAATATGAGATTAGTGTATAAATAAATAGTGTAAGTGGTGGGTGCTGTTATGATTTGGAAATGGGGATTAAGTAAAAGGTGATGGAATAGGGGCCACGGGATTAGCATAGCACATTAGGTGCTGTTTGAACTTGAATTGAAGCGTGCATGTGTACATTTGAACACATGAGTTAACCGGATTACACCTAGGGGGATTGACCGGGTTTCTTCAGGAGGAGATAAAGAGAGAGATTAAATGAGAGGATTAATGCTTAGGGGAGTGGGGAGATGAGAAGGTAGGAGTTTAGGAGTTAAGCAAATGAAGAGTTGTGGAATTAAAAGAGAGAGATATTAGGGTGTGAATTTTTCAAATTAGACCCTAGCTCTACCCTATAAATAGAACCCCATTTTCCACTTCTCTTTAGCACCAAAAACAAAGAAAACAAAACAAGAGAAAGAAAAGAAAGAGAGAAGAGAGTTTGTGCTTGGAGGAGTCTTGCTAGGAGAAGAAGACCAAGGAGTGCTAGAGGAGCTAGGAGTGTTTCAAGCAAATTGTTCAATCTACAACTAAGGTGGGTGATCTCCTTGCTTTCTAATTGTAGAGATTTCCATGTTAGAGCTACAATGAATAATATAAGTTGATGATCATGTAAATTATGTAGATAAACTTTATATCATGCTATGAATGAGAATAATATAGTTGTGATTAAATAAATAATAGAACTGTGTTTTAAAGGCTGAATATTAAGGATCCTGTTATAATGTTTATAAACTATATGTGAGTTAAATGCATATTTTATTTGGAAAATTTTGATGTAGCAATTTATATTATTAGAGGTGGTAAAAATAGTAGTGGATCATGAATTGTTTTTAAAAGCTACAAACTTGTTAGTTGGTAAATGAGAAAGAAAAGAGAAGATTTGATTATTTAGTCATACATGAATAAAGAGAATAGGTTGCATAAAATATATTGGATCTTTTTCTTTTATTAAGTAAGTAAATCTTTTAGGATAATTTATTTTTGTTTATGAAAAGATATAATCAAATCGGAAGAAATGCAATATAGTGGTTGTTAAAAAGAAGAAAGAAATTGAAAGTTTAGGGTCATTATCTAAATTATGATTTTAAAATTATTAAATTAATGTTGGAAGAATAAACTCAGTTCATAAGAAATTATTTCAGTCTAATAAAGGATTAATTAGAGTGGAGAATCAAGTTTATGAAAACAAAAAGATTAACAGAGATTTTGAACAAAAATAGAAAGAAAAGATTAGATGACGCCGAGCTTGTCTGGCCAGTTGGTTGGGCGCTATGCTACCTCTCTGCCCTGCCTAGTTCAAATCCCATGAGCAACACATTTTTTTTTGTGTTTTGCTTTTAAATCTTTTTAAAACCGAGACTTAACGTGTAAGTTCTTTAGTGTGGTAATACAACACTAAGTCCATAGTGAGCTTGCGGTTAGTGCGGGAAGATGAGCTTGCGGCTGGCACTGGTTCGAAACCTGCAGTCAGCAAATAATATATTTTTTTTATATTTTCGACGATTTTGTGAGTAAAAATGCAAATTTAAAAATTGTGAAAAAAATATATTTCCTAGTGCTCATATAAAGTAGATAGAAAGTTATTAAAATTATTTCTTGAGATTTTAATGAATATTTGAAGAACTAGAAAGGAAAATTTGAATAGAAATTTGGGTTGTACTAGATTTTTATTAAAGAACTTGTTTATTTTTTAGGTGAAAAAAATAGTACGATGTGAATTGAATTCTTCCAAAGAAATTATACCTTTATTTTGTATAGAATTGTTAATTTCTAAGGAGGCTTAAAATGGAATGAACCTGTGATAACTATTATTTGATGGATTGTGAATAACAAGATTCCTGAGGAGTACTAAAATGAGACTTCAAGAAAGGAAAATTAAGCTGAGACTTGATCATATTAGTGAATAATTTGAAGATGAAAATGATTAGCTTTGAGATATGATAAAGGGTATGTGTACCCACGATTCTTGTGCATGAATTGTTGAGTTTTGAGTTAGTAAAACCGTGTTATCGGCAATTCTGAGATGAAAGGAATTGAGATAAATTTGAGATGTGATTGTGAATGTATCTTGGTATTTGTGATTAAGACCGGTAAGAGGTAAGACTAATTCTAGGCTAGGGAATCTCTTCATGTCTTGACTAAATTAATTAGGCACATAAGTGAAGATGTAACAGACTTGGGCAAACATAAATGGGTGCTTCTATATAGTCGGCGGTGGATCTCCATGGCTATAGACCCAATTGGTGGACTGTGGTTGCTCCGTAGGAGATGAACTTATATTTTTAAATCTGAGACTTAGAGTAGTCGGGCGGATATTTACCATACTCCAATGTATATACGTATACCGGGGCTAGGGGGAATTTGCGGGATTATTCTCACAATATAATAGCCGGGGAGGCTGAGAGCCGTATCCGTGGAAATAATCTAAACCTGGTTTATTACTGGGTAGTTTCATGGCGAGGGATCGAACCCTTCAATGTGGAGTACGTAGGCGCTTACCCTCGGACCTATATAGTATGGGATGCATAGAATCCGAACAAGTGTGCATTAGTGGCATCCTAGAAAGAAAAAAAATTGTGTGCATTAGGCATTAAAGCATGACATACACTTACAGGTTTAGCATAGTCACAATTTAACACTTTATTGTTCATTCATATTTATTTTTTGGTTTGTTAAAGTATGGAGATAGTTATACTATTCCTGGCATAGAGAGGATAGCCATGGATAACATTTCGTCGGTTGTAATTAACTGACGTGCCCACAGTCTTACATGCAGGTAATAGACATACATGAAGCTATAAAGTGGATATGCTAATGCTGTTTTATTTTAAAGATGTTGTAAATGTTTCATTGTAAATTATTTTTGTCTTCCGCTTTGTAACATTGTAAAGAACTCTAATGTTATTGAGAAAAGTTTTAATTTCCTTGTAAAACTGTACGAAGTGAAGTAAAGATCCTGTGAAATCTCGAATTCGACTTTATTTGAAATTCGGGGTGTTACAGATTTGGGGTTGTGAAGCCTATGTAAGGCACCAAGTATCTGATAAACTTGGTCTCAAATTTGATAAGTGCTTCTTTGTAAGATGTCCCAAGGAAACCATGGGAAACTATTTCTATAATCCCACTAAAGGAAAAGTGTTTGTCGCATGGACTGTTGTGTTCCTAGAGAGAGAATTCGTCTCCAAGAGAACTAGTGGGAGAACGATATAACTTGAAGAAATTCAAACTTCGCATAGTAGCAGCAAACCAATGGTGAAAAAGGAGCAGGCTCCACAAATCATTGTGGAACAACAACCTGCTCAAGTAGCACAAGGTCTACATAAGTCTAGTAAAATACCTCATCAACCCAAGAGATATGGATTTCTCGTGACTCAACATGGTAATGTATAGCTCATGGATCAAGATGAGTCTACGACTTATGATAAAGCCATAAATGGCCCAGACTCTGAGAAATGACTTGAAGGAATCAGATCTGAGATGGAATCCATGTATGCCAACCGAGTTGGACCTTGGTAGACTCACCTGTAGGGGTAAAACCTATTGGGTGCAAATGGGTTTTTAAAAAAACCTGACATGGATGGTAACGTGCAAACATTTAAGAGACGGTTGGTGGCTAAAGGTTTTAAGCAAGTTCATGGTGTAGACTATGATGAGACTTTTTCCCCAGTTGTCAGGCTTAAATCCATTCGGATCTTGCTTGCTATTGCAGCATATCACGATTATGAAATATGGTAGATGGATGTCAAAAACTGCTTTTCTAAATGAAAATCTTATCGAGGATGTGTACATGACAAAGCCTGAGGATTTTGTCACTCCAAAGGATGCTGGAAATGTGTGTAAGCTGCAACGATCCATTCACAGGTTAAAACAAGCTTCTAGAAGCTGGAATCTTCGCTTCGATGACGCAATCAAAGAATTTGGTTTCATTAAGAATGAAGATGAACCTTGTATCTACAAGAAGGTTAGTGGGAGCATAGTTGTATTTCTAGTGTTGTATGTAGATGACATACTACTCATCGGGAATGAAATCCCTACCTTATAGTCTGTAAGAGCATTCCCTATCGGACGCTAAAATCCCCCCCATCGCCATCTTTTTCAGACCCCCCCCCCCAACCGTTCTTCATATGGTGGGCCCCAAACCGCAAAAAATGGCGATTCAAAATTGGAACCGCATATATGCGGCTCCAATTTCGGAACCGCAAAATGCTCCTTTTCCACAAAACCCCATCCTTTAATTATGTGGTTCCATTCCCAAACTGCAAAGTTAGTTTCTTTGCAAAAAACCCCTCCCCTGATTTGAAATTGTATTATATGAAAATTCCTTTGTTTAATTTGTTTCTTTGAACTACTTTTAATTATTTTATTTGTAGATAATAATAGACAAGAATTATACTATTTTTAATTTTTCAACGAGATCTGTAATATGAGACTAATATCGGATATCTTCCTGATATATTTTAAGTGTAGAAATTAATAATATGAATCAATAATTATACTAATAAAGAGAAATACGAATTCATAAATATTCATCGAAAATTACAAAACACGGTGCTAGTATATCAGTTGTATAATTGTAAATGTTTTGTAATTTGAATAAAGTGGTACTCTTTTTCCTACGGGTTTTTTAACGAGGCCAACAATAATTGTATTGCCTATTTCTTAGTAAGTGTATTATTTATTTTTAATCAATTGTATTATAACTTTTTAATTATTTGTATTAACTTTTTGCATTCAAAAAATTAGTATTGTGCACACAAAAAATTACAAAAAAATTATTTGAAACCCCAAAATGGGGTACCATTGGAGCACTTAATTTGAAACCCCAAATCAAAATAGAATATTCTAAGGAATATACCAAAATGGAACCCTAAAATGGGGATGGAGATGGGGTTCCATTGGGAATGCTCTAAAGACTAGAAAAATGCTTTTCCATGAAGGTCTTAGGTGAAGCTACATATGTATTAGGCATTAAGATCTATAGAGATAGATCAAGGAGACTGCTTGGCCTGAGTCAGAGTACATAAATAGACAAAGTATTGAAACGCTTCAACATGTAAGAGTCCAAGAAAGGATTTCTCCCTATGTCACATGTATAAGCCTGTCTAAGGCTCAATGTCCTTCCACTCAAGATGAGAGAGACCACATGACTAAGATTCCATATGCATCTGCAATTGGATCTATCATGTATGCCATGTTATGTACTCTTCCAGATGTCTCATATGCCTTGAGCATGACGAGTAGGTACCAATCAGATTCCGGTGAGAGTTACTGGACTGTTATCAAGAACATCTTAAGTATTTAAGAAGGACTAAGGATTCATTCTTGGTATATGGAGCTGATAAGGACGACTACAAATCACAATCGGATTTTGTGTTTTGCTTAAATAGTGGAGCTGTGAGATGGAAAAATTCGAACCAAGAGACAGTAGCTGATACTACCACAGAGACTGAGAATATTGTTGCCTCTAATGCAGCAAAGGAGGGCGTTTGGATAAGAAAGTTCATCGCTAAAATTGGCATAGTTCCTAGCATTGTGGACCTGGTGGACCTTTATTGTGATAATAATAGGGCCATTGCACAAGCTAAGGAGCCTAGATCTCACCAGTGTTCCAAACATATACTTAGGCGCTTCCATCATATTCGAGAGATCATCGATTGAGGAGATGTGAAGATATGCAGAGTACCGACAGATGATAACATCGCTGACCAACTGACAAAGCCTCTTGCACAATGAAAACATGAAGGACACACTAGGTCTATAGGCATTAGATATATGTCTGATTGGCTATAGTGCAAGTGGGAGATTGTTGGTCTATGCCCTAGAGGCTAGTTGGGTATTGACATTACTAGTTTACATTGCATCCTGACATTTATTTCATATATGAAGCATTTTTATTTATTGTGTTATTTATTGTGATTAAATGAACATAATAAAGTCCTTAGAATAGTAGATTCCATACCATAGGACATCAAGTGCATGATTTGATTGTGAGATCCTATTTGTTGTAATCAGAACACTATTTCTTAATGTCCAGAGTCAAGTATTATTGTGAATTAGAACAACAACAATGCATAGAGACTAGTATGTGTGTAGACTGATGACCATATATCATGAGTCATGTATATGAGATATGATGTCTTCATATGGATATATATTAGAGTAATAATGTACTAGACTAACCCACCATAAGAACGCTGTATGGATCGTTATGTGAGTGTCATAAGCAGTTCTCATAGTGACCATGGTGTACATAGTCTTTTGACTTGAAGTCACTACGGTTCCCTACATGAGAAGTTATATATTTTAATTTCATCAAACGTTGCCTGTAATAAGGTGATTATAAAGTCAACTATTGGATATATTACAAATCATGCAGAGGGACGTGAGTGACTTAGGTTGGATTTGTCCCTCCTACATAACATGTAGCATTGATATAAATACCCAAAATTCGGATCCGACCCGGACCCGACCCGGACCCGGCACTGGACTGGAACCGACCCGGCCTATCCGGGTCTGGGTCCGGGTCCTAAAATGGGACCGTTGTACTTTCGGGTCCGGGTCCGGATACGCTCAAAAGAGACCCGACCCGAACCCGGATGCGGACGTGTTTAAAAAAACCCCCAAAAATCAACATAAAAATAAATATTCTTCTTCATCCCTCCCATCCTTCCTCCTCAATTCTAAATCTTCCCCTTCCAAACTCAAAACTCATGCCTTTTTCTTCTCTCCTATATTCTAAATCCTCCACTCCCGCCTCCGCTCGCCGTTCACACTCCCGCTCCTACCCGAACGGGTAGGAATATTTTAATAGGACCCGGACTGTAACTCCTGTTTTTAATTTTATGTATTTTGGAGTGTATTTATCATTTTTGTGTAATTTTATCTCTTTTGAATTTTTTCTGAACCGTATATAGGATTTTTTTCAATATATATTCATTTTATTTCTTTTTGAGCTCCTTGTGTCATTTGATCGTCTCTTTTGTTCGTTTCCGTCATTTTGATTCTTTTCTTCATTTTTGGCCTCGTTGTCTTCGTTTTATTTTTCCATGGTGTTGTGATGGTATTTTGGTGGTGATTTTCCAAACCTATGATTTTTGACTCCGAATAAGATTTTTCAAGAGCCATAGAATTCCCGCCTAAATTGTATTTCCATTTGTTATTTACTCAATACCCATTACCCATTTGTATACCTATTACTACATACTAATACCCACGAACCATTAGCCCACATTAAACCCCTTTATATGAACCCCTAACATCCTAAACCCTAACCATAATATCTCTCTCCCTCTCCTCCTAATCCCAGCCACCTCTTGTGATTGCTCCCGGCCTTGCACCAACCTGCACACCCGAGCCCTCCATCCATACAACTGACCACCACAATCCCCTTGGCCGGCCTCCTCCATAGCCGACCACAACATCCCACCATCCTACACCCATCTCCATACAAATCCCACCATCCTACACCCATATCCATACAAATCCTGCCCTCCTTGCTTGATTTGCTTACCGACACCACCCAAGAAACCACCATCAACATCAATCACCCTTGTATCATCCCTATTGTGGTGTTCTCAAAGTGGGTATTTGCCACTTTGATCGTTGCATCAAGGAGATTGTTCGTATAGAGTTTTTGCTCGTTGGGTATTGGATTCGTTACTTGTAGCGGATTTTGTTCGTGGGTTTCTCTTCTCTTTGCATTTGTATCGTTCTTCATCCACTAACTAAAGCAAGTAACTTGTACTACAATTCATTAGTTTGATACAAGTCAAAAAGTTCACATATAGTGTAGTTGGGTCTAGAGACGACCAAAGATTGTGTTTTCCTTGATGGGTTTTATCTCTATTGTGATAATTTGGCCATAGATGACTCATGACACAAATCTTGATAGGTGATAACCTAGGAATTGACCAAATCTTGATTTTGAACCATGTATGTGAGTAATTGTGTGAATTTGTGTTTGGATGAAGACCCATGTGAAATAATAGGTGTGGACATGTTAATAACCCTAAATCATGATTTTTAGATACTTGGTAGGTTGTATTTCAAGTTTGGATATGTCTGGATCAATATTCTTGAAGTTATGATGTTCTTGATTAGAAGTGTGAAATCTGTATTGTCTGGATGTTCTGTGTTGTTTGTTGTTTTCGTCTATGCTACAGTCAGAATCTTGATTCCAAAATAAAAGATGAATTTTAGATAATTTTGTCTATTTTCAAACCCCACTGGTTTTTCTTGATTGGGTTTCGTATGACTGAGTTATGGCTGTTTTAGTATAGAGGTGTCGACCAATTCCAGATTATGTTTTGGGTTAATTTTTGTTAACAAACTATTTTCAAGAACTATTCTATGCATATTATCTTGATCTAATATGTTGTTTAGTGATTCTCTATGAAGTTGGAGACTACCCAGATTTTTTATGAATTTTAAAGACAAGTTTTATGTGATGTTTCATGCTCGTTTCTAAAATCTACTTGTGCTGTATTTTGCTTACTGTTCAGTAAAGAGTCCTATTTTCACTATGATTCCTAATACTGTATGAAATTTTTTTATGAAATGTGAAAGTTAGTAATTTCTATCTATTTTTATATCCCTTTGGCGGAATTGGATTTTCTTACACTGGTTGCGAGATATCTTAGTTTTCGTACAGCGGTGTTGCGATTTCCAGATTCGCTAAACTATGTTTTTGTGATGATTTCTTATTTTTGATGACTTATCTATTTTTCCTGGGAAAATCATGAAACTCTGTATTTTGATTCTAGACATATAGGGGAATACCCCAGATTTTTCCTGAATTTATTTGAGAATTTTTATTGTTGTTTTTCTGACTGAGAATTCGTTTTCTTGATTTCTGACTGAACATGTTTTCTTTCTTCGATCCTGTTTTGAGTTAAGATGTTGTGAATTACTATATGACTTAATTATACTCGTTGGATTTGTGTGGATGTCTAGTTTCCATATCCTTTGACGGATCCAGATTTACATTTCTGTAGCGACGGAATTCACTATTTTATTACTGATCTGTCATGCTGTCCAGATTAAGAACATATACTGTTTTGCATGTTAATGTGACTATATATCATCTATGACTGATTATTTGTTTCCCTGAACCTAATACTAATTATACCATATTAGTTTGACACTATTTCGTACACATATTGCATATTTGATAACCATAATTAAAGTAACCAAGCCGGGGTTTCTTAAGGGAAGATCTAGTAGTGGAAAATATGAAAACGTGTACTTGGAAGGGAACTAGTGTTCCATACTGTTACTGTAACTGTTACTGTTACTGTTTTCTGACCATGTCTACATTACTTCTTATGTAAGAAGGTGTAGAGTAGAATAGAACCACAAGGTTCTGACTGTTACTGTTACTGATACCTGAGTACACTGCCCCATCATGGTCCATTATGAAATCTAAAAGCGAAACTGTTTGTTGTAGCAACCATGTAGGTGGGCTGTATGAAGTGCTACCTAGTTAGTAATACACACAAGACTGTAAGAAGATAAACTGATACTGTTAGACTGAGACTGTTAGACTGATACTGTTAGACTGAGGCTGTTGAACTGATACTACAATACTGTTATCCTGATTCACTGATATACTGAACTTACTGTTACTAGAGACTGTTAGTTGCCATATGACACTGCATTTGAAATAAAAACATTTATTTTGTTAGGGTACCATGTTAGATATTACTGTTGATGCATTATGACATGCTATTAGTTAGTTTCCCCATGTGCTTGTATCCTACATTATTTGTGACCCGCGACTTACAATTGACGGGTACTTGTTTTCTTCTTTTCCCCTTTTCCTGCAAATTTACTATTGCAGATCAGGATGGTCAGCTGCCAGAAGGTATTGGCGAGATGATGTTTTAGTGCTAGAGATTTACGCTTTATTATTATTATTTTTATTGTTGCTTGAACATTGAACAAGTGTATTTGGTTGTTGGATATTATTTGTATTTGGGCAATGTGACCCAGGATATTATTTTCTCCAGACTCTGATTTATTTGAGAATATTGTATTTAGTTTCAAGTAAATTTCTGTAGGTAATTTGTTTCAATTATGAATGAATGGTTGTGCCTTTTGCTTCCGACTCTGATAAATTCTGTGATGTGTTGTAAAGATTCTAAAACAGCTTAAGGATGATGAAAATCATTCGCTGGGCTTTTGTTACGTATCCGTATTCCGTATTCCTTTTTAGGAACGAGGCTTGACAGGGTTTTTAGTGGTATCAGACCGTCAGGTTTGGCTAATGTATTAGTTGCCTAATATATTAGACAAGCTTGGCTCGAAATGGGATCTGCACAATATTTCACCAATAATACATGCATAAATGAAATATATATACCAACTCAGATTCTGGATACTAATTGGTTTTGGTTTTGTGCAAACTATGGCTCGCCGAGGTTCTAATTCTCAGTCAGAGGTTGATCCGATTGAGGTTGTCACTGCTGTGCTTGAGCGACTGATTAATCAGCAGCAAAACCACAGTGATCTGGTGATGGCTGCCCTTGAAGCTGCCCGGGTTCCGCCTCCTGTTCTGCCTATGCAGGCAACTCTTCCGCCTCGCCCAAGGACAGTTACAGACTTTATGAGGCTGCATCCCAATCCTTTTTCCGGTACTGAGATGCCTTTGGAGGCTGAATAGTGGTTGATCCGGACTGAGCGCTTGCTGTTAGCAGCTCATGTTGCTGAGGTTGATTGGGTGGACGTGGTTTCCATCCAGGTGGTGGATTTAGCTCATATTTGGTGGATGACTAAGTCTGAGCGTCTTGAGAGGCCTATTGCTTGGGCTAGTTTTACTCGGGGATTCTTGGAGAAATTCTTTCCCAGTAGTACTCGAGTTGAGATGGAACAGCAATTTCTAGCTCTAAAACAGGTTAAGTCATTGTTCCATTTTGGATTTGTTACAATATTGCAAGAACAATTATGAATGTTGTAACATAGACTTTCTTGCAACAGGGTTCCAGGACAGTGGATGAGTACGCTGCTGAGTTTACTAGGCTTAGCCGCTTCGCTGCCGTTCTTGTGGCAACCGAAGTGGATAAGGCTTGTAGATTCACAAATGGGCTTGAGCGGGATATCAAGAGGCATCTGGTTTCTCTTCGTCTGCGTACTTATGCTGAGGACCTTGAAGCAGCCCGAGCTCAGGAGCAGGCTTGTGGTGGTTTGGTTCCTTCTCTGTGGACTGTTCCGCATTCTGCTGCTAGGTCTTCTGGTGGTCCTGTTCGGAGGCCTGTCCCAACCCATCTAGTCAGGACAGCTCCATACCCTTCTGCTGGCTTCCAGAGGGGTGTTTTGTGTGACTTCTGTCAGATGTCTGGGCATGAGCGTAAGAATTGTTGGCGCATCAACCGCCGGTGCTTTAGGTGTGGCACCGCTGATCATTCTGTACGCGATTGTCCGCAGCAACAGTAGGTGGCTCTTCCAGCCAAGGGTCCTATTCAGCAAGCAGGCCCAGCTCATGGTCCAGTTAGGCCTCTGCTTCCTCCTCAATGCCAGATTGTCGGTCTGAGGACCGCTGTTCCGAGGAGATGTCAGGCTTTCAACTTGACTGCTGCAGATGCTGAGACCGCTGAAGCAGTTGTGGCAGGTATATTTTGTTTTGTTGCTTTGTTGTTTTGTTCCTTTGTTTATTTCCTTTGGTCTTGCTTTGCTTCCTTTTATTCTTTTCCTGCATTGTTGTTTTTCCCTCACCCTTGATCTTCTATGCTTTCTCCTTGTCTTTGATTTCTTTTAGGTATCATCCTTATTTGCTCTTTTCCTGCCTATATTCTTTTTTATTCTGGGGCAACCCATTCTTTTGTCTCCTCTCGATTTGTCGCTCGCCATCAGTTAGAGTGCAGCAACATGTCAGAGGCTTGGAACATCGTGACAGGTGGTGGAGTTATCAGTTGTTCCCGTGAGTGCAGGCAATGTCCCGTGGTTATTGAGTACGCAGATTTCAAAGCCAACCTAATTATAATTGGAAATTCAGGATTCGATGTTATTCTGGGTATAGATTGGTTGGGTGAAGCTCATGCCATTATTGATTGCCGTGCCAAGAAAATTATCTTCAGAATTCCAGATCAAGCAGAATTTGAGTTCCATACCGGAGAGTCTTCCCTTGGTCAAGCAAAGACTACAGTTGAATAGGTGGATTGTGCAATGGAATTGCACTCAGGCTGTGAGGCTGCGCCTCTAGTAGTTTGGGATTTCTTGGATGTTTTTTCAGATGAGTTTCCTGGCTTACCCCCTGATAGGAAAGTGGAATTCGGTATTGATGTTCATCTTGGAATAGAACCGATATCGAAGAGTCCCTACAGGATGGCACCGGTTGAGCTGACAGAGCTTAAGGTGCAGATTCAGCAGTTGCTTGATTTGAGTTTCATCAGACCTAGTGTTTTTCCTTGGGGTGCTTCGGTCCTTTTTGTTGACAAGAAGGATGGTAGTCGTCGTCTGTGCATGGATTATCGAGAGCTGAGCAGAGTTACTGTGAAGAACCGGTATCTGTTGCCCATGATTGATGATTTGTTTGATCAGCTGAGTGGGGCTACTGTTTTCTCAAAGTTGGATCTTCGTTTTGGATATCACCAAATCAAGGTGAAGGCTGCAGATATACAGAAGACTGCTTTCAGGACTAGATACGGGCACTATGAGTATCTTGTGATGCCATTCGGGATCACGAACGTGCCGGCTGTATTCATGAGTCTTATGAACTGGTGTTCTCTCATTTCTTGGATAGGTTCGTGGTGGTCTTCATTGATGATATTTTGGTGTATTCTCGGAATCGGGAAGATCATGCTGAGCATCTTAGAGTGGTCTGCAGACTTTGAGAGTGAATCAGCTCCATGGAAAACTTAGCAAGTCCGAGTTTTGGCTCGATAGGATTTCTTTCTTGGGGCACATTGTTTCTGGCGATGGTATTTCTGTGGATCCTGCCAAGATTGAGGCTGTGAAGGATTGGCCCATTCCCAAGTCAGTTTCAGAAGTCATGAGTTTTTGTGGTTTGGCTGCTATTATCGGAAGTTTGTTCAGGATTTTTCGAAGATAGCAGGACCTTTGACTAAATTGACTGGGAAGGATCAGAAGTTTTGTTGGTCTGATGAGTGCAATGAGGCTTTTGTTGAGTTGAAGAATAGACTGACGTCAGCACCTGTGTTGACTATTCCCGATAGATCAGGCAGATTTGTAGTTCACTATAATGCTTCTGGTAAGGGTCTTAGAGCAGTTCTTATGCAGAAGGGCCGTGTTGTTGCGTATGCATCGAGGCAGTTGAGGCCGCATGAGAAGAACTATCATACTCATGACTTGGAGTTAGCGGCAGTGATCTTTGCTTTGAAGCTGTGGAGACATTATTTGCTTGGAGACCGAATGGAGATCTTTACAGACCACAAAAGTCTCAAGTACGTTTTCACCCAGAAGGAGTTGAACATGAGGCAAAGGCGTTGGTTGGAACTTATGGCCGATTATGACATCAGTTTGCAATACCATCCTGGTAAAGTAAACTTGGTGCTTGATGCTTTGAGCAGGAGACCGGCAGTTATGTTTCTTATCCAACAGAGAGATCTCATTGAGCAGATGAGGAGGTTGGAGCTTGATGTTGTGTTGCCAAGTTCTAGTCAGAGTTGTTTGGCGCTCCAGCTGCAGTCGTCTCTTGTGGAGCAGATTAAAGAGGCGCAGGCTAGGGATGTGCAGTTGTCGAAATTTCGAGCTAAGGTCGAGTCTGGGTCTAGGACGGACATGGTTATTCATTCAGATGGATCTCTTCATTTTGGTTCCCGGTTATATATCCCAGAAGGTGAAGTTCGTCAGAGGTTGCTTGAAGAAGCTCATCAGTCTTCATATTCTATCCATCCCGGCAGTACTAAGATATATCGGGATTTGAAGCTTCATTTCTGGTGGCAGAGTATGAAAAGGGCTGTGGCTCAGTTTGTTGCTCAGTGTTTGATCTGCTAGCAGGTTAAGGCAGAGCATTAGAGAACCGCTGGACTTCTTCAACCACTTCCTATCCCAGAGTGGAAGTGGGAACATATCACTATGGATTTTGTGACCGCTTTGCCGAGGAGTCCTAAGGGTCATAATGCTATTTGGGTGATTGTTGACCGTTTGACGAAGAATGCTCACTTCATTCCTTTCCGTATCGGTCAGTCTACTGAGAGCCTTACTGAGAGGTACATGCAAAAGATTGTTAGACTTCATAGGGTTCCAGTCAGTATTGTATCTGACAGTGATACGAGATTCAGATCTCAGTTTTGGAAGAGTCTTTAGAACAGTTTGGGGAGCAAATTAAAGTACAGTACAGATTTTCATCCCCAGACTGATGGACAGTCAGAGCGGACTATTCAGATTCTTAAGGACATGTTGAGGTCCTGCATGCTTCAGTTTGGTGGGTCTTTGTAATACCCTGATTTTTCGAATATATGAAAGATTATTTATTTTTACATATGGTATGCATGTGTAGCATGTTGATTATTATTTCTCAACATGATGAATAAAGAGTATTGTTTTCTATAAAGCATTTCCTAAAGCCCAATGTTAGTTTGCTTATTTTCTTTTAAAATACTTATTTTGGCCCAAATTAATTTAAGCCCATGGTTTAATCCTTTTATTTTTGCAACTTGTTTTGTGTAACACCCTCTTTTTATAAGACTTGTTATGAGTGTACAAGTTTTATTAGTGTGGCTTGTTCTTGCACGTGCACTCCATGTACACGTGCATTGAGCACTCTTGGTGGCCAGTTGGAGTAGAGAAGTGGGGATCAAGTCATCGGTAGTTTTGTAGAGTGTGGGTAGTTATTTCAACCCCCTAGTGCATCCTAACCCTTGATCCTATAACCATCTACTAAATCCTAGCCCTCCATTCCACTTGTTTTCTAGTATAAATACCCCCTCTCTTTCTCTATCTCTTTTACACTAAAATCATTATTGTAAGAGAAATATTGTGAGAGAGTTGTGTGTACTTTTTCTGTGGAGGCCAAGTAGCATTTCTGGAGTTCGGTGTGAAGCAAGGAGCAAGAAGGCGTCCACTACATTAAGGAGCTTTGCTGGATTTCGATTACCTCGTCAAATAAGGTAGGTATTTCTCAGGACTTCTAATGTAGGATTTATACCATGATTATTATAATTGTTACCATGTTATGAAAAGTAAAACGTAGTAGAAATTGCCTGAGCATGTTGATGATCATGAAGGACAAATAGTGTAATAACGACTTGTAAATAAGAACAAAAAGGTCGGTACAGTCGACTGTCACATGAACAAGTCGACTGGTACGAGACAATTATTTTCATGATGTGATAATAAACATGTATGCAAAACAGACGTAATAGTACGATTGCTAAGTTCATATTTCCCCATGTTACATATGATGGAGGGAAGGTGAACGGATGAAAAGAGCTAGCGATGATTAATAAAACTAAGAACGGCCTGTGCAGTCGACTGATGATGTGAACAGCCAACTGGTGCATTGATTTAATTATGATTATTCTGCAATTCCTTGAAATGAGATATTCTATTATATTGACCTAGTATAATGAATTGAGATTAACATTTCATCCTTGCATGGAAGTTATGAATAAGTGTAATGTGTGACTAGTACTTTCCTCGAAGAAGGATAATATTAGTAACTTGAAATTCCATGTTGCGATGTTACTGAACAGTAAGAAGTTTTATGTTTTTGAAACATGAATATATGTATATTGTGATTTAACATCATGATGCAAGTGTATGTAAGAACTGTAAGAAAGATAACCCCTTATTTGAATTATGAATCTGTCCAGTCGACTGAATGCGCGTAGCAAGTCGACTGAGCTGAACCTGATAATGTACTGTTTAAAAAATCCCAAGACAGACGACTGATGGATGAACAGTCGACTGTCACGTGGATAACATTTTGAACATGAAAAGTGCGGGACAGCCGACTGGCCGTGTGCAGCAGTCGACTCTCCCGAGTATTTATGATGAACTTGTATTGACTGTACGAGTCGACTGGTATTCTTCCAAGTCGACTGTACAGAGTGGAATTTGATATGTAAGAGATTTCATTTTTGATTACTGTTGAAAGTTGTGAACTTTATGATTAAAGTCGATGAACTCTTGTATGGCTGTGTGGATTTATATGAAAAGAATCATAGATATGAGTTGAGAATTTAATGAACATGAAAAGGGTAAGATCATGATAAGAAAGTCTGTGAGACTCTAAATTGAACTATGAGCTGAAGGTGCTCAATTGGAAGTTGTGAATTGTAAATTGAAACCAAGAGTAGCTAAGTCTCCCCCGGCAATGAAAATGAAATGAAATTGAAAAGAAGACCAAGGTTGGTCATGTATAAATGAAATGAATAAGTCCGGTTTGGTGGAGAGGCTAACTCTAGAGCTTTGATTTGTATTCATGATTCTAATATTTAATACATAGTGGAGATGTGATGAAAGTGAGAGAAAACATAAGTATGAGAACTAGAGTTTACGGTGCGGGTGTGTGGGCCGCAGAATGCATGCTTGATGAGTCAAGACATGGTGCGGGCACAACTCAGAATGATCGGACTTTAGCCACGCTTGTGGGATGTTTTGGTGACTGCAAGAGGATCGTGTTCAGGGAGGAGGCTGAATTGCCGCAGAATGCATGCTTGATGAGTCAAGACATGGCACGGGGTTCCCCTCCAGGGGCCAGGACACGTGCTTGTACTCATAGATCATCTAGGATACTCACTGTAATTACAGAAGTAGAGTAAGTCATGGCGAGGGATCGAACCCTACAAAAATGAAGAACGATTAAGAGGCTTGCCCTCGGACCTATGTAGTATGGGATGCATAGAATCCGAACAAGTGCGCATTAGTGTCATGTAAATTAAATAATTGCATTAAGGATTAAGTGCACAATCACGACACGACATCATTAAGAGTTTCCCCTTTGATTTATATTTATATTGTGAACAAGTTTGTGGTTTGTTAAGAAATGAGATTCGTTATACTGTTTCTGGCATAGAGAGGATGGCCATGTATAATTATCGTCGGTTGAATAAACTGACGTACCCACAGTTTGTATGCAGGAAATTGCATGTTAAGAGGAATGGATGCATAAAGATTTTTTACCATATTGTTGTACATTTATGTAAATGTTGTATATTTTTACTTCCGCTGTGCAAATATAAATGTAATATGATGTAAACTCTGATGTAAAAAGAAAAGTTTGAATTTTCTTGTAAAATTGTACTCAAAGAAAGTGAAAAGATCCTGTAGAACATCTCGAATTCAGTGATTTGGGATTCGGAGCGTTACAGTCTTGGGAGGATCACTTGCATCTTGTGGAGTTCTCGTACAATAACAGCTTTCAAGCAAGCATTAAAGCTACTCCGTTCGAGGCACTCTATGGACGGAAGTGCAGGTCGCCAATGTGCTGGGATGGCATTGGTGAGAGGAAGTTGTTGGGTCTAGAAAGTTGATCACCAAGACAGTTGATGCAGTGGTTCAGATCAGGAAACACTTGCAGGTAGCTAAGGACAGGCAGAAGCAATGGGCTAATGTTCATCATAGGGCTCTGGAGTTTGTTGGTTGTGACCATGTTTTCCTTAAGGTATCGTCGTGTCGCGGTGTCATTCGGTTCGGTGGCGGGGGCAAGCTTAGCCCGAGGTTTATTGGATTGTTTGAAATTTTGGAGCGAGTAGGCAAGGTGGCCTATCGTCTTGCATTGCCACCAGCTTTATCAGGAGTGCACGATGTTTTCCATGTCTCACAACTCAGGAGATATATTCGAGATGAGAGCTACGTGATCGACTATTCTGAGTTGATCGTTCGGTCGGATTTGACTTGTGAGATTCCGCCAGTTGCTATTGTCGATCGGCAGGAGAAAGTTCTTAAGAACAAGGACATCAAGTTGGTTCATGTTGCTTGGAATCCTCACTCGCCTGGTGATTCGACTTGGGAGCTTCAGGAGGAAATTCAGCAGAAGTTTCCTCATTTGTTTGAGTAGTTTGTTTTGGTTTTGTTTTGGTTTTCTTTTTTTCTTTCTTTTTGGGGTTACCCTATGTATCTTTCTTTTGAATTTTGAGGACGAAATTTTTCTGTTAGGTAGGTAGGATTGTAACCCCTGTGTTTCATTTTATGTATTTTGGAGTGTACTTTTCATTTTTGTGTATTTTTATCTCTCTTGTATTTTTTCTGAACCGTATATTAGATTTGTTTTCAATATATATTCATTTTATTTCTTTTTGAGCTCCTTGTGTCGTTTGATCGTCTCTTTTGTTCGTTTCCGTCATTTTGATTCTTTTCTTCATTTTTGCCCTCGTTGTCTTCGTTTTATTTTTCCATGGTGTTGTGATGGTATTTTGGTGGTGATTTTCCAAACCTATGATTTTTGATTCCTAATAAGATTTTTCAAGAGCCATAGAATTCCCTCCTAAATTGTATTTCCATTTATTATTTACCCAATACCCATTACCCATTTGTATACCTATTACTACATACTAATACCCGCAACCCATTAGCCCACATTAAACCCCTTTATATAAACCCCTAACATCCTAAACCATAACCCTAATATCTCTCTCTCTCTCCTCCTAATCCCGACCCCCTCTTGTGATTGCTCCTGACCTTGCACCAACCTGCTCACCTGAGCCCTCCATCCATACAACCGACCACCACAAACCCCTTGGCCGGCCTCCTCCATAGCCGACCACCACATCCCACCATCCTACACCCATCTCCATACAAATCCTGCCCTTCTTGCTTGATTTGCTTGCCGAAACCACTTCAGCAACCACCATCAACATCAATCACCCTTGCATCATCCCTATTGTGGTTCTCAAAGTGGGTATTTGCCACTTTGATCGTTGCATCAAGGAGATTGTTCGTGTGGAGTTTTTCGCTCGTTGGGTATTGGATTCGTTACTTGTAGCGGATTTTGTTCGTGGGTTTCTCTTCTCTTTGCATTTGGATCGTTCTTCATCCCCTAACTAAAGCAAGTAACTTGTACTACAATTCATTAGTTTGTTACAAGTCAAAAAGTTCACATATAGTGTAGTTGGGTCTAGAGACGACCAAAGATTGTGTTTTTCTTGATTGGTTTTGTCTCTATTGTGATAATTTGGCCATAGATGACTCATGACACAAATCTTGATAGGTGATAACCTAGGAATTGCCCAAATCTTGATTTTGAACCATCTACGTGAGTACTTGTGTGAATTTGTGTTTGGATGAAGACCCATGTGAAATAATAGGTGTGGACATGTTAATAACCCTAAATCATGATTTTTATATGCTTGGTAGGTTGTATTTCAAGTTTGGATGTGTTTGGATCAATATTCTTGAAGTTATGATGTTCTTGATTAGAAGTGTGAAATCTGTATTGTCTGGATGTTCTGTGTTGTTTGCTGTTTTCGTCTATGCTACAGTCAGAATCTTGATTCCAAAATAAAAGATGAATTTTAGATAATTTTGTCTATTTTCAAACCCCACTGGTTTTTCTTGATTGGGTTTCGTATGACTGAGTTATGGATAGACTAAAGATTTGTTTAGGAAAAGTAGTGAGATCATTAACTATAGTCTAGAACCCGTGACACCTTATTGAGTAGTTACAATATTATTCCTGTGGACACTAGAGTGTGAGTTTCAATCTATAGAGATTTAAATGTAAGTGATTTACATTTGTGTTGCTCTATACACTGATATTTTCTCTCCATTTTCTTTGGATGGCTGAAGTCGTGAATGCAGTAGTTATTGACTTTCATTCATGATGTTCTTCTCGTATACATTAATATGAGAGTGTATGCGAGCACATTGTCCCCTGGGTATCAGAGTGGCGCAGTGGAAGCGTGGTTGGCTTGGACCGTCATTCATGATACCTAGACACTTCCCTCTCAAATTATTTTGTAGATTTTTATCATGGTACTTTCTCCATATTCAGTATTTTTCAAATAAATATTTTCTTATGTTATTAAATCATTTGAATATTTATTATTTATCTATCTCCCGTAGTCTTGATATTTTAAACTTGTTTTTCAAACTTAAAATTTCATCTTTCATGTATTTATGTCACTTCATGTTTACCCGTCTATGTCTACTATTACTTTACGTACTTTGTCAAGTTTTAAATTGCCATTTATTAAATTAATATTTCAACAATTATTTTCTTCATTTATTATTCTGGATTTGTCTTATGAAATTTTCTTATGAGCACTCATTTTATATGATTTTGATTTCTATGGTACTATAGTATCTTATTCTATATGTTCTTAACAAGATTGAAATTTTTTTCTACCTATATAAATGTGACCTACTATTGTTTTGTTTGTTTACATTCGGTATTATTATTTCATATTTGTTTTGATAAATTCATTTTTCTATTAATCGCTATTCATTACTTTTATAGTTTTACACATCTTTAATGTACTGCATATACTCACTATTTATACATTATCTTTTCTCAAATTTTAACTGTCTTTACACTCTTAGTTATTACTTATATCTCTCCAATGATTTCTATATATATATATCATATATTTCAATATTATACATAGCATTTTACCATCATCTAATTACTACATTAATATTTTTTTGCATATACTTGTTTATGTCTATTGTCCTAATTTGCTATACTATATAATTATTGTTTTCAATTGTGTTTTCATCTCGCGTATTTGTTTTACACTATTTTGTCTTAATGTTATAAATTATTTTCATCACTACAAAATTTTGTATATTCACAAAGTATTTCAATGTATGCTTTTTATTTTTTTTCAAAATGTGTGTATAATTGTTATAGTTACCTTACAAACTATTTTATTAATTGGTATACAAAGTCTTTTTATGTTATCTATACTTTCAACCAAGTCTCATTCCCATTTATTTTTCCAAACTCTTATTCAATGGTCTTGTTTTAAATTGCTAATTTTGCGAATTTTCTACCGTTTATTACATTAATAATTTTTTCTTTCTAAACTACCTATTGACTATGCTTTCTTCACCACATTGTTTTCCGAACTATTTCGAAATTAACGACATAATTGACTTTTCCCATTTATCTAATAGCTTACCTAATATTATTTTTGTACGAAAATTTCTCTCAACCGATTCTATCTCTTGTCACATTTCATTTCTTGTGCCATCCTCCTATTTTTCTTGTTCTGTCTTGTAACATTTTAATATTCATAATTTTCCTATATACAGTTTGTCTTATTTTCCTCGTTGCATATTTTAAAGTTTGCAGTTTCCTAAATACAAGAATAATATTTTCTTTGGCATGTACAAAATACAATTTTTACCCTAGCGAGTTCCGGGGATGGAACTACTCTAAGGGGGGGGAGAGTGTAACACCCCGCAAAATTGAAAATTACAATTTTGCCCCTGGGTGTTATGCACGTATATTTTTGTAATGTGTTTCACTACATATTTTGGATTCATACTATTTATACATTTTCCTTATTGATTTCAGTCAACTAAAATATAATATTTCAATTCCTGGGATTTACGTGCTTTTTACGTGTTTTGATGCACGTGTTTCCACCACTGCGTATAATATTTTCTATAGGTTTAAATTATTTATTTTTATGTATTTAAATCTATTTTATAAAACGAAAATTTATTTTCCCCTTGTTTTGATTAAAATGCATTTTTTATTTTTTTGCACGTATGGTGCACGTGCAAATTTTTATTCTCATTTTGCTACTCTCATTTTACTATTTTTAGCATGCATTAGTTTTATTTAGCCTTTCTTTTGATCCATGGACCTATAAACTAAAATGTAGCCCATTAGGAGAGGAGCCCGCTAGATAATTAAATAAATTAATTAGTAATGAGCCCATGTAGCAAGCCCAATATTAAAATCACATGTACTAATACATGACAAGTTACACATATTAGTACACATTTAGAGTTATAGAAATGTGTTCATATTTGTTTATGCATGTGTGCATGCATACACAAATGTATTTGGACCATTTTTTGGGCAAGGGGAGGAGAAGAGTTGGTAGGTTGAGTTAGTGGAGAGTGGGGAGATGAAGAGATGGAGGTTTTAGGAGTTAGGAAAGTGGAGAGTTGTAAAATAAATTTGAAGAGTTATTAGGGTGAGATTTTTTGCACTTTAGACCCTTTCAAAATTCTATAAATAGAGTCTCATTTCCTACATTTCTCTTGCACCAAAATCAATATCAAAATAAGTGTAAGAAAAAGAAAGAAAGGAAGAAAAAGAAAGAGAGTAAGAAAGTTATTGTGCTTGGAGGATCTCTTGCTTGGAAAGGAGAAATTGCTAGGAGGAGAGGCCTTACTAGGAGCTAGGAATCTTTGGAGCTAGAAGTGGTGATCATTCTTTCAATCGTTCAAGCTTCAATCAAGGTGGGTGTCTCCTACTTTCAAATTTTTTTGAATGTGCATGTTAATAGAAATGAAAGAGTAATATAGAATTTGATTTGATAAAATAGGACAAACCTATGCATTGGATGTAATGAAATATTGCTTTATTAAGTAAACAAACCCAACTTTTGTTAATTAGTAATGAGAAAGAAATGTTGATTTGTTTTGTCATGAATTAGTATGCATGAATGAAGATATAATTGATTGTATGAAAAATATTGGGAATACATTCTTTTGCAAAAATATTTTTTGTAAAGTTAATTGAATACCATAAACTTGTTTTGATTGTTGCCATGCTAGTTGAAAAGAAGAGTGCAACTAAAGGATTAATTCTATGAACCATATTAGAGTGTTTGCAAATTTGTGATTTGTCAAATGTGTGATATGTAGGAGAATTGTTAAAGAATGCTATATTTCGACATATGATTAGAGATATGATGAAAAAGAAAAGAGAAGGAAATAAATTCTTTTTTATGAAGTATGTTGACATATGTCAAAAATACAATTTTTGTATGAAAGGAATTTCTTTGAGACACCCATAATCGATTAAAAAATATGTTTGATTCTTAACACAAATTTTTATTTGTAAGATGTTGGGCATAAACTAGTTTTTAGAAAATCATGATTTTAATTTTCGAGTTTGAAAAGAAGTGTAAATTTTGTAAATAAAGGAAAATCTTTTTTTTTTTAAAATGAGATATATGCTAAAAATAAGTTTGGACTTGTTGATTACTATTTAAGATTTCCTTTTAGTCCAAAGAGAAGTTTATTCCAATATCCTAAAGGATTGGATTATTGGGTAAACAAGTTTTATTAAAAAGAAACAATTTCAGAAAATTGTGAACAAAAGTATATGAATACAACTTCTAAACAAGAAGCACACTAGAACTTACTGGTTAGTCAATGAGCACCTCTTATAAGAGATCTTGGGTTCAAATCTTGATAGCCATCTTTTATTTTATTTTTTTTGATTTGGTTTTAATAGAATAAGATGTTTTTTTAGTATGAATAAATTCCTATTATGGTTATAAGATAAAATGGAAGCTATTAGAGATTGTTATGGAAATTTTATTGTCTATTTTAAGAAAGTAAAAATGAGACTTTAAAAAGGGGGCTTTTGATTAAAACTCATACTTTCTTCATATAAAATGAAGTAATAAATATTAAAGTTAATCATAACTTTATTGCATATTTTGAAGAAAATGAAATGGGAAATATTAAGATTGTTTTCTTGTATATTTTGAGATATAAAGAGAGATGAAATTGTGAGTATGAAACTTTGTAGTGAACAAAAACAAAGTATTATTTTTATGAAGTGATTTTTTTAAGAGAATTATACTTTGATTTTGTTTAAGAAATATTTTAAAGGGAATTGAGATATTGTGATAGTTTGAATTGGTTATAAAATTTCATGTGATGAAATTGTGTTCTTAAAAAGGGAATCATTTTTGCTTATAAAGACTATGAGTGAATAACTAGATTATGAATAGTGTAAAGACTAAGAAATGATTGCTTTATGGATAAGTGCTAATACAAGACATTAATCATTGTGAATAAGTAGAAGATGAAAATTATATAAGTTTAAGACATGATTAAGAAAGGGTGTGAATACCCATGTTTCTTGTACATGAAAGTTTATGATTTAGAGTTAGTACGACCTCGGTACCGGCATTATTGAAAGAAAGGATTTGAGAAATGATTTGGAGATATGGCCGTGGAGCTATCTCGTATTTGTTGATTAAGTCCGGTGGGAGGTAAGACTAATTCTTTGAATGGAAATTATTCATGTCTTGAATTTAAGAAAATTTAGGCACATAAGTGAAGATGTAGTAAACTTAGGGAAACGTAAGTGGGGTGCTCTATATAGTCGGCGGTGGACTCCAAGACTATAGACCCAGTTGGTGGACTGAGGTTGCCCTGTGGGAGACGGATTATTATATTTTAGTCCGGGACTATGAGGACGGGTCAGCGGTGGACTCCGGGATCTTGAGTAGTCGGACGGATGGATTTTTGTGTTTACCGTCTCCAATGTATATATATATATATACTGGGCTAGAGGGTCACATACGGGACGGTTCGTACGATGTGGAATCTGTTATAACAGCTGGCGGTGGACTCCAAAGCTAGGATTCACATTCGTGGAATAGTCTGAACTTTATTTTGCTACCGGGTAGTTTTCATGGCGAGGTATCGAGCCCTGTATTGTGAAGAATGTAGGCACTTGCCCTCGGACCTATGTAGTATGGGATGCATAGAATCCGAACAAGTGTGCATTAGTGTCATCCTAGTGTAGAATGGTGTGCATTAGGCATTAAGGCATGACATACACTTATATTTAGAATAATCACTCTTGACACTTTACTTGTTCATTCAATCTTTTTTTGTGATTTGTTAAAGTATGAGATCGTTATACAATTCCCGGCATAGAGAGGATAGCCGTGTATAACATTTCGTCAGTTGTAAGTAACTGACGTGCCCACAGATTAACATGCAGGTAATGGACTATTCATGAAGCTATAAAGTGGATATGCTGGAGCTGTGTTATTTTAAAGATATTGTAAATGTTTTATTGTAAATTTCATTCTTCCGCTGTGTAAAATCAAGTTGTAATTGAACTCTGATGTATTGTGAATAAAAAGTTTCAATTTCCTTGTAAAATTGTACGAAGTGAAGTAAAGATCCTGTGAAATTCCGAGTTTGTCCTTATTTGAAATTCGGGGTGTTACATCTGTGTTGTTTGCTGTTTTCGTCTATGCTACAGTCAGAATCTTGATTCCAAAATAAAAGTTGAATTTTAGATAATTTTTTCTATTTTCAAACCCCACTGGTTTTTCTTGATTTGCGTTTCATATGACTGAGTTATGGCTGTTTTAGTACAGAGGTGTCGACCAATTCCAGATTCTGTTTTGGGTTAATTTTTGTTAACAAACTATTTTCAAGAACTATTCTATACATATTATCTTGATCTAATATTTTGGTCAGTGATTCTCTCTGAAGTTGGGGACTACACAGATTTTTTATGAATTTTAAAGACAAGTTTTATGTGATGTTTCATGCTCGTTTCTAAAATCTACTTGTGCTGTATTTTACTTACTGTTTAGTAAAGAATCCTATTTTCACTATGAATCCTCATACTGTATGAAAATTGTTTATGAAATGTGAAAGTTAGTAAATTCTATCTATTTTCATATCCCTTTGGCGGAATTGGATTTTGTTACACTTGTTGCGAGATATCTTAGTTTTCGTACAGCAGTGTTGGAATTTCCAGATTCGCTAATCTATGTTTTCGTGATGATTTCTTATTTTTGATGACTTATCTATTTTTCCTGGAAAATTATGAAACTCTTTTTGATTCTAGACATATAAGGGAATACCCCAGATTCTTTCTGAATTTATTTGAGAAGTTTTATTGCTGTTGTTCTGATTGAGAATTCGTTTTCCTGATTTCTGACTGAACATGTTTTCTTTCTTCGATCATGTTTTGAGTTAAGATGTTGTGAATTACTATATGACTTAATTATACTCGTTGGATTTGTGTGGATGTCTAGTTTCCAGATCATTCGACGGATCCAGATTTAAATTTCTGTAGCGACGAGATTCAATGTTTTAGTACTGATCTGTCATGCTGTCCTGATTAAGAACATACACTGTTTTGCTCGTTTATGTGACTGTATATCATCTATGACTAATTATTAGTTTCCCTGAACATAATATTGATTATACCATGTTAGTTTGACACTATTTCGTACACATCATGCATGTTTGATAACCATAATAAAAGTAACCAAGCCGGGGTTTCTTAAGGGAAGATTTAGTAGTGGAAAATATGGAAACGTATACTTGGAATGGAACTAGTATTCCATACTTTTACTGTTACTGTTATTGTTACTGTTTTCTGACCCTGTCTACATTACTTCTTATGTAAGAAGGTGTAGAGTAGAAGAGAACCACTAGGTTCTGACTGTTACAGTTACTGATACCTGAGTACACTGTCCAATCATGATCCACTATGAAATCTAAAAGCAAAACTGTTTGTTGTAGAAACCATGTAGGTGGGCTGCATGAAGTGCTACCTAGTTAGTAATACACACAAGACTGTAAGAACATAAACTGATACTGTTAGACTGAGACTGTTAGACTAATATTGTTAGACTGAGACTGTTGGACTGATACTACCATACTGTTATCCTAATTCACTGATATACTGAACTTACTATTACTAGAGACTGTTAGTTGCCATATGACACTGCATTTGACATAAAAATATTTATTTTGTTAGGATACCATGTTAGATATTACTGTTGATGCATTATGACATGCTATTAGTTAGTTTCCCCATGTGCTTGTATCCTACATTATTTGTGACCCGCGACTTGCAAATGACGGGTACTTGTTTTCTTCTTTTCCCCTTTTCCTGCAAATTTACTATTGCAGATCAGGATGGTCAGCTGCCAGAAGGTATTGGCGAGATGATGTTTTAGTGCTGGAGATTTCTGCTTTATTATTATTATTTTTATTGTTGCTTGAACATTGAACAGGTGTATTTGGTTATTGGATATTATTTGTATTTGGGCGATGTGACCCAGGATATTGTTTTCTCTAGACTCTGATTTATTTGAGAATATTTTATTTGGTTTCAAGTAAATTTCTGTTGGTAATTTATTTCAATTATGAATGAATGGTTGTGCCTTTTGCTTCCGACTCTGATAAATTCTGTGATGTGTTGTAAAGATTCAGAAACAGCTTAAGGATGATGAAAATCATTCACTGGGCTTTTGTTACGTATCCGTATTCTGTATTCCTTTTTGGGAAGCGGGGCGTGACACGGACCCAGAACCGGACCCAGTCCTCACGTGTCCGGGTCCGGTCCAATTTTTGGACCCGTAGGGGGACCGGATCCGGGTCCGGATAGTGAAGGACCCGACCCGACCCGACCCGATACCAATACTAATAACAGGAGCGATATCTATAGGCCCCTTTATTAAGTAAGACTGCAAATTGTATGGTTGTGCTCAAATGTGTCAATATGAGATAATGAGCTCATTTGTTTTAGTATGTCTACTCAGACATCAAGAAATGATAGATTGAACTATACAAGGGTGACACGCTCTATGCTTTGTAGTCAATTAAGATATCTAGACAAATGGACTAGACTACATGATAACATTGGTCACGGATAGGTTATGTCAAATCACTGGCATTCCCATTACTTGAGTAGGAGTGATGTATTACTAGATACCGCTCATTGTTTGTATTACTCGAATATGATTTTAGTATTATTATCAACGTAATGGGAAACTACACGGCCACACAATTGGAATGGATCGAAATTAAGATTTAAATTCATAAGATAAATTTAATTAGGGATCCAAGTAAGACTTGGACTCCTGACATTGGTTGGACATTTCATTAGATTAAATGGGCCGACTAAAGTTCAAAGGCCCATACACGAATCTGACCCATGTCAGATTTTGAAACCAACAACTTTATTACTCTCTTAGGGTTGGTTTTCTGCACCTATGATATGTATCTGTGGAAAAGATACATGTACAAAACCCTAGCCGTCACAGAAAGTGGGAAAGAGAGATCGTGAAGAGCAATATCCTCTACTCGCAGCTAGCACCGCGGTCTGAGATAGAGCCATTTTTCGTTCCGTTCATGTGGATATTGTAGAGGCACAGCAATTTTGTAGTGCTATGATCGACATATTGTACAGACAGCAGATCCATCTTTAATGCATAACCCCTCAACACGATTTATGGTTTTCGTTTGGATCCATCACTAAATTTCGATAATTTAGTATTTTTTCGCTGTGTATTTAATCTGTGATTGACTTAGAAACCTAACAACTTTATATATATATATCTTCATTTAGACATTTCATCGAATACCTTACGTGCACTTTTTTTGTTGCATAAACTTTACAACAAAACCCTAATACAAATATGTATTCTCACACAATTATTTTTGCATTATTCTAATTACAAGATTAAGAATCCCAACATACAAAGTCTCGAATTTAATCTAGCAGATAATTTCCATAACAAAACTACATCTTTTATGTCCTAGCAATTCATCCACACCAATTTCCTTCAACTTAGTTTCATTTGAAGTATGCAACAATTCAATTCACTAGCAATTTCCATACTACATGAACCACATCAAACAAACAACTAAAACATCTAATAAAAATTAACATACAACAACTAAACAACTAATGGAACTTAACATACAATGTTGGAGAATACCCACCTTATGGTTGGAGAGTCACAACACCACACTTATTATGTCTTCTCCTCCTGGTTAACTTCTTCTACTCGTTATTCTTGTTCTACTAGCTAATAGAGAATGTTGGGAAATGAAGTGGAGTGAAGTATGGAAATGAGTATGGACTATGGAGTGTAGTTGGTAATGAGTGTGGGAGATGAACTAAGGTGTATGAAAAATTAGTATGGTTTCTTCATGCACACACACATATATATAGGGGGGGGGGGGGGGGGGGGGTGGGGGCGGTTATGGCCGACCAAGGTGGTATGTAGGGTGTGGGTGTGTAGGTGTGTGTATGGATGGTTCTATGGTGGCTTAGTCTCTCTAGCAATCAATAACACCCTAAGGTTAGGGTTACACATAATTCTTCCCTAGGGTACACATACCCTCCTTAGACTTTACAGATAACCCTTCTAGATTTCTAACTCTTTCCAAGTCAACAATTGTAGGCTCCTTTGTTCACACTTGTAAAATGCTTGTAATATGTTCACGTGCCATTCACGTAACAAAGTGTTCATGAATAAATTTAAAATAATTGAGTCTATGGTTAACCCTATTTGGATGGTCTAGCTTTATTAAATTTAATTGGGTTAAGTCATATAACTTAGTGTTGGATAAAACGTAGTTGATCGCCATAAATGTCAAATACATTTTATGACAACATACATAATTGATCAATTGCAACAACATTCACGCTACAACATTTATATTTAAATATTGTTGTCCAAAATAATGCACCAACATTTCTTCATTATACAAATAATGCAACAATATTCATATACAAATATTGCTGTACAAAATAACTGTTAATTATTTTGGGGATGGTAAATATAACGAGTAATAATTATTACAATAAATTAAGTTAATTCTGGACAAACTAGTAATATAAATGTTCAAATAATTGATAACTTAACTTTTTATGAAAGATCTTTATTATTTTATGAAAATAGAGAATTTAGAAATTATATATGGAATCCTACAATAGCATACATACAATTTCTTGAAGAAAACGAATATATAGAGGAAAGAAACGAACTTAGGGAAGATCCCCCATATGAAAGTGATAGTAAAGTTTCATAAGAAGCTATGAGAGATTTTGAAGTTATGCTTGATTATTTTAATATTTTTGAGAATGATAATGTCTGGTATCTTCAAAAATACTATTTTACAGAAGAATTTCATCTTTGAAGTTTTTGATACTCTATTATTTCTCTTCTACAGGCAATTACAACTATTTCACGCTTCACACTCACTTGGTACCAGAGTCTGGTTTAAAAGTAAGTAACTTCCACTTAATTATTTCATAAATTAAACACCAATGTATACACTGTAGAATAAGAAATGAAATATTTAATATAAAAAGTAGAAATTAACCTATATCTTATTTAATAAAAAATTACACTTCCGATAGAAAATATTATAGAAAGTGTGCTATAAATATTTAATTGAAAACTAGACCATAAGGGTAAATATTTTCTATCCCGTGCTATTTTGATAAATATTTTCCAAAAAGTAGGCCAAGTGGATAGTCAGCTCCTTACGGTGGTCGAAGAGGCGTCCCAGGGTTGAAAAACACTGTTCGGAGCGTCGGACGGCATTCGATATGCCGTCCGTTTCAATTTCAGACTCGCCACCTTTCCCGGACGGCACATCGAGTGCCGTCCGTTGGGATCTCATTAACGACAAAAACAATGCAGCTATGCTTAGTCTTCAATTAATGCTTAGTCTTCATGTGCAGTCTTCAATTAATGCTGAGTCTTCATGTGCAGCTATGCTTACTAATTAAGTATAATTAATTAGTAACTATTAATTAAGTATAGTTTTTTGGCTTAGTGTCGGACGGCACTTCATGTGCCGTCCTAGACATGCGCCTGCACTAGTGCACTTTTTGGCCTCCGACGGCATTTCGTATCCCGTCCCTTAATATTAAATAGTTGTTTGCTATAATATAGCTTACGACGAGTGCAGCGGAATCGTAATATCTATTTCTATTTATCGATATATCGATAAATTTATAGAAAACGACTACAGATGCTCTTATACCTATGGGTCAAAAAAATAATTTCCCCAACCCCAACAAAAGGTTCGACCCACCATCTGAAAATATGTTGGCGCGATGATCTGTTACTAAATTCTAAGCTATGTGGACCTTATTTTAAATGTGACTCCACATAGGAGCTTCACAACCCAAGGCAATTTCAATAAAATTAGTTTTTTTAGGGTTCTTCGATGAACTGAATAGACAACAACTATACTGGAACTAGGAACCTTTTTGTCTCGAGGAGTCTATCGTGGGAATTTTTTTCTTGGTTTGTGATGAGAAGATGAGTAAGAAGGAATAAATTAAGTATAATTTTGATTGTCTTAAGGGCCACAGTTAAATGGTTGTGCAAAGAGGAGAAAAAGAAGAAGTTACAATTAAGGAATAATTGGTATTAAAAACTTGAAACAATGGGGGCATTTATCATTGAATTAGCCTTATTTATGAAGTATCAATAACTCATTGGTTAACTAAGAATCAATGCATTTGTATTTGCAACTCTTCATTAATATTTTGACGAACGGCATGGAAGTTAATTGAAACTTCAGGGTAAAGCTATATATTCATACTAAGCTATATGTACTTGTATTCTATTCTGTGTGGCAGATGTCACTTCAATCTAAATTTCATTCAATGCCAGATTACAAAGAAAGAAGAAGAAGATGAAAAACTCTGTCTATATATACTAGTTATTTACACGTACGATGTATGTTTTAATAATTTTGAAAAAAAAGGAAAAATTCTGACTTATGTAGGATTTGAACCGGAAATCTTATTTATATTAATTATGTACGTGTGTTGTACATGTTGGTAGAATGACAAATGACACTAAGACGTTCTCCAATTATAATATTAGAGATTAGAGATTAGAGATATATATATTTAATCCTCCTCCTCTTTGTTACTACCCACTAGGCCCACTATCCCTCCACCTCATTCCCCTCCTTCCCTGACACCATTACCACATCCTCCACTTCTTACTTCTTCGTGTGGTGTGACCAATATGATGAGGGTGTGCATGTTGCTTACAAAGTGATTAGAGAATAATTGTTTGAGAGGGTCCAAAATCTGTATCAAGAGCTTACAATTTCTTGAGTGGCTTAGGACCGCTCATGAGAGGAAAGGACTCACTAATGGTCTAGTTGTGGGATTGATGGTCGCCTTTGTCTATGGGTTTTTCATCTGCCTTAGTTTGGTTTTGGTTCTCATGAAGAAGTAGTGGTGATGGTAGTGATGGTGGTGGTGAATCTCATATTACAGAATCGTGATTCTCTCCCTAGCATCATACCAGTCCCGTGATCTCATCCCTAGAATCATGCATTCCCTATAGTGATCATCATCAAGAAACTTCATTTATCATGGTGTCAGAGCCATTAAAGCTGTTACGAGTTTCTTCGATCCAAAAATACATCCTTTCTTCCATGGCCACCAATTCCAGCAACTCCGTTGCCATTACCAAAACTAGTCATGTTGTCGGAACCACTGGGATCCCTCTCATTCGCCATCAACGCTCATCAACAGCTCCCACTTCAACTCACTCCGAGCAACTATCCTTCTTGGCGCGCCCAGATCGAATCCCTCCTCATTGGCTATGACCTCTTAGGCTACCTTGATGGTATTCTTCCTTGCCCCGAAAAAGGTTCCGGCACCACACCATCCAGCGAATATGTTCACTGGTATAGAAAAGACAAATTACTGCTCTCGGCACTCTTTGGATCAATGTCAGACCCAGTCATGCCACTTGTTGCATCTGCAATTACCAGCCGTGCCGCCTAGACCACCGTGCTCCGACTCTACTCCAATCACTCTCGTGCGAGAGGGATGCAACTCAAAGAGGATTTATCTCTCGCCCAAAAGGGCTCTCTTTCAGTTTCTAATTTTTGGCAAGTTGTCAAAGCAAAGGCAGATGAAATTGGGGTAACTGACAACTCTATTCAGATCGACGACCTGACCCTCTACATCCTTAATGGTCTCGGCACCGAATATCATGAGAGAGCCGCCACGATTCGTACCCGCGAATCACTTCTTCAATTTTAAGAACTCCATGGACTACTCGTCTCCCATGAAAGCTATCTCAAGCGGCTTGAAAACTCCACCGGCAATCTGATCGCCACTGCGAATGCCTCCTATAGGAAACCTCCATCAACGCAAGCTAGGTCCTCTCATAGCGGCAACTCCTATCACAGAGGGAACTCTCATTTTCGTGGTACAGGTCAATATAAGGGCACTTCATGTGGACCACATAATTACAAAAGGGAACAATTGCGATCAGGCCAATACCAATCAACAAGCCCATCAGCACTATTCCAGGCATTCTCTTCAAACTTAGACTTTAGGCCCAGCTCTGATGGGCCGCCTGTTTGTCAATATTGTGATCTTCTCGGGCACTCTGCCAAAACAGTGTCGTCGGATCCAGCCCACTGCCAACTCAATTAGCTACAATCCCACTTCGGATGCTAAATGGCTACTCGACTCACGAGCATCTCACAACATTACGGGTGACTTATCTAATTTATCTCTTCAATCTGAGTATGACAGCATAGATGAGATGGTAATTGGGGATGATTCATGATATGGAATAAAGAGAGTGGTGCAATCAAGACCCTCAGATCCTCTCAAATCTCGCTCCCCTGTGATCATCAAGTCAAACAGGTCAAATGGGCTTCAGCCCATTCAGGCCCACAGGCAAACGGGTACGATCCGATCCGTTAGGGTCACAAACCCATTTACCTCTGCCTATAAATACCGGCCCTCTCCTCACTTTCAAAGGTAATAAACGTTTCCCCACCTGAACCCTAGCTATGTTACTTTCTCAGTGACTGACTAGATCGTCGGAGGGCCTGTGACCGGGACTTCTCCCGGTGTTTCTAGACAGTGTGCAGGTACAAACGATCCGAGCCGAGCTACTGGATCCAAGCCAAGCACTCAGTCTCTATCTCTCTCCTGCTACTCCCGAGCCGGCCCCACAGGCTAGGATCAGATCGATGCTAGTACCACATCTTCCACTACACAAATTACAAGAACTCACACCTGTTGCCCCTACACCCCAAAAACAAACACGATCAAGTTGGCGCCGTTTGTGGGAACACAGGTACTGTCAGCGAGTCCGAGCCCAGCCAGGAATGTCCCATTAACTTCGAGCTCTCCCATGACTCCCAAAGCCAGAAGGGCCGTCACCTCGGTGCGACACCCGGACCCTCCACATTACAGCCGCGCGGATGCCCCAGGGTTCCAACCAACCACGGGCCAACGGCACGGCCGGACACGGCCCGGGTGCTTCTCACTCGAACACAACAAATTTGCGAAGAGTCATTGGATCGGCAGGCCAGTCGGACAAGGAGAGATGCCGCTTCCAACTCGGTCTCGAACCATCACAGACGACCGTCCACAGAGCACGATCCAGGACACATCCACTCTCCCCGTGGACCTCCGCCCCCGCAAGCCCCGGTGGGACAAGCCCCAGTCACGAGGGTCGAGTTCCAAAACTTTCGAAACGAGGTCCTTCAAACAATCTTTGGCGGCCATGGAACCGAGGTCTGCAATAACTCTGGCCGTGGGCCGGGAGCAAGGGGTGGCGAGTCCTGCGGATCGGCCTGCCCCATGGAACAAGAGGACGCCGTCCTCCGGCGCTTACAAGAGATGGAGAACTGCCTCGACCACCTCGGCGAGGGCGGACCAATGCCGAGTCAGGATCATCGACCGACCTGACACCCATTCTCCCCCCAAATATTGAAAGCCGAGATCCCTCAAAATTTCAGGCCTCCCCAGTTCGAGACCTACAATGGAGAGGGTGATCCCGCTGATCACACGGAGGAGTTTAAGACCCTCATGATGATTCACAGCGCTGCGGATCTCCTTCTCTGCCGTGCCGTCCCTGCTACCCTTCGTGGTCCGGCTCGGGAATGGTTCTCAAAGCTCACTCCCGGATCAGTCTTCTCGTTCGACCAGTTGGAAGCAAACTTCCTAGCTCACTTCGTGACCAGCAAAAAGGTCGAGAAGACGAGTGCGTCCCTTCTGGACCTAAGGCAGAAGGAAGGGGTGTTGCTCTGCGCACTCATTCAGAGGTTCACCACAGAGGCAAGGTCCATCTCCTCTCTTGACACGGGCATCGCTTCGATGGCTTTCTGAAACAACGTTCGACACGGTCAGCTAAAGTCTTCACTGGCCAAAAAACCACCCATCGACTTTCCCGACCTGCTCAACAGGGTCGAGAAGTACATTCGAACAGAAGAGGCCCTAAATCCGGAGGACACCAAATAAGCCACTACCAAGGGAAAGCGGAAAGCCGACAACGTCGAGCCCGTCAAGAAAACCACGAAAAAGACAGCCAGTCTTAAGAGACTTCCTCTGGTCCCCCGATTTGAGAGGTATACGCCTCTGACCCAGAACGTTTTGGCAATCCTGATGGAAATCAATGATAAAGGACTCATCTGACTCCCTCCCCGACTGACAAACAATAGGAAGTGGGACCAGAGGTTCTCCTGTCGCTTCCACCGAGACAACGGATACGAGACGGACAACTACTGGGCCCTTAAGGTCGAAATCGAGGCCCCCATCCAGCGAAGGTACTTGAGAGAGTTCACCCGGGATAATCCGAGAGAGCGGAGGGATCCGAGGAATCTGAGGCCTTCGCCTCCTCTTTGAACAATCAACCGGCGGCCCAAGCGGGACCCGAGCCCGAGGAGACCAAGGGGCAGGCCATACTACACTGCGTCCATAGGGGACTTATGGGAGGGGGATCTAACACCTCCCGTAAGGCCTTCGTCTGGGAGGTTAACTTCGTCAGGGACCATCCCTCCCCCCAGATTCAGCAGCAACGGGAGCTCAGTCAATATCCTCTTCTTGGATGCATTTGAGAACCTCAAGCTCCCCTGAGATAAGCTGAAGCCAGCCGGGTACACCCTACATGGGTTCTCAGGGGTCCCAATACAAATTGAAGGGATCGTGATGTTGGATGTAACGGCTGGCACGACCCCTATCACATGGACCGAATCAATGGATTTTTTGGTGGTCAATGTTAAGGCAGCTTACAATGCCATCCTCGGTCGACCTGGCCTCTGCTCGCTCCAGGCAGTCCCCTCCGCCTACCACTTGAAGCAAAAATTCCCTACTGACCTCGGGGTCGGCATCGTTAAAGGAAATCAGGAGTCTGCATGATCGTGCTACATAACCGCGGTCGGGGGCGGGGTGTTCCCCCTCGATGCAGTCGAGCATCCACCTGAAAGAAGCAAACCCGAGTCAGAGCCTGCGGGCGAATTGGAGGAGGTCTCATTCGAAGCGGAAGACAACTCCAAGTGGTTCCGTGTGAGCCGCACCTTTTTCGCCGACCTGAAGCTAGGTCTAATTGATTGTATCCGCTGCAATATCGACCTCTTTGCTTGGACACCGTCCGTGTCAGAAGATCTAATCAAGCACATGCTAAGCGTCGCCCCGAGCTCCAAGCTGATCCAACAGAAATGCCGCAAGTTTGCCCCAGAGAGGCAACAGGCAGTGAAAGTGGAGGTGGACAAACTGTTGTCCGCCCGGTTCATTCATGAAGTCAGCTGCCCCAAGTAGCTGGCTAACGTCGTAATGGTAAAGAATGCCCACGGGAACTAGAGGATCTATATAGACTTTACGGATCTCAACAGGGCGTGCCCCAAGGATCCTTTCCCTCTCCCAAGCATCACCGCTCTGATCGACGCATCGTCGGGTCACGAGCTCCTGACCTTCATGGACCCCTTTTCAGGCTATAATTAGATCCAGATGTTCCCTCCGGACATCACCAAAATATCCTTCATTACCGACCAGGGCCTCTACTGTTACCGGGTCATGCCCTTCGGGCTTAAGAATGTCGGGTCCACATACCAAATACTTGTCAACCGAGTCTCCAATGATCAGATCGGTTGCAACATGGAAGTATATGTCGATGACATGCTCGTCAAGAGCCAGTGGGGGCAGGATCATGTCGCCGACCACGAGGAAGCTTTTGGCGTCCTCCGGTCTCACAACATGAGGCTCAATCCCGCCAAGTGCGCCTTGGGCGTCTCCTCGGGGAAATTTCTCGGGTTCGTCTTTAGCCAGCACGGCATAGAGGCCAACCCAGAGAAGATCCAGGCAATAATCGACATGGCAGCTATAAGAAACATTAAGGAGGTTCAACGGCTTACGGGAAGACTGGCGGCCATCGACCGCTTCCTCTCCAAGTCAGGAGAGAAGTCCCTCCCCTTCTTCAAGGCCCCGTGGGGGACAAAAGGCTTCGAATGGCGCGACCCCTAGCAATAGGCCTTACCAGTTGAAGTCCTGCCTCACAAACCCCCCGCTCCTAAGCAAACCCGAACCGGGCAAACTCCTCTTCCTATACCTTTTAGCCTCGGAAAGCGTGTTCAGCGTCGTGCTCTTCCAAGAAGAAGACGATGTTCAGAAGTCTCTCTACTATGTGAGCAAAGTCTTGCTCTCGGCCGAAACCAGATACGCAAAGATGGAAAAGATGGCATACGCATTGATAACGGCCGCACGAAAGCTCCGTCCTTACTTCCAGGCCCACTCTATTCATGTCCTCACGGACCAGCCTCTGAAGGCCGTCCTCCACAAGCCTAAGAGTTCCGGCCGCTTAGTCAAGTGGTCGATCGAACTAAGCCAGTACGACATTAGCTACCAGTCCAGGATAACCATTAAGGGACAGATCCTCGCCGAATTCATCACGGAGTGCACTATCTCTGAGCCATCCGACTCTCTGGAGACGGATACAATCTGGGAAGTTTATGTCGACGGCTCATCTTGCGAGGTGGGAAGCGGCGCGGGCGTCATCCTCAAAGGCCCTGACAACTTCATCCACCAGTATTCTCTTTGCTGAACTTCTCTGCCTTTAACAACGATGCCGAATATGAGGCTATGATTGCAGGGCTCACCTGGGCGCACAAGGTAGGGGCCAGACAACTCAGGGCCTTTAGTGACTCTCAGCTCGTGGTCAACTAGATCACCGGGGAGTACGAGGCTCGTGACGCTCGGATGGTCCAGTACTTGGCAATAGTCTAGTAGCTCTTAACGATGTTTGATTTCTCCTCAGTAGAACGGATCCCTAGGGAGAAAAATGTCCAGGCTAACTCATTGTCAAATTCTCGCCTCCTTATCCTTCGAGGGCCTCGACCACATCGTCCTGATCAAAGTCCTCCTGAAGCCTAGCATTGGCCTCCCCGAAGCCCTCTGCCTTGCCCCCGAACCTCCACCGGAGGACTGGACGACTCCCATCAGTAAGTTCCTGGCAGAGGGCGAGCTTCCTCAAGATCGGGTCGAGGCGAGAAGGATCAGGGTCCGTTTAGAAAGGTTCACCATAATCAACAAGACCATCTTCAAGCGCTCATACACAACTACCAACGGAAGGCCCTACGTCCGTTGCCTGGCCCCTGACGATGCCAAATACTCTCTCTAAGAACTGCATGAAGGGGTCGGGGGATGCCACATGGGGAGCAGGTCACTCGGCCGAAAAGCCCTAAATCATGGATACTACTGGCCAACCATGTTGCAAGACGTCCAAGACCTCGTCAGAAGGTGCGATCCTTGCCAGAGATTCTCCTTGGTAAAAAGGTTTCCACAAGCTAACCTCCGCTTCCTGGTCAGTCCAACCCACTTTGCTATGTGGGGGATGGACTTGGTCGGTCCTTTTCTGAAAGCAATGGTCCAACAGAAGTTCCTGGTGGTGGCCATCGACTACTTCACCAAATGGATTGAGGCAGAGCCCCTGGCCACAATCACGAAGTACCAAACTCAGCAATTTTTTTGGAAGCACATCATTTTTCGCTTCGGAATCCCGCAGGTCCTCATCACGGACAATAGGACCCAATTCGCATCCAACAGCGCTTCTCATCCATATGTCATCCTCAGTCAAACGGCCAAGCCGAAAACGCGAATCGCCATATCCTTGACGGCCTTAAGAAGCGATTGGACAATTCATTCATCTAAGGGGCTATGGGTTGACGAATTGCCAAGTGTACTCTGGGTGCACCGAACGACGAAGAGAATCCCCATGGGCAATTTGCCGTTCAACCTAACCTACATCACAGAGGCGGTTATCCCTTTGGAGATCGGCCTCCCTTCGCCCAGGATCATGGTGTTCGATTCGACGAGGAGAACAACTCAACCGACCTCAGAACCAACTTGGATCTAATCGACGAGGCCAGAGAAAAATCCACCGTCCAAAGAAGCATATACCAGCAATGCATAGAGAGATATTACAATAAGAAGGAACGCCCCACCAACATCAAACTGGGTGACCTCGTTCTCAGAAAACTATCGGTATCTGATCCCCGCCAAAAGAAAAGGCTGGACCCCAGCTAGGATGGGTCATATAAGGTCTCCAAAGTGGTACGCCCCAGTACGTACTGATTTACAGACCTAGAAGGCAGAATAGTGAAAAGCCGTGGAACGCGGAGCACCTAATCAAGTTCCTCAAAGGGGAGGATTAGTCCTTATGTAAGCGACCTCTTGTAATCGGCACTACGTGGCCCCCCTTTTTTGTATGAAAAAGAATAAAGTATATAGCCATGTTTCTTTCTCGTTTTCATTCCAATTTCTGTATGCGAACCCACACACTTTTTACAAACAGCTCGACGCTCTGTGCCGACCCTCAAGCCTCGACACCTCACGGTGATCTCGAGCACATGGATAGCTTTCTCAAGCTAAGGCACCTGAGCTCAACTCTCTGTGCTGACCCTCAAGCCTCGACACCTCACGGTGATCTCGAGCACATGGGTTGCTTTTTCAAGCTAAGGCACCTAAGCTCGACGCTCTGTGCCGACCCTCAAGCCTAAAAAACCCCAGTGATACCAAAGTAAATGACAAAAAAATGAATGAATAAAATCAAAAGTCGTTTTTATTAAGAAACACCTCGAGAGGCCACGGTACAATAGAGTTATTACAAACGATTATCACCTCGGCCTAAACTACCCTCAGAGCCCCTCCAGGCTAACACGAGCCAACACAAACCCTATCGAGCGACTTGGCTCCGTGGCCTGGTCTCCCGAATCCATAGGAGCAGCCAAGGTAGACACGCCAGCCACAGAGCTTTGAGCATCGCCCGGCCTCACATATTCTAACTGCCGAATTGGAGATGGCTGGCGGCCTGAGGGGTGCCCATCCCCCAAAGAGACCAAAAGCCCCATATTGTCTTGTAATGCTGAATCTCGATCTCTTTCTCCACAATAACCTCACGCAGGAGCAACTCCTAGGTAGGCCTTTGAACTGAGGCAATTGACATGAAAAATCCAAGGCCTACACCTCCTAGGTCGCGGTCGACTATCGCCTTCTTCAATTGAGCGGCCTCCATGCTCAGCTCCTTCAACTTGTTTCGGAAGTAATGGAAAGCAGCAACGTGATCAAGAGCTTCCTTCCGATATCGATCAAGGCTGGACTCCAATACCTTTATTTTGCTCCGAAGCCATGTCACTTCGGATCGTCGAGGATTCGACTCAAGGAGGGAGGCCGACATCTGACAGTATTGAAACAAAAAATCATTCCGAGGCCCACAGTCCTTAACTTCTAATCTAAAAAAAATACAAGTCAGAAGGGTCAGACAGACTGAAGATCATCCCAAAACCAAAGCAAAAGTCGAAGTCAACACACTTGGCCAAACAAAAACTCCTTGTTATAAATTAGAAGTCTTTACAAAATACTGTGGTGGCCAGTCCGCCTTCGGCAAATACAATTTCAAAAAGAAAAGTAAAAGGAAAAGAAAAACAACTACTGCGTATGACCAACCTCTCCCTCGGCATCGACAGCGATGATGGGGTCGATAACTGGCTCGATGCCGGTAGCTCCGGCTCCGGCTCCGGATCCCCTTCAACTGGAGCATCGCCCCCAAGGCGGCTCGTTGATCTCCATTTCAAAATCGAAGCCCGTCAGGTCCAAGGTCAGATAGAAGTGTTTGACGTGGCTCATCGCCTTATCGTACACCTCGTTCTGGGCCTTGATGACCATTTCTTAGGCTTTCAAGGTGAACAACCCCCTCTCCATCTCAAACGCCTTCTTTAGTGCTGCCTCGTTCCTCAGTCCAACGTCGGCCATCGAGGCCATGTCAGCCTTCAGGGCCTGATCTCGCTTCATCGAAGCATCCAAAGCGAGTTTCAGGTCCATCATCTTGTGTGAAGCGATTAGCCTGGTTCCTCTCATACTTCAGCTCCTCGTCATGGAGCCTCATCACCTGAGCGCCGAACAGACAAGCCTGCAGCTGAGGTAAGAACATATGTATGGAAACAAATGCATGAAAACTGAAGTACAAGGCCTCGAAATTTACCTACACGCTTGCCTAGGCCCACCTTATGTAAGCCGACTCGAAGGTGTCAGCACTCATGCTCTGCCGATCCCGAGGTGTGGCCATCTTGTCCACAAACTCCACGGCGATGGGACCCTCGGTCAGTGTATCCCCCTTTCGGATGGACCAGTCAGGGGCCCAAGGCTGAAGCCCCTCTCTCCCCGACCATGGTCTGGGCATCGGCATAAAGAGGACGGACACCCCCGTGCACGATATCCGTCACCTTCAAGGTGCTGGAGCTCGGCACGACTACAATCTCCCTTGTCTGACTAGACTGCACCCTCTTTGCCCATGGCTCGAGCTGACCCTCAGGAGTTGCTTTGGAAGAGGCCCCCACCTGCTTACCCTTCTCAGATTACTCCACCTTTTGCCTCTTCAGGGCGAGCCTCCTCCCCTTGATCGATACGGGCTCCATCTCTGCACTAAAATCCATTAAAAAGTGATGAGCACAAAAGAAAATTACATAAAGAAAAAACGAACGAAAGACATACGAGAAGGGGTGGGGCTCAGTCCGACATGGGCCATGTGACTGTCGGTCACCTTCGGCCAACTTATGCTGTTACTCTTCTGGAGGCGCTCTACAAAGGCCCACTCCTCGGCCGAAAGTTCGCTCTTCTTGGGGCCCTTGAAGTTAGGCTTATAGAAGTTCCAACGTGTCAGAATTTCCCATGGCTCCTCGCTTCTGACGACGAAATACTTCTTTTTCCATTCCTTTATCAAGTCAAGGTGGCCATGCATGACTTTGCCCCCGCTCCGAGGCGATACGTAATAAATCCCCTCAAACTCGTCGGACGAGCTAACCCCCAACATCGCTCAAAAGATGTTCAGCCACAGCGGAACCTTTCTCTCCTCGCACAACAAGACGAAGCTCACCATCTGCTTCCATGAGTTCGGACCGTACTACATCGGGCATAACGAGGCCTAATTCAGTACCTCACGGATGAAGGGGTGGATTGGCAGCCTCAGTCCCGAGGAGAACGCATCCACAGGAAAGAAGCAATACTAGGGCGCCAGAGGGTCGGTAGGCCTAAGACCGGTGCTGGGGACCATCAGCTCGAACTCCCTCCCAATGAAATAGCTCGCGCGAATTACCGACAGGTCCTCCTCTTTCGAAATAGTGAGGGGTACCGTCCATCTTGATCTTCACATGGCTCGACGTGAAGGGTTGTACCCCGTAACGGACCAAGTCCCCAACATCGTCTGGGTACCTCTTGATCAACAGCGGTTGCGGCAAGAAGGGGACCTCCCGCTTTCGAGGAGCGATCATCTTGTCCGGAATTCTGGGCATGGTCCACCTCATCTTTTTCTTCCGAATCTTGGGAGCCTTCTCAGGCAATGGAGTGGACAGAGGCTCGAGGATGAACGCCCTCGAGGAAGAGCCAATCCCCTATGTCTGTTCACCCTAAACTCTCACACCTTCGGCGAAGCGCACCTCCTCTGTCGGTTCCTCCTCGTCATTGACTCCTTCGGCAGATTGAACCTCCTCATCCTCGTCATCGAAGACCTCGACATGACGCTCCTCATCCGAGTCGCTGCTTTCCACCACAAACTGCTTGCGAGTGCAAAGCGGTTGCACGACATACATGTTCTCGTCCCTTTCCCAAGAAAAGGAATCCGACAGACCGGTGCGAGTACAACTACCGGGGGTAGAGGCTAAAGAGCCGGACTGAGCCCTAAACATATTAAAATTACTAACCTGATTGAAGTCTCACAGAAGATCACCGGAAAACTTGTCGACAGTGACGAAAAACTTCTAGAGAGAGAAGCTCTGGGATCTAGAGAGAGAGAGAGTGAAAGTGAAAAATGAGAAAGGGGGTGTGGGATACGTATATATAGGGATCTTGCGACTCCTCGATTCTAACAAAAACAATTCCTGTAGTGCATCCTCAATTCTTGCGAAAAATGGTTCCTATAACGGCTCCTAGAATTCCCGCCATGAAGGTAGCTTCCACAAGCTAAGTCGTTGGGGCTCGTCGCTCCGTGTCAAACCCTAAGCCTCGACGTACGACTGCGATCTCGAGCACAGAGGTAACTTTCGCAAGCTACGTCGCTTGGGATCATCGCTCTGTCCCGACCCCCTAAGCCTCGATGCTCGACTGTGATCTCGAGCACAGGGGTAGCTTTCACAAGCTAAGTCGCTGGGCCTCGTCGCTCCGTGCCGGACCCTAAGCCTCGATGCTCAGCTGTGATCTCGAGCACAGTGGTAGCTTCCACAAGCTAAGTCGCTGGGGCTCGTCGCTCTGTGCCGAACCCTCAGCCTCGACGCTTGACTGTGATATCGAGCACAGGGGTAGCTTCCACAAGCTAAGTCGCTGGGGCTCGTCGCTCCGTGCCGACCCCCTAAACCTCGACGCTCGACTGCGATCTCGAGCACAGGGGTAGCTTTCACAAGCTAAGTCGCTGGTGCTCGTCGCTCCATGCCGACCCCCTAAACCTCGATGCTCGACTGCGACACGAGCACAGGGGTAGCTGTCACAAGCTAAGTCGTTGGGGCTCATCGCTCCGTGCCGACCCCCTAAGCCTCAACGCTCGACTGCGATCTCAAGCACAAGGGGTAGTGTAACACCCCGAATTCCAAATAAGACTAAATTTGAAGTTCCACAGGATCTTTACACTTCATTTCGTATAATTTTACAAGGAATTTAAAACTTTTATTTACATCAGAGTCTTTTACATCAACACGAAGCGGAATAGATAAACTACAACAATGATAAATGTAGAATTGTAACAAATTTAGCATTTAAGTAATCATCAGCAACAATTTCATCTTTATATTTTCTTGTAAACTCCAAGTCCTGCATATAAAACATTGGGCACGTCAGTTGCTTACAGCCGACGAAATATTATACATCGACATCCTCGCTATGCCAAACCGTATAATGATTCTTAAATACTAACAAAACCACAAACTTGATCACAAAACAAAGCTAAAGAGGGACTATCCTGTTGATGTCGTGTTGTGCTGTGCACTTAGTCCTTAATACAGTTATTTATGTTACATGATACTAATGCATACTTGTTCGGATTCTATGCATCCCATACTACATAGGTCCGAGGGCAAGCCCTTAATCGTTCTTCATTTTGTAGGGTTCAATCCCTCGCCAAGAGTTAAACTACTACGGTAACTACGGTAAGTATCCTAGATTTTCTATGAGTTACGAGCCTATGTCCAGACAGTCTGCAGGGAAATCCCACATCGTGACATGATGCATCATGCAGAGCTTATGGACAATTCATCCTCCATCATGGAACAATGGCACCATCCGTAGTCACCAAACACCCCACAAGCATCACTACTGGGACGATAATTCCGGAGTAGTGTTCACACCATAGCATGACACATCAAGCAGGCAACCTATGAATCACTCTCACACTGCCAATCCAATGGTCCTCATACCTGTGTTTTCTCTTACTTTCATCACATCTCCACTATAGTGTAGTTCTTACAATTTCAGTATGTTTCATAACAAAATCATCACAACCTAGAGCTAGCTTAACCTAACGGACTTAAACAAAATAGAAAAAACAGTCAACCTACCTGACTACTTCTCAAGAGATGCTCAACCCACACTGGTTAGCTCTCAAATTCATTTAATAAAAATTGTCGGTCACTAGGGTCTCGCCTAGCCTCTAGATTCCAACAACTATCTCTTTCTAGAGATCAACAATAATTCATATTCAATCTCAAATAATATTTCAATTTCTTTTATTCATAATCTCTTTCTCAAAGAGAATATTTCTTTATAATCTCATCACATGAAAACAATTCAATTCAACTCTTTTATCAGTTAATCACTTATAACCTTGTATACATTTCAAATAATCTTTAAATCACATGTTAATAGCCACAAAATATCATTAAGAAGAATCTAAATGCAATCCCAATTTTCATCTTTCTTTAATTATACAAGAGTCACAATTTTCAATAAAAATAACTTCTTATTCTTTTAATCGATAAACTCGAGTTCTTTAATGTAAAATCCCCTTTTAATCTCACAAAATATATTCAAATATTGTAGAAATAACTTTCATAAAGTGTAAACAATTTTAGAAAATTTTATAGGATTTTACCCAAATTTTTATTTCATTTAAAAACTCAAAAATGCCAAAAACACAAAAGAATTAAAAGTTGGCAAAGGTCGGATTTGAACCCATCAAACTGCCCCGCCAAACCTGCTACAGTAACTACTTTACGGTGCACTCGTAGACCAGGATGCCCACAGTGGCTAACTGTTCTATATGGAAGTTAAATTATACTAACTAGTATCATGCACGTGCGATGCACGTGGAGGAAGAAGGAAAAAGGAAAAAAAAGGAAAATAATTTCCAAATTGATCCACTTTCGAAAATATTTACCAAACTGGTCCATTTCGAAAATATGCACGTGCGATGCACGTGGAGGAAGAAGGAAAAAGAAAAAAAAAAGGAAAATAATTTCCAAACCGATCAACTTTCGAAACTATTTACCAAACTGGTCCACTTCCGAAAATATTTACCAAAGTGAGCTGGCTTCAAAATGACAGAATTAAAAAAAAAAAAAAATTAATGACAAATACCACTAAGGCCTTCTCCCATTATAATAGTAGAGATGTTTTGGCTCTCGGGTTTTGAGAAAAAATCACATTTCAGAAAAAATAAGGTCTCTGGCGAGACTCGAACCCAAGACCAATAGCTCCACCGAGCTACAGTAACACACCTAAAACACACCCACTAACCAGTAATCCAAAGTGGCTAATCGATATGAAAACAGTCACATATTTTTTTTTGTATATCGTTCTGTATTTAGTTTTCCTTTACAAAATTCGATTCTTCAATCGATTTGTGCTTCTACAAAATATAAATAATTTTTCAGAATATATTTCTTTGAAAAGCAGTATTGTACATGTGTTAAAATTCATACGTTTCTTATTTTTCGCAATATAATAAAATCTTTCTTCAAAATTGCATCAAAGAACACATAATCAATTTTCCAAAATAAAAGGTTGTCTTTCATCCAAAATTCCTTTATAAAATTTATGAACTCATAAAATAAATATTAGTGAGATTAAATCCGCACTTCTTTACCACATTAGCATCAAAATATCATTTTTCATACGTATTGCAATGTTGTGACTACTATTCTAACATGCATCAAATTCATTCCAATAATTTTCTAAATGATACATCATTTTTCACTTTTTAATTTAACACGAATTATAATCATTTATACAAATCATACCATCAATTCAACACATCATGATACACAATAATTAAGATTAAGTAATCTACAACTAACATCCCAATCAAAATTTAATAATTAAATTCTACATCACTAGCATAAATTTTACTCATAAATTAGAAAGTATTTTAGAATCACTCACCCAAGATTGAAGAATTTTGATGTACTCAAATGAACTCCTAGAATTAGAAGCCCTTAGAAACTCCGATTTGCATCTTCGAATTACACGCGCAAGAAAAACTCCCCAGTACTCCATTTTCGGCCAAACACAGTGAGCTCCTACTTTCGGCATGCACACAGTGAAAGCACCTCTCATCTTCAAATGTATTCATAACTACGTATGTATATATATATATATATACATTGTATAAGAAAATGTATAAAATTGAGTAGGTGGAGAAAGACATGGGCATGTGCTGGTTTGGGATTGGGGTGTTCAGATTTGATCAGAGAGCAAAGAAGGAAAGAGATGAATGAAAAGAATGCATTGTGTATCCATATATATACATACATATATATATATATACATATATATTTACACACTTAGTATTGTATGGTGGATTTTGAGTGGAGGAAAAAAAGCTTGCTGGACAATGAAGAGGGACTGGTTTGGGGGTTTCAGAAGTACACAGAGGAAAAAAAGGAGGAAGAATGAGGAGAATGTGAAGGTTGTAGGGGTCTTTGTATAGAGAGTAGTAAAGTAATAATTAAAACTACCTCCCACTAGCAACACTAACTCCACTCACTCAAATTCAAACACTCAATTTCCCTCCTTCCAAAAAGCAGCCGGTTCCCCCCCCCCCCCCCCCCTCCCAATTTTCATGCATACACACGTGAATGTGCTTGCACTAGCACACACTTCCCCAAATTAATTATTTTTAAAAAACATAAATTATATATATACATAATATGTACGTAAAAATTAGAAAATTAAAAATTATAATGCTTCATGCACAAATAAAATAAACATACACACACTTCAAAATTCATTTTGAAAACAAATACGTTCAAATACGCGTATCGAAACACGTGCGTCACACGTAAAAATACTGAAATACGAAATCGACTTTATCGACGGAAAATTATTAATATATAATTGAAAACAATAATAAGAAAAATATATTTATTAATTTTACATTTTTCACGACGTAATTGTCATGTACACGGAAAACACGTGCATTACACGTAAAAAGTATTTTAATCAAAATAAGGAAAAATGAATTTCCGTTTTATAAAATAGATTTGAATACAGAAGATAAATAATTGAAACACAGAAATATCACATGTAGCAGTTGGAAAATAAGTAATCGATATGTACATCGATAACACTTAAAATACAGAGAATGAAATTTTACATTGAGTTGAATCAAATAGGATAAAGTCAATACGAGAAATGCATAAATAGTCGGAATTCAAAATACGTAGTGACAACGCGTTACAAATACTACCAGTAACGGTAAAAAATGCATGCGTAACACACGAGGGACAAAATTGTCATTTCCAATTTTGTGGGGTGTTACAGGTAGCTTCTACAAGCTAAGTTGCTGGGGCTCGTCGCTCCGTACCGACCCCCTAAACCATGACGATCGACTGCGATCTCGAGCAAAGGGGTAGCTTCCACAAGCTAAGTCGCTGGGGCTCGTCGCTCCGTGCCGACCCCCTAAGCCTCGACGCTCGACTGCGATCTCAAGCACAGGGGTAGCTTCCACAAGCTAAGTCACTGGGGCTCGTCGCTCCATGCCGACCCCCTAAACCTCGACGCTCGACTGCGATCTTGAGCACAGGGGTAGCTTCCACAAGCTAAGGCGCTGGGGCTCGTCGCTCCGTGCCGACCACCTAAACCTCGATGCTCGACTGCGATCTCGAGCACAGGGGTAGCTTCCACAAGCTAAGTCGCTGGGGCTCGTCGCTTCGTGCCGACCCCATAAATCTCGATGCTCGACTGCGATCTCGAGAACAGGGGTAGCTTCTACAAGCTAAGTCGCTAGGGCTCGTCGTTCCATGCCCACCTCTAAGCCTCGACGCTCGACTGCGATCTCGAGCACATGGTAGCTTTCACAAGCAAAGTCACTGCGGCCCGTCGCTCCGTGCCGACCCCCTAAGCCTCGACGCTCGACTGCGATCTCGAGCACAGGGTAGCTTCCACAAACTAAGTCGTTGGGGCTCACTGCTCCGTGCCGACCCCCTAAGCCTCGATGCTCGACTACGATCTCGAGCACAGGGGTAGCTTTCACAAGGTAAGTCGCTGGGGCTCATCGCTCCGTGCCGACCCCCTAAACCTCAACGCTCAACTGCGATCTCGAGTACAGGGGTAGCTTTCACAAGCTAAGTTGCTGGGGCTCATTGCTTCGTGCTGACCCCCTAAACCTCGATGCTCGACTGTGATCTCGAGCACAGGGGTAGTTCCACAAGCTAACTCACTGGGGCTCGACGCTCCGTGCCGACCCCCTAAACCTCAACCCTCGACTGTGATCTCGATCACAAGGGTTGCTTCCACAAGCTAAATCGCTGGGGCTCGTCGCTCCGTGCCGACCCCCTAAGTCTCGACCCTCGACTGCGATCTCGAGCACATGGGTAGCTTCCACAAGCTAAGTCGTTAGGACGTGTCGCTCTGTGCCGACCCCCTAAATCTCGATGCTCGACTGCGATCTCGAGCACATTGGTAGCTTCCATAAGCTAAGTCGCTGGGGCTCATTGCTCCGTGCCGAACTCTAAGCCTCGACACCCGACTGCAATCTTGAGCACAGTGGTAGCTTTCGTAGGCTACGTCGCTTAGGCTCATCGCTCTATGCCGACCCCCTAAGCCTCGATGCTCGACTGTGATCTCTAGCAAAGGGGTAGCGTTCACAAGCTAAGTCGCTGGGGTTCGTCGCTCAATGTCGAACCCTAAGCCGCGACGCTCGACCGTGATCTCGAGCACAGAGGTAGCGTTCACAAACTAAGTCGCTACGGAATCGACGCTCCGAACCGATCCCCTATACCTCGACCCTCGACCGTGATTTCGAGCATAGGGGTAGCTTTCACAAAGCTAAATCGCTATGTATTTGACACTCCGAGCCGACCCCTTGCCTTGACATCTGGGGGATCACTAGGGCCTGGTCGTCCACGCTCGCGGAAGCACCTGCCGGTCGGCCGCCCGGACTCGCCTTGGTTCGGCGCCGACCCCAAAAAGGACCAAAGAAAACTCTCTTTGTCACTATTCTCCGTAGATCCAGACTACTCCTCCACGACTATTTTTTTTTACACCGCCCTGCAGGAGTGGGGAGGCTTGTGATATGGAATAAAAAGAGTGGCGCAATCAGGACCCTCAGATCTCCTCAAATCTCGCTCCCCTGTGATCATCAGGTCAAACAGGTCAAAGGGGCTTCAGCCCATTCAGGCCCACAGGCAAACGGGTATGACCCGATCTATTAGGGTCACAGACCCGTTTACCTCTGCCTATAAATACCAGCCCCCCTCCTCACTTTCAAAGGTAATAAATGTTTCCCCATCTGAACCCTAGCTACTATTGCTTTCTCAGTGACTGACTAGATCGCCGGAGGACCTGTCGCCGGGACTTCTCCCGGTGTTTCTAGGCAGTGTGCAGGTACAAACGATCCGAGCCGAGCTACTAGATCCGAGCCGGGTAACTGGATCCTAGCCGAGCACCCGGTCTCCACCTCTCTCCTGCTACTACCAAGCCGGGCCCACAGGCTAGAATCGGATCAACGCCAGTACCACATCTTTCGCTACACAAATTACAAAAACTCACACCTGTTGTCTCCACATCCCAAAAACAAAAGCATCAGTTCGGGTTTGAAAATATCGCATATTGGTTCTTCCTAACTCTCCCTGCCTTGTCGTAGTTTTAAATTATCCGATGTGCCTTGTGTTCCCAAAATTCATCGTAATTTATTATCCATTCATATCACTAAAAATAATAGTGTTTTGGTAGAATATCATCCATATTATTTTCTTGTGAAGGATCGAATCACGGGGGCGACACTCACGCGCGGGAAATGGGCTTTATCAGATCCGTGCACCACAATCAATTCCACCATCCACATTTATAGGAGAGCGAACGACTGGGTCACTCCCCTCCAAAAATTATTTCTGACATTATTCATCAGTTCTCTTTACCACTTAATAAAGATGTTTCCATTTATCATTTTGACTGTATTTCCTGCAATACCAATAAAAGCCAGCAATTACCTTTTGGCGATACCTCTCTTCTTAGCCCTTTTTTTTCTTAACAATTCATATGCTATGATGTTTGGGGTCCTACTCGTATTGCATTTTTGACTGGTCACAAATATTATTTAATTTTTGTTCATCACTTCACGAAATATACATGGCTTTATTCTTTACAGGCTAAATCCGAAGTTAGTATTATTTTTCCCAAATTCAAATCATTGGTAGAAAATTAATTTTCTCGGAAAAATTATTAAATTCTACAGTGATAATGATGGTGAATTTCAAAAATTAAAAACTTTTTTCAGCGCTCATGGAATCAGTTGGTATACCACCGCCCCACACACTCCGCAACAATACGACACCGCCAAACTCCGCAACCGTCACATAATTCAAATTGGTCTTACTCTTCTTCATCAAGCCCACTTACCACCCACCTTCTAGAACCACGCCGGGTCCAAAATGCATTTTATTGTCTCGGGAACTAGTATCTCTACAGTTTCGAATATTCAGACACAGTGTCAGATGGGTTACGGGCCCATTGAGGGGACCGCAACGAAAAGCACCACAGTACTATGGAAGCACCAATATATGGGCTCAACGAGGAGTCCACAATGAGAGAGCTTACTCCACCACCAGACATTCAACATACAGATAATGATGAGGACCTGGAAGGGCGGCTTAATCTTGACGAAGAATTCACATTCACAGATGACGAGTCTGAGGATCTAGAATTCATCGCTAGCACTCAAAGGGAGATCTCGCCTGAGATGGTCTTGTCCACACTTCCAGAGTCAGCGCCTGGAGATAGCACTGGACAGTCGCGTAGGGCGGTTGGATTCAGAGTTCAGCGATCACCCAAGAGGGCTCATGTGGAGTCCTTGGACGACTATCTCGAGGTAGCAGCGGCAGCCAAAGCTGCTAAATTCGACAACGGAGGTACGACAAGTTATTTATCTACTATATTAAACTTCATGTCAGATTCCAAAGTTCTTTTCCTAGCTAAAACATGTGGGTTAGAGGTATGTGACACAGAGCGCATTGCTTTACTATTAAATAAAATTAGGAGTTGGGAAACCGAAAGAGTTAACACTTGTTATGAGAACGTTCTAAGAGATAGCAATGGGTCGACAGACATCCCCGAGGACGAAGCCAGCCCCACACGCACCCCAACGATCACCCTTGACGCAGTCCCCCAATGAATGCACTATTCTGGAATGTCAGGGGGTTGGAGGATAGGGGGAAGAGAGGTATGGTTAGGGATGTTATTAGCAAGTCCAAGACAGATGTGGTAGGACTACAGGAGACCAAACTCCAATACGGGCTCAAACTCAATAGAATAGGGGGACATAGAATCAAGGAATGGGTATTACGCCCATCAGTAGGAGCCTCAGGAGGGATTGCTATTGGGTTCAACTCAGAGATTCTATCCTGCACAGAGGTATACAGTGGAACGTTCTCCCTGACTGCCTGACTGAAACGACGGTCCGATGATTGGATGCAGACGGTGACTGTCGTTTACGGACCGAATGTGGCTACAGATCGAGATGCCTTTTGGCAAGAGCTGGTCGATATCCGACATCGGTGGTCTGGAGCTTGGATTGTTGGAGGGAATTTCAACATCACCAGATTTGCTTTCGAGTACAAGGGAAGAGGATCCATCGATAGACACAGAGAGGAGTTCAACAGGGTGATTACGGAGCTAGAGCTGATCGATATTCCTATTAATGACAGACTTTTCACATGGTCTAATATGCAAGCAACTCCGGTGATGTCCAAATTGGATAGGATACTTGTATCTATGGAATGGGAAGCTGAATTCCCACTAGCTACTGCTAGGTCGATTCCTAGACCCACGTCAGACCATACCCCGATCATGCTCGATGTGGGGGTACGTGGAGCGCAGAGGCCACGAAAATTCAGATTTGAAAAGGCCTGGCTGGAAATTCAGGGGTTCCATCACATGGTGATGGAAAATTGGGCGCTCCCAACTGTTGGCAGAGACGCTGCATCTCGGTGGTGTGAAAAAATCCGCAGACTGAGAAAGCGACTGCACAGATGAAATCGGTCTAGGTTCTCCACCATCTAGCGTACAAAAGATTCCTTTTTGGAAGGAATCGATGAGCTAGAGAGGGTGGAAGAGATGAGAGTCTTGTCACAAGTAGAAAGAAATAGACTATTAGAGCTTCGGAAAAACGTCGCCAATCTTTATAAGTTGAAAGAGATCAAATGGCAGCAAAGATCAAGGATTTCGTGGCTCAAGGAGGGAGACGCAAATACGACCTACTTCCACAGAGTGGCTAGCGCGAGACGTAGATCCAATCTCATCCTTTCAATACAGACGGAAACGGGAACATCACAAGATGAAAATGTGATCTCCACAACTTTTCAAAATCATTACAGGAGCCTCTTTGGAAGTAAGAATGATTTTAGGATCTCTTTGAGGGAAGATTATTAGCAGGCTTACCAGAATGATTCTGTGCAAACTCTTTCCAATTTGGATGAACCTTTCTCGGAAATGGAAGTGAAAAAGGCCATCGACCAAATGGGAGCAGACAAGTCACCTGAGCCAGACGGCTTTCCAATGATGTTCTTCCAAGTGTTCTGGGAAGAAATTAAAAATGACATCATGGCACTGATGGAGGAATTTTTCCATAACAACCTCAGGTTGGGCACGTTCAATTTTGCGGAAGTTGTCCTGATACCCAAACGGGAGGAGTCTAAGCGCGTGGGGGATTTCAGACCGATTAGTCTCATTAATTGCTCGGCAAAGATCATCACAAAGGTTCTGGCCATCCATCTGGGAAGTATAATGGATAATATAATCAGTAAAACCTAGACGAGTTTCATCAAGGGCAGATGTATCCTGGATTGTGTGGCCGCTGCGGAACAAGTTATCCACCACTGCCATGCGAGGAATTCTAAGAACTTCCTTCTAAAACTGAATTTTGAGAAAGCTTATGACTCAGTCGACTAGGACTGTCTGCTGGAAGCTCTCAGAGGGAGAGGTTTTGGGGATAAATAGGTAAGATGGATCAAACAATGTCTGCAGACTAGTAAAACGGCAATTTCGGTGAATGGGCGGCCATGTCCGTCGTTTCCTTGCAAGAAGGGACTCCGGCAAGGGAATCCGTTATCCCCACTTCTATTCACTATTGTAGCAGATGTGTTGAGGGGAATGCTAGAAAATTATCGGAGAAAAGGTTGGATTACGCTCGTGGCAAGCAGCTTGTAATACCCTAAAACTTCATTTTTATAAAAACATTATTTTTCACATGTTGTGCACGTGCAAACTTCATGTGTATATCATTTATTTATTTTGTATGAAATCTCATTTTTGTATGAACAAATATTTTTCTTTATTTTTCTAAAAATTCTATTTTCAAAAGCCTAAAACACTAATTAATTGTTTTAGCCCACTTTAATTAATTATTAATTTGTTGTCTTGGCCCACAAGCCTAAGCCCACTATTTATGAAGCCCACCAATCTAATTAATTAATTAAATGGTCACACTTGTCATGTAGAGATAATTGATGAACATTTTGATTAATTAAATTGTATAACTTTTAAATAGGGGTACTAGGTGGCACGTGCGAAGCATGTAGTATGCAATGCACACTTTATTTGGGCTGGTTTGTACTTGGAGGAATGGGAGAGTGGGTTGTGTGCATGGGTAGTTATTTGTGTGTAGGTGGTTGCTATAACTCCTACTCCTATCCTAGCCCTTCATTCTATAACCATCCATCGAATCCTAGCCCTCCAATCTACTATAAAATTAGTATAAATACCCCTCCTATTTGTTTGTATTTTACACTAGTAATCTATTGGAAGAAGAGAACAATTATATAGGAGATTTATATTAGTGTGAGTTGAGTGTGAGTGTTCCCCCTTGGAGGTCGGCCATCTCTACATTGGAGCTCTCGGTTTGTAGCAAGGAGCATGGAGGAGAAGTCGTTGCACTGCAATCTAGGAGGAGAAGGCACTCGCTCGCAATCTAGGAGGCTCTAGGGGATCTTCTTAATTAGTTTTCTTCAAAAGGTGGGTGTTTCTCATGACTTCTAAAGTAGAAATCATGCTAGGGAGGAAATTGAATTGTTATTGTGAGTTACTAGTTGAAATGAAATGCTTGCTTGCCTAAATAGAAGGGAATTGAGAAAGTAGCAAATATGTGTTGATTGATTACTATATTTATTAATTATGAGTAAAGTGAATGTTCTCATTATTTCTAATGTTAGTATGCAAAATATGTCCTAAATGTGAACTATGTAGTTTAACTAGTAAAAGACTAACATCATGTTTATGGATTAAAGTGCTAAAGTAGAATGATGTGTTAAAGATGAATTGATAGAATAAATTATTAAGAAATGATTGGCAATAGATGTCATGAAATTTTCCATTGCTATTTATGCCATTAGAAAAAATGAAAAGGAATGTATTTTTGCAAACAAATGATCGAATGCATCATGCGTAATTAATAAAACAAAAGTTCTTATAAAGCAAATTTTTAAGTAGATTGTAATATGGAAAGTTATGTTTCAAAAAGAGAAGAAAATATATTTTTAGACTTGAAAAACATCGCAGAGCAGCCAACTGATCACATTTAACAGTCGACTGGCCTGGTCATTTATTTTTTTTAATTTAAAAATCATAGCGGCACAGCCGACTGTCCATATAAGACAGTCGACTCCTCTGAGTATTTTATTCTCGAGCTTTAGAAACTCGCAGGACAGCCGATTGGTCATGGTAATAGTCGACTGCCCTTGACATTTTTATTTTTGAGTTTAAAAACATCGTAGAACAGCCGACTGGTGATCTGTGACAGTTGACTTCCCTGAAGTTTTAATGTAAATCTGTATTCTCTTTGTGAGATAATTTCTATGACCTATGTCTTAGTATAAATGAGATTTGAGACGGTTTTTACAAAGAGGAACTCATTTTGATTATTAACTTTTTATATCAAGTCATCTTCTTTTTTTTTTTTTTTTTATTATTATTTTTTCCTGCCATGTCAAATTTTCAGAGCATATTTTTTCTTTTCAAGGCCCATCAATCAGGCCCAAATCCCTTTCCCTGGCACTGCACATCTGCTGTCGCACCGGGTCAACTCCCCTTCCCTCACTTGTGGCCCAATTCTCACAAACTCCTGCGTGTGATGAGGTACACCTCTTTAATTCTGCTCTTTCACTTGATAATTTGATGAATGCACATGCCCAAATCTTGCCATCTTGACATCAGCCCACATCACACTCTTCTACTCCTACACATTTTTCAAGTGGACCACCCAGTCCCATCTCCTCTTAGGCCCACTTCGAAGCTCCTGCTGCTCTTAATGAAATCTCCACCACCATTGGCTCTTCTTCTTTACAGGCTTCTAATGCTCGCATTCATTCCATGCAAACAAGAGCTATGCATGGTATTTTCAATCTCAAATCCCTACACACACCACGAAACATCCCATGGTCATTGAACACGAACCTAGGTATGCTTCGCATGCTCTCAAGAATTCACTGCGTTACTACGCCATGGTAATTGAGAATTGGTTCCACCCAATCAAGCTCATAATGTTGTTGGCTGCAAATGGGTTTTTCGCATTAAGCGCAAACACGACAGAAGTATTGATCACTTTAAAGCTTACTTGGTTGCAGAGGGATTTCACCAACGACCTGGCCTCGACTACACCGAAACCTTTAGTCCCGTTGTAAAACCGGTCACTATCCGGACTATCATTTCTCTTGCTATCATGAAGGGGTGGTCTATGCGACAACTCGATGTCAATTATGACTTCCTTCATGGCACCTTGAATGATGGCACCTTGAATGAGGATGTTTATATGACACAACCCAGCGGCTTTATTGATTATACTCAGCTGACACATGTTTGTCATCTTCGCCGCTCTCTCTATGGTTTAAACAAGCTCCTTGGGCATGGTATCATGCTCTCATTGCTGGAATTCTATCTCTTGGTTTTTCACAAACAAATCAGATGCTTCCTTATTCATTTATCATCGGGTCGACGTGATTGTTTATTTCCTAGTCTATGTTGATGATCCTCTTATTACGGGCAACAATCCCGCTTCCATTACTAATATTGTGGGAAAACTTAGTACAATGTTCTCCGTCAAAGATTTTGGCCCCCTTATATTCTTTCTTGGTATCGAAATTCTTCATTTCTCTGAAGGAGTCTTTCTCAGTCAACACAAATACATATCCGATGTCTTGCATCATCATCGTATGGATGGAGCTCGTCCTCTTCACACTCCTATGCAAACTAAGACGCCTTTAACTCCGGTTGATTGATCTCCTCCGGCCAATGCAACCGCTTATCATCAACTCATTGGCGCCCTTCAGTACTTAACCTTAACCCGACCCGATATTGCTTTTTTGGTCAGCCGCTTGGCTCAATCCATGCACTGCTCGAGCGAAACTCATTGGACAGTGGAAAAATGCCTTGTTCGCTAACTCAAGGGTACGCATACTCATGGACTTCTTCTTAGTTGCTCCTCGTCATTCGATATCACTGCATACTCTGATGCTGATTGGGCCGGCAACCCCGATGATTGATCATCTACTTCTCCATATATAGTGTTCCTTGGTCCTAATCCTATCTCCTGGCGTACCAGCAAACAACGTGCAATTGCTCGGTCCTCCACGGAAGCCGAGTATAGGGCCCTTGCATGTGCTGTAGCCGAGCTCCAATGGATTCGCAATGTCCTCTCCGAATTGTCCATCGTATCGCGCAATTAATATTGCAATATAAAAATTTTCCAATGGAAACAGGAACACTATGAATTAAATAATCAGATTTACAATAAAATATTTGAGGATTATCTTTTGCTGATGTGTAGAACTTTTTCTTTGTTGTTTCAGCAATGAGACGCTCAAGTGTTTGTTCTCCAACGGTGATCCACACCAAACTTTTTTTGCAATACTTTTGTAGTCACTCTATAATCAACCTTTTTATTTATGTAGGAAGAAATGAGAATGAGAATGAGGGAGCTACATTGAATTATCCTTTCATTTCTTTTGTTCTTTCTTTTTTTCCCATCTCCCAGAATGAGAAGAGGGAGGCTTTTTATAAGCCTCCCTAAACTTGATTAGGGAGAGGTAGGTGGTTGGATTAGGTGGTGGGTGTTAGGTGGTTGGCACTGAATCTCATTCACCATGCCGAATTCTATTTACCACTTTGAACCCCACTCCATCTTCCTTGACACATTATAAAAACCCCCTTCTCATTGTTTTATTTCACTCTACTCCTATCTACTAACACACTTTTTGTTATAACCATATATTCTTTGCAAAAATAAATATTCCAACAACTGAAATATTTTAGTGAGAAAGAATGTACCATTTAATTCATAGTTAAGTGATGAGCAAAAAATCATTTAATTCACAAATAAATTGATGACTATATGACATTCCGTGCTAGCGGAACTAATTGTCATAGTTAATATATCAACATATACCAAATTATTCTGAATCAAACTTTCTGAGAAAAAGCTTGTATTGCGCGTGACCCATTGGGCCCCACATTAAGATGACAGTGAAGATATTAAACTCTTTTATTTCTCCACAAGTCACGAGTGATGTCTAGCAATGTATCATGACTACCTAGATAATGTGAGTTTGATTACTGTAATCAATTGTACCCTTTAGTGAGTAGTTCTTGTATAATTAAATCCTTCGATCATATAATATCCTAAAAAAAGCTTGGGGTACAGATTAATGTCAAATCCTAATCATTTAATCATATGTGTCAGATACGTTAGTGATTGACTCAAATTAGTACTTAGAAACTCCTTTCTAAAATTCATTCTGTTGTGGCCATAGAGTTTCTGAGCCAACACTTTATAGAATCACATAAGACATTCTCTTCTCTTATTAGAAGAGATATATTCCTTATTGGTTGCTCACCTACTTCTCTAAAAGCCTTACTATGCCCAGAATACCCTACGCATATCTTAGAATGTCATACTAAGAAATAAATTAAAGCATAGATTAACAGACACAGAATGCTATGAAAATCTCAGGTCTAAGGATTATTTGTACCAACTATCACCCAAAGATTTATCCACTAACATTTATTTAGAATTCTATTAGATATCTTTAAGTATTATAAAGGACAGTTGGAGTTTTCGTTTGTAAAGCTACCAACTTACGTATTAGAAAAGAATCTCTCGTCATTCTCATGTACTTATAGAATGTTTTTCACCACTGTCCAATGTTACTCTCTAGGGTCTCACTGGAACATGCTCACAAGCCCAAAGCATATGCAACATCAGGTCTGGTACATAGCATAGCATATTTGATTGACCCAATTGAAGATGCATAAGGGATGAATTTCATCCTTTGTCTTTCTTTAGATGTCGTGGGAGACATCCTGTATGGAAGATGTACATCATATCTTATTGGTAAGTTACCTCTATTACTATCTTCCATGTCCTTTTAACTATGGTGTCTATGTACTTGGACTGGGATAACCCAAGCATCCTTTTAGACATATCCCTATAGATCTTTATTCTCGTAATATATGATTCTTCTCCAAAGTCTTTCATGGAGAAATTTTTGGAAAGCCAAGCTTTAACTGATTCCATCATTGGGACATCAAGTGTGTCATCCACATACAACATTAAAAATATAACTGCACTCCCACTGACTTTCTTGTATACACAAGGTTCATCAATGTTTTTGATAAAATCAAATGATTTGACTACCTCATCGAAACGGATGTTCCAACTCCTTGATGCCTGCTTAAACCCATAAATGGATTTATGCAGCTTGCATACTTTATTGTGTCATATACTAGAGACGAAACCTTCTGGTTGTGTCATATAAACTTTTTTCCTCTAAATCACCATTTAAGAAAGTAGTTTTGACATCTATTTGTCATATCTCATAGTCATAATATGTAGCTATGGCTAGTAACATCCTAATGGACTTAAGCATCGATACTGGTAAGAAGGTTTCTTCATATTCAATACCATGAATTTGTTTAAAACCTTTCGGTACCAGCCTGGCCTTATAGGTTTCCACCTTGCCATCAACTCCAATCTTTCTCTTAAATATCTATTTTCACCAAATGGATATTATCTCCTCGGGTGCATCTACCAACGTCCATACTTTGTTGGAATAAATGGAGTCCATTTCGAATTTCATCTCCATTTATTACAATCATTATCTTTGATTGCTTCCAGATAAGTTTGTGGATCCTTAATCTCTGCACATTCTCAATGACCAGATTCAATCTATCTGGTGTGTTTCACACTTTTACTGTAATACCCCGATTTTCATTTATGAAAATTATTATTTTTGCACGTATTGTGCAATTTTTGTAGTATAAAATCTTATAATTATTTTCATTAGACAATGAGTATATATATATATATATATATATATATATATATATATATATATATATATATATATATATATATAAGTATGTGTTCTCTAACTGTTTTTATAAAGACCCATTTTCTTCAAATAAGCATAAGTCCTTTTTAGCCAAAATCTAATTTATTTTTGTAAACCATTATTTGGTCCATTAAATAAAGCCCATGAGCTATTCCCTTTTATTACAACTTGTAATGTAGACTACTTTTATAAGATTATTTTTATATAAAAAAAATAATTAAATGTACAACTTTTTATATGGAGAACTAATGAATGCATGTGCATTGCACGTACACGTGCATGAAGCACACTTTGGGGCCGGTTTTGAATGGGAGGGAAAAGGAAAAAGAGAAGTGGAGTTGTGGGTGGTAGTTGTTTGGATCATGGTTGGTTACTACAACTTCCCCTTAAATCCTAGCCTTTTATCTTTAACTCCTAGATTAATCCTAGCCCTTGATTTGCTCCAAATTTTAGTATAAATACCGCCCCCCTAGCCTAGTTAGTCTTGCACTCTTCATTCTCCAAAAACCTATGGTAGAGAATACAATTGTTAGTAGTACATTATTAGAAGGAAGTGAGATAAAAGATTGAGAGTTTGAGGGTGAGTGCGTGCTTGCAATCAAGGAAGGCCGGCATCACCTAGGAGGGCTCGAGATTGCACCTTTGAAGGCTTGGTTTTGCACATCAAATAGGAGGAGGAACACTCTTTTGGCAAGCTCGCGAAGGACTCTTTTGTTTAGGAGGTGTTGCAAAATCTTTTCTCTCCAAATAAGGTGGGTTATTTTCTATATTTCTAATTAGATATCAGGCTAAGGTTGATTGAAACGATAATGCATGAAAGAAACTAAGAAGAGTACACTTAATTGGAAAAAGGGCTTATTAGTTGATTGAATTGATGCTAAATAGATTGCATGTTATTCCATCATGAATCTTAAGTTGTATGTGAATTGTTTGTAGCCATGGAATGCGTGAATTAAAATTTGTTGTTAATATCAAAACTAAGTGCAAATGCTAGTAGATGAAATTGTTGATTTATATGCTTAGATGGACTTTCGTTATAATGTTTAGAATGAGTAAGCTAAAATATATTTTTGAGTTTATACAAGGAAGATAAACAGGGAATTAATATAGGAAGTATTAATATTAAGTCGTATGAGAAATGTCAAATGAGATATGGTAGTAGTAGTATACAATTTAAATTAATTTTATGAAAAATATGTGTTTAATTACTGGAAAAATTATTTTTAAATTACTGGAGTATCAAATATTGTTTAAATAGATATTCTGGAGATTTACAGAAATTTTAGTGAAAGCAAACTAAAATAAGAGTTTTTGAACATCGAAATGTTCTAATTGAACAGAGAATTGATTGAAATAAAATACGAGTTGTAGTTGAGACAACTTGAGCCTATAGCTCAAGTGGTCGGTGGGCTCTTTAGCTCTACAGTGGTGCGGGTGTATGTGGTCGAGGTTGCTGGTTCGATACTTAAGCACACCATTCTTTTCTATGCGTATTGAAATTTAATCAGTTTTCAGTCCGAGAATATTTAACTCCCTGACCTCTATTTATATTGATGTGCACAAGCCGCCGAGTGGCCAGTGCGTGCGGTTGGGTTCCTTTCGGTCGCTGGTTCGAATCCTGGCTTGGCCAGAATATTATTCTTTTTATAAAAAAGTGATTTTTGGGTTTCTTGATGTGTAAAAATTCCGAAAAAATACTATTATTATTCTAAATTCATGTGTGACTTATGAAAATTAATTGGGAGTTATTGGAATGAAATAAAGTATATTTTGGGAGTAAAAGTGAAATTGGAACTATAGTTTTACACTCGTATATTTCGTAAAAATGTGTTTTGCGAAGAAATTGAGATAAGTATTAGGAAAGAAAAATTTGAAAGAAAGAAAGTATTTGTTGTGAAGTTTGTATGAGTTATTCTTATCAAAGAATTGTGTGACAATAGTGAGTGGTGAATATTTCACTTTGACTAGATATTTTGTGATATGATTTTTAATGTGAAAATACATGTGGATTAAGAAATGTGTGATGTATAATTGAACTTCAAGTATGATTATTGACTCATGAAAAGATTGGAAATCATGTGATTGAAAAAGAGAAATGTTCTTGGGTTTGACAACTCAAACATGTGAATTTGTGAAATGAAATTGAAAATTAGGGTGTCGCCAAAACTCATACCGGCAAGTGAAAAGTGATGAAATATGATTATTGAAATTGAAAAGACCAAGTTTGGGTCATTGTAAAATGAAAGAAATAAAACCGGTAGTAGTGAGAGGGCTAACTCTAAGAGATTGATTTTGTTTATGATTTCATTAAGAATTAGTACATAGTGAAGAGGTGATGAAAGTGAGAGAAAAACACAAGTATGGGGGCCTCGAGTCTACGATGTGGGTGTGATTCACAGTTTGTCTTCACGATGCATCGTGACATGACTTGGGCACTACTCCGGAATTATCGGGATCTTAGCGGCGCTTGTGGGGTGTTTGGTGACTGCGAGAGGATCGTGTGCTAAGAAGGTGGCTGAATTGTCCATAAATAGACTTCACGATGCGTCGTGACATGATGTGGGATTTCCCTCCATTTTTTCTGTACATGAGCTCATACTCATAGGACATCTAGGATACTTACCGTAGTTACAGTAGTAGATTAAGTCATGACGAGGGATTGAACCCTATTAGATGAAGAACGATTAAGAGGCTTGCCCTCGGACCTATATAGTATGGGATGCATAGAATCCGAACAAGTGCGCATTAGTGTCATGTAATATAAATAATTGCATTAAGGACTAAGTGCACAATCACAACACGACATCAATAGGGTATTCGCTTTAGTTTGATATGTGACAAGTTTGTGTTTGTTAAATATGGAAAATCAGTTATACTGTTTCCGGCATAGAGAGGATGACCATGTATAATGTTCGTCGGTTGAATAAACTGATGTACCCATAGTTTTGTATGCAAGGTAAATGTCATGATAAAGATTAAAGAAGAACTGATGCTTAGAGATTATTCAAGTGTTGTGGTACTTTTATTATATAAATATTGTAAATTTGCTTCCACTGCAAAATATAAAGTGTAAAGATTTCTTGTGACTCTGATGTAAAGTGAAAAGTTTTAAATTCCTTGTAAAATTGTACGAAAGAAGTATGAAGATCCTGTGGAATCTCGAATTCAGTGTATTTTGGAATTCGGGGCGTTACAGAGTGGTATCAGAGCCACGCTTCACACTAGCACAAATTTATAAAGAACGACACCATAGAAGTGGACATTAGAGTGTGTATTGAGTCTAGAGATTTAAATGTAAGTTACTTACATTTGTGTTGCTCTATGGTTTATGCTTCTTCCTCCCTATTTCTAAGATGACTGATCACTTCGACCCTGCTGGAGATGACAATTGGCATATCATAGAGGAAGATTACTATCCTGGACAAGCAAATTTCGAGGAAGAGTACTACCCAGGGCAAGCAGACTTCGACGGAGAGGAATGGCCTGAGACCCGAGAGATCACTCCACCTCCGGATTCATCTGATGACTCTTCTGACGAAGAAGAAGAACCAGTTCCAAGTAGTCTTGTGATATCTCTTCAGAGGTAGATAGAAACACTGCGGGAGAGAGTCGAACTATTGGAGGTTCAGTTGGCAAAGAGCAAGGATGATTTTGCAGTTCTCAGTCATCGTGTATGGGAACTCGAGAAGAGGAAAAACATGACCAATGTGCTAAAGGAAGAAATTGAAGAACTACGGGGAGAGCTTCGTGAAACCAAGAGGAACCGTAGGAGTTAGACCATTGTATCGTCTACTATTTTTATTTTGATGTCAAAAATGTTTTAAATTCGAATGTATAAAGTTTGAAATTCAATGAAATGGAAATATTGACTTAAAAGTTTATGTTCCATGCTTCGAATTTAATGGATCTTTTACATTAGAATATGGAATGAAAGCTGTTGTTTTGTTCGATACTGGATCCTCTCATACTTTTGTGTCTCCTAAATTTGCTAAAGTTTTGGGAGTTGAACCGAAGATTTTTCCATGCAAGATCTTAGCAGTAGCTACTCCATCAGGAGAGACTTTAACCACTGATCGGTATTATGCGGATTGCGAGATTATGATTGGGGACAGAATCTTCAAAATTGATCTAATTGAGCTGACTATCTTGGGAGTCGATGTTATCATTGGCATTGATTGGATGTCGGTGTACAGTGCAAGCATCGAGTGCAAGACCAAGACGGTAACAGTGAAGGCTCCAGGTGGACCTGAAGTCACTTTCCAAGGGAAGAAGAAGTGTTCTAAGTTGGTCGCAACTATTCACAAGGAAGAAATTCTTGCGGAAGTGCAAAGGATTCCTGTGGTTCGGGACTATCCAACTGTGTTCTTGGATGATTTTCCTGGGTTACCCCCGCAACGTGATGTAGAGTTCAGCATCACCCTTCAACCGAGAAGTGCACCCATTTCTAAGGCACCGTATAGGATGGCTCCTGTGGAATAGGATGAGGTAAAATGGCAGATTGAGGAACTGTTGGAGAAAGGCTTTATTCAACCTAGTGCGTCACCTTGGGGAGCACCAGTGCTTTTGGTAAAGAAGAAGGATGGATCGATGAGAATGTGTATCGACTATCGAGAGCTGAATAAGGTCACTGTTCAGAATAAGTATCCTATTTCCCGAATTAATGACTTGTTCGATCGTCTACAAGGAGCTGCTATTTTCTCTAAAATAGATCTTCGATCAGGATATCACCAAGTTCGAGTGAAAGCTAAGGATGTGCACAATCACAACATGTGCCAAGAAGGTGTGCCAAGAATAGATCCAAAATAGATCTTCGATCAGGATATCACCAAGTTCGTCTTGGTCTTGCACTAGATGTGCCAAGAAGGTGGCTGAATTGTCCATAGATAGTCTTCACGATGCGTCGTGACATGACGTGGGATTTCCTTCCATTTTTTCTGTACATGAGCTCATACTCATAGGACATTTAGGATACTTACCGTAGTTACAGTAGTAGATTAAGTCATGACGAGGAATTGAACCCTACTAGATGCAGAACGATTAAGAGGCTTGCCCTCGGACCTATGTAGTATGGAATGCATAGAATCCGAACAAGTGCGCATTAGTGTCATGTAATATAAATAATTGCATTAAGGACTAAGTGCACAATCACAACACAATATCAATAGGGTATTCGCTTTAGTTTGATATGTGACAAGTTTGTGTTTGTTAAATATGGAAAATCAGTTATACTGTTTCCGGCATAGAGAGGATGGACATGTATAATATTCGTCGATTGAATAAACTGACGTACCCATAGTTTTGTATGCAAGATAAATGTCATGATAAAGATTAAAGAAGAACTGATGCTTAGAGATTATTCAAGTGTTGTGGTACTTTTATTATATAAATGTTGTAAATTTGCTTCCGCTGCAAAATATAAAGTGTAAAGATTTCTTGTGACTCTGATGTAATGTGAAAAGTTTTAAATTTCTTGTAAAATTGTACGAAAGAAGTATGAAGATCCTGTGGAATCTCGAATTCAGTGTATTTTGGAATTCGGGGCGTTACATTTACAGACTTTCTAGGAGTTTCAGGAATTTGATGGGGTGTGAAGGTTCAGAAACATTTTGTGGATTTTCCACAACTCTTTGTGAGTATGATTGTGGAACACCTTTTGTTCAGTTAGGGAGTAGAAATAATATCTAATAGTTTTTTTTAGGATACCCCACGAATCTACATTTTTTTAGATCTCACATCTAGTTCTTTTATATCTAATTTCTTCACATAAGCAGGACAACCCCAGGTCTTAACATGTTTAAAAATTGGTTTCTTTCCTTTCCATATCTCATACGGAGTACTGGATAAAGATTTTGTTGGTACCTTATTTAGGAGGTACGTGACGATCTCAAGAGCATATCCCCAAAAGGACATGGGAAGATCAGTGAGGGACATCATGGATTACATCATGTCCAACAATGTGCAATTTCTCATTTCTGCTACACAGTTAAGCTGAGGTGTTGCAGGTGAAGTCCATTGAGAGAGAATCTCATATTCTCTGAGGTAGTTAAGAAATTCATTGGATAAGTATTCACCACCTCGATCTGATCGAAGTGGTTTGATACTTTTACCAGTTTGTTTCTCAACTTTGAACTTATACTCCTTGAATTTTTCTAAGGCTTTAGATTTTTATTTCATTAAATACATATACCCGAATCTCGAAAAAGTCATCGGTAAATGTTATAAAATAGGAGTATCCACCTATGGTCTAAATTTTCATCGGTCCACATACATCTGTGTGAATGAATTCTAACAATTCAGTAGCACGTACTCCACTTCCGGTTAATGGAGTTCGTCGTTTTGCCTTTAAGACATGATTCACAAGTTGCCAATGATACCAATTCAGAAGGACTCAAATAGTCATATTTATGCAACTTATCAATCCTATTCTAATTTATATGACCAAGTTTTAAATGCCAAAGATAAGTTTGATTACTCTTTGCCCTTTTCATTTTATGCATTAGTTCTACATGAAAAGCATTGTTATTAACTTTCAGAATTGCTAACCCATTATTAATACGTTCAGTACCATATAATTCATTTGAATGATAAATAGAACAATTATTATTCTTAAATATAATCTTAAATCCTTATTCAAGAAAAATAGGAACAAAAATTATAAACATAATATGTAACACCTCGAATTCCTGGAGTGGTGATAAATTTATTTGGTGTATTTTTATTTTAAATATTGACATCGGTGTCTATATTTATAGTAGATTGATATTATTGATATATTGGAGTCTGAGTTGAGTTTTGTGAAGAAATGTTGTTCATTTTTATTTAATAATTTTGGAAGACTATTATGAGATAATTTTATGTATTTTGTATTGTTAGTATTTTTTTAAAGTGTAGAGTTCGGGGTTTATTTGAAATATTTTGGAGATTTGGGGGCTTATATGTAATTATTCCTTATTAAATATATAATTTTCCAAACCCCCACCCCCCAATTCCTTTCTCCTTCCTCTTTCTCTCCCTGGTTTCGATCCCGATCAAAACACCCCACCGAAACCCATTCGGCCTCTCTCTCTCCTGCCCAAATCCACCAAATTTCTTCGTTATTTTCAAATTAATTCGGAGGGATGGCTAAGTGGAGGGTGCTCTAGCTCGTGGTGGAGTCAGTTTGGAGAAACAACCACGGAAAGGTATACCCTATTTCATTTTATTTCAGTTTGTAAGTATATATGTATATAAGTTACAGGGTTGTAATATCCAGATTTAAGGAGTTATGTTGATCTGGTTATATGTATGTGTATGTATGAAGTGTTATCACCTGATTAATGTGAGGAGGGGGAAAGCATGGTGTGTATGAAATGATATTGTGATGCGATAACACGATGAAGTGAATGATGTGGTGTATGTGTAATAGATGTGTGGTAAATTGAAAATTTTGTGTGATAAAGTGATGTGAAAATTGGCATGATGTTTGTGTGTGCGTGATGTGGATAACTAATGGTTTGCGTATGCTTATGAATTTAATGGAGTTATATGCTTTCATGTTATGTTATAACGGCGAAATTATATCATAAAGGAGTTATGTTATAAAGGAGATATATTTATATATGGAGTTATATTATAAAGGAGAGAGATATATATATGGAGAAATATTATAAAGGCAATATATTATAAATGAATATATGGAGATATTTTATAAAGGAGTTATTTTATAAAGGAGTTATTATAAAGGAGTTATATAATAAAGGAGATATACGGAGTTATATTATAAAGGAGTTATATTGTAAAGGAGTTATTTTATAAAGGTGTTATATTGTGAAGGATTTCTGTAATAAAGGAGATATATATGTATTTAAAGGAGATAATTAAATATTGCAGTGCCGCACAATCTCCCAGGGGTTTGGGCTAGACCCCACAGGCCCGAGATACACCCGGAAACAGGAGTTATATTTATATTGCCCCAAATTTTATATTTGGGGATCAGGAGTTATATATTGCCCCAAACTATATTTGGGGATCAGGAGTTTTCCTCGCTGGTATAGGGCCAGGAGGAAGACGTAGCCTCGGACGTGTAAGACTCTGTGTGAGCATCGATTCGCATGTTATACTTTATTTTTGACTAGCCTTTTGGCTTTAGTCTTGGTTGGACAAGAGCGCAACCGTACTTTCAATCCAGCCCCCAAATGATAGATGCATAGGACACCTGGATCTAGGTGATATGGTGGGTTAGCGGGATTGAAATGTACGGGAGGGGAGGCACAGAGATCCCTGTGTTGTATGAGCAGGTCAGTTGTGTGGGCACTGAAAAGGAGAAAATATACAGGTGTATGTGTATTGAAAGAATGTATGTATATGTAAAAATATTGATGATATGATATCTTATGGAGGTTATTTATATTATGGAAGATATGAACATACTACGGGAGGTATATATGTGTGTATATATTGGCATATGGCTATACTTAAGGAGCTATATTGGTACATGAATGAACATGAATAGAGGAGAGTGAGAAAGTAAAGAAAGGAGATGAACAAGTATATGGAGTATGTATGTAAATAAATATGAGGAGTAAAAGAAAATGTGCTTGTGTTATATAAATGATCAAGTAAAGGGGGTATGTGTTAGTATAAATAGCACGAAGTATTTGTATTATGAGAACGGTGATTAAAGTAAAGTACAGTATGATATGAGTTGATACACCTTGGAATTGTGTCGAGGAACTACCCGTCCGCTAATTCTGTGAAAATGGCAGAAACTACCTGCCTTTGCATAATCCGTAGGGTGAGTTGGCATGATATTGTAATAAGTAATGGAAATAAAGAATAAAGTAAAGTGAAGATGAAAAGTAATTGAAGTGAATATAACCAAGCTATTAGCTTGAGATGTGATGTGATATTACCCAGACTATGTGTTTGGGGTGCGGTGATTATTACCCAAGCTATCGGCTTTGGGGTGTGATATGTGATTGCCCAAACTATGTTTGGGATATGGAGTATATTGTGAAGAGAATGAAAGTGAACTAAATGGCATTTTGTGTTATAAGGGAAAATGAAAGTAAGTTATAACCATGATGAGTTTGATGATGGGTATGATGATGTATTGAGAGTGTAAAGAAGATAGTTGTAATGTATGATGAGAGTAAAGGTGATGTATTGAAAGATGTGATGATATGTGTTATAAGAAATAAATGAATGCGTTGTTATGTAATATGAAAATGGGAAAGAAAGTGTTTATGAATGAAAATGAGTATGAAAGAATACGAGTCGTGAGTTCGTTAATGCAAATGCATGGTAAATGAAGTGCATAGCTAAATAAGTACGAAGAAAAGTGACAGTGACCTTATGTGATTATGTATGAAAATAAAGAAATGAAGAGGTGTTGGTAAATGTGAAAATATGAGTAATTGTGTTGGAGATTTCAAAATGAAAAGTAATGGAGTGTGAATTAATATGTTGCTTGTAATTGAGTGTGAATTGAAGGAGTTGTATATATATATATATATATATATTTTTTTTTTTATATATACACAGTTATATATTAATATGATGCATGTAGTGAAGGGTGTGAAGTTATGGATACATATGTAGACAGATGCAGATTTGCCGAGTACTTGATTTAAAGTCGTATTCTTGATGCTTTAATGTTCAGAATCAGGTTAAATCTTCTTACCTTGATATTTGTAAGTTTAATTTATTTTCTTTATATAGTTTGGTTTACTTAATAGACTAGTGAATTATACTCACACCAGAAATGGCTAACCCCCTAGTATTTTGGGGGTTAGGGGAGTCCTAGGACTACCCTACATCCCCTAATGTTACAGGTTCTCAGCAGTGCAAAGGTGAGAGGTAGATTTGATGGAGTGGAGTTTCTCTTTTTATAATTTATGTTTAAGTTAATATGATGAAAGGTAAATTTATGATTTCAATTGTATTTCATATGTATAAGCATGTATATGATGATGATCAGTATAGTGTGGAGTAGTATGCTGTGCTTGTGACCCGTACTCATCTCGTTGTGGTGTACCGGGCCCTGTGGTAGGTTTTACAAGGGTTTTTCTAAAATTTCTACCTCGTTTTCAAAGAAATTTATGGTTTTTATTTGATATTTGATATTCTATTATGAGTTTGGCCCCTAGAGCGTGATATTATTTTGCCTGTGTGATTCTGCTCATTTTGGCCTGGGGAGCCCATGATATTATTGCTTGTGATGTGAGTTACGGAATTTATAAGCTTTTTGTGTTTCGGGGCAGAAATTTCAGGGGAAACTCTGCCAAAATTTTCTTTGAAATATAACTTTCTTAGTTTATGTTTAAAGTGGCATAGAAATTGAAAGAATTGATTTTGGAGTAGAAAAAAAAAATGGGGTGTTACAGTTTGGTATCAGAGCTGAGGTTGACTAGGAATTTCTTGGTAATCCTAGTGATCCTGTCATGTGTGTATGGGTTCATTATTGCTAAGCAGTGGAGATGAAGTGTTTTATGTTTTGTGGGTCTTGTTGTGTAGCGGTTCTATTATTGAATGGTGTGACCCTTCAGACTTTTGTTTGACTTTGAGTCTATACGATCTTTTTAACCCATGCTTATGTTTTATCCATTTTAGAATCTCCGGTAAGAATTTGGCTATTGGAGTGTTCTATTATATTGATTGCTGTATGTCGTGAGGAGCTATTCCTTGGGGATCCTGTATATGTTCTATAGACCGGAGGGTGATGTGTGGTAAGTGATATCATTGGAAATCGGGGAGATGGTTTGGTTGGGAAGGTTTTATGCATAGTTGGGGTGTGGTGCAGAAATGATTTAGGTGAGAATGACCGACGAAACTCAGTTTCCAATTGTATGAAATGCCTTGGACGATGTGGGTATGTCCGTTGGGTTTGGTGGTAATACCCAAGGAGAAGATTAGGGAGGTGGTTGGTAAACTCTCTAATATATGAGAGGATGGTTCCCTGAGATTGAGTATTGATTATTGGGAGTTGAATAAGGTGACCATTAAGAATAGGGTGACAGATGTCTGAAGTAGAAGAATATTGGCATTTATTACGTCCCATGAGTGGACAGTACTAGAATTATTTAGTCAATTTGAATTTTTCTTCAACCACAGAGGGTGACATGACCTTGTAGGTAGGCAATTTATCAGTACAGTCGTCTATTCTACAGCTGATCAGTCGAGCTTGGATTCGAAATTTCTGCTTATTACTGAGGATGCATGATCTAATTTTGGATGAGATTAATGAATGTCCTACAGAATGGTCAGTAGGCAGAGAAGGAAGTTCTTATTATCATCGTAGATTTGGTATTTTTGATGTGGACGGCTTATGGTAGCGGGAGATGGAGATTGTTTATTTTATTAAGTGTATTGGTTATCCCGGTGACATGAAGAGATATCGAGAGTTTAGAAGGAATTTTAAGTGGCTTGGAATGAAGAAGGATGTCAGTTATTTGGCAAGAATGGATAAGCCTCTTTTGAGGTGTGTAGTCGACAAGCGAGTTATGTAGGTTAGCGGCGATCAAGACTTTAAGTTGCTCAGTTGCTAAAAGTTCATTGCTATGTTATTTCAATGACTATATTTGGGAATTTGGGAAGATGGTGAGGAGAAAGTATCCTGAATTGTTTGAACAGTTTTCTTAACCCCTATAGCTCGAGGATGAGCTTCTTTTGAGGTGTGTAGAATGTAACACCTCGAATTTGCAAAATACCAAAAATACATGTTTTTATATTCCTGGAGTGGTGATAAATTTATTTGGTGTATTTTTACTTTAAATATTGACATCGGTGTCTATATTTGTAGTAGATTGGTATTATTGATATATTGGAGTCTGAGTTGAGTTTTGTGAGGAAATGTTGTTTATTTTTATTATATAATTTTGGAGGACTATTATGAGATAATTTTATGTATTTTGTATTGTTAGTAATTTTTTAAAGTGTAGAGTTGGGGGTTTATTTGAAATATTTTGGAGATTTGGGGGCTTATATGTAATTATTCCTTATTAAATATATAATTTTCCAAACCCCCCCCTTCCTTTCTCCTTCCTCTTTCTCTCCCTGGTTTCGATCCCGATCAAAACACCCCACCGAAACCCATTCGGCCTCTCTCTCTCCCGCCCAAATCCACCAAATTTCTTCGTTATTTTCAAATTAATTCGGAGGGATGGCTAAGTGGAGGGTGCTCTAGCTCGTGGTGGAGTCAGTTTGGAGAAACAACCACGGAAAGGTATACCCTATTTCATTTTATTTGTATAAAATTTAGTGTGGTTGATTTTTATTGAGTAGGAATATTATGGTAGGGAGATTAGAAGATATTGGGAATAGTAGAGGCGAGAAATTAGCAAATTCTTGGAGATTTTACAAGTTGCCAATAGAGTAGCGTTTTGGGTTATAAAAGGGGAGTAAATATATGAGAATTTGTCTCTTTCATAGTAGTAGAAATTCTTGTTAAGCGATTAGAATAATTTGGAGATGATTTTAGTAATTGTTGAGAAATAAAAATCTCGCAGGACTTCGAATAACACGTGCATCGCACGTATGCATCCCAGACGTTCAATAAAATGCATGTGTGATATTAAGATTAGTGTTATTATTTTTTTTCAATGGCTGGATTGGATGTTTTGAGCCTTAATTGATTTGAAATTTGGTAATAGGTGATGTTATAAATTTCGGATGCGTGACAGGGTGTTTCGAGTCATTACGAGATCTCAAGTGAGTATGATCTTTTTTATTTCATGTACTTGGTGTGTTATAAAAATTTTAAATTACGGTTTGTTGTGCGTGATGCGTAATGTGTATTGAGTATGAAAAGTCATACGTAAGAGACGGTGTAAAATTTATGGGTGTGAAGATATTAGTATGGTTGTATGGATGTGTGTCGATTCTTGTAAGTATATATGTATATAAGTTACAGGGTTGTAATATCCAGATTTAAGGAGTTATGTTGATCTGGTTATATGTATGTGTATGTATGAAGTGTTATCACCTGATTAATGTGAGGAGGGGGAAAGCATGGTGTGTATGAAATGATATTGTGATGCGATAACACGATGAAGTGAATGATGTGGTGTATGTGTAATAGATGTGTGGTAAATTGAAAATTTTGTGTGATAAAGTGATGTGAAAATTGGCATGATGTTTGTGTGTGCGCGATGTGGATAACTAATGGTTTGCGTATGCTTATGAATTTAATGGAGTTATATGCTTTCATGTTATGTTATAACGGCGAAATTATATCATAAAGGAGTTATGTTATAAAGGAGATATATTTATATATGGAGTTATATTATAAAGGAGAGAGATATATATATGGAGAAATATTATAAAGGCAATATATTATAAATGAATATATGGAGATATTTTATAAAGGAGTTATTTTATAAAGGAGTTATTATAAAGGAGTTATATAATAAAGGAGATATACGGAGTTATATTATAAAGGAGTTATATTGTAAAGGAGTTATTTTATAAAGGTGTTATATTGTGAAGGATTTCTGTAATAAAGGAGATATATATGTATTTAAAGGAGATAATTAAATATTGCAGTGCCGCACAATCTCCCAGGGGTTTGGGCTAGACCCCACAGGTCCGGGATACTCCCGGGAACAGGAGTTATATTTATATTGCCCCAAATTTTATATTTGGGGATCAGGAGTTATATATTGCCCCAAATTATATTTGGGGATCAGGAGTTTCCTTCGCTGGTATACGGTCAGGAGGAAGACGTAGCCTCGGACGTGTAAGACTCTGTATGAGCATCGATCCGCTTGTTATACTTTATTTTTTACTAGACTTTTGGCTTTAGTCTTTTTTGGACAAGCGCGCAACCGTACTTTCAATCTAGCCCACAAATGATAGATGCATAGGACACCTGGATCTGGGTGATATGGTGGGTTAGCGGGATTGAAATGTACGGGAGGGGAGGCACAGAGATCCCTGTGTTGTACGAGGAGGTCAGTTGTGTGGGCACTGAATAGGAGAAAATATACAGGTGTATGTGTATTGAAAGAATGTATGTATATGTAAAAATGTTGATGATATGATATCTTATGGAGGTTATTTATATTATGGGAGATATGAACATACTACGGGAGGTATATATGTGTGTATATATTGGCATATGGCTATACTTAAGGAGCTACATTGGTACATGAATGAACATGAATAGAGGAGAGTGAGAAAGTAAAGAAAGGAGATGAACAAGTATATGGAGTATGTATGTAAATAAATATGAGGAGTAAAAGAAAATGTGCTTGTGTTATATAAATGATCAAGTAAAGGGGGTATGTGTTAGTATAAATAGCACGAAGTATTTGTATTATGAGAACGGAGATTAAAGTAAAGTACAGTATGATATGAGTTGATACACCTTGGAATTATGTCGAGGAACTACCTGTCCGCTATTTCTGTGGAAATGGCGGATTGGCATAATCCGCAGGGTGAGTTGACATGATATTGTAATAAGTAATGGAAATGAAGAATAAAGTAAAGTGAAGATGAAAAGTAATTGAAGTGAATATAACCAAGCTATTTGCTTGAGATGTGATGTGATATTACCCAGACTATGTGTTTGGGGTGCGGTGATTATTACCCAAGCTATCGGCTTTGGGGTGTGATATGTGATTGCCCAAACTATGTTTGGGATATTGAGTATATTGTGATGAGAATGAAAGTGAAGTAAATGGCATTTTGTGTTATAAGGGAAAATGAAAGTAAGTTATAACCATGATGAGTTTGATGATGGGTATGATGATGTATTGAGAGTGTAAAGAAGATAGTTGTAATGTATGATGAGAGTAAAGGTGATGTATTGCAAGATGTGATGATATGTGTTATAAGAAATAAATGAATGCGGTGTTATGTAATATGAAAATGAGAAAGAAAGTGTTTATGAATGAAAATGAGTATGAAAGAATACGAGTCGTGAGTTCGTTGATGCAAATGCATGGTAAATGAAGTGCATAGCTAAATAAGTTCGAATAAAAGTGGCAGTGACCTTATGTGATTATGTATGAAAATAAAGAAATGAAGAGGTGTTGGTAAATGTGAAAAGATGAGTAATTGTGTTGGAGATTTCAAAATGAAAAGTAATGGAGTGTGAATTAATATGTTGCTTGTAATTGAGTGTGAATTGAAGGAGTTGTATATATATATATCTATATATATATATATATATATATAGATATATATATATATACACAGTTATATATTAATATGATGCATTTAGTGAAGGGTGTGAAGTTATGGATATATATGTAGACGGATGCAGATTTGCCGAGTACTTGATTTAAAGTCGTATTCTTGATGCTTTAATGTTCAGAATCAGGTTAAATCTTCTTACCTTGATATTTGTAAGTTTAATTTATTTTTTTAATATAGTTTGGTTTACTTAATATACTAGTGAATTATACTCACTCCAGAAATGGCTAACCCCCTAGTGTTTGGGGGGTTAGGGGAGTCCCAGGACTACCCTAGATCCCCTACTGTTACAGGTTCTCAGCAGTGCAGAGATGAGAGGTAGATTTGATGGAGTGGAGTTTTTCTTTTTATAATTTCTGTTTAAGTTAATATGATGAAAGGTAAATTTCTGATTTCAATTGTATTTTAGATGTATAAGCATGTATATGATGATGATCAGTATAGTGTGGAGTAGTATGTTGTGCTTGTGACCCGTACTCATCTCGTTGTGGTGTACCGGGCCCTGTGGTAGGTATTACAAGGGTTTTTCTAAAATTTCTACCTCGTTTTCAAAGAAATTTATGGTTTTTATTTGATATTTGATATTCTACTATAAGTTTGGCCCCCAGAGCATGATATTATATTGCCTGTGTGATTCTGCTTATTTTGGCCTGGGGAGCCCATGATATTATTGCTTGTGATGTGAGTTACAGAATTTAGAGCAGAATTCCGTAAGCTTTTTGTTTTTCGGGGCAGAAATTTCAGGGAAAACTCTGCCAAAATTTTCTTTGAAATATAACTTTCTTAGTTTATGTTTAAAGTGACATAGAAATTGAAAGAATTGATTTTGGAGTAGAAAAAAAAATGGGCTGTTACATAATAACAATTTTGCAATTCTAATGATTTTCCCGAGGGTAAACAAAATGCAAAAAATCCTACAGCTGAGCCAGCAACTCTTGCTCCATTTCCAACCCTCAGCTCGTAGTCACCTTTCTGCGGTATTCTACTTCTTCTCAGTCCCTATAACGAATTACAGATATGAGAACCACAACCGGTATCTAATACCCAAGAAGTAGAATTTGTTAACGAAAAATTAATTTCAATAACTAAATGTAACACCTCGCAAAATTGAGTTATAACAATTTTGCCCACGGGTGTTACGCACATGTATTTTGTACTGTTACAAGTTATATCCATAAAATATAAATGTCTTACGTATTTTTACATTTCAATTATTTATATATATTCTGTCTTCTCAAAATTCTTTTTCATTCTTTTTGGAGCCAACTTAAACATTTATTTTAACCTTTGTATTTTTACGTGCATTGAATGTGCTTTCAATACAAGTGTCGATGACGTAAATTTTACAGTTACGTAAAATATCCGTAACATTATCAATATGAATATTTTTACATATATCATATTTCGATTATTTATAAATATTTCTATGTTGCTCAAATCTATTCTTATTTGAATATTTATTTATACGTACTTTACACGTAATTTTGTGCATGTGTCGATTAATGAAATTCCCTTGAGTCACAAAATTTTTCCTCTCTTCTTTTTTTGTCACAAATGTGTGGCTTATTTTTCAACTAATCTATATTTTGTAACTCATTAAAGATACTATAAATTAAAGCCCCTAATTATTAAGTGTGCATTTAACGTGCATGGACTCTCATTTAAAATTTACTACACATTACAATGTGTAACATACACACCTAATTTAATTAAAAACTCCAAATGAAATTGTATGTAGAAGTGTGCACATACATAATGTGCACGTGCAGGTGTTTCCTTTCCTAGTGGTTGCCTGGCCATTTTTGAAGAGTGGGAGAGTGGGTGAGTTTGTGTGTGAGTGGGAGCTCTTTTAGGAGGTGGGGAGTTATTAAAACTACTCACTATTTCATCCTATAAATAACCCTTATTCTAACCCCAAATGAACACAAATTCAAAACAAGAAAAAAAGAGAGAAAGAGAGTCAAGATTGCTTTCAGAATTCAAGCCCGCGGTAGGAATGGAATCAGAGAAAGTATACAGAAAAGACAGTTCTTTTCTATTAGAATTCTATTTAGATTAATATTTTAGTATTAGTTAGGAAGGCTTGAGATTTTTTTACTTGTGGAGCTCTTTGAGGCATTTTGCTAAGGATTCATTTACCAGGAGCTTTTTGAGGTGGGTGTTCTCATTGTCTTCTAATTTTCAATAGATTGTGCATGCTTAGTCATAACATATGTAGATGCTAATTTAATTGGTGTGTATAAGTGTAGAAGTTTTCTAGAATTTTAATTGTGCACTCTTAGACGTAGTTAGTATGTGAATATATGGGTGTTTTATTATCTTCTTGTGTGTTAATAAATATTCATGTCAAACTAGAAATGTGAAGATGATAATTAGTAGGTTTTTGTGGAGGAAATTTCGTAGAAATCTTTTTGGAACATGCTTAATTATAACAATGTGGTAGATAATTGAAGTAATGTTTGTGTAAGAGTTTTTTAAAAAAATCCCATGGAATTTATTTCTGTATATACAATGTAAAAACTCCTCAAAATACAAGTTGCATAAGGAACAATAATTTATATAGTTCAAGTTGTAGAATTATGAATAATTCATACAAGTTGGGTAATAATGTCACGCCCTGCTTCGCATTATACAGAAACACGGGCACGCAGCTGAGACTCATCGGATGATGGGTACATCATCCTTAAGCTATAACAATTTAACTCAGCAATATGAAATATAACAATAACCACGCATGCAATAAAATATCACATAAACATGAATAATCCACGAAGTGTCTCATACATAACCATCTGGAAAGCAAATAACTTCGGGTCAATAAAGCTTGGAATACAAAGTACGAATGTAATACAATGCTGGAAATAAAATAACATGAATAAAATAACCAATTCCATTCCAATCTTTAGAAGATCAGTTCTCCAAGTCCTTTAGTTGCTTCCTCTACGATACCTGTAATCTCAGCATCTAGAGATGGGGAAAAATGTCCGTTAGAGCAAGTTACGGGCGACAAGTAGTAACAAACAGTAAAATAAGAAATAAAGGATTATATAACAAGAGTAAGAAATTAGAACGATATCAGAGTCAATAAATGATAAACGATAACAAAATCAAAAATCGATAATCAATAATTAAGTAATCGGGAATCAATGTTCAATAACCAGTATTCAGTATCAGTGTCAATGTTCAGTGTTCATCTCATCTCTATCAGCCTTTTATCAATCCTAACTAATGCACGCAATCCTGCGTCCCATATCACAGGTTCAGGTGCAGGTGCATACAATCAAGTGAACGTTTAGACTATAATGGTGAATTCTACAGGATCATGTACTCGGTCGGGTCTTGCAATAACAATATTCAATGATCAATAAACAATACACGATACAATACACGATAAATTGGGATACTGTAGTTAGTAATCATAATCAATCGATAGAACAAAAACATGTCAATACGGGAAACACGGGCCCCCTTCCGAGTACACTCTCCTAATACTATCCACTACTAATTCGTACCCTTATTATCTCGGCTTGTTATCATTTTATTAGCAATTAGTTATGAGCATGTAAACAATACGATCAATGGAAACGATTCTATCAAGAATTATGCAACGGGTACAATCGATGAGAATGATGGTATTAAAACAGTGTCAAGAAGATATCAAGGTTGTACAATACATGAAATATATATGGTTCAATTCATTAAATATGGAAAATATGGGTTTATATGCAAAAACATAACAATACAGGTTCTGAACAGCAGCACCTATCGGTACTCAAATTCACTTTCCCGCTCCTACGGGAATGCAAATCCAATTCTGTCAGAGATTCTAGAAAGTAGACTCCCTGCCAGTTTTAGCACATATACACACGATACATTTTAGTCACATTAACTAGGTCGATTAATCAAATCTTTACGAGTTTCGTGCACAGTCTTGGTTCTAGAAATTATAACATGCAAGTACTAAAACAGTGTTAACTTCCAATCTATAAATCGGATCAAGAATCCGTAAGTAGTTCCGGATTCAAGAATCAGTGTTGTACAATTTCTATGTACAAGGTTTTAAGTTTCGATGTCAGGAACTGGGTCGAAATCTCAGTCCGAAGTCAAGCAATTGATGTTTAAATACAATAAATTAATGTTTCAAGAATTTAATCAATAACAGTGGCACAATAAAAAGACTATGAATCAATAAACATGGTACGGTAAACAACACCGAATCAATAATGGAATTCAACTAGATGCAATATTCAATTCGATTACTACTTACCAGATTTCAAATAGTATTTTTTGAACTAGAACAATAAAAATGAGTTTAAGAGACGCTTGCCTGTTACGTGACGATTCTGAACGTAAACGAATAACGGGGCGAGAGTCCCGATGGCAACACGTGCAAACAATAGACACGGGGGTAAACGTGCAACCAACAACACGAAGATACGTGTTAAGCACGTGCACACAACGTAATAATGAGAGCACGTGCAATCCACGTACACAGCGAGAGGCAGCAGCGATAGTAACAACAACAAAGAGACTGTGGCAACACAAGTGATAAAGACTGCGGCTTCGGTGCAATAAGAATGAGCGGCGGTCGGCGGTGTTGGGTAAGCAAATATAAGGGAGGCTCAGGGCTGTGGGGGTGTGGAGTCGTGTGCGAGGGTGAAGAGTAGTGGCAGTTGAGGGCGGTTCGGTGGTGGAGACAGCACGGCATAGGGATGGCAACCGGGATGGGCTGACCTGCAACTCGCCCACACCCGCTCGCCAAACCCGGCCTGTGAATATACGGTTTCGGGTCCGGGTCGAACCCGTGAGCCTAAGCGGGTCCACCCGGGTTGAGTAATATGGATTTCCAACCCGTTAAACCCGGCCCGCCAACCCGATGAACAGTAGTCAACCCGCCTACCAACGCGCGGGTTTCGAACCGTTCGACCCGCGCGGGTCGACCGTTCGACCCGCGGGTCCAACGGACAAAATAGAGCAACGGCTCTGCTCTAGCCGTTTTTTTGTATTTTTTGTATTTTTTTTGTATTTTTTCTTTTTCCTCTATCAATACCCCTTAAACCACTCTAAAAAATTCACACCTTATTCTCTTACTCTCTCTACTACGACTACTCAATTCAATCTCAATTCTTTTAAATTTTGTCAACAAAGAAGCCATACAACATAGATGCGACAAATTACGATCGTATCGAATTCAACATTCAACTACGTCTACTTCAAGTCTTCAACTCTTCCAAGGCTCCAACAAAGAAGTTATCTTTCTTTCCATATACGAGTCCAGATTTCTACTTCTACTTCCACTTTTATTTTTGCTCTCATTCTATATACGTGTATCCGCGAAGTACGGTATGAAAATTTCACAACTCTCTTATTGTCTTGATAATTTTTTTGTAGTGTAAATTTATTGTATCATATTTGTTTATTGATTTTTTTATCTTCTCTCTCACAACCCTCCTATTGTTTTCTAAATTTTTAAAAAAAAACTTATCTCACCTAGATTGTATTTAAAATTTTGACATACACTACTATATCAACATGTCTAGATCACGAGGTAGCGGCCGTAGCCAAAGTGGATAAAATTTTGACATACACTACTATATCAACATGTCTAGATCACGAGGTAGCGGCCGTAGCCAAAGTGGATAAAATTCCACCGAAGAGTACCAAATGACTGAACACATTGGTACACACGATGAGTTTGTAGGAGACATAGAAATACAAGAAGAACCACAAACACAAGCAACTGAAACAACACAACCGGGCAGTAGTAGGAAAACTAGAGGGGAAACTAGTTATTGACACAAATTTTATGATTATATTACGGACGAAATAAATCCGGGTGTAGGTATAAAAATTTGTAAAACATGTTCGAAGCCATACAAATGGAAGAAGGGTAAGGGGATGGGTACAATAAAACGACACATCCAAAATGTACACAAAAAACTTCTTGTAGACCTACCCAGCTAACAAAAAGTCCACTCTAGGACCGGTGTAGTTGATAGACATTCTTATGATCCCGAACTTGTTCGTCGGGAAATGGCCCGACTAGTAATCAAGGAAGAGTTACCATTTTCCTATTCCGAGAGTAGGAACTTAGAAACTTTTAATCTAACAGCATTAAACCTCCATTTTAAAAGAATCCCTAGAAATTCTTGCAAATCTGATTGTTTTAAAATGTACAATGAAATGAGAGAAGCTTTGATTACCATTTATGGAGTTTAACTTGTAGAGTTTCTTTAACTTCCGATTGTTAGACGGGTTGCAACAATATTCCAATGATGGGAATAACTTGTCATTAGATCGACAGTGATTGGATTATTCAAAAAAGGATCATATCACTTGCTGCGTTGCCCTATCCCCATAGTGGTAATGAAATTGCAAATCATATTTTAGAAATTTGTGATTTTTTCATATTCGTGATAAAATTATGTGTATAAGTTTTGATAGTACATCTTATAACAATTCATCAATTAGTATACTAAAAACCGCATTAAATTCTCCATCTGATAATATTTTTCATGTTAGATGTGCATGTCATATTTTAAATTTATGTGTTCAAGATGCATTTAAAATAGCCGAACCATATATAGTTAAGATTAAAAATTGTGTACATTTTATTGCATTAAGTGACCCTATATTTCAAGAATGGAAAGCTTTGTGTAGGCTTAGAAATGTACATTTTAGAAAATTTCCAAAGGATGTTAAATACCGATGGAACTCTACTTTTGATTTGCTACATGTTGTTACTGAATATAAAACATGTATAAATAATTTTTGTGTGGCAAAAAATATGCCAAATTTTGAAATGACTCCCCAAGCTTGGTATGCCGAATCTTTGTTAAATTTTTTAGAACCTTTTAAAACCGAAATTTTCAAATTTTCAAAATCTTATGAATCTACTTCTAGTAGCTTTTTTATTTTAATAGTTACTATGATGCAAACTTTCAAAGAAATGATCGATGATGCTTTTATTGGTCATATTGTGAAACCTGCATATACCAAAATTTTGAAGTATTTTAATCCTCCTCCTATGTTATATTGTATTGCTACTGTGATGAATCCTCGTATCAAATTAGAAGATACGAAGAGTTTGATTGAAATGTTTTTTAATTTAATTGGGGAAGAAGATTCTGAAATTGATTTGGGAACAATTTTAGCTAAATTTGAAGCGACATTATATAACTTGTATGATTTTTATGATAGAAGTTTTTTATCTAGTAGTACTACTACTTTAGTTACTTCTTCTTTTGCTACTTCTACAGGTAAGGATAAGAATAAATTAGATGATGCCATATTTAATTTACTTGCAAAAATTCAATCAAAAAAAGCTAGGACTAATCAACCAAATGAATTACATTGGTATAATTAACAAGATTCTGAAAGTTTTACTTCTTCACTAGATATTTTACAATGGTGAAAATACCATGAACATACTTATAGTATTCTTAAATATATGGCTAAAGGTCTACTAACTCCTCCTGTCTCTACAGTTGCTTCAGAAAGTGCATTTTCTACAAGTGGCCGAGTTCTAACCGATTACAAGAATCGCTTGAAGCCCCAATCATTGGAGATGCTCGTCTGCACGGAAGACTGGATGAAGGCCGAAGATAGGACTTAATGAGTAGGGTTCGACACGTCTACTAGTGGAAGCAAATTGCCGGAAGAACAACAACAACAAAAATAGCAACCAACATGAAGAATTGAAGATCAACAACAACAACAACCCATTGAAGACCAACAAATTGAAGAAAATTGTAAATGTATAAAAAGTTGTATAAAATCTTTGTTTGTTATGAAAAATTAGGATAAATGAAGGTAATTGAAATTGTATCGAAGAAATTTGTAGAAAATCTTTATTTCTTATTAAAAATTGGGAAACTTGTATAAGTTGAAATCATATTAATAATATATACATTTTTTTTTGGCAATTTCCCTATTTGATTCTTATTATTATTATTTCATTTTTATTATTATTATTATTAATTTTATTTTTTAACTTTTTTTTAAGTTAAAAAAATTAGACGGGCCAACCCGCTACCCGACCCGACCCGACCCGGGTTGGACCCGAATGGGTTCGCGGGTTGGGCGGGTCGAGTTTTTGCAATTCCGACTTGGCCTGGCTTGGCCCGGTTGCCACTCAGACCTGACCCGAACCCGCCCTAGTTAGGTTCCAACCCAGACGGGTTCGACCCGACCCGGCCCGGTCGACCCGTTTGCAAACCCTGGCATGGCGAGAGATGATGGGTGCTGCGAAGATGATGGTGGAGGGCGGCAGGGCGAGGCAGGGGCTAGCGGTGGTCGGCAGCAGAGGTGATGATCGCAATGGCTGTGGGCACAGCGGCGAGTTCGACTAACGAGGAGCAGCAAGGTTTGCGATGGGTTGCGGGGCAAAGTGCAGGGGCAAAGACGGTGGAGGCACAGTTGACAGGGATGAGGTGCAGTAAATTGCGGTGAGGAGGTGAGGTCGACAGTGGGTGGCGAAGGGATGGAGATGGGTTCTCGTCACAGGGTTGCAGGTGGCAATGGAGCTCGGAGGTCGATGGGTAGTAGGTGAAGGCTGCGACTGTAGAAGCGGCGGGAGGTGGTGTGGGTGAGCGACGCACAGGGGTTGGCTGTAGGGGTGAGGTGTTGACAGGGAATAGGTAGTCACGAGGTGGTGGCATTCAAGTGGAGGAACAGGGAGAGGAGCGGGATGGTGGTCGAGGGAGAGGGTAGCGGTGCTCTGTTGGGTTTTTTGTGAAAACTGAGGAGTGAGAGAGAGAAGGAGGGAGAGAGAGAGACTGAGTCAGGGAGAGGGAGAGTGGGGTGAGATTTAATATAATATAATAATAGAGGAGTTAGTGGGGGGTTGTTGATTGAGGGCAGTAAATAAGGAGGAAGTGGGAGTTAGTTACGGGGAATGTGAAGAGTAGGGGCTGATGAGCTAGAATTATATATGTGGGTTTAGGTATTGAGTTTTAAAATGTGGGTTTGGGTTAGTATCCAATAGAATTTGTTTAGGATTAAAAAGTGTGGGCTTGGATTAATAGACTTGGACTTCAGGTTTTGGCTTCACAAAATATAATAAGTAATTATAGAAGGAATAAAAGGTTGGGCTTCAATAAAAAATAAGATAATAAAATACTATAGACTAGGGATTAAATATGGTTTGCCAAATAAATAATTTAGACAAATTATATAATGGACTAGGATTGGGCTTAAGTTCAAAATGAATAAATCAAATATTATTTTATAGAATAGTTTCAAATTAATTAAAATAATCAAATAATCATAATAGAAAGAATAAAATTTCTACAATGAAAGTATATAATCGTTTGAAAATAACTACAAATATAATTGATGTTTAGAATTTACTTTAATAGAAAGTCCAATATGAACTAAAACAAATTTGAGAGCGGAAAAGAATTTATAAGGAATTGAAATACAAAAATACGCAGAAAATACGTATAGAAAAAAACAGGGGTTGCAAATAATTTCCTTATTTTGAGAATAGATGGTTATAGAGTTTTATTTCGGGCTAATACACTAATGTCGAAGGAGCTTATTCCTTGGAAATGATTACAAATAATAATGCATAGTGAATACGAAATCAAAATTTATTTTGAAGAAAATTTAGAAACAGATAGTTGCAATAAAAGAATTACCAGAGTATTATAATCAGAATTCGAGGCTTGACTGCTTGGCCAACGCACGAGGTTTAGAGCTCTGTGTACAGCACTTAGGTTGTGGGTTCGAGTCTTGGTGGGGGGGGGGGGGGGGGGGGGGGGCTGTTCTTTTGTTTTTGAAATATCGATTTTAATATATTAACAGTAGGCGGGATATAAAAACAACCGAATGGGACTTTATTCACAAACCGTGAGTGGCTCGCTGGTTTTGGGCTGCGGTTTGGCTTGCTGAGCAGCCTGGGTTTGATTCCGGGTGTACACATTTTAGTTTTATTTTTATTTTTCATGGTTTTTCATGTTTTAAAAATTGGGAAAAATTGTAAAAGTATTTTTGGAATATTATTAGAACATTGGGGAATAATTCTACACTATTTTAAGTTGTATTTTTTAGATTAAAAGTTACATTAGACAATGTGCTAAATGGATCTAGTTTCTAGTCTAAATTCAAGGGTGTTGTTTATGTTAAAAATGAGTTTAAATTTGAGAGTAGAATACAAATTTAGAACCCACCTTTGGAAAATTACATTGGGATTAAATTATTGAAAGAAGTAAATGATTGAGAAATTCTGTGGTAAAATAAAAGCATGGTCAGGAGACTGAAATATGAAGAATCTTTATATTTAGTTTATAATAAGAAGCTTACGATGCGTAAGGAAGTAAATTTGAAATTTGACTATTCAAAATGAATGTATGAATAAATCAAATGAATTATGAATGAAGAATTGTGTAATTGAGGTTGAGATAACCTATATGAACTTGGTTTGAGACGTTGGAATCTAGAGGCTGAGCGAGACCCGTAGAAACCGGCAAGTTATGATAAATAAAATTTGGGAAGTATCCAGTGTGGGCTAATATTTTCCTGTGTGTTGATTTAAGTTCGGTAGAGTAAGCTAGCTCTACGTAGTGATGATTATAATTATACCTAAGGACAGGCACTAGGGGATATGTGATAAAGTATGGGAAAACATGAGTATGAGGGCTTCATATGATTCACGATGGGATATTATCTCAAGAATTATCCCGGTGTGAGGCATGATGTCCAAACTCACTCGCGGTGTAGGAGCTATCTTCGGAATTATTGGGATCGAGGCGATGCCCATGGAATATTTGTGTGATGAGGTACCATATGACTCGCGGTGTGGGTTTCGTCTCCAGAATTATTGAGGTGTGAGGCGTGACATCTGAAAATCACTCGAGGTGGGAGAACGACTCTCAAGAATAATCGGGGTTATGGCTTGCGGTGTGGGTTTCATCTCCCGAATTATCGGGGTTACGACTTGCGATGGGAGAACGATTCTTAAGAATTATCGGTGCGGTACTAGATACTCACAGGATATCTAAACCTTATAGTAGTCACCGTAGTAGGATTTCATAACGAGGGATTGAATCCTATAATGAGGAGTACGATAAGAGCTTGCCCTCGGACCTATGTAGTATGGGATTCATAGAATCTGAATAAGTATGCATTAGTGTCATCATAAGTAGAAAGTGTCTTCATTAGGCATTAAGTTCATTTCATACACTGGCAAAATTAGGATAGTCAATTTTATGTTTTCTGCATTCAAGTTTGTGATTGTTAAGATGATGAAATCGCTGTATTATAGCATTGCATCAGTTGTATGCAATTGACGTGCCAACAATATACTAGTTGCAGGATTGGATTTGGCATGGACTTGAAGTCACTATGATGGGTTGACATAAGACTGAAGGGCTTCCATTATCATATGTTGTATTGTACTTATTCATTTCCGCTGTATTATTATAAAGAACGATGTTGTAAATGAAAAAGTTTTAAATTCCTTGTAAATTTGTATGAAATTGAAGTGAAAAATCCTGTTGTGCTACGAATTACTTGTGTTTGGAATTCGGGGCGTTACACTAACGCACCTGAAATATAGGCTTCCAAAGGATTCTTTTCTTTCAGCTCCGCAAAGTAAACCTTGCAGTTCCTCATCTAATGGTCATCTTTTCCACAATGAAAACATGTACCTTTTTTGGAGACATTTTCTCCAGCTTCTTGCCACTTATCTTTTTCATCACCTTTTTCTTAGGAGCGACTTTCTTGTCCCCTTCTTCCTTCTTCTTAAAGGATCTTTCCACAACCATTACCTGGCCCTTATCCTTCTTGAGGCGGCCTTCAATGGTTTGCAACATGTTCAACATCTCAGGCGAACGAAGACATCTAGTTTGTTCATGTGGAAGTTGATAACTGTGAAAATGAATCCGGCATCAACTAGAGTATCAAGTCCTGACTTAGTTCCCCATCCATCGCCACATTCAATTTTCCCAATTCTTCAATGAGGTTAATCATTTTCAGCACTTGGGTTTGAACAGACATGCCTTCAGTCATCCTCATACGGTAAAACTACTTTGATATCTCATATCTAGCAGTTATACTCTGCTCATCATACAAGTCATTGAGGTGAAGCAGAATGAAATTAGCATCCATATGTTCATGTTGCCTTTGTAACTCATTGCTCATGGAGGCCAGCATAATACATTGCACCTGGACGCTGTCACTTTTTCACTTTTCATAAGCGCTACTCTTTTCTCCCGTCGCATCTAGTCCTACTGGTGCATCAGGAGGAGGACTGGAGGATTGTCAAGTATGTAAGAGTTCTTCTTCAGAGTGAGAACAATTTTCAGGTTCTTCAACTAGTCAACCAAGTTTTGTCCAATTAGCTTGTTGGCATCAAGTATGCCACATAATGATTGCGAATTAAGCATTATATGACTACACTAAACAACAACAAATACAGATCTGTGGTTACTCAAGATAATTATTCATAAACATGTGATGTCTTTTTATTTTATCAGTTACACCTCCCACTAAATATATCGAGTTCCACAACCGTCTTAGTGGAAATCGGGAAACTTCATTTGATGGTTTCCTAGTGAGAATATGGAAACCCACTTATCTTATTAAGGCCCCATGTGTGCATGACCAACATTAATGGGTCCATAGGTAGGGAACTCTTACCAATTACATCTCATGTAACTTCCTATTATTATTTTTTTCTCTAAGATTACTACAACCTTATGTGTGCACAACAAACTATAGAATCTTAGTTAAGTTAACCCATCGTCTAATATATTCCAAGAAAATGAAATCACCTTTACGTGTGCGCAACAAAGTGGTAACGTTTAGGTGTAGTTACATCTATATATCACATATACTTTATAATAAGAAATCATAATACCAACTTTCATGACAAGCCCTACGTGTGCACACCAAACCCCACAAGTACTGGCATACTCTATTTCTTACCATGATGGAAGGCATGCCCTACATTCTTAATGTATTGGCCATTACAACCCAATAGTTACTCTGAGGGTCTTTAATCTTTTATTTAGTTCATTAATCTGATTAATGTCAGCCAATATTGTTGATGAATAATGAATAAATGGTGTATACTACCATTGTAATGTTACAATAATCTATAGGGTTTAATCCATCAAATATAAAAAATTATAATTAATTTTATGAATGAAATGATAAATTAAACACTAACTTGTTTTTCCCTTTTATCTAATGAATATTTAATGGATTGAATAATTAACATAATTTCTTAGTCATCATATGAATAAAAATAATTAATCGGTTTGTTTACAAATTAAACAATTTGTGTATTTTGCATGGTCATCACATGAACAATAAAAATAAACTTAAACATGCATGCTATTCAAATTGTGAAAACATCATATTAATCGTAACAATCACTATTATTAACCTAATCTAATCTAAAATATCTATTAAAACCCTTATTTTTATGCAAAAAAAATAATAACAGAAATTAAAAAACAGAACAAAACAAAACAAAGGAGAAATAAAGAAAATTTGGATCGGGTTCAAATCCTTTCAGGCTGGATCTGGACCCGAAAACCCGCACCCGGAGCCTGACTACCTTGCTTGGTCAACTCACAACACTTGCGTACATGCCCATAAAATGGGCACGAGCTAAGCGCGTGTTGTTTAGGGTCAGGTCTAGATTTTAACCAACACCTTACTTGACCCGAACCGACCCCTCCCATCCTTCTCCTTCCTTCTTCCACTCGTATTAATTGGTTTAAATCCATTGGCAAAATTGTATTATCGAAGAGGTAGTAATACTGCACAGAGTACCCGTATCGATTATTTTAGATAGGGATGCACGATTTACTTCGCGCTTTTGGAAGAGTCTACAGGTACCCATGGGAACCAAGACTGACTTCAGTACTTCTTTCCATCCTCACACAGATGGACAAACTGAAAGGGGGAAACAAGTACTTGTTGGATCCTGTAGGCAATGCAAGAAACACTAGAGGGGGGGTGAATAGTGTTTTATAAAAATTTAAAATGCGAAATTTAGAATTTCTTCTGTTCAGTCGACTTGAGAGATAGACCAGTCGACTGAAACCACAAAAAAAAAGTATTTTAAACGAAATCTGTTAAGTCGACTTAGGGATGAGACAGTCGACTAGTCACACAAATTATTTCAGAGTAGTACGAGTCTGACCAGTCGACTTATATGAGTACACAGTCGACTGTCCAGACAAGTTTCACAGTAAAAATTATAAACTGAGAAAATAGAAATGCAAGTAGAGAGATACAACCACAGAGTGCACACGATGTATCCTGGTTCGGTCCTCCCGACCTACATCCAGTCCCCAAGCAACCCACTCGAGATTTTCCACTATTCTTGAAAAAGATTTCAAGAATACCCTACGGCGTTCAGAAAACAACCTTGTCCAACTCGTAGTCCTTTCTCTCAACCAGAGAAAGCAACTCACTCTTCCACCAAATGTGACAAAAACCGACTCTACACCCTAGAGTCCTACTCTCCAACCGAGAGGAAAAAGAAAAACAATAAAATTGTTTACAATCAACCTATAGCCTTGTTGTGATTGTGATATAGTACGTGGCTAATTGATTGACTTCCAAATCCAGTCCAAAACGAATTCAATGTTATACTGGACTGAAGACAGAGAACGAAGACTTAGTGAGTTTTGAAAGCTTTTCTCTCTTGAATGCACAAATCTTAAAATTGTTCTAAAAAATTCTTGGGGGTCCTTTGAAGGTGATTCTTAGGCTATATTTATAGACTAGAATCCCTGGCAGTTAAAGACAGTTACTCATAACCGTTTGATCAACGGACAAATAACAGATAAATCTTTTATATTCGAAAAACAGCTTTTGAAATCAGAAAATGTTCAAAAACACTTGAACAGTTGACTGGGTTGCCTCTATGAGTCGACTGATCAGAGTTTGAATAAGATCAGGCAGTTTTGTATAGACTCAGTCGACTGGTATAAATGGCAGTCGACTGGTACTCAACAGCTGATCTAGTTCAAGCTGTTTCTACTTTTGGATTTTGTAAACACACAGTTATAAAAAGTTATATGTGAGCGTATGTGTGTGTGACAAGGTTGTACATCATTCTAAGACTCAATACATAGAAAAAATATTACATTTTTACAAGACACACAATTATATGATATTTGAAGCTTTGGTCTTGACTTGAGTCTTGAGTGAAGCCATTGTCTTTATCCGGAGCTGTGCTTGATCATTTGTTCAGCTTTCGAGTAATGAGGCCTTTGTGTATCTTCTTGATACAACCTGCAATTATATATAGAGCATAGCACAAATATATTTTGCATTGTGTTGTATTCATCAAAATCAAGAATCAACATTCTCCCCCTTTTTGATGATGACAACACAATAGCTGATAATAAAAGAAAATAATACAAGCATTCATGCTCCCCCTATCAATAATACATCATGCATAAATTATCACAAAAATTTAACATCTCATCACACAAATGTATGTCAGTCGACTTATATAAAAAAGGTCAGTCGCCTTATCACAAAAATTACCAATAAAGAGAAGATTATCAGTGTTCTCTCCCCCTTTGTCATCAACAAAAAGAAAGAAATGGAAAGAATATTTCACTGAATATAACAACTGAGTCTTAGTACAAAATACCAAAATTTTAAAGTTCAAATAAGAAAAAATACATTGGAGTAATAAAATAAAAAAAATCATCAGTCTTCGTCTTTGTCATCATCATCTTCGTCATCTTGAGAGGGAGGTGGAAATTGAGTAGTGAAAAGATGAGTAAGATGAGAAAGTTGGGATTCAAGAGCATCTTGACGATCCATGAGATAGTTAACAGCATTATAGATACTGCGTGGATCATCAAAATCAGCTCGGGGGCGAGAAGAGCTAGATGCTGAAGAAGGTCGAGCAGAAGTGGCTAAAGGAACTTGGGTTTGGGGAGAAGTCCTAGTGGTAGATATAGGTGGAGGATCAAGAAGCTTCATGCGTGCTAAACTTGCACGATCAAAGCATACATAGTGCTTGTCAATACTGGTCTCTGAATCGAGATCGATATCGTAAGCACAGAAAACAAGAGTAAGTAAAGCACCATAGGGAAGAAAAGTGGAGTGAGACTTATGAAGTCTAGGAAAGATGACACGACCCCAATTAACATTTATTTTACCAAAGAATGCATATACAGCTTGTTGCAATTCCATGGAATACTGATCATAACTCCTTGTTTTAGGGATAATATTATAGGATCCGTGCAACAAGTTTTGCAATAAGTGTAATGGATTTATTAGACATAGGAGGTCCATGGTTGGGCAAAAAGATTTTAGACAAGATAGAAGCATTATCCATTATGATTTCTCCTAAATCAAGTCCTTCGTCATCTATACCCATAATCAGATTAATTCTCTCGGATGTGAGTTTCATCTTCTTATTTTTTACAGAAGAATAAATTATAACTTCACCATCATCCGATTGAACCACCCTCATATTTGTATAAAATAGATAAATGAGTTGAGGGTAATAATGGGGTTGATTTTCTAAGGACAAGAAATCATAAAGGCTACAATTTTGGAATAGATACACAAGATTAAACCTATCAAGATCATTAAAATTAACAAATCTACCCGGAAAAATAAGCATGGTACAAATGATATACCATTTTCCATAAGATCAGGGCTTCTTAGATGTTCAGAATAGTCCTTAGAGGAAGAACCTTCATCAACATGAGAGGTTTTTGATCTTTTTGGTGCCATAATAAGAGTGAAGGTGAAAGAGATTTTACCAAAAGAAAATGCAAGGAATCAAATAGCAAAGGAGCAAGAAATCAACTCAAGATAGCAGCACCTCAGTCGACTTCTTCTCTATTCTTCTCTTCTCAATCTCAAGATCTGGGTGAAAATAGATGGGGTAAAAGTGAAAAGAGGGGAGGCAGTGATTTAGGGTTTTAACTTGATGGGAACGACTGAGATCGAAGGGGAAATGAAATCAACAACCAAGAATAGTCAAGGGTGAGTCAAAAGATGAATAGATATCTCAAAATCGGTGCGACGATTCGAAGTTGAAGATAGACTGAGTCGCGACAGTCGACTGTTCTTAGTATTCAGTTGACTCAGTCGAGAAAAAAACATAATTATCACAACTGGGCAGCCGACTGGTTGAACATCTCAGTCGACTATTAAAAAAGAATAAGTATATATAAAAATATGTGGAAGTCGACCGAATAATATGTTCAAGTCGATTGCAAAAAGTAAAATTCAACAAATATCAAGAAAATCACATATCCCTAGTTCTCTTCTTAATATAATAAAGGTGTCTTCTTTAAGGGGTTTGGTAAAGATATCAGCTACTTGTTTATCAGTAGCGATAAAGTCTAAAAAGATGTCTCCTTTTAAAACATGATCATGTAGAAAATGATGTCGAATATCAATATGTTTCGTACGTGAATGTTGAACCGAATTTTTAGATAGGTTAATGGCACTGGTATTATCACACATTATTGATGGTCTTTCAAAAGAAATACCATAATCTAATAGGGTTTGTTTCATCCACAAAATTTGTGCACAAGCCAAACTTGCAGCGATATATTCAGCTTCTGTAGTAGATAGGGATACCGAATTTTGCTTTTTACTGCACCAAGAAACTAGTGAATGTCCCAAAAAATGACATGTCCCACTAGTGCTCTTGCGATCAGTTTTACTGCCAGCAAAATCAGCATCACTATACGACAAAAGTTGAAAATTATCGGTACGTGGATAGAATATACCATAATCAGATGTGCCTTTAATATATCTTAAAATTCGTTTCACAGCTTTTAAATGAGATTCTTTAGGACTTGACTGATATCTAGCACACAAACATACACTGAACATAATATCTGGTCTACTAGCAGTTATATATAAGAGTGAGCCTATCATCCCTCGATAGAGTTTTTGATCGACACTCTTACCTAATATATCTTTGTCAAGGGTAATGGTAGTAGCCATAGGTGTGGCTTTACTACTTGTGCTATCCATGTTAAACCGTTTGAGTAATTTCTTGGCATATTTTCCTTGATTAATAAATATGCCATTTTGTGACTGCTTAATTTGTAGTCCAAGGAAATAATTGAGTTCACCCATGTGACTCATCTCAAACTCATTTTTCATGGTGTTAGCGAACTCTTGACATAGATTACTATTAGTAGATCCAAAAATTATATCGTTAACATACATTTGTATGATTAAAATATCATTCTTAATTCTCCTAATAAACAAAGTAGTATCCACTTTATCTATCTCAAAACCTGTTTCTAAAAGAAAAGTTTTCAATCGATCATACCAAGCACGTGGTGCTTATTTAAGACCGTATAAAGCCTTTTTCAATTTAAAAACATGGTTTGAAAATTGTTCATGTTCAAAACCTGGTGGTTGTTTAACATAAACATCTTCTTTTATAAAACCATTAAGAAATGCACTTTTAACATCCATTTGATAAAGTGTAAAATTCATAAAACAAGTAAAAGATAATAAAATACGAATTGATTCTAATCTAGCAACAGGAGCATATGTTTCATCAAAATCTATGCCTTCTTCTTGATTATATCCTTGAGCAACTAGTCTAGCTTTGTTCCTAACAACTTGTCCTGATTCATCTAACTTATTTTTGAATACCCATTTAGTACCAATAATAGTATGATCAGGAGGTCGTGGAACTAAATCTCATACATCATTCCTTATAAATTGGTTTAATTCATCTTGCATGGCATTCATCCAAAATTCATTCTCACATGCTTCTTGTATATTTTTCGGTTCAAAATCCGACAAGAAAGCTGTGTGAGATATCATATTGATATGTGATCTTGTCTGAATACCATGGGAGATGTCACCAATTATTAAGTCATGAGGATGATCTCTAACTTCAACGAAAGATTTTGGTAAAGTTTGAGATATCACAACAGGATAAGTCGACTTGATAGGTTCCTCAGTCGACTGTTTTACATCAGTCGACTTGACGTCCTTATCGGTCGACTTATCCGCGAGACTAGTTTGTTCTAAAGATGTAATTACTTTATTTAAAGGTGATGAATCAGTTTCATCATCTTTAATTAAATTTGATGAAGTCAGAGATTCATCAAATTAACATGCATTGATTCTTCAATAGTCATTGTTGACTTATTGAAGATTCTATATGCTTTACTCCTATTTAAGTATCCTATAAAGATACCCTCATTAGATCTAGGATTAAATTTACCTAAATTATCTTTAGTGTTCAGAATAAAACACTTACAACCAAATATCTTAAAGTAAGAGATCTTAGGAATTTTATTAAAAAGTAACTCATAACAAGTCTTCTTTAGCTTAGGTCTTATCAAGATCCTATTTAATATATAACAGGCTGTAGCAACAGCTTCAGCTCAAAAATACTTAGGTAAATGGCTTTCAACAGGCATGGTACATGCACATTCTTGCAAAGTCATATTCTTCCTTTCAACCACTCCGTTTTGTGGTGAAGCTCTAGGAAATGCAAATGAATGAGTTATACCATTCTTGTTGCAATATTCTGCAAACGTTTCATTTTCAAATTCTCCACCATGATCACTTCTAATAGTGACTATGGTTAGAGACTTTTGATTTTGAATTCGTTTACAAAAATTTGCAAATTCATCAAAAACATCATTTTTATGTTTTAAAAAGAAAGTCCAAGTGAATCGTAAAAAATCATCTACTAAAACAAAATACATATCTACTTTTATTTAAAGAAGCAACTCTAGTAGGGCCAAATAAATCCATATGAATTAATTCGAGCGGCCTACTAGTAGAAATTACTTCTTTTGTTTTAAAAGTAGATTTAATTTGTTTACCTAGTTGACATGCATCACATAACTTATCCTTTTTAAAGGATAGTCTTGGCAGCCCTTTAACTAGGTTGTACTTAGATACCTTAGATAGATTTTTCATATTCACATGACCAAAACGTCTATGCCAAAGCCAAGAATCATTATTAGAAGCTACTAAACAAAAATCATTCGAAAACTCATTTGTATTCAAATATAATTCATAAATATTGTTTTTTCTAAAACCTTGAAAAATAATGTTTTGCATAGTGGAATCATAAATTAAACAAGCATCTTTTTCAAACACAATTTTATAACCTTTGTCACACAGTTGACTAATACTTAACAGATTATGTTTAGTCCACTAAATAATAAAACATTTTCTATAGAAGGGTTAGTGTCCTTACCGACCATGCCGATTCCTATGACTTTTCCTTTATTGTTATCACCAAAAGTATTTGTTCCTCCATCAATGCTTTGTATGGTAGATAGGAGGTTGGCATGACCAGTCATATACTTAGAACATCCGCTGTCAAGTATCCAACGATCTTTCTTTGGTACCTATAAAATATTCAATGTGAATATGGTACCCTTTTCATTGGGTCCAAGAGATATTAGTTTGTGGGAAACCAAACCCATGATGAGTTTGATTTTCCGCCATAAGCAGGAATGAAATTAGCAGAATTACATACATTCAGCATATAGGAGTTTATATAGGCAATTCTATCTTTCGTACTCAAATTGACTGGAACCCATACATGTTTGTTCTGTCCAGTCGACTTTATAACACCATTCAGTCGACTTCTACTATATGTCAGTCGACTTGATGGTAATATAGGTCGACTTATATGAGGTTTTGGTCTTATTGAATAAGACTCAGTACCTCTGGACAGACGACTGGTGGATGGATACAGTCGACTTGCTTGAAATTTAGATTTGCTTTTATCAATCGAACTTACAAACTTAGGTTTTTCAAAGAACTCATACAATTTATGTCTAACACTAGAAATAGATACAGGTTTATTTATACTAGTGTTATTAGAAGAATGATCTTTTTCAAGAGATTTTTTAAAACCAAGTCTAAACTTTTGACTAGATTTTACTTGATTTTGAAGAACATCGTGTAAATTCTCTTTTTCTTTATCAAACTTAGATACGTTCTTGAATATCTCTTCATAATTCTTCTTTAGAGATTCAAGATCCATATCTAAACTTGAAATATGAGAATTTAAAGATTTTACTTCTTTATCAAGGTTAAGATTCTCTTGAGAAAGTGTTTGATTAACTTTCTCTAAGTTCTTAACTCTAATCTTTTCCTTTTTTAGTTCTTGAAGAATTTTATTGAATGCATCAAGTAAATCATCTGAATCACACTCATTACTTACTTGATTCTGTGATGCCATGAAGCACACGTTCGCAACCTCGTTGGTCTCATCGATTTCTTCTTCTGAAGAAGAATCGCTGTCATCCCAAGTTGCTTGATATGCCTTTTTGTTTTTGACAAACTTGTTCTTTGTGTACTTATCCTTCTTGAAGTTGGATTTCTTTTCCTTAGACTTTGTGTTCTCTAGTGGACAATCTTTCTTCATATGACCTATTTTATTACACCTGAAACAAGTTGGAGGATCATTAGAATCTTTAAATTTAGAATTGAACTTGCCTTTCCTTAGAAATTTTTTGAATTTCCTTGTGAACATAGCAATCTCCTCCTCATCTTCTTCTTCATCTTCGGAATCTGACATGGCCTTGAATGCTAATGTTTTCTTCTTTGACTGTTGTGGTTCGGCATCCTTCTTGCGTTCTTCAATTTGTACCTCATAAGCCATTAAATTTTCCACAAGATTCTCAAGAGAAAGTTGTGATAAATCATTGGCCTCTTCTATTGCAGTGGTCTTCTTTTCCCATTTGGGGGTAAGTGCAAGAAGTACTTTTCTCACCATCTCTGCTTGAGTGTATATCTTCCTAAGTGCCACAAGTGAGTTTGTGATGTCTGTAAATCTAGTAATCATCTCGGACACACTTTCATTTTCCTTCATGCAGAACATTTCAAACCTGTGAACAAGAACAGATATTTTAGATTCTTTCACTTTGTTCGTTCCTTCGTGAGTTACCTCGAGTGTGTGCCAAATTTGATGTGCGGTTGTTGCATTTGACACACGATTGAACTCCTCCTTTGTGAGAGCATAGAATAATGCATTCATTGCTTTTGCATTGTTCATTGTTTGGTTCTTCAAGTCGTCATTCCATTGTGCATATGGAATAGTAGGAGCGGTGTATTCTGTTTCCGTCATGTTCCATATTTCATAGTTGATGGATTGTAGGTAGATCTTCATTCTACACTTCCAATAATTGTAATTTGTTCCATCAAAGAGAGGTGGCCTTTGTGTAGATTGGCCTTCATGGTACTGATTTGCATTTGAAGTAGTTGCCATTGCACTCAACCTTGCTTTGATACCAAGTGTTGGATCCTGTAGGCAGTGTAAGAAATACTAGAGGGGGGTGAATAGTGTTTTATAAAAATTTAAAATGCGGAATTGAGAATTTCTTCTGTTCAGTCGACTTGAGAGATAGACCGGTCAACTGAAACCACAAAAAGAAAAGTATTTTAAACGAAGTCTGTTAAGTCGACTAGTCACACAAATTATTTCAAAGTAGTACGAGTCTGACCAGTCGACTTATATGAGTACACAGTCGACTGTCCAGACAAGTTTCACAGTAAAAACGATAAACTGAGAAAATAGAAATGCAAGTAGAGAGATACAACCACAGAGTGCACACGATGCATCCTGGTTCGATCCTCCCGACCTACATCCAGTCCCCAAGCAACCCATTTGAGATTTTCCACTATTCTTGAAAAAGATTACAATAATACCCTATGGCGTTCAGACAACAACCTTGTCCAATCCGTAGTCCTTTCTCTCAACCAGAGAAAGCAACCCACTCTTCCACAAAGAGTGACAAAAACTGACTCTACACCCTAGAGTCCTACTCTCCAACCGAGAAGAAAAAGAAAAACAATAAAATTGTTTACAATCAACCTATAGCCTTGTTGTGATTCTGATATAGTACGTGGCTAATTGATTGACTTCCAAAACGAATTCAATGTTATACGAATTCAATGTTATACTGGACTGAAGACAGAGAACCAAGACTTAGTGAGTTTTGAAAGCTTTTCTCTCTTGAATGCACAAATCTTAAAATTGTTCTCAAAAATTCTTAGGGGTCCTTTGAAGGTCATTCTTAGGCTATATTTATAGACTAGAATCCCTGGCAGTTAAAGACAGTTACTCATAACCGTTTGATCAACGGACAAATAACACATAAATCTTTTAAATTCGAAAAACAGCTTTTGAAATCAGAAAATGTTCAAAAACACTTGAACAGTCGACTGGGTTGCCTCTATGAGTCGACTGATCAGAGTTTGAATAAGATCAGGCAGTTTTGTATAGACTCAGTCGACTGGTATAAATGGCAGTCGACTGGTACTCAACAGCTGATCTAGTTCAAGCTGTTTCTACTTTTGGATTTTGTAAACACACAGTTATAAAAAGTTATATGTGAGCGTATGTGTGTGTGACAAGGCTGTACATCATTCTAAGACTCAATAAATAGAAAAAATATTACATTTTTCCAAGACACACAATTATATGACATTTGAAGCTTTGATCTTGACTTGAGTCTTGAGTGAAGACATTGTCTTTATCCGGAGCTGTGCTTGATCATTTGTTCAGCTTTAGAGTAATGAGGCCTTTGTGTATCTTCTTGATACAACCTGCAATTATATATAGAGCATAGCACAAATATATTTTGCATTGTGTTGTATTCATCAAAATCAAGAATCAACAGTACTTGAAGAGATGTTAAGGTCTTGTATCATGGACTTCGGAGGAAGCTGGAGAGGTACTTGGCACTGGTAGAGTTTGCCTACAACAACAATTATCAGGCTAGCACTATCATGACACCGTATGAGGCATTGTATGGGATGCAATGCAGAACACCTTTTTGTTGGTATGAAATAGGGGAAAGAAAAATGTATGGGCCGGAGATTGTATATCAAACTTCAGAGAATATCGAGTTAATCCGAAAGAGATTAGTCGAGGCTTAGAGTAGGTAGAAGAGCGACGCAGATGTTCAGAGAAGGGACTTGGAGTTGAAGAAGGAGATTCTGTTTTCTTGAAGGTATCTCTGACGAAGGGTGTGATCAGATTTGGAAGAAGAGAGAAACTAGCTCCAAGATATATAGGGCCATATAAGATACTGAAGTGGATTGGGAAGACTGCATATAGACTAGAGTTATCGGAAGAGTTAGCACAGGTACATAATATATTTCGTGTATCTATGCTAAGGAAATATGTGCTAGACCAAAATAATCAATTGCCTGAGGTATCGGAAGGTCTGCAACTGAACTTAAGCTACAAGAAATGACCAATGTAGATTTTGGATCGACGAGAGAAGGTTTTGATGAACAAAGTTATACCAATGGTCAAGGTATTATGGAGGAATCATTTGGTCCAAGAAGCTACTTGGGAATCCGAAGATCAGATGAAAAGCGACTTTCCTAAACTATATGTGTAACTCTGTATATTTTGTGGTTTCCCCTTACTAGTTCTGGGGACATAACTTTTCTAAGGAGGAAGTGTTGTAACATCAAAAAAAAATAGAACAATATTTTGTTTTGTTATTTTACCCATTGTGGTACGTGCAATGCACATGCATGAAAATATGAAATTATGATTTGTATTATTAATCTATTATCATTTTAGTATTTACTTATTTGCCTTTATTTCATTCTACTATTTTTGAATAAAGAGTATTTTGGGATATTGTTGTTTTTAGGAGTTTATTTAATAAAATATTATTTTTCTTTTGGAGCCCTTGAGCCCGATCCAAACCAAGCCCAAACCTAGAAAGGGATTGGACTAGGGTGGTCGGCCAATAGATTAAAAAATAAGAAAAGATTTTGGAAAATTAGGTTTGTTTGGAAACAAATCAATTGGTTGTAGATACTATAATTGAATCAAGTAATTAAGGGAGGATTAAAGTGAAAAATCTCCTAAAACCCTAACAACTAAATCCCGGCCATATATAGGGAGTATTAGGGTTCTCTTTTTTCTTTGCTTGTTTGGTTAATTTCTTGGAGGCTCTAAGTTTGGAGGAGAAGGCTAGCTTGAAGTATTTGTCCAAGAATCAATTTTGTTTGAGGTATGTGTTTCTCTTTAAACTTTAGTTTGTGTTATTCGTAGATCTATCATGGTATAATTTATTATGCAAGTACGAGCTATGCATGTTTTCCTTGATGTAATGTAGATCTCTATATGGATAAGAAATTCATCATGTGATGCTATTTTTACAATAGATATCCATTTTGTTAAATAGTTCCTATCTTGCAAAAGAAAGAAACTTTGATCTTAAGTGATGTGTTTATGTTTGTAGATTTAAATTTCAAATGGTGATGTTTAATATGATCAAATTGTGAAATAAAAACCCATTAATAGGTAGAGTTTCCCATGAAATAAATTTCCAATTTTTTTATGAATAATTGTTACTGTTTTTAGATATAAAATGAACTGAAAATTCATGGCTTGATTTTAGGGTTCGAAAACCCTAATTTTAATCTTGTTTAAATCCAACTTTTATGGCCTAGTTTCTTATCGGGTCTATATGTTGCTTAACGGGTATGTTTGTGAACAACATGATTCTTTGTAGGTATGTGTGGGGATTTTTCGTGTCTGGGTTTGGAACTCCAATAGGGTTCGGATATTGTTAGTGCACATGTGGATTCAGGTTTTGATTGAGGGTTTAGTAATTCACTTCTTTATTTTGTTAATGGGTCTGACATTTTCTTTGCGGGTTTATGTGGGGAGTTTTCGGGTCTGGTTTGATGAGGGGACCAAGTCAGTACATGATTGGTTGACAGACTAAGATGAAATTGAAACTATTCATGTTTAGGTTCAAATTAGTAGCTAATTAATTCATGATTGCTGTGATTATTGAGTTGGAAGTAGGAGTTGGATTCAATTAAGAGTGGTTATGGTGATTAAGGGATTAAGATTTGGAGTTAATCTGAGTTCAGATTTGTTAGGTTAAATTAAGATTTTAATGTTAATAGTTTCAAATTTTGGAGTAAATAATTTCATATTTAGAAGGTAAATAATCCCCAATTTAGAAGTGTATTATTACAGTTTTGGAAGGTGTATAATTTCGAATTTTTAAAGGTGACTAAATTCAAATTTTTGGGGATCTATTAGTTCAAATTTATATACTAATTAACTTCAGATTGAATTTTTGGATAGAGAATTAAAATCAAGTTGAGAACATGAAATCTTAAATGAACAAAAAAGAAAAAAAAGTAGAAGTTTAGCTCACTTAAAGCTAATGATTGCTAAAGTTGTTGTGGAAAATGTAAGTGGTTATAACAAATAGAATTAGACTTGTGAGAGGCAAGCAGTTTCTCTCAAGTTATTTTAGGGTGGTCGTAGATAATCCGATGGGGGAGGGGGTTTGGGTACAACGTCCTAGTTGGTTGAGTCCTAGAGGTTGAGTAGGACCCACGGTGTTGGCGAGAATGTGGAATTTTGGGAATGAGCCAGATGGGGCTAGAATTCCAGAATGGGGGTTTGTTTTCTTTATGAATTAAGGACATACACTAGAATGGAGTTGTGACGAAGCTTGAGCAAACGTGAGTAGGGGGCTCTATATAGTCGGGCGGTGGATTCCGGAACTGTGATTATCATGCAGAGCAAGATGAGTCTCAATTATTTTCGGTATTATGAATGACCGGGAAGAGGATTCCGGGATTATGAATAGTTGGGTGTAAGAGAGACAAATCTCTAGTATTCCGGGCAAGAGCAACGCTTACGGGATGTTCGCTCGATGAGGGTTTTATACAGTCGGGAGGAGGATTCCGGGAATGGATCCCATACTCCCGGGATGTCTAAATTTTGACTTCTGTCACCATTATAGGATTGCATGGCGAGGGATCAAACTCTACAATGAGGAGAACATTATTGTGTTAGCATTACCTTGGACCTATGTTGTATGGGCGGCATAAAATCTGAATAAGTGTGCATTAGAAAGAGCATCGTGTGCATGGTTGTTTGCACATTAGTCACTATGATCATGATATACACTAAAATATTTAGGATAGTCACTTTTTTCCGTATATTTTTGCATTCAAGTTTGTGGTTGAAAAGTTTTGCAGGATTGCTATTGTGTTATCATTGCGTCAGTTGTATTCAACTAAAATGTGCACAATTTGCCAGTTTTGCAGGGCTCTTGTCAATAAGGAGCATGGATGTGAGTTTGTGATGGATGTTGATGAAAGATTGTGAATCCAATGATGAAATGAATTGTAATGGTTTTGTGAAATTTTGCTGTGTAATGTAAAGAACAAGGATTGTAATGAAAAGTTTTAAAAATTTCCTGTATTTTGCTGATATGTTGTACGAAATTGAACTAAAGATTTTGGATTAGTCACAAATTGCCTATGTAAGAAATTCAGGGCACTACACTCGTACAATTAAATACTTCGATCAAACAATGTCCCAAAAAAGCTTAAGGTATAGATTAATGTCAAATCCTAACCACATAATCATATGTGACTGATAAGTTAGTGATTTGACTCAAATTAATACTTAGAAACTACTTTCTAAAATTCATTCTGTTATGGACATAGAGTTCTCGAGGTTACACTTTATAGAATCACATAGGACATTCACTTCTCCTAATAGAAGTGATTGATTCCTTGTTGATTGTTCTGCCATTTCCATGAAATCCTTATATGCCCAGAATACCTTACACATGTCGTGGAAAGTCATGCTAAGAAATAAACCAAAGCTAACAGACACAAAGTGTTATAACAACCTCAAGTGTAAGGATTATTTGTACCTACTATCACCCAACGAATTATCCACTGATATTTATTTAGAATTCCATTAGATATTCCTTTTAGCGAGCCAGTTCAATGAACTAAACCGTTTAGCACCTACACTCTTATATTAATGTCTATATATAAATAATTCTGAGATCAATTATCCTCTACTTTAGAGCATATAATGAGTATGCTAGTCTAACTAAAATTACTGATGTCCATTCTCAGTAATCCTACACCTATGAACATTTTTTATTAATTTTATTAAGTTTATGTCACACTGGCAAGATCCCATCATGGAAATTTTTTATTTTATGCCAATTTTCAAAACTATTTGCAAGAAGAGGACAGTTACCAAACTAATTGCGCTCTGGGACTCAACAACTAAACTTGCCATTAGAAACGGCGAGTTTAGTTATTTCTTGCTCGATGTTGGAAACGGCGAGTGTAATTCTAATTTTTTTGAGAAACTCGTCGTTCCCAACGGCAAGTTTAGTTCAAAATTTTCAAACAAGACTTACTATTCCAAACAACGATATTCTTTATATTAAACTCGCTGTTGGGAATGGCGAGTCTACTGGTTTTGAAATTTCACACAGAGTTTCACTCTATGTTGGATTTAGTGAATTTTTTAAAAAAGAAACTCCATGGAAGAGCTCATTGTTCCCAACAACGGGGTATTTACATGGAACTCGTCATTCCCAACAGAGAATTTAGTGTATTTTCCCTCACCGTTGGGAACAGCGAGCTCTTCTAAGGAGATTTTTTAATAATTCACCAAGTCCAACAGAGTTTCACTCTCTGTGAAATTTCAGAAACAGTAGAACCGCCCGTTCCCAACAACGAGTTTAGTATTTTTCCCGCACCTTTGAGAACAGCGAGTCTTGTTTGAAAATTTTGAACTAAACTCGCCATTAGGAACGACGAGTTCCTAAAAAGCACCCGCCATTTCCAACGACGAGCATAAAATAACTAAACTCGCCGTTAGGAACGGTAGTTGTTGAGTCCACGAGCGCAATTAGTTTGGCAACTGTCCGATTTTTGCAAATAGCTTCGAAAAAAGACATAAAATAAAAAAAAGAATTCCTCATCATGACCCTAAACTAATTTAATTAATCCGTGGTCTTGATCACAATAGTAATTTCAGTACACAAATAGCAACATATGATAAATGAAATGCTTCAAATAATCTTATTAATCATGAGTAATATTTACAAGTGAATTGTCATGATATCTCATGCGATTGGTTATAGGGCACATTCCTAAGTAGTGTACAATGGTTGGTTGTTGGTAGTGTTAAGTTGTATTTTGGAAGGATGGGTTAAGAAGTTTCTCAAGTTTTGTACGAACTCTAATTGTCAATATATGTTTAGGTTGGTAGATGAGGATATAACTTGCTTTGTTGGGTTAATATTTTGTAGCCAGCCGTATGATATGCACTCTCTTCTTTAAACGTGATGAACGGGAGTTTGTATTAACTTATCAATTTTCCTATCTTGAAGAATGGAGAATTCATGTAAATGATTGTGTTTATTTGTAGTATGCAAAGCAATGAAAGGAAGTTGATATGGAGTAAAGAAAGCGGCGCAATCAGGACCCTCAGATCTCCTCTAATCTCGCTCCTCTGTGATCATCGGGTCAAATAGATCAAACGGGCTTCAGCCTATTTAGGCCCACGGGCAAATGGGTACGACCCGGTCCAGTAGAGTCACAGACCCGTTTACCTCTGCCTATAAATACCAACCCCCCTCCTCACTTTCAAAGGTAATAAAACTTTTCACCACCTGAACTCTAGCTACTGTTGCTTTCTCAGTGACTGACTAGATCGTCGGAGGGCTTGTCGTCGGAACTTCTCCCGGTGTTTCTAGGCAGTGTGCAGGTACAAGAACCCAAGACGAGCCTCGAAGATCTGAGCTACTAGATCCGATCCGAGCACCCCGCCTCTACCTCTCTCCTGCTACCCCCGAGCCGACCCTACGGATTAGGATCGGGTCGACGTAAGTACCACATCTTTCGCTACATAAATTACAAGAACTCACACCTGTTTCCCCCACACCTTGTAGAACTCCGTATTTTCAAATATTATTTTAATTATTTGAAAATAAATTTTAAATGATTTTGAGTATTTGATATATATTTTCTAAAAGATTTATCTTTTGTACACGTGCAAAACACGTGCAAATGGCTTTTCAGAAGTTTGAAAAATTAAGATTTCTTTATGAAAAATCATTATTTATTATTTGAGAACTATTTAATATTTTTCCAGATTTTTCTGAAATTAATTATGCCTATTTGCAACTTTTGAAAAAAGAAGGACTTATTTGCAAAATTGACAATTTTGAGGGTTAGAATGCAAAACGTATTTACTGGACATTCCGATCAGTATTTGTTGAGGTTTAGAAATATATTTTTCTATTAGATCCTAATTTAAATGATATTTGATTCAATTTTCAAGAAAAGAATTATATATATGCAAGAAGTATTTTTGGAAAGGATTATTTTGCAAAGTGGGAATAAAACCCTAATATACAATCCGGCATATTTAAGGGATTCTCTCTTCCCAGTCGTCATTGAGCATATTCAGATTTTGAGATTATTTTGAGGAGCAAAAAGGAGGATTCTTGGATCTAGCAAGGAGGAAGCTTTTTGTGGATTTTTTCTTCAAATCAAAGGTGAGTGGATTGTTTTGTTTGTTTTGTTTTGCTTTGCTTTGTTATTCAATTGATGAATGATGTAAGATCTTTGTTATGCTTGTTTGTGTTCATTATGTCATTATTTTGTTAGTCTCATTGTACGTATGATATGGATCTCTTATTTGGATATGGAGGATGAGAACTCTTATTGATATTTGGATCATGTATGAGAAATTATTAAGTTGTTGAGGAAAGGTTTGATTTATGAGATCGTATTGTTGGGAGACATATTAAGAATGGATAATGTTGTGATCAGATGGTAAACATCTGGATCTTTTGGGTGTAGTTCAGATTTTGATTGAGTTGTGTAAGAAGTTTTGATGAGAAACCCTAATAGAAAGATTAGGAGTCTAGATCATGAGGACTTGAGATTTGAGTATTTGATTGATTGAGTAATTTATCCTTGATGGAGATTATTGAGAGTTGTTTATTTGCCTGGATACAAATTAATTTTTATGATCAGTGGATCTTTAGAAAACTCCAGTTTGATTTTTGTGTTCAGACCTGTTTTTAGAAATCTGTAGCCGACAGTCGACTGGCCTATAGAGCAGCCGACTGGTACGAGCCTAATGCTGTACTTTTAGTCTTTGAGCATTGTTCGGGACAGTCGACCTAGACTGAGGTCAGTCGACTGGTCTTCTGTTTGTAATTTTGTTCAGTCCTTCGGGACAGTCGACCTATGAACCCCTTTTAGTCGACTGATATACTTAGAATATTTGATGAGAATTATTTGTTTTGTCTCGGGGCAGTCCACTGACTTCTTGATAAGTCGACCGATCATACCTTAGCTTATTTTGAGAAATTTTGGATTATGTCCTCTGGACAGTCGACTGATGTGCTATACAGTCGACTGGTCCTGAGGGATCTTTGTATTTGGTTTTGAGATCTTCTGTTTAGTGTTTGATTTTGAGATGTTTGTTCAGTCTTTGATTTCGAGATGTTCAGTTAAGAACATGATTTTGAGATTTTCAGTTGAGCCACTTGTTTAGTGGAATTTTGTTCTGATAATTGTTTTTTTGAGTCTTTAGAAGTATGTGATCCTAGTATACCGGTGTTGAGATATTTGTTCAGTTATTTGTTGAGGCCCATTGAGGCAAACTTTCAGTTATTCAGATTTTTAGTCCGGTAGGGTACACTACTCTAGGAGATTTGTTCAGTAACCCAAACTAATAAGGACAGGCATTAGTAGTGTCATGACGAATGGGAACTCGAGTTATGCACCTCAGTAAGGCTTTTGATGTAGGATTTAATCTCCTGAATTATCCAAGTAGTTAACTTGTGATGTGTGATTTATCTCCGGAATTATCCAGGTAGTTAACCTGAGATGTGAGGTATTTCTCCTGAATTATCCAAGTAATTATCTTGAGATGTGGGATTGACCTACGGAATGATCGGAGTCGAGGCGACGCTTTTGGGGTATTATTGTGATGATGAGTCTATGTTTAGATGTGGGATGATCTCCTGAATTATCCAGGGAAAATACCTGTGATGTGGGATCAATCTCCGGAATGATCAAGCATGGGCAAATTATCATAGTTTATCTTCATCTCTTAGTAGTCATCGTTGTCAGCATGTAGTCATGATGTTTTCTTGAATCACTATTATGCATTTGGATTTCCTGTTTTTACCCACACTTGGCTTTTTGGTTTTTGGTATCACCCACTACTCTTTTATCGTTACTTCATACTTTAGTACTTGATTATTATTTGTTGGATATTATTATTTCAGTTCATTTATGATGTTTTGTTTGATTTGTCACCACTCACACCATTTATGGCTGACCCCGTAGTTTGGGGGTTAAGGTTCAACTCTAGCCTCACATGTTGCAGGTTATTACTTAGATTGGAGGTTGGATGCTTGAGTAGGCAGTTTGAGATAATTGGATTATTTAGTGATTGGTGTAAAACCGTAAAGGAATTTGAGATCATTCTGAGTTGTAAATACAAAGATTAATTTGTGTTGAGATGATTAGACTTCCGCTGGGATTTGTAATAATTGTTGTAATAAAAGAAAGAAAATTTTAGTGGTGTTTGTTGGTGTTTATTGTTGTATTGAAGTAGATTACTGGGATTTCGCCACGTATTTCTAAGCTCTCATATTAGAAATTCGGGGCGCTACAGAGATTGGTATCAGAGCTCCGCTTCAATGTAATAATAGACTTAGTATGACAACCAACCTAGGTGTGGACACTAGAGAGTGAGTACCTAGGTGTGGACATCAGAGTGTGAGTATCACATAGAATTAAATTATGATGTTTGGTTTGAAATTATGGTTTGGGGTATGGTTATGGCTTTGCCATAGGGTATTGATTTGAGTTTGAATTGTATGTGTGCTCTAACTTTACCCTCGTTTTGCAGTATTCAAAATGGTTGCACCCAGAGGTAGAAATGGTGGCAATAATGAGGATGGATCTGGTAGTTCCCGAGGAAATGGGATCGACCTTGAAGCTGAGTTTGCCAAAGTATATCAGACGTTGAATACGCTGATGGCACTCAATGTGGTGCAGCAGCAAGCGCAGCAGCAGAACTCGCCGCCAAATCATGGAGCTGGTCATGGATTGGTGAATGCCGACCCCATAAAGCAGATTGAATCCTTTAAGAGGATGAGGCCACCAGTCTTTGAGGGGCAAGCTGATCCAACAGCAGCAGATGATTGGATCAGGAAGATGCAGACGATCTTCGAAGTGTCGGAGACTCCTGAAGCTAGCAAGGTGAAGTTGGCTTCGATGCAGCTCGAGAAAGATGCTGGTGTATGGTGGGAGTCATTGAAGAGGAACTTGGGAGATCAACAGCTGACATGGGAAGCTTTTCTGGAGGAGTTCAGAGATCGTTTCTTTCCTCTTGATGTTCAGGAGAAGAAGGCGACTGAGTTCATGAACCTTCAGCAGGGGAGCATGACTGTTCGGGAGTATGAGACGAAATTCGCTCAACTTTCGAGGTATGCACCAGAGTTGGTCATGGACGAAGCAAAGAAGGCCAAAAAGTTTGAGCTAGGACTGAGGCCAAACTTGAGGTCAAGGATGGTTCCATTGGGCATTAGAAGATTTGACAAGCTGGTCAGGAGGGCCGCGATGACTGAAGAGGATATGGACTTGTTTCAGAAGAAGCAGGATTCTTGGAACCGGAACAAGAGGCCAGCATCAGGCCAGAGTGGGAAGGGATTCTCCGTGAAGCAGGCAAAGTTCAGTGGACCGGTGCAGAAGGCATCTGGAGCTCAGGGAGTGACCTGCTACTACTGCAAGGAAGTAGGACATTACAGGTCAGCATGTCCGAAGTTGGCAGAGCATGTTTGTTCTCAGTGTGGGCAGACTGGACACTCAAAGCCCCATTGTCCACAACTGAAGAAAGATGGTTCGGGTGGAAGCAAAGTTCCGAAGAGGCAAGGGCGAGTATTTGCATTGACCGAGGAGGATGCGAGAAACTCGGAAGATGTAATACAGGGTATGCAGGAATTTTGATTTCTTTCATTTTTGAATCAGTGTAATGAATAAAGCTTTTATTTCAGAACAATTTAAGATTGAGTACCATTCTTATTGTAACAGGAGTTGTTTTAATAAATGGAATCAAAGCAAAGGTTTTGTTTGACACTGGTTCATCGCATACATTTGTATCGCCAAGTTTTGCAAGGATCTTAGGTTTGGAACCTAAGTTATTTCCAGGCAGGGTTTTGTCGGTGGCAACGCCGTCAGGTGAAGAGCTAGTAGCGGATCGATATTACGAGGGCTGTGATATCGAGATTGGTGGAAGGATGTTCGACATCGACTTGATCGAACTTCAAGTGTTGGGAGTAGATGTCATTGTAGGCATCGATTGGATGGCTATATATGATGCCACAATTGATTGCAAGCAGAAGGAGGTGTTGGTGAAAGCACCAGGTGGATCTGCAGTAACTTTCCAAGGGAAGAAGAAGATCCCGCAGGTGGCTGCAATGGTATCTAAGAAGTCTGTTGCAGATGAAGTCAAGGGCATTCTGGTGGTTCGAAGTTTTCCTCAGGTGTTCTTGGATGACTTTCCAGGGTTACCGCTGCAGAGAGAAGTAGAGTTTTGTATCAACGTTCAGCCGGGGAGTGTGCCGATTTCCAAGGCTCCGTACAGGATGGCACCTGTAGAGCAGGATGAAGTGAAGAAGCAGATTGAAGAGCTTTTGAGCAAAGGGCTTGTCAGACCGAGTTCATCTCCGTGGGGAGCGCCAGTGTTGTTGGTCAAGAAGAAGGATGGGTCGATGAGGATGTGCATTGACTATCGGGAGTTGAATAGGGTGACTGTTCAGAACAAGTATCCGTTGTCGCGGATTGATGATTTGTTCGACAGGCTTCGAGGAGCAGCGGTATTTTCGAAGATTGATTTGAGATCGGGATATCATCAGGTTCGAGTCAAGGAGGAAGATGTGAGTAAGACAGCTTTCAGGACTCGTCATGGGTTGTATGAGTTTTTGGTGATGCCATTCGGGTTGACGAATGCGCCAGCAGTTTTCATGGATATGATGAATAGGGTGTTGAGGTCGTTCATTGATTCCTTCGTGGTGGTCTTCATCGATGATATCTTGGTGTATTCGAAGTCGGAGGAGGATCATTCTAAGCACTTGACAGCGGTATTACAGACATTGCAGGAGCACAGCTTGTATGCCAAATTGTCGAAGTGTGAATTTTGGAAGTCTGAGGTAGCTTTCCTTGGTCATATTCTTTCTAAGGAGGAGTAGCTACTGATCCTCAGAAAGTGGAAGCAGTGAAGGATTGGCCCAGGCCGACGTCAGTGAAGGAAGTGAGAAGCTTCTTGGGATTAGCTGGGTACTACAGGAGGTTTATTCAGGGGTATTCTCAGATTGCAGTTCCATTGACAGGTTTGACCCGGAAGAGTGTGGCATTTGTGTGGACAGATAAGTGCGAGGAGAGTTTCCTTGAGTTAAAGGAAAGGTTGACTACTGCACCTATATTAGCATTGCCGCAAGCAGGGAAGGATTATGATATCTACAGTGATGCATCTCTCAGAGGTTTGGGATGTGTCTTGATGCAGGAAGGCAAGGTCATTACTTATGGTTCGAGGCAGTTGCGTCTGCATGAGAAGAATTATCCGACGCACGATTTGGAGCTAGCAGCTATCATATATGCCTTGAAGCTATGGAGGCATTATGTTTATGGTGAGAAGGTTAATATGTACACTGACCACAAGAGCCTGAAGTATATTTATCAGCAGAGGGATTTGAATCTTTGGCAGAGAAGATGGTTGGAAGTTTTGGAAGACATTCGTCCTGAGATCAAGTATCATCCGGGCAAGGCAAATGTGGTGGCTGATGGAATTAGCAGGAAGAGTAGTTTGTCAAGGTTGATCACTACTCGAAGAGAATTTGCAGCAGAGATCGATCAGGCAGGTATCGAGGTGGTACTGCGAGGTTTAGGGGCATCTTTGGCTCAGTTGAGGCTGCAGCCGTCTTTGAGAGAGAGGATTGTGGAAGGTCAGAAATCGGATTCAGAGATCCAGAAGATGATGCAGCAGGTTTCAGAAGGCAAGTTATCAGAATTTCGTGTCCAAGATGGAGTTCTTTGGATGGGTGAAAGGTTGTGTGTTCCAGATAATGCAGAGTTGAGAGAGAGTATCTTGCAGGAGGCACACAGTACATTGTTATCAGTTCATCCAGGAGGCACGAAGATGTACAGGGACATCAAATCACATTTTTGGTGGTCTGGTATGAAGCGGGATGTAGCAGATTTTGTGGCAAGGTGTCTGACTTGTCAGCAGATCAAGGCAGAGAATTAGAGACCTGGAGGCTTGTTACAGCCATTACCCATTCCGGAGTGGAAGTGGGAAAATGTCAGCATGGACTTTATCACAGGTTTGCCGAGGAGTTCAAAGGGCAATGACTCGATTTGGGTCGTTGTGGACCGATTGACTAAGTCGGCACATTTTCTAGCCATGAAGATTACTTGGTCAATGGAGAAATTGGCTGAGTTGTACATTGGAAAAATTGTGAGACTTCATGGAGTTCCTGTGTCAATTGTTTCTGACAGAGATCCGAGGTTTACCTCAAGGTTTTGGAGAAGTTTACAAGCAGCTTTGGGCACCAGAACTGAGTTCAGTACAGCATTTCATCCGCAGACAGATGGTCAGACGGAGAGGGTGAATCGAGTGCTGGAAGATATGTTGAGAGCTTGTGATATGGATTTCGGTGGTAGTTGGGAGAGATACTTGACATTGGTTGAGTTTGCTTATAACAACAGTTACCATGCAAGTATTGGGATGGCACCGTATGAGGCTTTGTACGGGCGGAGGTACAGGACACCTGTATGTTGGTATGAGGTTGGCGAGAGGCAGATGTATGGTCCTGAGATCGTGCAGCAGACGTCAGAGCAGATTGAGCTGATTCGCAAGAGATTGGTTGAAGCTCAGAGTCGGCAGAAGAGTTATGCTGACACTCGATGGAGAGATTTGGAGTTTGAGGTTGGGGATGCAGTTTTTCTCAAGGTTTCTCCGACCAAAGGAGTGATCAGATTTGGTAAGGGAGGCAAGTTGGCGCCAAGGTATATTGGGCCATACAGGATCGTGGAGCGGATTGGCAAGACTGCGTACAAATTGAAGCTTCCAGAGGAGTTGGCTCAGGTGCATGATGTGTTTCATGTATCATTACTGAGGAAGTATGTGGCCGATCAGAAGCATCAGTTGGTGGAAGTTCCTGAAGATCTACAGGTGAACTTGAGCTACAAAGAACAGCCTGTTGAGATCGTTGATCGTAGGGAGAAAGTCCTTAGAAGCAAGGTGATACCTATGGTCAAAGTATTGTGGAGGAATCAACAGTTCGAGGAGGCTACATGGGAGCCAGAGGATCGCATGCAGAGGGATTTTCCTGGATTGTTTGTATGAATGTATTTTCTTGTACGTGATTGTAATTCTTGAATGATTGTACCATTGATTGATACATGATGTAATCCTTTATTTGATTGTGATGTTATACGAAATTATTTGGATTATGATCTATTTATGAAGTATTGTTTCCTTTTATTGGTATGTGTTTGAACTCATTAGTAGTAGTTTTGAGGACAGAACTCTTCTAAGGAGGGAGTGATGTAGAACCCCGTATTTTCAAATATTATTTTAATTATTTGAAAATAAATTTTAAATGATTTTGAGTATTTGATATATATTTTCTAAAAGATTTATCTTTTGTACACGTGCAAAACACGTGCAAATGGCTTTTCAGAAGTTTGAAAAATTAAGATTTCTTTATGAAAAATCATTATTTATTATTTGAGAACTATTTAATATTTTTCCAGATTTTTATGAAATTAATTATGCCTATTTGCAACTTTTGAGAAAAGAAGGACTTATTTGCAAAATTGATAATTTTGAGGGTTAGAATGCAAAACATATTTACTGGACATTCCGATCAGTATTTGTTGAGGTTTAGAAATATATTTTTCTATTAGATCCTAATTTAAATGATATTTGATTCAATTTTCAAGAAAAGAATTATATATATGCAAGAAGTATTTTTGGAAAGGATTATTTTGCAAAGTGGGAATAAAACCCTAATATACAATCCGGCATATTTAAGGGATTCTCTCTTCCCAGCCGTCATTGAGCATATTCAGATTTTGAGATTATTTTGAGGAGCAAAAAGGAGGATTCTTGGATCTAGCAAGGAGGAAGCTTTTTGTGGATTTTTTCTTCAAATCAAAGGTGAGTGGATTGTTTTGTTTGTTTTGTTTTGCTTTGCTTTGTTATTCGATTGATGAATGACGTAAGATCTTTGTTATGCTTGTTTGTGTTCATTATGTCATTATTTTGTTAGTCTCATTGTACGTATGATATGGATCTCTTATTTGGATATGGAGGATGAGAACTCTTATTGATATTTGGATCATGTATGAGAAATTATTAAGTTGTTGAGGAAAGGTTTGATTTATGAGATCGTATTGTTGGGAGACATATTAAGAATGGATAATGTTGTGATCAGATGGTAAACATCTGGATCTTTTAGGTGTAGTTCAGATTTTGATTGAGTTGTGTAAGAAGTTTTGATGAGAAACCCTAATAGAAAGATTAGGAGTCTAGATCATGAGGACTTGAGATTTGAGTATTTGATTGATTGAGTAATGTATCCTCGATGGAGATTATTGAGAGTTGTTTATTTGCCTGGATACAAATTAATTTTTATGATCAGTGGATCTTTAGAAAACTCCAGTTTGATTTTTGTGTTCAGACCTGTTTTTAGAAATCTGTAGCCGACAGTCGACTGGCCTATAGAGCAGCCGACTGGTACGAGCCTACTGCTGTACTTTTAGTCTTTGAGCATTGTTCGGGATAGTCGACCTAGACTGAGGTCAGTCGACTGGTCTTCTGTTTGTAATTTTGTTCAGTCCTTCGGGACAGTCGACCTATGAACCCCTTTTAGTCGACTGATATACTTAGAATATTTGATGAGAATTATTTGTTTTGTCTCGGGGCAGTCGACTGACTTCTTGATAAGTCGACCGATCATACCTTAGCTTATTTTGAGAAATTTTGGATTATGTCCTCTGGACAGTCGACTGATGTGCTATACAGTCGACTGGTCCTGAGGGATCTTTGTATTTGGTTTTGAGATCTTCTGTTTAGTGTTTGATTTTGAGATGTTTGTTTAGTCTTTGATTTCGAGATGTTCAGTTAAGAACATGATTTTGAGATTTTCAGTTGAGCCACTTGTTTAGTGGAATTTTGTTCAGATAATTGTTTTTGAGTCTTTAGAGGTATGTGACCCTAGTATACCGGTGTTGAGATATTTGTTCTTTTATTTGTTGAGGCCCATTGAGGCAAATTTTCAGTTATTCAGATTTTTAGTCCGGTAGGGTACACTACTCTAGGGGATTTGTTCAGTAACCCAAACTAATAAGGACAGACATTAGTAGTGTCATGACGAATGGGAACTTGAGTTATGCACCTCAGTAAGGCTTTTGATGTAGGATTTAATCTCCTGAATTATCCAAGTAGTTAACTTGTGATGTGTGATTTATCTCCGGAATTATCCAGGTAGTTAACCTGAGATGTGAGGTATTTCTCCTGAATTATCCAAGTAATTATCTTGAGATGTGGGATTGACCTACGGAATGATCGGAGTCGAGGCGACGCTTTTGGGGTATTATTGTGATGATGAGTCTATGTTTAGATGTGGGATGATCTCCTGAATTATCCAGGGAAAACACCTGTGATGTGGGATCAATCTCCGGAATGATCAAGCATGGGCAAATTATCATAGTTTATCTTCATCTCTTAGTAGTCATCGTTGTCAGCATGTAGTCATGATGTTTTCTTGAATCACTATTATGCATTTGGATTTCCTGTTTTTACCCACACTTGGCTTTTTGGTTTTTGGTATCACCCACTACTCTTTTATCGTTACTTCATACTTTAGTACTTGATTATTATTTGTTGGATATTATTATTTCAGTTCATTTATGATGTTTTGTTTGATTTGTCACCACTCACACCATTTATGGCTGACCTCGTAGTTTGGGGGTTAGGGTTCAACTCTAGCCTCACATGTTGCAGGTTATTGCTTAGATTGGAGGTTGGATACTTGAGTGGGCAGTTTGAGATAATTGGATTATTTAGTGATTGGTGTAAAACTGTAAAGGAATTTGAGATCATTCTGAGTTGTAAATACAAAGATTAATTTGTGTTGAGATGATTAGACTTCCGCTGGGATTTGTAATAATTGCTGTAATAAAAGAAAGAAAATTTTAGTGGTGTTTGTTGGTGTTTATTGTTGTATTGAAGTAGATTACTGGGATTTCGCCACGTATTTCTAAGCTCTCATATTAGAAATTCGGGGCGCTACACACCTAAAAAACAAACAGCATCAGGTTGGCGCCGTCTTTCGGAAATTCAAGTACTGTCGCTCGTCCGAGCCCAACCAGGGACATCATCCCAAGTCCGAGCTCTCCCATGGCTCCCAAAGCGAGAAGGGCCGTCACATCGACACGACATCCGAACCCTCACATCACAGCCACGCGGGGAACGCCCAGGGTTCCAACCGACCACGGGTCCACGGCGCGGCCGGATGCGGGCCGGGTGCTTCTCACTCGAACGCGGCCAATTTGCAACGCGTCATTTCGAATCGACAGGCCAGTCGCACAAGGGGAGAGACCGCTTTCAACTCGGTCTTGAACCATCGTAGACGGCCGTTCCCATAGCGCGATCCAGAACACAGTCGCTCATCCCGTGGACCTTTGCCCCCGTAGGATCCGGTGGGGCAGGCCCCCGTCACGAGGGCTGAGTTCCAAAATTTCTAGGACGAGGTCATCCAAGAAATTCGAGGTGGCCGGGGAACTGAGGTCCACAACAGCTCTGATCATCGGTCAGGAGCAAGGGGCAGAAAATCCTATGAATCGTCCCGCCCCCAGGAACCAGTAGGCGCCATCCTCCGGCGTTTACAGAAGATGGAGAACCGCCTCGCCCATTTCGGAGAGGGCGACCAATGCCGGGTGATGGTCATTGGCCGAACGGACCCCTATTCTCCCCCCAAATCTTGGAAGCCGAGATCCCCCAAAATTTCATGCCTCCCCAATTCGAGATCTACAATGGCGAGGGTGATCCCGCTGCTCACATGGAGGGGTTTAAGACCCTCATGATGATTCACAGCGCTGCGGATCCCCTCCTCTGCCATGCCTTCCTGCTACCCTTCGTGGTCCGGCTCGGGAATGGTTCTCAAAACTCACTCTCGGCTCAGTCTTCTCGTTTGACCAGTTGGAAGCGAACATCCTAGCACACTTCATGAACAGTAGAAAGGTCGAGAAGAAGAGCGCGTCCCTTCTGGACCTCAGGCAGAAGGAAGGGGAGTCACTCCGTGATTTCGTTCAAAGGTTCACCACCAAGGCGAGGTCTGTGTCCTCTCTTGATGCGAGCGTCGCTTCAGCGGATTTCCGGCACAACATTAGGCACGGTCAGCTGAAGGCTTCATTTTCCAAAAAACCACCCGTAGACTTCCCCGACCTACTCAACAGGGTCGAGAAGTACATTCGAGCAGAAGAGGCCTTAAATCTGGAGGGCACCAAAGAAGCCACTGCCAAGGGAAAGTGGAAGGACAACAACATCGAGCCCATCAAGAAAACCGTGATAAAGATAGTCAGTCTCATGAGGGTTCCTCCGGTCTGCCGATTCGAGAGGTATACGCCTCTGACCCAGAACATCTCGGCAATCCTGATGGAGATCGAGGATAAAGAGTTCGTCCGACTCCCTCCTTACCAAACAACAACAAGAAGCGGGACCAGAGATTCTACTGATGTTTCCACCGAGACAACGGACATGAGACGGACAATTGCTGGGCCCTTAAGGGCGAGATCGAGGCCCTCATCTAGCAATGGTACTTGAGAGAGTTCCCCCGGGATAATTCGAGAGATCGAAGGGATCCGAGGAATCCGAGGCCTTCGCCTCCTCCTCGAACGATCAACTGGCGGCCCAAACGGGACCCCGAGCCCAAGGAGACCGAAGGTCAGGCCATACTACACTACGTCCACGGGGACCCATGGGAGGGGGATCCTATACCTCCCGTAAGGCCTTCGTTCGGGAGGTTAACTCCGTTCAGGACCATCCCTCCCCCCAGATTCAACAGCGACTGATATCCTTTTCTGGAGAAGATCTAGAGGGAGTCCGGCTCCCACAATGCGATGCCCTCGTCATCAGCCTTGTCATGGAAAATTTCAAAGTCCGTCGAATTCTCATGGACAATGGGAGCTCAGTCAACATCCTCTTCTTGGAAGCATTTGAGAACCTCAAGCTCCCCCGAGAAAACTGAGGTCGGTCGGGTACACCCAGCATGGGTTCTCGGGCATCCCAGTACAAATTGAAGGGATTGTGTTGTTGCATGTAACGGCCGGCACAACCCTCGTCACACGGACCGAAATAATGGATTTTATGGTAGTCAATATCAAGGCAGCATAGAATGCCATCCTCGATCGACCCAGCCTCTCCTCGTTCCAGGCAGTTCCCTTGGCCTACCACTTGAAGCTAAAATTCCCCACTGACCTCGGGGTCGGCATTGTGAGAGGAAATCAGGAGTCTGCATGATCTTGCTACATGATCGCGGTCGGGGGTAGGGTGTTCCCCCTTGATGCAGTCGAGATTCCACTTGATGGAAGCCAGCCCGAGTCAAAGCCTGCAGACGAATTAGAGGAGGTCTCATTCGAAACGGAAGACAAGTCCAAGTGGTCCCGTGTGAGCCGCACCCTTTCCCCCGACCTGAAGCCAGGTTTAATTGATTGTGTCCGCCGCAATATTGACCTCTTCGCTTGGATGCCATCTGACATGCCCAGGATTTTCGAAGATCTAATCATGCACATGCTAAGTGTCACCCCAAAATCCAAGCCGATCCAGCAAAAATGCCACAAGTTTGCCCCAGAGAGCCAACATGCAGTGAACATGGAGGTGGACAAACTACTGTCCGCACGGTTCATTCAAGAAGTCATCTTCCCCGAGTGGCTGGCTAACGTCGTAACGGTGAAGAAGGCCAGCGGGAGCTGCAGGATCTGCATAGACTTTACGGACCTCAATAGGGCTTGCCCCAAGGATCCTTTTCCCTCCCAAGCATCGACGCTTTAATCAATGCAACGTCAGATCATAAGCTCTTGACCTTCATGGACGCCTTTTCAAGCTATAATCAGATCTGGATGTTCCCTTCGAACATCACCAAAATGTCCTTCATTACCGACTAGGGTCTCTACTGATACCGGGTCAAGCCCTTCGGACTCAAGAACGCCGAGGCCACCTACCAAAGACTTGTCAACCGAGTCTTTAAGGATCAGATCGGTCGCAACATTGAAGTCTATGTCGACGACATGCTCGTCAAGAGCCGACGAGGGCAGGATCATGTCACCGACCTCGAGGAAGCTTCTTGGGTTCATCGTTAGCCATCCCGGCATAGAGGCCAATCTGGAAAAGATCCAGGCCATAATCTACATGGCCCCTCCCAGAAATGGTAAGGAGGTTCAGCGGCTTACGGGAAGACTGGCGGCCATCAGCCACTTCCTTTCCAAGTCGGGAGAGAAGTCCCTCTCCTTCTTCAAGGCCCTGCAGGGGGCAAAAGGCTTTGAATGGGGCGACCCCCAGCAACAGGTCTTCGACCAGTTAAAGTCCTACCTTGCCAACTCCTCGCTCCTGAGCAAACCCGAATCGGGCAAACCTCTATTCTTGTACCTTTCAGCCTCAGAAAGCGCGCTCAGCACCGTCCTCATCCGAGATGAAGACGGTGTTCAAAAGCCTCTCTACTATGTGAGCAAAGTCTTGCTCTCGACCGAAACCAGATACGCAAAGATGGAAAATATGGCATACGCATTGATAACAGCCGAACGAAAGCTTCGTCCTTACTTCCAAGCCCACTCTATTCAGGTCCTCATGGACCAGCCTCTGAAGGCCGTCATCCACAAGCCCAAGAGCTCTGGCCACTTAGTCAAGTGGTTGATCGAACTAAGCCAGTAGACATCAGCTACCAGCCCAGGACAGCCATTAAGGGACATGCCCTTGCTGAATTCATCACGGAGTGCACTATCTCCGAGCCATCCAATGCTCAGGAGACAGATCCGATCTGGAAAGTCTATGTCAACGGCTCATCTTGCGAGGTGGGAAGCAGCACGGGCGTCATCCTCAAAGGCCCCGACAACTTCATCCTCCAGTATTCTTTTTGCCTGAACTTCCCTGCCTCTAACAACGAGGTCGAATATGAGGCTATGATCGGAGGGCTCACCATGGCACACAAGGTGGGGGGCTAGCAACTCAGGGCCTTTAGTGACTCCCATCTCGTGGTCAAACAGATCACTGGAGAGTACGAGGCTCGTGATGCTCGGATGGTCCAATACTTGGCGATAGTCCTGCAGCTCTTGACGACTTTCGATTTCTCCTCAGTAAAATAGATCCCCAGGGAGCAAAATGCCCAGGCTGACTCATTGTCAAAACTCGCCTCCTCATTCTTCGAGGGCCTCGACCACACTGCCATGATCGAAGTCCTTCTGAAGCCCAGCATTAACCTCCCCGAAGCCCTCTGCCACACCACCGAACCTCCACCAGAGGACTGGACAAATCCCATCAGTAGGTTCCTGGCGGAGGGCGAGCTTCATCAAGATTGGGTCGAGGTGAGGAGGATCAGGGTCCGTTCAGAAAGGTTCACCATAATCAACAAGACCCTCTTCAAGCGCTCGTACACAACTATCGACGGAAGGCCCTACCTTCACTGCCTAGCCCCTGACGAGGCCAAATATGTTATGAAGGAACTGCATGAAGGGGTCGGGGGGTGCCGCATGGAGAGCAGGTCGCTCGCTAGAAAAGTCCTAAATCACGGATACTACTGGTCGACCTTGTTGCAAGACGCTTAAGACCTCGTCAAAAGGTGCGGCCCTTGCCATAGATTCTCCTCGGTAAAAAGGTTTCCACAAGCCAACCTCCGCTCCCTGGTCAGTCCAGCCCCCTTTGCTATGTGGGGGAAGGACTTGGTCGGTCCTTTTCCGAAAGCGATGGGCCAAAGGAAGTTCTTGGTCATAGCCATCGACTACTTCACCAAATGGATCGAGGTAGAGCCCCTGGGCACAATCACAGAGCACCAAACTCAGCAATTTTTCTGGAAACACATCATCTGCCAGTTCAGGATCTCGCAGGTCGTCATCACAGACAATGGGACCCAATTCTCAGGCAAGAACTTTTGGAAGTTCTGCGAAGACTTCAGTTCCTCCATATGTCATCTTCAGTCGAACGGCCAAGCCGAAAAATGCGAACTGTCAAATCCATGACGGCCTTAAGAAGCGATTGGACAATTCACCCAAGGGGCTATGGGTAGAAGAATTGCCGAGTGTACTCTGAGCGCACCGGACGACGAGGAGAATCCCCACGGGCGAGTCAACGTTCAACCTAACCTACGACACCGAGGTGGTTATCCCCTTAGATATCGGCCTCCCTTCACCCAGGGTTATGGCGTTCGACAAGGAGAACAACTCAACGCACCTCAGAGCCAACTTGGATCTAATCAACGAGGTCAGGGAAAAATTTGCCATCCGAATAAGCATATACCAACAACGCATAGAGAAATTCTACAACAAGAAGGTACGCCAACCAACATCAAGTTGGGCGACCTCGTGCTCAGAAAACTATCAATATCCGATCCACGCCAAAAGAGAAAGCTGGCCCCCAACTGGGAAGGGACATATAAGGTCTCCAAAGTGGATGCTCTGGTACGTACCGACTCACAGACCTAGAAGGCAAAATAGTGAAGAGGCAGTGGAACGCAGAGCACCTTATCAAGTTCCTCGAGGGGGAGGACTAGTCCTTATGTAGCCGACCTCTTGTAACCGGCACAACATGCCACCTCTTTTTGTATGAAAAAGAATAAAGTAAATAGCCTTGTTTCTTTCTCGTTTTCATTCCAAGTTCTGTACATAAATCCACGCACTTTTCATAAACACCTTGATGCTCTGTGCCGACCCCCAAGCCTCGACATCTCACAGTGATCTCGAGCACACGAGTAGCCTTTTCAAGCTAAGGTGCTTGAGCTCGATGCTTTGTGCCGACCCCCAAGCCTCGACACCCCACGGTGATCTCGAGCACATGGGTAGCTTTCTCAAGCTAAGGCACCTGAGCTCGATGCTATGTGCCGACTCCCAAGCCTCGACACCTCACAGTGATCTCCAGCACATGGGTAACTTTCTCAAGCTAAGGTGCCTGAGCTCGACGCTCTATGCTGAACCCCATGCCTCGACACCTCACGGTGATCTCGAGCACATGGGTAGCTTTTTCAAGCTAAGGTGCCTGAGCTCGATGCTCTGTGCCGACCCCCAAGCCTCGATACCTCACAGTGATCTCGAGCACATGGGTAGCTTTCTCAAGTTAAGGCGCCTGAGCTCGACGCTCTGTGTCGTCCCCTAAGCCTCGACACCTTACGGTGATCTCAACCACATGGGTAACTTTCTCAAGCTAAGGAGCATGAGCTCGAAACTCTGTGCCGAACCCAAGCCCCAACACCTCACGGTGATCTCGAGCACACGGGTAGCTTTTTCAAGCTAAGGCGCCTGAGCTCGATGCTCTGTGCTGACCCCCAAGCCTCGACACCTCACGGTGATCTCAAGCACATGGGTAGCTTTCTCAAGCTAAGGCGCCTGAGCTCGACACTCTGTGCCGACCCCTAAGCCTCGACACCTTACAGTGATCTCGAGCACATGGGTAACTTTCTCAAACTAAGGCGCCAGAGCTCGATGCTTTGTGCCGACCCGCAAACCACGAAACCTCACAGTGATCTCGAGCACACGGGTAGCTTCCTCAAGCTAAGACGCCTGGGCTCGACGCTCTGTGCCGACCCCCAAGCCTCGACACCTTATGATGATCTTGAGCACATGGGTAGCTTTCTCAAGCTAAGATGCCTAGGCTCAATGCTCTGTGCCGACCCCCAAGTCTCGACACCTTACGGTGATCTCGAGCACACAGGTAGCTTCCTTAAACTAAGGCGCCTGAGCTCGATGCTCTGTGCCGACCTCAAGCCTCAAAATCCCCAGTGACACCACAATAAAAGATAAAAAATAAATGAATAAAATCGAAAGTCGTCTTTATTAAGAAACACCTCAGGAGGCCACGATACAATAGTTTTATTACTATCACCTCGGACTAAACTATCCTCAGAACTCCTCTGGGCTAACACGAGCCAGCTCAAACCCCACCGAGTGACATGGCTTCACAGCTTGGCTGCCTGAATCTATAGAAGCAGACAAGGTAGACACGCCGACCACAGGATCTTTGAGCACCACCCTGCCTTACATATTCCAACTTCCGAATCGGAGATGGCTCGCAGCCCGAGGGGTGCCCATCCCCTGAAGAGACCGACGGCCCTAACATCATCTTGTAACGCTGAATCTCGATCTCTTTCTCCACAATAACCTCGCGAAGGAGCGACTCCGAGGTAGGCCTTTGAACCGAGGCACTTTACATGGAAAATCCAAGGCCAACACCTCCCAGGTCGCGGTCGACTATTTCCTTCTTCAATTGATCCGCCTCCGCCCTCAGCTCGTTCGACCTGTTTCGGAAGTAGTGGAAAGTGGCATCATGATCACGAGCTTCCTTCTGATATCGACCAAGGCTGGAGTCCAATACCTTGATCTTGCTCCGATGCCATGTCACCTCGGATCATCGGGGATTCGACTCAAGGAGGGACGCCGACATCTGACAGAATTGAAACAAAAAATCATTTCGAGGCCCATAGTCCCTAACTTCTAATCTAAAAATGATACAAGTCAGAAAGGTTGGGCAGACAGAAGATCTTCTCAAAATCAAAGAAAAAGTTGAAGTCAAAACACTTGGCCAAACAAAAACTCCTTACTATAAATTATAAGATTACAAAATACTGCGGTGGCCAGTCTACCTTCGGAAAATACAATTTCAAAAACAAAAGTAAAAGAAACAGAAAAACAACTACTGCGTATGGCCAACCTGTCCCTCGGCGTCGGCAGCGATGACGGGGTCGACAACTGGCTTGGCGTTGGCATCTCTGGCTCCGGTCTCCCCTTCAACTGAAGCATCGCCCCCAGGGGTCCTCAGCGGCTCGTTGATCTCCATATCAAAATCAAAGCCTGTCAGGTCCAAGGTCGGATAGAAGTGTTTGACGTGGCTCAGCGTCTTGTCGTACACCTTGTTCTGGGCCTCGATGACCATGTCTTGGGCCTTCAAGGTGAGCAACCCCCTCTCCACCTCAAACGCCTTCTTCAGCGCCACTTCCTTCCTTAGTCCATCATCGACCATCGAGGCCATGTCAGCCTTCAGGGCCTGCTCTCACTTCATCGAAGCATCTAAAGTAATTTTCAGGTCCATCATCTCGTGCTTGAAGCGGCTGGAATGGTTCCTCTCGTACTTCAGCTCCTAGTTATGGAGCCTCATCACCTGAGCTCCAGGCAGACAAGCCTGCAGCCGAGGTAAAACACTTTAGTAAAAACAAATGTATGAAAACTAGAGTACAAGGCCTCGGAATTTACCTGCACGCTTGCCTGAGCCCACCTTATGTAAGCCAACTCAAAGGTGTCGGCACTCATGCTTTTCCGATCCCGAGGCATGGCCATCTTATCCACAAACTCCACAGCGATGGAACCCTCGGTCAGGGTAACCTCTTTCAAATGGACCAATCAAGGGCCCAACCAATTAGGGGCCCAAGGTTGAAGTCCCTTTTCCCCGACAAAGGTTAAGGCATCGGCACGAAGAGGGGGGACACCCCCCTGTACGACCTTCGTCACCTTCAAAGTGCTGGAGATCAGAACGACCGCAGTCTCCCGAGTCTGAAAAGAGCGCACCCTCTTTGCCCTCAGCTTGAGCTGACCTTCAGGAGTTGCTTTGGAAGAGGCCCCTGCCTGCTTCCCCTTCTCGGATTGCTCTGCCTTTTGCCTATTCAGGGCGAGCCTCCTCTCCTTAATCGATTCGGGATTAAAAAATGATGAGCACAAAAGGAAACTACATAAAGGAAAAACGAATGAAAGACATACGAGACGGGGCGGGGCTCAGTCCGATGCGGGCGATGTGACTCTCCGTCACCTTTGGCCAACTTATGCTATTACTCTTCTGGAAGCACTCTACCAAGCCCCACTCCTTGGCCGAAAGTTCGCTCTTCTTGGGGCCCGTGAAATTAGGCTTGTAGAAGGTCCAGCACATCGGAATTTCCCAGGGCTCTTTGCATCTAACGACGAAATACTTCTTGTTCCACTCCGAGGCGATACATAATAAATCCCCTCAAACTCGCCTGACGAGCTAACACCCAGCATCGCCCAGAAGATGTTCAGTCGCAGCGGCACCTTTCTCTCCTCACACAGCAAGAAGAAGCTCACCATCTGCTTCCACGAGTTTAGACCATACTGCATCGGGCATAACGAGATCCAATTCAGTACCTCACGGATGAAGGGGTGGATCAGCAGCCTCAGCCCCGAGGAGAAATCGTCCGCAGGAAAGATACAATACCAGGGCGACAGAGGGTCGGTAGGCCTAAGACCGACATTGGGGGCCATCAGTTCGAACTCCTTCCCAATGAAATACCTCGCGCGAATCACCGACAGGTCCTCCTCTTTCAAAATGGTGGGGGTACCGTCCATCTTGTTCTTCACATGGCTTGGCGAGGAGGGCTGTACCCCGTAGCGGACCAAGTTCCCAACGTCTTCCGGGTACTTCCTGATCAACAATGGCTATGGTAGGAAGGGGACCTCCAACTTTCGAGGAGCAATCGTCTTGTCCGGACTGCTTGGCATGGTCCACTTTATCTTTTTCTTCCGAATCTTGGGTGCCTTCTCAGGCGACGAAGTTGCCAGCAGCTCGAGGACGGAGGCCCTCGAAGAAGAGCTAATCCCCTCTGCCTGTTCACCCTCAACTCTACCACCTTCGGCGGAGCGCACCCCCTCGGCCGGACCCTCCTCGTCGTTGATTCCTTCGGCAAATTGAACCTCCTCTTCCTTTTCATCGACGACCTCGACAGGATGCTCCACCTCATCCGAGTTGCTACTCTCCACCTCAAACGGCTTGCGAGTACGAAGTGGTTGCACGGCATACACATTCTTGTCCCTTTCCCAAGAAGAAAAATTTGACAGACTGCTGAGAGTACCACTGCTGGGGGTAGAGGCTAAAGAGCCAAACTGAGCCCTAGACATATTAAAATTACTAACTTGATTGAAGTTTTACTGAACATTGCCAGAAAACTCTTCGACGGTGATGGGAAAATTCTAGAGAGAGAGAGAGTGAAAGTAAGAAATGAGAAAGGAGGTGTGGTATACGTATATATAAGAAACTTGCGACTCCTCGATTCTCGCAAAAACTATTGCTGCCTCCTTAATTCTCGCAAAAAAATGGTTTCTGTAACGCCTCCTCAATTCTCAAGAAAATGGTTCCCATAACAGCTCCTAGAATTCCCGCCCTAACAGTTCTCCCTAAGCCTCGATGCTGGACTGTGATCTCGAGCACAGGGGTAGCTTTCGCAAGCTAAGTCGCTTGGGCTCGTCGCTCCGTGCCGACCCCCTAAGCCTCGACGCTCGACTTTGGTCTCGAGCACAGGGATAGCTTTTGCAAGCTAAGTCAAATGGGCTCGTCGCTCCATGCCGACCCCATAAGCCTCAACGCTCGACTGTGATCTCGAGCACAGGGGTAGCTTTCACAAGCTAAGTTGCTTGGGCTCGTCACTCCATGCCGACCCCATAAGTCTCGACGCTCGATTGTGATCTCGAGCATAGGGGTAGCTTTGGCAAGCTAAGTTGCTTGGCTCGTCGCTTCGTGCCGATCCCATAAGCCTCGACGCTCGACTGTAATCTTGAGCACAGGGGTAGCTTTTGCAAGTTAAGCCGCTTGGGCTCGTCGCTCCGTGCCGACCCCCTAAGCCTTGACGCACAACTGTGATCTCGAGCACAGGGATAGCTTTTGCAAGCTAAGTTGCTTTGGCTCGTCGCTCTGTGCTAACCCATAAGCCTCGACGCTTGACTGTGATCTCAAGCACATGGGTAGCTTTCCCAAGCTAAGTCTCTTGGGCTCGTCGCTCCGTGCCAACCCCCTAAGCCTCGACGCTCGACTGTGATCTCAAGCACAGGGACAGCTTTTGCAGGATAAGTCGCTTGGGCTCGTCGCTCCGTGCCGACCTCCTAAGCCTCGACGCTCGACTGTAATCTCAAGCACAGGGGTTGCTTTTGCAAGATAAGTCGTTTGGGCTCGTCGCTCCGTTCTAATCCCCTAAGCCTCGACGCTCGACTGTGATCTCGAGTACAGGGATAGCTTTCACAAGATAAGTCGCCTGGGCTCGTCGCTTCGTGCCGACCCCCTAAGCCTCGATGCTTGACTGTGATCTCAAGCATAGGGGTAGCTTTCGCATGTTAAGTTGCTTGGGCTCGTCGCTCCGTACCGAACCCCTAAGATTTGATGCATAACTGTGATCTCGAGCATAGGGGTAGCTTTTGCAAGATAAGTCGCATGGGCTCGACGATCCGAACCAATCCCCTAAGCCTCGAAGCTTGACTGTGATCTCGAGCACAGGGGTAGCTTTCGCAAGCTAAGTTGCCGTGGGCTCGATGCTCCGAGCCAACCCCCTAAATTTATTGTACATTTTGCCCTAAATTTTTTTTCTTCATGAACAAGTGTTTTAATTATTCCCCTTCTTATTTAGAAAGCCTATTTAAACTCTAGGCCTATTTGTCTCATTCTAGCTCACCCTAATTAATCAATTTTTTTAGAAGCCCATGGACTTTAGCTCATTAGTGTGAGCCCATTAATTAAATCCTCTTTAATTAACATGACTTGTAGTGTAGACTAGTTTTGTAGTAAATTAAATTAATTAAACTTGTACAATCTAGTAACTAGGGGTGTTTGGGTAGCACGTGCATTGCATTAGCACGTGCTTGGAGCCTTCATAGGGTTGGTCGGATGGTAAACAAAGAGAGAAGGAGAGATGGAGGTAGTGGAGATGTGGTTTCTCAATCATGGGTAGTTGCTACAACTTCCTAACTCATCCTAGCCTTTGATCTCTAACCATTTGGATTAATCCTAGCCATCTATTTTACTCAAAAAATTGTATAAAAACCCCCTCACCCTCTTCATAATTTGCACTTGAAAAATTGAAAGAAAGAAAGAAAGAAAAGACATTTTGTGAGCAAAAGATTAAGAGTATTTGGTGAGATTAAAAGATTGAGAGGTTGTGTGTGTTCCCCTTCCAAGGAGTGGCCGGCCTACACCATAGGAGCAAGAAGAAGAGCTCGGGTTCCATCAAGCTAGGAGGAGAAGTCAATTGGTGGCACAAGCTAAGAGGAGAATGAGTCATTCATTCATTCTAGGAGATTTTAGGAGTTGTTAGTTTGTTTCTCTCCATAAAGGTGGGCGATTTTCTCAAACTTCTAACTAGATATCATGCTAGGGTTTGAGATCGATAAAACTGATAAGAAAAACCCAATTAGATTAGTCATGTGTTGTTGAAAGGAGACAAATTGCAAATAATGTGAATGCTTGTTAAATTGAATGTTAGTTGATGCAAACTGTGATTATTACCTTAGAAATTACCATGCTACCATGAATTATGTGTTTGAGTTGTGCTAGATTAAGAAAATTGTGTTGGTATGACTAGTTAATTGAATTAGAATCATGGGAATATGAATTGCCTAAATTGACCTGATAATAGTACGAAAAAGAAGAAATTTTGTTGTAGAAATGTTTGTACAATCACAAAAAAATAAGAAAAGTGAGTTATGGAAAATTGTAGTTCTAAGACAGGAAGAAATTATAATTGCTTTCTCATTTTCGAAATTGTAGACTAAAAATACAAAGTAGAGAGTAAAATTTATGTGTTTGTGTCAAATAATAATTTATAGAGATTATATTCTGGAAATTTAGAATACAAAGTAAAGAAGAAAAGAATTAAAATGACTTGATTTATGAAAAATTCATATTGAACAGAGAGTCGAATTATAAACAATTTAACCCAACTCATATCGAGTTAGTCACTTGGGCTTATTGGTCTTTGGGTGCGCCACAGAGCTCTTACTGTAGCTCGGGTCTGGTCTTTGGTTGTGGGTTCGAAACTGGTCTTTTATTTCAAAATTTTTTCAAAACCCGAAAGACCCAAAGTTTGACTTATGTGGACTTAAGTCCATTTCATATCGTTCGGGCGCTTTGGGCTTTCTGGTCTTCGGGTGCGCCATAGTATGGTTACTGTAGTGTGGGGTTGGCACGGGTCTCGGGTTCGAAATCTGGTTCTAGCTTCTTAAAAACATTTTTTTATTTTTTTATTTTTTGATTTTTTTGAGTTTTATTGTCACGTCCCGCTTCCCAAAAGAGAATATGGAATACGGATACGTGACAAATGCCCAGCGAATGATTTTCATCATCCATAAGCTGTTCAAGAATCTTTACAACATATCACAATATAATCAGAGTCGGAAGCCAGAAAAAAAATCAACCACATGCACATATGAACCAAATACCAACAATAATATTTGAAATAAAATATATTAATCTCGAATAGTCATGATCTGAAATACACAAATAATCCTGGGTCACATTGCCCAAATACAAAATTAAATCCAAGTACATGAATACAATTATTGTTCAAGCAAACTACATGAAATAATAATAGCAAAATTCCAGCATCTAGTACATCATGTCACCAATACCGTTTGGAACCTGTTCTTCGAAAGCTGCAATTCAACGAATGCAGGAAAGAGGAAAAGAGAAAACACAAGTACCCGTCAATTGCAAGTTTTGGGCCACTTATAATGTAGGATACAAGCATATGGGGAAACTAACTAGCAACATGGTATAAGTGTGATGTCAACATAAACAACTAGCATGGCAAAGTGAACAAGTGTACATGGCATAAATCAAGTGTCAAGTAAATCAAGTGTCATGTGAACATGCATCAGGTGTCAAGTATCATGTAATCATGTAGCTAGTGTTATGTATCAAGTCTCATGTATCATGTAGTCAAGTATCAAGCAAGCATGTATCATGTTCAAGTATCATGTATCAAGTCTTGTAGTGAATTACTATCTAGGTAGCACTTCATGCGCCCCATATTATAACACATGGTTGCTACAATAAACAGTTTCGCTTTAGATTTCATAGTAGACCATATAGGGCAGTGTACTCAGGGACAAGTAATCCAAATCATATACCAAATTCTAAATTAACCAAATCATATACCAAATTCCAAATAATCCAGATCATATACCAAATTCCAAGTAATCCAAATCATATACCAAATTCCAAATAATCCAAATCATATACCAAATTCCAAATATGAGAAACACGGGCCCCCTTCCGAGTACACGTTTCTGAATTATCCACTACTAGATCTTTCCCATTAACCCTGACTTGGTTATTTATTATTATAATCAGGCATGCAAGTATGTGTCGCAAAACAAAGCAAGGATAATAGGGTATAAATATGTATCAGGTTCAGGGTGCAAGACAAAAAAGTACAGGTACAAGATAACACATAACAGGGTAAAACAACTAGTTTTCTAATTCAGGACAGCAAGTCATTGTTGTACTAAAACAGTGATTTCTGCTATTACAAACATCCAAATCTGGATCCGTCGAAGAATCTGGGAAATAGACTTCCACACGAATCCAACGAGTATAAATAAGTCATATAGTACTTCACAACATCATAACTCAAAACAAATTTAAAAATAGAAAATATGTTCAGTCATAAATCAGGAAAACGAATTTTCAGTCAGGAAAACCGCATCAAAACCTCTCAAATAAATTCAGAAAAAATCTGGGGTATTCCCCTATATATCCAGTATCTAAATATAAAGTTTCATAATTTTCTAGGAAAGGTAGATTAGTCATCCAAAATAAGAAAACCTCAAGAAAATATAGTTTGGCAAATCTGGAATTCCCAACACTGCTGTACGAAAACTGAAGTATCTCGCAACCAGTGAAACGAAATCCAATTCTGCCAAAGGGATATGAAAATAGATAAAATTTTATAACTTTTATATTTCACAAACATTTTTCATACAGTAAAAGGAATCATAGTGAAAATAGAGTTCTTTACAGAACAGCGAGCAAAATACAGCATGTATAGATTTTAGAAACGAGCATGAAACATCACATAAAACTTATCGATAAAATTTACCAAAATTCTGGGTAATCCCTAACTCAATAAAGAAACACTGAACAAAATATTGGATCAAAATAATATGTATAGAATAGTTCTTGAAAATGGGTTGTTATCAAAATTACCCAAAAACTGAATCTGGAATAGATTAACACCTCTGTACTAAAACAGCCATAACTCAGTCATACGAAATCAAAATCAAGCAAAGTCGGTGGGGTTTGAAAATAAAAAAATTATCTAAACCTCATATTTTATACCGAAATTCAAATACTGTGTGTAGCTTAGACGAAAACAGCATTCAAAATAGAACATCCAGCAAATACAGATTTCACCCTTAAGAACAAAATTTCATAGATTCAAGATTATTGATCCAAACACTTCCAAACTTGAAATACAACCTACCAAGCATCTAAATATCATGTTTTAAGGTTATTAACACATCCATACCAATTATATCATAGTGGTCTCAATCTAAAGACAATTTCACACAATTATTCACGTACATGACTAAGAATCAAGAATTGGGCAATTCCTAGGTTATCATATATCAAGATTTGTGTCATAAGTCATCTATGGCCAAATTATCATAATAGAGACAAACCCATCAAGGAAAACACAAACACAAGTCGTCTCTAGACCCAACTACACTATAGGTGAACCTTTTGACTTGTATCAAACAAATGAATTAGAGTACAAGTTACTTACCTTAAATCGGGATAAAGAACGATGAACTCAAAAGTAGGAGAAAAACCCACGAAAGAAAATCTACGAACTCACGAACGATCTACACGCGCACTCGAGCACGCGCAAGAAAACTCCAAGAGCAAGAGAGCGCGAGACGGCGGATGGAGAGAAAGCGGGAGAGATGAATCACGGATGGCACAAGGGTTTGGAAAAAATATATGCAGCATGGCAGAAAATATATATAGGATATATATATGCTTAACATTAGGGTTTGAAGGAGGATGGGTGCACACCACTGGACGGATACAGGTAAAGAAAGAAGAAGTGGGTTGGGTTTCTAGGGAGTGGGATTGGTTTGTTTTTTTTTTTTTCTCACAGGGTAGTATTAGGAAGGTGTATATAAGGTAGGTGTAGTTTAGTGGTTTTAGGAATTGGTAGTAGGTATTGGTAAGGAATGATATGATTAAACAATGGGTTATAATAACTGGGGGAAAAGTTTATTAGGAGTGGGGGATAGTTAGGTGCGGGTATAGGGTGTTTGGGGATAATGGGTATATATAAATGGGTAATTAAATGGGTTGGGAATTAAGAGAATGGGTTTAAAAATTAAAAATGAATTTTGGTTTTAAATAAAAATTCAATAAGAAAATTAAATATAATAACTAATAAAATATAATTTATAAAATAATGTAATTTTAAGAATAAAAAAAATAAAATAAAATAATAATGCAAATAACAACACTAGCAAAATAATATAGATAGTAACAAAATTAATAATAATAAAAAATGATAAAAATAATAAAAGTAATAATAACAATAATAAGAACTGTATTAAATACAAAAATCATAGAAAAATAGTTACAGCTAAAATTATGGATCAAAAAATAGATTTTAATAGAAGATTTTAAAAAAATACATTTTGACAAAAGAATTTGAAATCCGGAAAAATATTTTGCAATTTTTTTTTAAATACAGAAAATAAATAAAAATGCATTTTTGGGAAAACAGGGGATACATTTATGGACTTTAAAAATTTAGAAAAAAATACTATAATTGTTATAAAAATATCTAGACTTCATCAAAAATATTTCTACAATATTTGGTCTAATAAAATGAGATTTAGAGGCAAAAGTTGAGTAGAGACAACTAAAAGAACTCCATAGAGTTGATGTTTGTGGGAATAAAATTGTGATTAATTCTAGAGAAAAATTCTATGTAGTTTATAGAATGAATTTTTGTATGGAAAATTAAAGTGTGATTTATTATGGATTTTGTTCATGAAATTATGAAATTTTTATGCATGGGAAATTTACTTACGATATAATTGTGATTTTGAACCAAGCAAAGGAAAGAAATGATAATGTGAGAAATAAGGGAATTATATGGAGATTCGATTATGAATGTGAAAGGAATAATTTAAAATTGTCACTTTATGCATGAAATTGATGCACAAGAAAGAAATAGAAATCATGTTGATTTATGGGAAAGATTTTATGAGTATGAATACTCAATTCTCTGAACATGAAATGAGATTAAAGGACTAGAGTGTAGCTAAGTCTCATACTGGCATTGAATAAATTCTTTGGGATAAGATTTGAAATGAAAAGACCAAGTTTGGGTCGTGTTGTTGAATTAATGGTTAAGACCGGTATAGGGGGAGTGCTAACTCTAGGGGATTAATTTTATTCATGATTCCAATAATTTAAGGACTAGATACATAGTGGAGATGTGATGAAAGTAAGAGAAAAATCTGAGTATGAGGGCCATTGGATTGGCAGCGTGAGAGTGTTCACAGGATATCCTCATGATGCGTCATGATTAGGGCGTGGATACTACTCCAGAGTACCGTCCCGGTGGCGACGCTTGTGGGGTATTTGGTGACTACGGGTGGTGCCATGTTCCATGGCGGAGGTGAATTGACCACAGGATGCCTGCATGATGAGTCATGTGTCAGTGCATGGGGTTCCCTCCAGGATGTCTGGACGTGGGCTCGTAACTAATAGAATACCTAGAATACTTACAGTAGTTACCATAGTAGTTTAAGTCATGGCGAGAGATCGAACCCTACAAGATCAAGAACGATTAAGGTTTTGCCCTCGGACCTATGTAGTATGGGATGCATAGAATCCGAACAAGTGCACATTAGTATCATATAATATAAATAATTGCATTAAGGACTAATTGCACCTTCACACACGACATCAATAGGATAGTCCACATAGTTTTGTTTGTGACAAGTGTGTGCTTTCTAAGTAAAAGAAAATTGATGTATTATATCATAGCGTCAGTTGAATGAACTGACATGCCCACAGTTTCCATGCAGGATAAAGTGAATAACATGACTAGAGATTGATTGCTGCTTAAAGAAATGTTCAAGTTATTATTCAATTCATGTATAAATGTTGTAATTTAGCTTTCCGCTGCATTGATGTAAACTCTGTTGTAATAAAAGTTTTTAATTTCTTGTAAAATTGTACGAAGAGAAGTGTAAAAATCCTATGGAACTTCGAATTCAGTCTTATTTGGAATCGGGGTGTTACAGAGTGGTATCAGAGCCATGCTTCTAAGTAGTACAAATTTATAAGGAATGACACCCTAGAGTGGACATTAGAGTGTGAGTTGGGTATAGAGATTTAAATCTAAGTCACTTACATTTGTATTGCTCTATGATTGATGCTTCTTCTTCTCCCTTCCCCAATACGGAGAACCAACATGACCCAGTAGGCAATGATGATTGTCACATAATGTAACACCCCGAATTCCAAAATACAACTGAATTCGAGTTCCTGAGGATCTTTACACTTCTTTCATACAATTTTACAAGGAAATAAAAATTTTTCTTTCATCAGAGTTACATTACATCTTTACATTACCACAGCGGAAGCAATATTACAATAAATTACATGAAATAATATTTAAAATAGTCTCGTGCAGCATGTATACTTCAATTGTGTCAACGTCTTTACCCTGCATATAAAACTGTGGGCGCGTCAGTTCATTCAACTGACAAAATATTATACAAGGCCATCCTCTTTATGCCGGAAACAGTATAACGATTCTCATTTCTTAACAAACCACAAACTTGTCACAATCAAAATTAAGGGACTATCCGATTGATGTCGTGTTGTGAATGTGCACTTAATCCTTAATGCTATTGTTATGTTATATGACACTAATGCGCACTTGTTCGGATTCTATGCATCCCATACTACATAGGTCTGAGGGCATGCCCTTAATCGTACTTTATCTTATAGGGTCCAATCCCTCACCATGACTTAAACTACTACGGTAACTACGGTAAGTATCCTACATGTTCTATGATCTACGAGCCCATATCCAGGCAGTCTGGAGGGAAATCCCACGCACTGATATGACGCATCAAGCAGGAAGACTATGGCCAATTCAACCTCCACCATGGAACAATGGCACCACCTGCAGTCACCAAACACCCCACAAAGTAGTGCCCATGCCATGTCATGACGCATCAAGTAGGCAGTCTGTGAATCACTCTCACACTGCCAATCCGATGGCCCCTATACTCGTGTTATTCTCTTACTTCCATCACATCTTCACTATGTATCTAGTCCTTAGTTATTAGAATCATGAACAAAATCAATTCTCTAAAGTTAGCCTTTTCACTATACCAGTCTTAATTCTTTATTCAACATGACCCAAATCTTGGTCTTTTCATTTCCAATTCATTTCCTTTCAGTGCTGGTATGAGGCATAGCTACACTCTAGTTCTCAATTTCAATTCACAATCACACAAAGATTGAGCCTTTTAAACTCATAAGTTCATGGTTAACAATTGTTTTCCCTTTTCATGCTCTTCGTATTCATATTCATAAAATATTTCATAATTCAACAGGATATTTCACTTCACTTCATACACAATTTAGTGCAAAAGACAAATAAAGTTCACATTTTCTAATTTTTCATATTCAATCTTCATTCTTTCCATTATCAAATCTCTTTTCAAACTCTTTCAAGCAGTATGTTTATTTTTATCATGAGGCAAATTTAAGAATCTGAGACATTAAAAAATAGTCTGGACAGTCGACTCTCAAAACATAGCCGGTCGACTGTTCAGCAGAAGATTAAGAAATACTCAAGAAAATGGTCGAGATAGTCGACTGCTAAACATGATCAGTCGGCTGTTCTTAAAAGATTTAAAACTCAAAAGGATCAGGACAGTCGACTGTTAACAAGACCAGTCGGCTGTTCTGCAGTGTTTTAAACTCGAAAATACAAAGTACGGGGCAGTCGACTGTTTAACGTATACGGTCGACTGTTCTGCGAGAATTTCAACTCGAAGAATTAAATGTTCAGGACAGTCGACTCTCTATGCCTATTCGGTCGACTGATCAGCAACAAAAATCGAAAATTGGAATCATTTCTTCTTTCTTTTCGATTAACACACAAAATTTGGTTTAGAAATACATTATGTTCATTTCCCGAAACTAACATACACTTTATTTAACGACCATCACAACACTGCATAGTTTACTAAATAATCTTAATAATAAAGAGATTTTTACGATTAATATTTTCTGCACAGATGCGACTTCTGAAAAACAGTACTTTTCCCATAACCACAATTTTTCCACAGAGATGAACACTTATTTTAGCATTCTAGATTAAAATCAACATATCATAACATTAATCATATCATTCAATCAAATTCACTCATTCGTTTCATACAATTTCACGCGTGTTCCATTTTTATTTTAATCATTGTATTAACAAAGAGCAATGTTTTCACTTGTTTATTCTTGCATAATTAGCACAAAACCTAGCATGATATCTAAATTAGAAGTCATGAGAAACACCCACCTTTTTGAAGAAAACGAATAGAAAGCTCCTAGAAATCTGCACAAATAGATCCTTCTCCTCCTAGGTGTAGCAAAACCGACCCTCTCCTAGTGCAATTCCGGTCTTCTTTTGGATGAGCACCCACACACAAGAATCTCCTCAATCTTTTTCTCCCCAAAACTCTCAATCTTTTCTCACTCTAATTGTTTTCTCTCTTTAATCAATTTTCTAATGTACTAAAATGAGAAGAACTAGGGTATTTATACATAATTTTGGGTGGATTGAATGGCTAGGATTAAATCAACTAGTTAGGGATTGAAGGATAGGATGAGTTTGGAAGTTGCCATAACCCCCCATGACTTGAGAAACCACCTCACCACTACTCCCATCTCTCCCACTCTCTTGACCCAATCCGGCCTACTCCATGAGGCACGTGCTAGTGCAATGCACGTGTCTCCAAGGCATCCCTAGCTCCTAATTGTACATGTTTAATTATTTAATAGTCCAAAAGTTAGTCTACACTACAAATCACCATAATTAAAAGAGAATTAAACTAAATGGGTTTACTATTGGGCCAAAAGATTATGGGCTCAAGGAAATTAATTAAATTAATTATAATGGGCTAGAATTAGGCCTAGGATTTTATTTAGGCTTTAAAAAAAATAACCCTTGTAGGAAGCAAGGAGAATAATCAATATATTAGGCTATGAAGAAAATATTTGACTCTAGAAAAGCACATGAAATTATACATGCGAAATATGTACAATCTCAACTCTTATAAAATAAAATAAAATAAAAATCGGGATATTACACATAATCGAAGAGGACTACTACTTTGGACAAGGAGATTCTGACGAAGAAGATCCCGAGGAGTATGATGAGGAATAGCCGGAGTCCCGAAAGATCACTCCACCTCCGGATTCATCTGATGATTCCTCCGATGAGGAAGAGCCAGTTCCAAGCAGTCTCATTGTATCTCTTCAGAGGCATATGGAGACTCAGAGGGAGAGACAGGCCCAGTGTGCGAAGTGCAAGAAGAATATTGCAACTCTTAGTCATCGTATTTGGGATCTCAAGAAAAGAAAGAACATTTACGATGTACTAAAGGAAGAAGTAGCGAAACTACGGGAATAACTTCGAGAAGCCAAGAGGAACCGTAGAAACTAGAATGTTGTATCTTCTTACTGCTTTCATTTGATGTTATAAATGTTTTAAATTTGAATGTACAAAGTTTGAATTCAATGAAATGAAGAGTTGATTTAAATTCATGTTTTCTACTTCGAATTTAATGGATCTTTTGCATCAGAATATGGCCGGAAGAAGAGCTAGAAACAGAGAAGGGCTTAAATTGGAAACGGAGTTAGCGAAAGTCTATCAAACCCTCAATGCCATTGCCATGAATCAAAACCAGGGGAGGATGCCTGCAAATCCAGTACCTGAGGCAATTAAAATTCGTGGAATCATTCAAGAGGATAAAACCACCCGTGTTTGAGGGCAAGTCAGACCCAGATGCGGCTAACCATTGGATCAGGCAGGTCAAGACTATCTTTGAAGTCTTGGAAACTTCGGAAGCCAGCAAGGTGAAGTTGGCTGCACTGTAGTTCGAGAAGAATGCAGCTGTTTAGTGGCAGTCCATGAAGCGGATGATGGAAAATGTTGTTCTTGGCTGGGAGGAATTCTTGAAGGAGTTCCACAGTCACCATTTTCCATCCGATGTCCAGGAGAAGAAGGCTATGGAATTCCTGGCGCTGCAGCAGGGCGGTATGTCGGTTAGAGAGAATGATACAAGGTTTACTTAGCTCTCGAGGTAGGCGCCCGAACTTGTGATGGACGAGGCAAAGAATGCTCGGATATTCAAGCACGAATTGAGGCCAAGTTTGAGAACAAGGATGATACCCCTTGGTATCAGGAGGTTTGACAAGTTGGTCAAGCGAGCTACAGCCACCTAGGTGGATATGGAGCAGTTCCATGCTGTTCAGAACCAGAGAAACAACTGGAATGTGGGGAAGCAACTCGCGATTTCTGGGCATGTCAGAGGGCAGCCTCCGGCTCAAAGGTTCAAACCTACTGGGGCAAACGCTGACAGTGTGGCTGGAAGACCCGAGAATGTTTTGGTGAAACCTCCTGTGACTTGTTTCAACTGTGGAGAGACAGGCCACTACAAGTCTTAGTGCTCTAAGCTGCAAGATGTCGTCCGTAATGGACCAACTCATCAGGTTGGGAAGAAGCCGTACCAGCAGGGGCGAGTATTTGCTTTGACTGAAGCTGATGCTGATGAAGTGGATCACGTCATCACTTGTACGAGGGAAACTATTTAGAAGTTTTTCTATTGTTCACTTTTTTCTGTTTTATTTAGTGAACTGTTATGTAACGAGTGTGTGCTATGTAACATGAGAACTTTATTTGAATGGAAAGAAAGCTATTGTTTGGTTCGATACTGGATCCTCTCACACTTTTATATCACCTAAGTTTGATAAAGTATTGGGAGTTGAACCGAAGATTGTTCCAAGCAAGGTCTTAGTAGTAGCTACTCCATCAGGGGAGACTTTAACCACTGATTGGTACTATGCGGACTGTGAGATTGTGATTGGAGACAGGATTTTCAGGATTGATCTGATCGAGCTGAATATCCTCAGGGTCGATGTTATCATTGGCATTGATTGGATGTCGGTGTACAGTGAGAACATCGAGTGTAAGACCAAGGAAGTAACACTGAAGGCTCCAGGTGGTCCTAAAGTCACTTTCCAGGGGAAGAAGAGATTTTCAGATTTGGTGGCTGCTATCAGCAAGAAGAATGTTCCTGTAGAGGTGCAGCAAATTCCAGTGGCTCGGGATTACTAGACTATATTCTTGGATGATTTGCCTGGGTTACCCCCGCATCATAATGTAGAGTTCAGCATCACTATTCAGCCAGGGAGTGCACCTATTTCCAAGGCACCGTATAGGATGGGGCCTGTAGAGCAGGATGAGATCAAATGGCAGATTGAGAAACTGTTGGAGAAAGGCTTTATTCAACCGAGTGCGTTACCCTGGGGGAGCACCAGTGCTGTTGATGAAGAAGAAGGATGGTTCGATGAGGATGTGCATCGATTACCGATAGCTGAATAAGGTCACTATTTAGAACAAGTATCCTATTCCCCGAATTGATGACCTGTTCGATCGTCTACAAGGAGCAACTGTTTTCTTCAAAATAGATTTTCGATCGGGATACCATCAGCTTCGAGTGAAGACTGAAGATGTGCGTAATACTGCGTTCAGAACTCGACATGGGCATTATGAATTCTTAGTTATGCCATTTAGATTCATGAATGCACTTGCAATCTTTATGGACATGATGAATAGAGTTCAGAGGTCGTTTGTTGATTCTTTCATCGTGATGTTTATCGACGATATTCTTGTGTACTCCAAGTCGGAGGAGAAGCACACTGAGCATCTGGCTGAAGTTTTGAAGAAGCTTCAAGAGCATGGGTTGTATGCCAAGTTATCTAAGTGAGATTTCTGGAAGTCTAAAATGGCATTCCGGAGGGAGTGGCAACTGATCCGTAGAAAATAGAGGCGGTCAAAGTTGGGCAAGGCCTACTATAGTGAAGGAAATTGGAAGTTTCCTTGGGCTAACTGGATACTACAGGAGGTTTATCCAAGGCTATGCTCAGATAGCCGTGCTGCTCACTGGTCTGACCAAGAAGAATGTGAACTTCAAATGGACCGAACAGTGTGAGGAAAGCTTTCAGGAGTTGAAAGAGAAGCTGACTGCTGCTCCCATTTTAGCTTTACCTAGAGTAAGTGTTGAGTATGATGTTTACAGTGATACTTCACATTGTGGGCTTGGTTGTGTCTTAATGCAAGAAGGAAAAGTGATCGCTTATGGGGTTAGGCAACTAAGACCGCATGAGAAGAATTATCCGACTCATGACCTGGAGTTGGCTGCGATTATCTTTGCCTTGAAGCAATGGAGACACTACGTGTATGGTGAAAAACTGAACATGTACACGGACCACAAAAGCTTGAAGTACATCTATGAGCAGAAGCACCTGAATCTGAGGCAACGAAGATGGCTGGAGGTACTTGAGGACATTCGTCCAGAGATTAAGTACCATCTCAGAAAGGCTAATGTTGTTGTTGATGTACTTAGCCGTAAGAGTAGTCTGGCTAGTTTAATTACAACTCAGAGGCATCATGCAGAGGAGTTGGATCGGACTGATATTGAAATCGTTCTGCAAGGCTTAGGATCATCTTTAGGTCAGTTGAGGCTTCAGCCTACGCTGAATGAAAGGATTATAGCAAGTCAGAAGAAAGATGCAGAGATTCAGAAGATGAAAGAGCAGGTTAGTGCTGGCAGGTTGTCGGAGTTTCAGATCAGGATGAGGTGTTGTGGTTTGGAGAAAGGCTGTGTGTTCCGGATCAAGCAGATTTGAGGGAGAGTATTCTTCAGGAGGCACATGCTACTCTTTTATCTGTACATCCTGGGAGTACCAAGATGTATAAGGACATCAAGCAACATTTCTGGTGGTCAGGTTTGAAGTGGGATGTGGTTGAGTTTGTGGCCAAGTGTGAGATCTGTCTGCAGGTCAAAGTCGAGAATCAGAAGCCCGGAGGTTTCTTGCAACCGTTACCTATTCCGGAGTGGAAGAGGGATAACATCAGCATGAATTTCATCACGGGTTTACCAATGAGTTTGAAGGGTAATGATGTGATTTGGGTCATAGTCGATCGATTAACCAAGTCTGCTCACTTCTTGGCGATAAAACTCACTTCGTCTATGGACAAGTTGGCCGAGCTGTATGTTAGAGAGATTGTCAGGCTTCATGGTGTTCCGTTGACCATTATGTCTGATCGAGATGCGCGATTTACTTCGCATTTCTAGAGGAGTCTTCAGACAGCTCTGGGTACCAAGATGGATTTCAGCACTGCCTTCCATCCTCAGACTGATGGACAGACTGGGAGAGTCAATCGAGTTCTTAAGGATATGCTTCGGTGTTGTGTTGTAGATTTTGGAGGCATTTGGGAAAGGCATCTAGCTCTGGTGGAGTTTGCCTACAACAACAGTTTTCAGACTAGTATTGGGATGACACTGTACGAAGCTCTATATGGCAGGAAGTACAGAACACCTGTTTACTGGTTTGAAGTTGGAGAGCGGCAGATGTTTGGGCCTGAGATGTAAAGCAGACCTCTGAAAGGATTGTTTTGATCAGGACGAGGTTGGTGGATGCTCAGAATAGGCAGAAGAGCTATGTAGACAACCAGAGGAGGGACCTTGAGTTCGAGGTTGGTGACTTCACCTAGTAAAGGTGTGATTCATTTTAGTAGAGGCGGGAAGTTAGTCCCAAGGTTCATAGGCTCGTATAAGATATTGAAGTGGATTGAGAAAACTTCTTACCGGTTGGAGTTGCCAGAGGAGTTATCTCAGGTGCACAATGTCTTCCATGTGTCTATGCCGAGAGGTTACATTCCTGATCCGAGTCACCATTTGCCTGAAGTGCCAGAGGGTTTGCAGATGGATCCGAGTTACATTGAGCTCCCGGTTGAGATTGTGGATTGTCAGGAGAAAGTCTTGAGGAACAAGACGATACCGATGGTCAAAGTAGTCTGGAGGAACTAGTTGGCTGAAGAGGCTACTTGGAAATCCGAAGAGAGGATGTTGAAGGATCATCCTGAGCTCTTTGTTCGATTTGTATCTTCTTTTCTTCTCTTTTCTGTTTTTCTTGTTGTATTCTGTTTTCTCTCTCTTTCAGTGTAGTTCCGGGACGAAACTATTCTAAGGAGGGAGTGCTGTAACATCCCGAATTTTCAGCTATAATTAAATAAGAGTTGTTTGATTTCACGTGTTATGCACGTGCAAATTTATTGTACATTTTTTCCAAATTATTTTTTCTCCATGAACAAGTGTTTTAATTATTCCCCTTCTTATTTAGAAAGCCTATTTAAACTCTAGGCCTATTTGTCTCATTCTAGCCCACCCTAATTAATTAATCAATTTATTTAGAAACCCATGAACTTTAAGCCCATTAGTGTGAGCCCATTAATTAAATCCTCTTTAATTAACATGACTTGTAGTGTAGACTAATTTTGTAACAATTTAAAGAAATTAAACTTGTACAAACTAGTAACTAGGGGTGTTTGGGTAGCACGTGCATTGCACTAGCATGTGCTTGGAGCCCTTATAGGGTTGGCCGGATGGTCAACAAGGAGAAAGGGAGAGATGGAGGTAGTGGAGATGTGGTTTTTCAATCATGGGTAGTTGTTTCCCAACTCCCTAACTCATCCTAGCCTTTGATCTCTAACCAGTTTGATTAATCCTAGCCATCTATTTTACTCAAAAGAATGTATAAATACCCCCCCTCACCCTCTTCATAATTTGCACTTGAAAAATTGAAAGAAAGAAAGAAAGAAAAGACATTTAGTGAGCAAAAGATTAAGAGTATTTTGTGAGGTTAAAAGATTGAGAGCTTGTGTGTGTTCCCCTTCCAAGGAGTGGCCGGCCTACACCATAGGAGCAAGAAGAAGAGCTTGGGTTCCATCAAGCTAGAAGGAGAAGTGAATTGTGAGGTTAAAACATTTGATTTATGAAAAATTCGTATTGAACAGAGAGTCGAATTATAAACAATTTAACCCAACTCATACCGAGTTAGTCACTTGGGCTTATTGGTCTTCGGGTGCACCACAAAGCTCTTACTGTAGCTCAGGTCTGGTCTTTGGTTGTGGGTTCGAAACTGGGCAGAACCCTTTTTATTTCAATTTTTTTTATAACCCGAAAGACCAAAAGTTTGACTTATGTGGACTTAAGTCCATTTCATATCGTTCGGGCACTTTGGGCTTTCTAGTTTTCAGGTGCGCCACAGTATGGTTACTGTAGCGTGGGGTTGCCTCGGGTCTCGGATTCGAAACCTGGTTCTAGCTTCTTAAAAACATTTTTTGATTTCTTTTTTTGATTTTTTTTTGAGTTTTATGGACTTTAAAAATTCAGGAAAAAAAATACTATAATTGTTATAAAAATATCTAGACTTCATCAAAAACATTTCTACAATATTTGATCTAATAAAATGTGATTTAGAGGCAGAAGTTGAGTAGAGACAATTAAAAGAACTCCATAGAGTTGATGTTTGTGGGAATAAAAATGTGATTAATTCTAGAGAAAAATTCCATGTAGTTTATACAATGAATTTTTGTATGGAAAATTAAAGTGTGATTTATTATGGATTTTATTCATGAAATTGTGAAATTTTTATGCATGGGAAGTTTACTTAAGATATAATTGTGATTTTGAACCAAGTAAAGGAAAGAAATGATAATGTGAGAAATAAAGAAATTATATGGAGATTCAATTATGAATGTGAAAGGAATAATTTAAAATTGTCACTTTATGCATGAAATTGATGTACAAGAATGAAATAGAAATCATGTTGATTTATGAGAATGATTTTATGAGTATGAATACTCAATTCTGTGAACATGAAATGAGATTAAAGGACTAGAGTGTAGCTAAGCCTCATACCGGGATTGAATGAATTCTTTGAGATAATATTTAAAATGAAAAGACCAAGTTTGGGTCGTGTTGTTGAATTAATGGTTAAGACCGGTATAGGAGGAGTGCTAACTCTAGGGGATTGATTTTATTCATGATTCCAATAATTTAAGGACTAGATACATAGTAGATATGTGATGAAAGTAAGAGAAAAATATGAGTATGAGGGCCATTGGATTGGCGGCATGAGAGTGTTCACAGGATGTCCTCATGATGCGTCATGGTTAGGGCGTGGATACTACTCCAGAGTACCGTCCCGGTGGCAACGCTTGTGGGGTATTTGATGACTACGAGTGGTGTCATGTTCCATGGCGGAGGTGAATTGACCACATGATGCCTACATGATGAGTCATGTGTCAGTGCATGGGGTTCCCTCCAGGATGTCTGGACGTGGGCTCGTAACTCATAGAATACCTAGGATACTTACAGTAGTTATCGAAGTAGTTTAAGTGATGGCGAGGGATCGAACCCTACAAGATGAAGAACGATTAAGGGCTTGCCCTCGGACCTATGTAGTATGGGATGCATAGAATCCGAACAAGTGCGCATTAGTGTCATCTAATATAAATAATTGCATTAAGGACTAAGTGCACCTTCACACACGACATCAATAGGATAGTCCCCGTAGTTTTTGTTTGTGACAAGTGTGTGCTATCTAAGTAAGAGAAAATTGATGTATTATATCCTACCGTCAGTTGAATGAATTGACGTGCCCACTGTTTCCACGAAGGATAAAGTGAATGACATGACTACAGATTGATTACTACTTAAAGAAATGTTTGTTATTATTCAATTCATGTATAAATGTTGTAATTTATATTTCCGCTGCATTGATGTAAACTCTGTTGTAATAAAAGTTTTTAATTCCTTGTAAAATTATACGAAGAGAAGTGTAAAAATCCTGTGGAACTTCGAATTCAGTCTTATTTGGAATTCAGGGTATTACAAACCTAGTAATTGTTTCTTCAATAGATTAGTTGTGTGACAATTATATGAACAACCTTATTATCAATTCTATATGCACACATGAAACATTTATCTTTGGAGTCGAAAGTGGCATGTTGTCAAGTAAATTGAGGTTAGCTCGTGTAAACCCTCAATATACCCAACGAAAGAGATGAACAATGTATAATACGATAAACGAAGGGATCTACTTGCAAGAGTTTCAACAAAACTTGAATTTGATACAATTAACGATTCAAGAGGAAGTGACTTGCCTTATATACGATGAAATTGAATACTAAGAATAACGGGATGAGAATCCCGAAGCAATGAACCCACGATCTAACACAAATCTACGTGCAAACGAAACTCAAAACTATAACAGCAATAGAGCAACGACAACAAGGAGCACAACAGCAAGATCGAACGAACGTCCGAGAACAAGACCAAGATCAAAACAGCGACAACACGTTCCTGAAAAGCACGTGCAACAGTGCACAAACGAGAACTCAGCAATAGCAAAGAGACATAGCAATTACAGCAACAGCCGAGAGCAATGGCAGCAACGAAGGGGACCTCGGGTCTGGCCGATGCTGGTGGTCAATGGCATCGCAGGCAGCGGCGTGACAGAGACAGGGCGGTGCCGCCAGCAAGTCGAGGGTCGACGGGAAGAGGGAAGCAGCGTCGTTGGTCTGGGCTACTGTGTTTGGGCGGAAAAACAGAGAAGGAAGTCGGGGGGTCTGCTGGCGGCGCTAGCAGGCGATGGGGTGGCTAGAGTTGGCAGGGAAAAAGACAGGAAGGGGGTTGGCTGTTTGGGCGGGAAACTCAACGGGGAGAGAGAAACGGGGGGAGAGAGGAGGAGCAGAGAGAGTAGACGGCTTTAGGGTTTCGAATTATGCAATTTTTTTAAGGTTTGTAATAGAGTTGTATTTATAGGGTATAATTAGGGTGTTGGGTTAGTAGTTTGGAATACAATAATAGCGGTTTTGGGTCAAGAACAATTAAAATTGGGATTTAGGATTCAATAAGAGATAGATCTAAAATAATATGGTTCAATTAAAACTACCCACAATTAATAAAAGAAATTTGAATCAACAAAAATAGCTTAATCAAGAAGAACGAAGAATTTCATGAACAAATTTTAATTAAAAATAATCAAGGAAGAAAAATAAAGTATTTTTGTTCAATTACAAATGAAGTATTACAAAAGGTAAAAAAATGAAAATAGCAGGAATGGTAGTTACAATCCTGCCCACCTTACAATAAAATTTCGTCCTCGAAATTTAAACAAGTGGTGGTAGGGTAACCCCGAAGGAAAGAAAAGAACAAGAACTACTCAAAAAGATGGGGAAACCTCTTATGGATCACATGTCATGCCCCGCTTCCCAAAATATGAAATACAAGTACGTAACGTAGGCCCAGCGAATAATGTAAACACCATCCATAAGTTGTACCAGACTAACTCAGCAATAAGAACAACAAAGTACAACCACACAAGAAATATAACCACATGAATCGAAGATAAATTCCAATAATAAATAAAATAATTCAACAATATAAATATCGAACATCTGGGATCAAAACAACTCCAGGTCATAAAGCCCAAAAACAAAGTACAATTCATAAAAATATTCGATAAAATAAATCTAGCAGCAAATAAATCTAAGCAGCACAGACTGGTTTCATCTCTAGAAACGTTGCTCACCAATTCCTTCGGGAACAGATCCTTCAGCACCTGTAAAATCTTGATCTAAAAAGAAAGAAAAGAATGCTCTTAGAGCAAGTCGTGGGCAGCAAGTAGAGATAACAGAGGATAATAAGAAGCATGTATATCAAAGAATAGGGACATGGTCAAAGACAAAGATGCAAAGCAAAGACAGGCAATAATATCAAAGGTGTACAATTATCATGCATGTAATGAGTGATGTCAAGGTCAAGATCAAGCATGAAATGCAGATTATTAAGTATTTTATTAATCTATCTAGTGCACGTACTACTACGTTCCATTCCACAGGTTCGGCGCAAGCACAGTGATCGTTTTAAACCGATGGTAAATTCACGGTTCGTGTACTCGGCATTAATAACAATAATTTACATGCAAGAATTAACAATTAATCATAGCAATCAATGCTCCTTCTTCTATGTCAAGTATTCATGCGAGTGAGAGGGCCTTACCGAGTACATTTCCCGATCGTTCACTACCAAGTCTACCCATAATACCCCTGCTTGTTAATAGGTTATTTTCATCCTATGTGAGCATTCAAGAGGGTTTTAATATTGTATAATACTAAGTGTGACTAATTCTATGCGCTACAAACAAAGCATGAGGCAAACACATCAAATAAGCACAATTCACATAACCAGGGCAGCATGACATTGTTGTACTAAAATACTGATTACAGTCACTACAAAATAGCAAATCTAAATCCTCCAGAATTTCTAGAAAGTAGACTTCCACACGGTTCCAGCGAATATAATTAAGGAATATAAAGGATACAGAAACTAGGGTGGAAACTCTATTCTATTCAGGTTTTATGTTTAGGTAGCATGCAGTAGGTTGTGTTCAACTAATTATTTTAGGTTAAAGAACACATTAATAAAATCTATAAGAATTCTTGGAAGTACCTATAAATTTCTAGGTCCAGCCTAATTTATTTCAGATTTTTCTTTTACTGTTAACAAGGTCAAATAAAATATAGAACAGTAGGATACGCATGCAATTGTGGGTCTGGAATTTCTAACATGGCTGTACTAAAATGTTGATATCTAGCAAATGAAACACCGAAACTTAGATCCGTCAAAAGATGTTAATCTAGACATCAGAGGCTAAAAATTCATGTTTGTAAAGGAAATTCAAATTATGACATTATCATGAGTGAAAATTTGATTCAAAGTAAACAACTAACAATTCAAAAAATTGTCTTAACATGAATAGGCAATAATTAAATCATACATCATATGTTTCATGAAAATTGGCAATCAAAGTTATCCTAGGTATTAACATACAAATTTCTAAGGTTTAAGATACAATTATCACAGGCATGGTATCAACTCATCGATCAACTTTAATCTAGCACATACAATTTAACATGTCCAATTTATCAAGTAGGTCCTATGCAAGAATCTAGTTTTTTAAATGTGCATATGCATGAAACAATAGGGACTAGGTTTTAGATCAAAGAGACAACACGATGTTAAGAGTATGTCGGGTTAGCTTGTGTAACCCCTCGATAAACTTAACGGAATTGTCAAAAGCAGTATGATAACAAAATGGACAAGATATACTTGCAGGAGATCAAATAAACTTGAACAGAATAAAATGCTTGTTCAAGAAGAGACTTGCCTGTTATTTTGCAGATTCAAATAATAAGAATAACGAAATCAGAATCCCGGGCAAAAATCCCAAAGACACGTGCGAAATACGTGCGAAGAAATCGAAGCAGACAATGCAACAGCAACTCAGAGCTCTTGGGTGATCTCCACACACTAGATCGAGACCGAACTCGGGACAGCGATCTCGGATCCGCTGTGCCAAAACACGGGATAGCAAAACCAACCAATCAGCGACCTTCTTCAACCTCGGTAAGGAGAGAAGGAGAGCGAACACGACGACTGCGGGGCGACTGCGATGGGGGTGGAGCGACGTCGGTACCACGGAGAAGACGACGACACCACGGTCGGGAAGCGACGGCGGCGACGGCAGCCTCGACAAAGCAAGCTCTATTTTCGGTTGGAAACAGAGGGGCGACAAGAACGGTGATCGGGGACTCGAACGGCGATGCTAGGGCCTTCGGTGGAGCGGCGAGGGATGGCGGTGACAATGGTGGGGTGCACGAAGATGGGTAGGACGACGGCGGGGGTTAAGGCGATGGGAAAACCACGGTAGATTGGGTTTGATGAGGAGATCGGGGATGACGACGGGAGCACACGACGGTGATGAGGTTGCAGGGGATGGTGAAGACGATGATGGTGGTGACGGTGGGGGAAGGTGGTCGGAGAAGGCCATGGGGATAGGGTTTCAGTTGGGTTTGGGGTGCAACGAAAACAGAGAAGGAGAGAGGTAGGGGATCGGGGAGTAAGAAACGGCGGAGGAGAGAGAGAGGGATAAATTTTAGGGTTAATTAATTGGGTATATATATAGGGGATCAAGAATTAGGGTTTTGGATTGAGATTATGTGGGTTCTGGGTATCGATTTCGGCTCCAAAAAGAGAAAAATGAATGCAATGAGATGAGACGAACATAAAGAAGAACAAATCAGACTCAAAATTGAAAGAGCAAAATTTGCAAAGAGAATATAATCCAACTGAAGAACACACATCGATCAAGAGAGAACAAAAGAACCCAAGAAAAGACAAAATAAACTATAACAAATGAATCCAAATACAATAATCAAAGGAAAACAAAATACAGCAAAAACCGAAAATAGGGCTTACAATCCTACCCACCTTACAAGAAGAATTTCGTCCTCGAAATTCATACAAGAGGTACATAGGGCAAATCCCGAAACAAACAAAACAAAACCAAGCAAAACAAAACAAGTACTACTCAAACAAATGAGGGAACCTCTCCCGAATCTCTTCCAACTCCCAAGTAGACTCCATGGAGAGCGAGGATCCCAAGAAATTCGAACCAACTTGATGACTCTATTCTTTAGAACCTTCTCTCGACGGTCTAAGGTAGAGATGGGTCGAATTTCACAGGACAAATCCAGTCTCACAGACAAGTCTGAGTAGTCAACCACATGACTGTCACCTCTGATGTATTTCTTGAGCTGAGAAACATGGAATACATCATGGACAACTGCTAAAGCTGGCGGTAGCACAAGCCTATAAGCTACCTTGCCCACACGTTCCATAATATTGAATGGATCAATGAATCAAGGACTCAACTTGCCTCCACCGCCGAAACGGATAACACCTTTCCAAGGCAATACCTTGAGGAACACATTCTCACCTGCCTCAAACTCTAGAGATCTCCGACGACAATCAGCCCACCTCTTTTGCCAATCCTGAGCGGCTTGCAAATGCTTGCGAATCTGAGCCACGACATCAATTGTCTTCATGATCAACTCAGGACCTAAACGTTTTCTCTCGCCGATATCATCCCAACAGACCGGCAAACTACACTTGTGCCCATACAAAGCTTCGAATGAAGCAGTCTTGAGACTCGCCTGATAACTGTTATTATAAGAGAACTCGGCCAAGTGAAGATGATCCTCCCACGAACCTCCAAACTGAAGAACGCAGGATCTCAACATATCTTCTAGAGTCTGAATTGTCTTTTCTGACTGTCCATCTGTCTGAGGATAGAACGCTGTACTGTAGCTCAACTTAGTACTCAAGCTCTTCTGCAAACTCTCCCATAACTGAGATCTAAATCTCGTATCTCTATCCGATACGATGCTGATAGGATCCCCATGTAGACGAACAACCTCCTGAACATACTGCTTGGCCAAACTCTCTGTGGACTGACCCACATGGAAAGGAATGAAGTGAGCACACTTCGTCAGTCGATCCACTATCACCCAGATAGCATTATGACCTTTAGGACTACTCGGCAAAGCTGTCACAAATTCCATTGTGATATTCTACCACTTCCATTCAGGGATAGGAAGGGGTTGCAAAAGTCCTGCGATCCTCTAATGCTCTGCCTTCACCTGCTGACAGATTAGGCACTGGGCGACAAATCGAGCCACATTCTGCTTCATACCATGCCACCAGAAATGTTGTTTCAATTCCCTGTACATCTTGGTACCACCAGGATGAATATAATACAGGGATCGATGAGCTTCCTCGAGTAGCTTCCGCCTGACTTCTCCTCTAGGTACACACAACTTAGAACCAAACCGAAGCGACCCATCAGCATGGATGACCAAATCAGATCTCAAATCAGCTTCTGCCTGACTTCGAAACTCCTGCAATTGCTGATCACTCCCTTGAGCTGCCTTGATCTGCTCTACCAAGGAAAACTACAACTGCAACAACATAAGCTGCCGATCTGATCCGGGAAGTAACACATCCAACTCCAACCTCCTAATGTTCTCCACTAGTTCCTTCTGCTGAGTGAGGAACATAGCGGCAGGCCTCCAACTCAAAGCATCCAGCACCGAATTTACTCTGCTCGGGTGATACTGCAAATTGATGTCAAAGTCTGCCATCAATTCCAGCCATCTCCTTTGCCTCATGTTCAACTCCTTCTGCGTGAACACATACTTGAGGCTCTTGTGATCTGTGAAAATATCAACTCTATCCCCAAGCAAATAATGCTTCCACAACTTCAAGGAAAAAACCACAGCTGCAAGCTCCAGATCATGCGTAGGATAATTCTTCTCATAAGGTCTCAACTGCTTCGATGCATAAGCGACAACACTGCCTCGCTGCATCAGCACTGCTCCCAGAACTCTCCCCGAAGCATCACAATGGATCACAAAACTACCCAAACTGTCGGGTATAGTCAGCATAGGCGCTAACGTCAACCGATGCTTCAACTCAGCGAAAGCTTCATCCTAGACAAACTTCTGCTCCTTCCTGGTCAAACTGGTCAAGGGTCTAGTGATTTTGGAGAAATCCAGAACGAACTTCCGATAGTAACCAGCCAAACCAAGGAAACTTTGCACCTCAGGAACAGACTTCGGAATAGGCCAATCCTTGACCGCAGAAATCTTCGACGGATCCATAGAAACACCAGCACCCGAAATAATGTGGCCAAAAAAAGAAACCAATTTCCAGTCAGAACTCACACTTATTGAGCTTCCCAAACAGCTGGTTCTCCTTCAAGGTCAGCAGAACCACCTTCAGATGCTCGGCATGATCTGCCCTGTTCCGCGAGTACACCAATATGTTGTCGATGAAGACCATGATAAACTGATCCAAGAACGGCAAAAACACACAGTTCATCAAACTCATGAACACAGCCGGTGCATTAATCACTCCGAAAGGCATCACCAAGAACTCGTAATGCACATACCTCATTCGGAAAGCCGTTTTCGGAACATCCTCTGACTTCACTCTGACCTGATGATACCTGGAACAAAGATCAAACTTCGAGAACACTGAAGCACCTCCCAGTTGGTCAAACAAATCGTCAATCCTTGACAATGGATACCGATTCTTGACAGTAACATTGTTCAACTCCTTGTAGTCAATGCAAAGCTTGCGGCTTCCATCATTCTTGCTGACAAACAGGAATTGGGGCTCCCCAAGGTGAAACTCTAGGTCTAAAAAAACCCTTATCGAGCAGCTCCTAAACTTGCACCTTCAGTTCCACCAATTCAACCAGCGCCATACTATACGAACTCTTGGAAATAGGGGTCGTGCCTGGCTGAACATCAATGCTGAACTCCACATCTCGGACTAGCGACAGACCGGGCAATTCCTCGGAAAATACATCAAGAAAGTCCTGCACAACTAAGGGTGCAACAACCCCATCAGAATCCAGCGACATAAGAGAAAAAGTCTTGGGGTCCATCGAGTTCTTGACACGCCCTGACGGTGTCTCACCCGCATGGAAAACAAACTCTGGTGGACCAGAGAGCCTGAAAGTCACCTTCTTCTTCTGACAATCAATCACGGCATCGGAAACACCCAACCAGTCCATGCCCAGAATGACATCGAAACCGAAATTGGGAATCACAATCAAATCAGCCGAGAACACCACACCACCAATCAGCAACGGGCTCTGCTTGCAAACCCTAGAACAGACAACGACACCTCTACCTGTGGTGATGTCCCAAGCTGCGGGCATAGCATCGCTAGCCAAACCATGCTGATCGAAAAAGCGAGAAGAAATGAAAGAGTGGGTAGCACCCGAATCAAACAACACATGAGCTGGAAGAGAGAAGACTAAAATCACACCTAGAAGAAGATCAAACAAAGAATAAGGTGCTAGCAGGATATATACACGAATTATTGTACAAAGGAGGGAAAAACAACAACATGTAGAAAACTGAAAGAAAGAAAAGAAAGTACAACTACTGTGATATACCTGCAACCACTCCAACAGCAACTTCCGCTTCCTCGACAGTCAGGTTATAAGCCTGACCACGACCTCCAACCAGACTTCCTCTAGGATCCACACGCCTCTGATCAAAGACTTTCCTCTGCGGCGGAAGAGATGGCCTGCCCTGACCATACGTCGGCGCTCCTAGCTGAGCAGCACCAGCAACTGGTGTAGGAGCTCTGTTCCTCGGAAAGTCACGAACCATATGCTCACTGCTCCCACACACTAAACACAGTCAGTTGGCCATCCTGCAGTCTCGCTGTGAATACCCAGTCTTATGGCAGTAGCCACAAGTCTCAACATTCCTCATGACAAACAGGTGCGTACGGCCATGCTCTCATGGGAGGGGGTGGGACTGGCCTCCGAATAGGTCCTCCGAAAGGCCGAGCTGCAACAGGGTGCGAAACAGTCCTCTAAGGAAGACTAAACCTGCTGAGAGCCTGCTCTTGGATCCGAGCCGCATCCAGAACATCGGAATAAGCACCAAGTCGAAGAGCATCCAAACGGTCCTGGAGGGGAAAACTCAACCCCGACTGAAATCGACTAGCCCGAGCCTCATCAGTGGCAACAAGGGTAGGGGTGAAGCGACTGAGTCGAGTAAACTCTGCAACATACTCGTCCACGAAACGGTTTCCTTGAGTTAGAGAAACAAACTGTCGCTCCATCTCTGCCTTGGTGACACTGGGAAAGAACTTCGCCATGAAGCTCTCAGAGAAAGTGGCTCACTCAGAGGGTCACGGCATCCATTCGGATTCAACTCGCCACCAAATATGAGCAAGATCCACCAATTGGATGCGAACCACATCCACACGATCTGCCTCAGCAACACGAGCAGCGACCAGCAGTTGCTCCATCCGGATAAGACATTACTCGGCCTCCAAGGCAACTCAGTACCCGAAAACTTATCCGGGTGCAGCCTTATGAAATCCGCTACTGTACCAGGCCTAGGTGGCAGAGCACCAGGTGCAGGTTCAGCGACGTTCCTATTGGCTGCCAAAGTGGCTCTCATCAGCTCACTGTGCTCCTGATGAAGAGCCATCATCTGCTGAATCGTCTGGAGAATGGCAGCGTTGCTCGACGGCCCATCCCTTGGGTGAGAAGAAGAATTCTCATGAGCCATAGCCTGAAACATGATCAAAGATAGTCAGTACCCAGATTATATGTTGGGTATTATACAAGTATTCATGTGATTATCGTGGTGTGCAAATCACTGATTTAACCCGGTAAGAGCCAAACTCAACCAATATATCAATCAAAGTCAAACTTTCATAAAGTCGGTTACGTTTGACTGATATATTATCCAAAATCTGGGCTATGATACCACTAAAAACCCTATCACACCTCGCTTCCCAAAATACGGAATACGATTACGTAACGTAGGCCCAGCGAATGATGTAAACACCACCCATAAGCTGTACCAGACTAACTCAGCAATAAGAACAACAAAGTACAACCACACAAGAAATACAACCACATGAATCAAAGATAAATTCCAATAATAAATGAAATAATCCAAAAATATAAATATCCAACAACTGGGATCAAAACAACTCCGGGTCATAAAGCCCAAAAGTACAATTCAGAACAATATTCGAGAAAATAAATCTAGCAGCAAATAAATCTAAGCAGCGCAGACTGGTTTCATCTCTAGAAATGTTGCTCACAAATTCCTTCGGGAACAGATCCTTCAGCACCTGTAAAATCTTGATCTAAAAAAAAAGAAAAGAGTGCCCTTAGAGCAAGTCGTGGGCAGCAAGTAGAGAAAACAGAGGATAATAGGAAGCATGTATATCAAAGAATAGGGACATGGTCAAAGAAAAAGAAGCAAAGCAAAGACAGGCAATAATATCAAAGGTGTACAATTATCACGCATGTAATGATGATGTCAAGTCAAGATCAAGCATGAAATGCAGGTTGTTAAGTATTTTATTAATCTATCTAGTCCACGTACTACTACGTCCCATTCCACAGGTTCGGCGCAAGCACAGTGATCGTTTTAGACCGATGGTGAATTCAAGGATCGTGTACTTGGCATTGATAACAATAATTTACATGCAAGAATTAATAATTAATCACTGCAATCAATACTCCTCCTTCTATGTCAAGTATTCATGCGAGTGAGAAGGCTTTACCGAGTACATTTCCCGATCGTTCACTACCAAGTCTACCCATAATACCCCGACTTGTTAATAGTTTATTTTCATCCTATGTTAGCATGCAAGAGGGTGTTAATATTTTATAATACTAAGTGTGACTAATTCTAAGCGCTACAGACAAAGCATGAGGCAAACACATCAAATAAGCACAATTCACATAACCAGGACAGCATGACCTTGCTGTACTAAAATACTGATTACAACCACTACAAAATAGCAAATCTGAATCCGCCAGAAGGTGTAGAAAGTAGACTTCCACACGGTTCCAGAGAATATAATTAAGGCATATAAAGGACACAGGAAATAGGGTGAAAACTCTATTCTATTCAGGTTTTATGTTAAGGCAGCATGCAGTAGGTTGTGTTCAACTAATTATTTCAGGTCAGAGAACTCATTAATAAAACCTATAAAAATTCTGGGAAGTACCTATAAATGTCTAGGTCCATCCTAATTTATTTCAGATTTTTTTTTTACTGTTAACAGGGTCAAATAAAATATAGAACATCAAGATATGCATGCAATTATGAGTTTGAAATTTCTAACATAGCTGTACTAAAATGTTGATATCTAGCAAATGACACACCGGAACTTAGATCCGTCAAAACAATGTTAAAATAGACAATAGAGGCTAAAAATTCATGTTTGTAAAGGAAATTCAAATTATGACATTATCATGGGTGAAAATTTGATTCAAAGTAAACAACTAACAATTCAGAAAATTGTCTTAACATGAATAGGCAATAATTAAATTATACATCATATATTTCATGTAAATTGGCAATCAAAGTGATCCTAGGTGTTAACATGCAAATTTCTAAGGTTTAAGATACAATTATCACAGGCATGGTATCAATTCATCGATCAACTTCAACCTAGCACATAGAATTTAACATGTCCAACTTATCAAGTAGTCCTATGCATGAATCTAGTTATTTAAATATGCATATGTATGAAACAATAGGGACTAGATTTTAGATCAAAAAGATAGCACGATGTTAAGAGTATGTCGGGTTAGCTTGTGTAAACCCTCAATAAACTTAACGGAATTGTCAAAAGCAGTATGATAACGAAATGGACATGATCAACTTGCAGGAGATCAAATAAACTGGAACAGAATAAAATGCTAGTTCAAGAAGAGACTTGCATGTTATTTTGCAGATTCAAATAATAAGAATAAAGGGATCAGAATCCCGGGCGAAAATTCCAAATACACGTGCAAAATATGTGCGAAGAAATCGAAGCAAACAAAGCAACAGCAACTCAGAGCTCTCGGGTGATCTCCATACACCAGATTCGGACCGAACACGAGACAGCGATCTCAAATCTGCTGTGCCAAAACATGGGACAGCAAAACCGACCAATCGGCGAACTTCTTCAACCTCGGCAAGGGTGAGAGAGAGAGAGAGAGAGAATACGGCGACTGCGACGGGGGCGGAGCGATGTCGGTACCACGGTGAAGACGATGGCACCACGGTCGGGAAGCGACTGCGGCGACGGCAACCTCGACGAAGCGAGCTCTGTTTTCAGTTGAAAACAAAGGGGCGACGACAGCGGCGATCAGGGAATTGAATAGAGACGCTAGGGCCTTCGGTGGAGCAGCGAGGGACGGCGGTGAAAATGGTGGGGTGCACGGAGATGGGTAGGGCGATGGCGATGGGTTAAGGTGACGGGAAAACCATGGTGGACTGGGTTCGATAAGGAGAATGGGGATGACGATGGGGGCAGACAACAGTGATGAGGTTGTGGGGGATGGTGAAGATGATGATGGTGGTGACGGTGGTGGAAGGTGATCGGAGAAGGCCACGGGGATAGGGTTTCAGTTGGGTTTGGGGTGCAACGAAAACAGAGAAGGAGAGGGGTAGGGGATCGGGGAGAGAGAAACGGCAGAGGAGAGAGAGGGATAAATTTTAGGCTTAATTAATAGGGTATATATATAGGGATCAAGAATGTAGCGCCCCAAATTTCTAATATGAGAGCTTAGAAAATAAGTGGCGAAATCCCAGCAATCCACTTCAATACAACGATAAACACCAACAACACCACTAAAATTTGTTTTCTTCTTCTTTATTACAACAATTATTACAATTACAGCGGAAGTCTAATCATCTCAACACAAATTAATCTTTCACTTACAACTCAAAATGATCTCAAATATCCTTTACAATTTTACACCAAACACTAAATAATTTAAATTATCTCAAAATGCCCACTCAAGCTTCCAACTTCCAATCTAAGCAATATCCTGCAACATGTGAGGCTAGAGTTGAACCCTAACCCCCAAAACTACGGGGTCAACCATAAATGGTGTGAGTGGTAACAAATCAACAAATAACATAAATGAATTTAAAACATAATATCCAACGAATAACGATCAAACACTAAAGTATGAAGTAATAACCAACAGAATAAAGGGTGATACCAAAACCAAAAGCCAAGTGTGTAAAGTCAGGAAATCCAATTGCATAAAAGTGATTCAATAAAAACATCATGACTACATGCTGACAACGATGACTACTAAGAGATAAAGATAAACCATGATAATTTGCCCATGCTTGATCATTCCGGAGATTGATCCCACATCACAGGTATTTTCCCTGGATAATTCAGGAGATCATCCCACATCTAAACATAGATTCCTTATCATAATAATACCCCAAAAGCGTCGCCTCGACTCCGATCATTCCGTAGTTCAATCCCACATCTCAAGATAATTACTTGGATAATTTCGGAGAAATACCTCACATCTCAGGTTAACTACCTGGATAATTCCGGAGATAAATCACACATCTCAAGTTAACTACTTGGATAATTCAGGAGACTAATCCTACATCAAAAGCCATACTGAGGTGCATAACTCAAGTTCTCATTCGTCATGACACTACTAATGCCTGTCCTTATTAATTTGGGTTACTGAACAAATCTCCTAGAGTAGTGTACCCTACCGGACTAAAAATCTGAATAACTGAAAATTCGCCTCAATGGGCCTCAACAAATAACTAAACAAATATCTCAACACCGGTATACTAGGGTCACTTACCTCTAGAGACTCAAAAACAAATAACTGAACAAATTCCCACTAAACAAGTGGCTCAACAACATATCTCAAAATCATGTTCTTAACTGAACATCTCAAAATGAATACTGAACTGAACATCTTAAAACAAATACTGAACTGAAGATCTCAAAATTATATGCTGAACAAAATGTCTCAAAATCAAACACTGAACAAAATATCAATATCCTTCAGGACCAGTCGACTGTACATCAGATCAGTCGACTGTCCAGAGGACATAATCCAACATTTCTCAAAAATAATCTAAGGCATGACCAGTCGACCTGACAAGTCATCAGTCGACTGTCCCGAAAGAACTGAACAAAATCACAAACAGAGGGTCAGTCGACTGACCTCCGTCTAGGTCGACTGTCCCGAACAATTCTCAAAGACTAAAAATACACAGTAGGCTCGTACCAGTCGACTGCTCTATAGGCCAGACGACTGTCGGCTACAGATTTCCAAACAGAATAGATCTGAACACAAATCAAAACTAGAGTTTTCTAAAGATTTACTGATCACCAAATTAACTTGTATCCAGGCAATTAAACAACTCTCAAAGATCTCCATCATGGATACATTTCTCAATTAATCAAACACTCAAATCTCATCTCCTCATGATCTAAACTCTTAATCCTTTGATTAGGGTTTTCTCAACAAAACTAAATGTCGTCCTCAACACATAAACAAGATTGGTTTGCAATCACTAGATCCAGATGTGTAATATCTGATCACAACATAATCAGTTCTTAATTTGCTTTCTAACAACATGGTCTCATAAATCAACATTTCCTCAACAAATCTAAATCTTTTCTCATCATGGTCCAAATATCAATTAAAAGTTCTAATCATCCATATCAAATAATAGATCCATGTCATACATACAATAAGACTAACAAATCAATAGTGTAACGATCACAAACAAGGCATAACGAAGATCTCACTTCATTCATCATTCAAATCAAACAAAGCAAACAAAACAAAACAAACCAACTCACCTTGTTTTGAAGAAAATCCACGAAATAGTTCTTCTCCTTGCTAGATCCCAAAAACCTCTTCTTGTTCCTCAAACAAATCCCAAAAGTCTAAATATTGTAAATGACAGCTGGGAATAAGAAATCCCTTATATATGCCGGAGTGAATATTAGGGTTTTATTCCCTCTTTGCAGAATAGTCCTTTCCAAAAATACTTTTCACATATATAATTCTTTTCTTGAAATCAATTCAAATATCGTTTAAATTGGGATCTAATAGAAAATATATTTCTAAACTCAGCAAATACTGATCGGAAAGTCCAGAAAATGCATTTTGCACTCTAACCCTCAAAACTGTCAGTTTTGCAAATAAGTCCTTCTTTTCTCAAAAATTGCAAATAGTACTAATTAATTTCAGAAAAATCTGAAAAAATACTAAATAATTTTCAAATAATAAATAATGATTTTTCATAAGGAAATCTTAATTTTCCAAACTTCTAAAAAGTCATTTGCACGTGTTTTGCACGTGTACAAAAGATAATTGTCTTAGAAAATATTTATTAAATCCTCAAAAATCATTTAAATTCATTTTCAAATAATTAAAATAATATTTGAAAATATGGGGTTCTACATCACTCCCTCCTTAGAAGAGTTCTGTCCTCAGAACTACTACTAATGAGTTCAAACACATACCAACAAAAGGAAACAATATTTCATATATAGAACAAAATCCAAATAGTTTCATATAACATCACAATCAAATTAAAGATTACATCATGTATCAATCAATGATTCAATTATTCAAAGAATTTCAATCACATACAAGGAAATACATTCATTCAAACAATCCAGGAAAATCCTTCTGCATGCGATCCTCTGGCTCCCAAGTAGCTTCCTCGAACTGTTGATTCCTCCACAATACCTTGACCATAGGTATCACCTTGCTCCTAAGGACTTTCTCCCTACGATCAACGATCTCAACAGGCTGTTCCTTGTAGCTCAAGTTCACCTGTAGATCTTCAGGAACCTCCACCAACTGATGATTCTGATCGGCCACATACTTCCTTAATAGCGACACATGAAACACACACTACTAATCGGAATGGATTTAACGGCATATCTATCCCGGCGTCTATGCCCAAACGCCGCGATAGATCGTCATTATAATAATTTTTTTAATAGCGGGCCTCTATAACGGCGGTGATATATTACGCCGTTATATATTATATATATAACGGCGGTTGTATAAGAACCGCCGTTATAGGCCATACATTAGCTGATTAGCTCCCCCCCCCCCACCAAAACATTAGGCGCTAGCCGAATTAATCCCGCTCCACTCTTCATTTCCCCCCAAAAACGAATTTCTTCTAACCCTAACTACTCACGCGCCGCTCTTCCCCTCTCACCAAAAACGAATTTCCCGTCTCCAAAATCTCTCTCTCTCTCTCTCTCTGACCAGTCGCCCCTCTCCCCATTCGGCGCCATCTTCCCTATGGAGTTAAGGGCTCTCCGCTGCTTCGGAGTGTGGTTTTGAATTGTAAACTGTGTGATTTTGACCAGAGGAAGGGAGGTTGTAATATGATGATGAAGTTGCTTGGTAATTTGGGACATGTCGAGGAGCTCTGCTTGGGTGATCGCGTGTTTAAGGTATGGTTAATGTTACTAATCAAGTTTGGTATTTTTTTTTTTTTATATGCTACACTCAAAATTGTTTGCAAATTGAGTTGATGATTCAGTTTGTTCGGAGGGGCAATATACTAGAGAAACTTCCTATGGGCCTTTTTAATTTGAGGGTTACGACTTTGGACGTGCTAGAGAAACTTCCTATGACCTTCAATAATTTGAGGGTTATGTCCTTGGATGTCAAACTTATGCGTACAAAAGATTTACTTATCACTCTTTGCTTGTTAAGGAGTGCTCCTAATATACAAGAACTCGAGTTGAAGGTAACCAACCGTTGCCTAATCTCGTCTATTCACTAATTGTAATCAAATATTCACTTGTCTCTCATTTATTATGAATCATTTGTAGCGCTCTTTCATCCAATTTGATTACGTGCTTGAAAGAGCCCGAGAATTTTGGATGGACAAACAAGATGTGGAGATCTTTGATAGACTTCAGACATTGAAAATGACCAAAATCACTGATGGAGGAGCTGAACTTCACTTCATTCAATTTGTTTTGGCGAAAGCTAAAGTTTTGCACAAAATCATGATTAGCTTCGATAAGCTCTACGGTTTTGACCTTAACAAGGACTCTATTTTGAGAAAGATATCGGAGTTTCCGATGGTTTCGGATAACGTCCAAATCTTACTTACATGTAAGGTCTATTTTTTTTTTTTTTTTTTTGTCTCAATTACCATTTTTATCATTATCATTGTCTTAGTAATCATCTTTCTGTCAATAATTATCAACCTATTATCTTGATTATGTTTCTATAGTTTAAAATCTCAAAATAATCCACCTTTTCAAGATTTCATTGTACATCAGCTCGGTGTTTCTGTTTGCATGTCTTTTGGGTATGACCGAGTCTAGATGCAGGTAGTGCATCTTAAGTGGAATTTTAATGTGTGATCTGCCTATAGATTTCAAATTTATTAATTGTGTCTCATATGTTGTTTTCAGATAGAAGAATAGCTTCACCTATCTTCAACTGAGATCCATCTATCACGATATTAACGTGATGCACATTACTAATAGGGTAAATTTATATGAATATGTCTTTGTTTTAGTTGTGGGAATATGAATGAGAAGCAAAGTATCGGTTATATAATGTTGACACTGTCTTTTAGCACTTGTAAATCATCCAGGGGCCCTGATGGTTCATGCAAGTTGCAGATACTAACTATTAACAATAGGAACGAAGATTTCCTTACAGTAACGTTAGCGAAGAATTAGAGTTAAGGGTGGCGACGGGTTAAACACAGATCAGATTCCTCTTTGAACTTTAGTTCCTTTGCTATAAGTGATTTCTTACAATTTAATTGTGTATTTCAAACTCCAAATCAGTAACTTTTTTCGATTTATACACTCAGCTTATGTGGTTCTGCAGTGGCTAATGCAGATGCAGAAACCTGATGGGTGAAGGTATTCTTAACATTGGAAAATCTCATTGTAGGTTTCGATTGTGGGCTTCATGCTGACTAACTGATATTATCACCTCTCTGGAAAACCTGTGAATATTATTCATTAGAAGCATTCCTAGTTGTTTATTTTGTTTGGCAAAATATTCATATGATTGTTAACATGACTTGCTATGTCGCTATTTAATTTGACCTGAATTTCATTCTGATGTCTTAAACCAAACATTCAATTAATTCAGCTTTTTATTCAAATACTGATAGCTTGTAGAGAATAATTACTGAATGTTTGCTTTAACTATATGCATAATGATAAACCAGTAATGAAGGTTCGAAGATCAAACTACATAGGCCCTGAATGTAACAGCATCTGCATCATTTGCAACCATTCACAAACTGTTGCATCTATGTTGTGAAATAAGAAAACATTTTCTGTATTATGTTCTACATTTAAATGAATTTGATGTCAAGATAAATTATCTGACATGACTATTGCTTTGAATAGTCATGTAAAAAGCTACTGCTTCGACTATTTTAAAATGATCAACCATTGGTGTTTCGTGAGAGTCAACACAAAAATAAGACCAGAATGCTTTTATACATGAACTGAATTCATGTAATTTTAACCTAGCAACTTGTAATCCAAACCAACTCCTTCCCAATCCAACACACTCACACAGATAGGTTTTCGTTTATTAGCTAATGGGCAATGCTTACTGTAATATTTTGTTAATAGTTGCTAATGCTCAGATACCGTAGAAGTTATTTGGTAGTAGTTACTAGTAACCACTTGTATAATATTGAACAGATTCTTCTCTGTGGTATTGTGTATCATTTAGGTTTAATTCATTCATAACGAAAAAGTTGTAGATTTCTATCATATATTTACACCTTTGGAACGATAAAAATATATATATACACCTTGGGAAATCAGAAGTTAATTTCTTATTAGGTTCACACAAACTACTCTATAAAAAAAACTTGTATGGTATGTTGATGTAGGTTCTTCCTATTCAACATTATTCTATAGCAAAAGTCAAGAAGCCTAATAGAAATTTAGTGTCAGTCAGGGGGTCTATTTATTTTTGTCTAAGTCAGTTTATTGGTTTAGTATATTAACTGTGTTTAAGACGACATAGCATGCCTGTAAGACTTGATCCATTGTTACAGGTTGAAGTTGACCATAGAAGCAGTAATCATGTTCCGTAGGAAGCACAACACTCATCATACTGAGAAAGAGAATGGTTAGTGAATTGCAACCATTCCTGATAGATGGTACTTTATGCTTAAACTTTGTTTTTGCTAATCAAAACTTAATACATTTCTGTTGATAAGACCTAGTTCCGCAACAAAACCTATTCTAATTAACCTTATGCAAGTATTATACGACATATAAGGGGTTTCCTGTGACTAACCCATTATATTATTGACTTTAGTTCAAAGCAGTTCATCTTGTGAAAATTGGACTGACATGGTTTCAATCACAGGTATTTGGTTCTTGTGCATCTACCTCCAGTCGTACATCCTATCCGGATGTGTTCAAGATGCAAGCCAAGATGCAGGAAGAGATTGACGGCTTGAAAGATATGATTGTTTCTTTAATCGCCCACAAAACCAGAACTCTAACAATCCAGTACATGGAACTGTAAGTATTCAGTAATATTTTATGATATTAGTATGAAATTTAACTATTGCATTTTACTTGTGTGGTGCCTAGTGTAGTGAATAATCTAATAAATGACACTATTGTGAATTATACAGAGCCAGCGAATTCCATCGACTTCTAGTCACGCACATACATCTGGGCAAAATATCAGTGGGAATCAAAGCAATGCCGAGCCGCTTCAGTAGACTTTGCCATTGTTGAGTTAAATTTGGACTTTAGTCTTTTTATGTTTTGTTGAAACTGAATTTATGCTTTGTTAAAGAAATTGATGTATAACAAGTATATTTCTAACTCTTCGTATGGCCATTTTTAGACAAGTAATTATTGTTTATTGTGGTCCATGATTATATAGTTGTTTATTATGCTGCTATTAGTGTTTTTAAGATTTGAACGTTCAAATTTGATATAACTACAGATATTTTGAATTTGTGACATTTTTTAAATAGTGGGAAAAACCCGAAACCCCCTATCAATCAGTTTTGAGATAAATATGCCGGGAGGATCCACCAATCGTGGTGAATTATTAAAAAAAAAAAAGAACCAATCTCGGCGTTTAGGAACACTGGTATAGCATATCAAAATGATTTAGAAAATATACGCGCATGTGTATCACGGCATTTATGAAGCGTCGTAATAGATCTACGACTTGTAACGACGTTTTAAACAAGCGCCTTAATAGACCTATGGACTGTAACGGCGATCTTTAAAAGCGCCGTAATAGACCTACGAATTGTAACGACACTTTTTAAAAATGCCGCTATAGGGCTACGGGTTGTAACGACGGTTTAAAAATGCGCCGTTACAAGTTGTACACATATAGCGGCGTTTTTTAGAAGCGCCGGTATAGGCATCCAACCTACAATGGCGCTTTTCTAGAGCGCCGTTACAGATCATAGGCCTATAGCGGCGCCTTTTTAGACGCGCCGTTGTAGACCTATGGTCTGTAACGGCGCTCTAGAAAAGCGCCGCGATAGGCCTATGATCTGTAACGACGGTCGATGCAACGGCGCTGCCCGCGGCAATAATTAAAACGCCGCTACCATCTATGGCGGCGTTTATAAGCGCCGCCATAGACAGAAAAAAACGCCGCTATAGACGTTCCGTTTAGTAGTGACATCATGTACCTGCGCTAACTCCTCAGGAAGTTTCAATCTGTACGCGGTCTTGCCAATCCGCTCCACGATCCTGTATGGCCCAATATACCTTGGCGCTAACTTGCCACCCTTGCCAAATCTGATCACTCCTTTGGTTGGAGAAACCATGAGAAAAACTGCATCCCCAACCTCAAATTCCAAATCTCTCCGTCGAGTGTCAGCATAACTCTTCTACCAACTCTGAGCTTCAACTAATCTCTTGCGAATCAGCTCAATCTGTTCTGACGTCTGCTGTACGATCTCAGGACCATACATCTGCCGCTCGCCAACCTCATACCAACAAACAGGTGTCCTGCACCTCCACCCATACAAAGCCTCGCAGTACCACCTCGATACCTGCCTGATCGATCTCTGCTGCCAACTCCCTTCGAGTAGCGATCAACCTTGACAAACTACTCTTCCTGCTAAGTCCATCAGCCACTACATTCGCCTTGCCCGGATGATACTTGATCTCAGGACGAATGTCTTCCAATACCTCCAACCATCTTCTCTGACGAAGATTCAAATCCCTCTGCTGATAGATATACTTCAGGCTCTTTTGGTCAGTGTACATATTGACCTTCTCACCATAGACATAATGCCTCCAAAGCTTCAAGGCATAAATGATAGCCGCTAACTCTAAGTCATGCGTCGGATAATTCTTCTCATGCGGACGCAACTGCCTCGAACCATAAGCAATGACCTTGCCTTCCTGCATCAAGACACAACCCAAACCTCTGAGAGATGCATCACTGTAGATATCATAATCCTTCCCTGCTTGCGGCAATGCTAATATAGGTGCAGTAGTCAACCTTTCCTTTAACTCAAGGAAACTCTCCTCGCACTTATCTGTCCACACAAATGCCACACTCTTCCGGGTCAAACCTGTCAATGGAACTGCAATCTGAGAATACCCCTGAATAAATCTCCGGTAGTAACCAGCTAATCCCAAGAAGCTTCTGACTTCCTTCACTGACGTCGGCCTGGGCCAATCCTTCACTGCTTCCACTTTCTGAGGATCAGTAGCCACTCCCTCCTTAGAAAGAATGTGGCCAAGAAAAGATACCTCAGACTTCCAGAATTCACACTTCGACAATTTGGCATACAAGCTGTGCTCCTGCAATGTCTGTAATACCGCTGTCAAGTGCTTAGAATGATCCTCCTCCGACTTCGAATACACCAAGATATCATCGATGAAGACCACCACGAAGGAATCAATGAATGGCCTCAACACCCGATTCATCATGTCCATGAAAACTGCTGGCGCATTCGTCAACCCGAATGGCATCACCAAAAATTCATACAGCCCATGACGAGTCCTGAACGCTATCTTGCTCACATCTTCTGTCTTGACTCGCACCTGATGATATCCTGACCTTAAGTCAATCTTCGAAAATACCGCTGCTCCTCGAAGTCTGTCGAACAAATCATCTATCCGCGGCAGTGGGTACTTGTTCTGAACAGTCACCCTATTCAATTCTCGATAGTCAATGCACATCCTCATCGACCCATCCTTCTTCTTGACCAACAACACTGGCGCTCCCCACGGAGATGAACTCGGTCTGATAAGCCCTTTGCTCAAAAGCTCTTCAATCTGCTTCTTCACTTCATCCTGCTCTACAGGTGCCATCCTATACGGAGCCTTGGAAATCGGCGCACTCCCCGGCTGAACATTGATGCAAAACTCCACATCTCTCTGCGGCGGTAATCTTGGAAAATCATCCAAGAACACCTGAGGAAACTTTCGAACCACCGGCCCTTGACTTCATCTGCAATAGACTTCTTAGATACCATTGCAGCCACCTGCGGGATCTTCTTCTTCCCTTGGAAAGTTACTGCAGGTCCACCTGGTGCTTTCACCAACACCTCCTTCTGCTTGCAATCAATTGTGGCATCATAAATAGCCATCCAATCGATGCCTACGATGACATCCACTCCCAACACTTGTAGCTCGATCAAGTCGATGCCGAATATCCTTCCACCAATCTCGATATCACAGCCCTCGTAATATCGATCCGCTACTAGCTCTTCACCTGACGGCGTTGCCACCAAAAAAACCCTGCCTGGAAATAACTTAGGTTCCAAACCTAAGATCTTTGCAAAACTTGGCGATACAAATGTATGCGATGAACCAGTGTCAAACAAAACCTTTGCTTTTATTCCATTTATTAAAACAACTCCTGTTACAATAAGAATGATACTCAATCTTAAATTGTTCTGAAATAAAAGTTTTATTCATTACACTGATTCAAAAATGAAAGAAATCAAAATTCCTGCATACCCTGTATTACATCTTCCGAGTTCTTCGCATCCTCCTCGGTCAATGCAAATACTCGCCCTTGCCTCTTCGGGACTTTGCTTCCACCCGAACCATCTTTCTTCAGTTGCGGACAATGGGGCTTTGAGTGTCCAGTCTGCCCACACTGAGAACAAACATGTTCTGCCAACTTCGGACATGCGGACCTGTAATGTCCTACTTCCTTGCAGTAGTAGCAGGGTCACTCCCTGAGCTCCAGATGCCTTCTGCACCGGTCCACTGAACTTCGCCTGCTTCGCGGGGAATCCCTTCCCACTCTGGCCTGATACTGGCCTCTTGTTCCGGTTCCATGTATCCTGCTTCTTCTGAAACAGTTCCATATCTTCTTCAGTCATCGCGGCCCTCCTGACCAGCTTCTCGAATCTCCTGATACCCAATGGAACCATCCTTGACCTCAAGTTCGGCCTCAAGCCCTGCTCAAACTTTTTGGCCTTCTTTGCTTCGTCCATGACCAACTCTGGTGCATACCTCGAAAGTTGAGCAAATTTCGTCTCATACTCCCGAACAGTCATGCTTCCCTGCTGAAGGTTCATGAACTCAGTCGCCTTCTTCTCCTGAACATCAAGAGGAAAGAAGCGATCTCTGAACTCCTCCAGAAAAGCTTCCCATGTCAAAGGCTGATCTCCCAGAGTCCTCTTCAGTGACTCCCACCAGACACCAGCATCTTTTTCAAGTTACATAGAAGCCAACTTCACCTTACTGGCTGCTGGAGTCTCCGATACTTCGAAGATCGTCTCCATCTTCCGAATCCAATCATCTGCTGCTGTTGGATCAGCTTGCCCCTCAAAGACTGGCGGCCTCATCCTCTTAAAGGATTCAATCTGCTTTATGGGGTCGGCATTCACCAATCCATGCCCAGCTCCATGATTTGGCTGCGGGTTCTGCTGCTGCGCTTGCTGCTGCGCCACATTGAGTGCCATCAATGTGTTCAAGGTCTGATAAACCTTAGCAAACTCAGCCTCTAGGTCAATTCCCGCTCCTCGAGAACTACCCGACCCATCCTCATTGTTGCCACCATTTCTACCTCTGGGTGCAACCATTGTGATTACTGCAAAACGAGGGTAAAGTTAGAGCACACATACAATTCAAACTCAAATCATTACCCTATGGCAAAGCCATAACCATACCCCAAACCATAATTTCAAACCAAACATTATATTTTAATTCTATGTGATACTCACACTCTGATGTCCACACCTAGGTACTCACTCTCTAGTGTCCACACCTAGGTTGGTTGTCATACTATGTCTATTATTACATTGAAGCGGAGCTCTGATACCAATCTCTGTAGCGCCCCAAATTTCTAATATGAGAGCTTAGAAAATAAGTGGCGAAATCCCAGCAATCCACTTCAATACAACGATAAACACCAACAACACCACTAAAATTTGTTTTCTTCTTCTTTATTACAACAATTATTACAATTACAGCGGAAGTCTAATCATCTCAACACAAATTAATCGTTCACTTACAACTCAAAATGATCTCAAATATCCTTTACAATTTTACACCAAACACTAAATAATTTAAATTATCTCAAAATGCCCACTCAAGCTTCCAACTTCCAATCTAAGCAATATCCTGCAACATGTGAGGCTAGAGTTGAACCCTAACCCCCAAAACTACGGGGTCAACCATAAATGGTGTGAGTGGTAACAAATCAACAAATAACATAAATGAATTTAAAACATAATATCCAACGAATAACGATCAAACACTAAAGTATGAAGTAATAACCAACAGAATAAAGGGTGATACCAAAACCAAAAGCCAAGTGTGTAAAGTCAGGAAATCCAATTGCATAAAAGTGATTCAATAAAAACATCATGACTACATGCTGACAACGATGACTACTAAGAGATAAAGATAAACCATGATAATTTGCCCATGCTTGATCATTCCGGAGATTGATCCCACATCACAGGTATTTTCCCTGGATAATTCAGGAGATCATCCCACATCTAAACATAGATTCCTTATCATAATAATACCCCAAAAGCGTCGCCTCGACTCCGATCATTCCGTAGTTCAATCCCACATCTCAAGATAATTACTTGGATAATTCTGGAGAAATACCTCACATCTCAGGTTAACTACCTGGATAATTCCGGAGATAAATCACACATCTCAAGTTAACTACTTGGATAATTCAGGAGACTAATCCTACATCAAAAGCCATACTGAGGTGTATAACTCAAGTTCTCATTCGTCATGACACTACTAATGCCTGTCCTTATTAATTTGGGTTACTGAACAAATCTCCTAGAGTAGTGTACCCTACCGGACTAAAAATCTGAATAACTGAAAATTCGCCTCAATGGGCCTCAACAAATAACTAAACAAATATCTCAACACCGGTATACTAGGGTCACTTACCTCTAGAGACTCAAAAACAAATAACTGAACAAATTCCCACTAAACAAGTGGCTCAACAACATATCTCAAAATCATGTTCTTAACTGAACATCTCAAAATGAATACTGAACTGAACATCTTAAAACAAATACTGAACTGAAGATCTCAAAATTATATACTGAACAAAATGTCTCAAAATCAAACACTGAACAAAATATCAATATCCTTCAGGACCAGTCGACTGTACATCAGATCAGTCGACTGTCCAGAGGACATAATCCAACATTTCTCAAAAATAATCTAAGGCATGACCAGTCGACCTGACAAGTCATCAGTCGACTGTCCCGAAAGAACTGAACAAAATCACAAACAGAGGGTCAGTCGACTGACCTCCGTCTAGGTCGACTGTCCCGAACAATTCTCAAAGACTAAAAATACACAGTAGGCTCGTACCAGTCGACTGCTCTATAGGCCAGACGACTGTCGGCTACAGATTTCCAAACAGAATAGATCTGAACACAAATCAAAACTAGAGTTTTCTAAAGATTTACTGATCACCAAATTAACTTGTATCCAGGCAATTAAACAACTCTCAAAGATCTCCATCATGGATACATTTCTCAATTAATCAAACACTCAAATCTCATCTCCTCATGATCTAAACTCTTAATCCTTTGATTAGGGTTTTCTCAACAAAACTAAATGTCGTCCTCAACACATAAACAAGATTGGTTTGCAATCACTAGATCCAGATGTGTAATATCTGATCACAACATAATCAGTTCTTAATTTGCTTTCTAACAACATGGTCTCATAAATCAACATTTCCTCAACAAATCTAAATCTTTTCTCATCATGGTCCAAATATCAATTAAAAGTTCTAATCATCCATATCAAATAATAGATCCATGTCATACATACAATAAGACTAACAAATCAATAGTGTAACGATCACAAACAAGGCATAACGAAGATCTCACTTCATTCATCATTCAAATCAAACAAAGCAAACAAAACAAAACAAACCAACTCACCTTGTTTTGAAGAAAATCCACGAAATAGTTCTTCTCCTTGCTAGATCCCAAAAACCTCTTCTTGTTCCTCAAACAAATCCCAAAAGTCTAAATATTGTAAATGACGGCTGGGAATAAGAAATCCCTTATATATGCCGGAGTGAATATTAGGGTTTTATTCCCTCTTTGCAGAATAGTCCTTTCCAAAAATACTTTTCACATATATAATTCTTTTCTTGAAATCAATTCAAATATCGTTTAAATTGGGATCTAATAGAAAATATATTTCTAAACTCAGCAAATACTGATCGGAAAGTCCAGAAAATGCATTTTGCACTATAACCCTCAAAACTGTCAGTTTTGCAAATAAGTCCTTCTTTTCTCAAAAATTGCAAATAGTACTAATTAATTTCAGAAAAATCTGGAAAAATACTAAATAATTTTCAAATAATAAATAATGATTTTTCATAAGGAAATCTTAATTTTCCAAACTTCTAAAAAGTCATTTGCACGTGTTTTGCACGTGTACAAAAGATAATTGTCTTAGAAAATATTTATTAAATCCTCAAAAATCATTTAAATTCATTTTCAAATAATTAAAATAATATTTGAAAATACGGGGTTCTACAAAGAATTAGGATATTGGGTTGAGATTATGTGGGTTCTGGGTATCGGTTTCGGCTCCAAAAAGAGAAAAATGAATGCAATGAGATGAGACGAACATAAAGGATAACAAATCAGACTTAAAATAGAAAGAGCAAAATTTGCAAAGAGAACAGAATCCAACCAAAGAACACAGATCGATCAAGAGAGAACAAAAGAACCCAAGAAAAGACAAAATACACTATTACAAATGAATCCAAATATAATAATCAAAGGAAAACAAAATACAACAAAAACCGAAAATAGGGCTTACATCACATCTTCAAACTCCCAAGTCAACTCACCAAGCGAGTGAGGATTCCAAGCAACAGGAACCTACTTGATAACCTTATTCTTCAAAATCTTCTCCCGCCGATCCACAATCGAGACTGAATGAATCTCATAAGACAAATCTGGTCGAATCGATAACTCCGAATAGTTAATAACATGACTATCATCCCTGATATAATTCCTGAGCTGAGAAACATGGAAGATATCATGCACTTCAGAAAGAGCTGGAGGCAATACGTGGCTATAGGCCACTTTGCTTACTCACTCCACCACATCGAACGGACCAATGAATGTAGGGCTTAACTTACCCCCACCACCAAAATGAATCACACCTTTCTATGGAGGCACCTTAAGGAAAACATGATCACCCACTTCAAACTCCAACGGTCTCCAGTGCATGTCTGCCCATTTCTTCTGCCTGTCTTGTGTAGCTTGCAAATGCTTCCTAATCTGGGCCACTACATCAACAATTCTCGTGATCAATTCTGGCCCCAAAACCTTCCTCTCACCATGTAATGCTCCGAATCCCAAAACACTGAATTCGAGATGTTCTACAGGATCTTTTCACTTTCTTCAGTACAATTTTACAAGGAAATTTAAACTTTTCACTATTCATCAGAGTTTACATCAATATTACACTTTTCATTTGCACAGCGGAAGTAAAATACAACAATTAAATAAATGTACAACAACATGATATAATCTTTAAGCATCCTTTCCTCTTTAACATGCCATTTACCTGCATATAAGACTGTGGGTACATCAGTTTATTCAACCGACGATCATTATACACGGCCATCCTCTCTATGCCGGAAATAGTATAACTTAATTTTCTATATTTAGCAAACACAAACTTGTCACATTATAATTAAAGGGACTACCCTATTGATGTCGTGTTAATGCAATTATTTATGTTACATGACACTAATGCACACTTGTTCGGAGTCTATGCATCCCATACTACATAGGTCCGAGGGCAAGCCTCTTAATCGTTCTTCATCTTTGTAGGGTTCAATCCCTCGTTATGACTTAATCTACTACTGTAATTACGGTAGTGTCTTAGATGATCTAAGAGTGCAGGCACGTGTACAGAAACTGGAGGGGAATCCCACGTCATGTCACGATGCATTGTGAAGAACCTATGGACAATTCAGCCTCCTTCATGGCACACGATCCTTATGCAGTCACCAAACATCCCACAAGTGTCACCACCGGGACGGTACCCTGGAGCAGTATCCACGTCATGTCACGACGCATCATGAAGAACCTGTGAAATACTTTCCGCCGCCACGGCACCCTGGAGCCGTATCCACGTCATGTCACGACTCATCGTGAAAAACCTGTGAAATACCCTCCGCCGCAAATCCGATGGCCCTCACTCGTGTTTTTCTCCTACTTTCATCACATCTCCACTATGTACTAATTATTAGAATCATGAATAAAAATCAAAGCTCTAAAGTTAGCCTCTCCACTAAACCGGACTTATCCATTTCATATTCACATGACCAACCTTGGTCTTCTTTTCAATTTCATTTCATTTCCACTGCCGGGGGAGACTTAGCTACTCTTTTGTTCAATTTCTAAGTCACAACTTCCAATTTGAGCATTTCTAACTCATGAATTCATTTTTCATTGCCTCAGCATATCATGTTCTTAATTTTCATATTCATGTAATTCTTCAATCAAAGTATGACTCATTTCATGTAAATTCATGCAGCAACAAATAGAGTTTACCAATATCCAGATTCACAATCTTTACCACAAGCAAATCATAAGATTTCAGATATATCAAAAAGCACTCTAGACAGTCGACTTGGAACTCCACCAGTCGACTTATCCAGCCAAAAACAGTTTGTTAATAACACTCGGAAGAGTCGACTGCTGCACACGGCCAGTCGGCTGTTCCGCAGTTTCCACATTTAAATGTCATTCAATTAACAGTCGACTGTCATTCAAATCAGTCGTCTGTACAGAGTGTTTCAACTATACATCTTCTACTCAGTTCAGTCGACTGCTACAAGCATTCGGTCGACTGAACAGTTTAAACATCTCAAATTAAGGAATCACACATCACATTTTGTCACGCTATTCTTCAACAAGAATAATTCACATTTAATGGTTATCACGTTGTTCTCAAAATGAGAAGTACTAACGAATATTCGTAATTCATAATTTCATACATCTATCACATAATGTCACTTCAATCTTTACTGTATTAATTTTCTTCATTTCTAGTTCTTTTGCAAGGTATAATTTCCCAAAAATACACATATCAAAAACCATAGTTCTGATTACACCTTTTATTCTCAAATCGCATTTTATTCCATGCAACAATTCTCAAATTACCTTTATAGAGTCTTATGTATTTTCAAAATAGTAGAACATTCGTGTTTATAAAAATGCATCAGTACCAGTCGACTTATACTATAGTAAGTCGACTGTTCAGGGGAAAACATCCATGATTTTAAGCAAAAAGTTGACTTATAAAAGCACCAGTCGACTTAAATGAGCATATAAGTCGACTTACAAGGTCCTAAGTCGACTTACCCGAAAGATTCCTTCTCGACATTTCTCAACGATTAATGCCACAAATCTCTTTATTAGCCAAGTTCACATTCATGGTTATAATTAATCCATACCAACTTAGATTTTTACTAATCCAATCACATACAATTGCATACTCACATTCCAATCAATTCATAGGTCAATTTTCCAATTAGAAGTGTACTCTTATTAGTATTTTTCATGCATCATTTCTCAATATAATGCTAGCATCATTTCTAATTTAGAAATAAGGAAAATCAAACCCATTATCATTCATTCATTCTAACAAGCATTTCTACTTTAGAAATATGGAAAATTTTACCCACCTTGTATGGAGAGAGAACAACACAATAGCAACAAAGGTCCTTTGCGAATGAATGCACCTCCTCCTAGACACTCGCACACACCTCCAAGCCCAAGCAAAACCGAAAGCTTCCCCTTTTGATGCCGGCCTTCTTCTCTTCCTTGTTGAAAGCAATACAATCCCACACAATTCTCTCAATCTTTTACTCACAACTTACTACTAAATTAGACTATAGTTTTAGAAAGATAAAATTGCATATGAATATAGCCATGGGAGGGGGGTATTTATACTAGAAATCAAGTAGAATGAAGGGCTAGGATGCACTAGGGAGTTGTAGGATCAAGGGCTAGGATTAGAGTAGGAGTTATGAAAACTACCCACAACTACATAACCACCTCCATGATCACCATGACCATTTTTGAAAATCCCTCCAAAATGTGCCAACCGGCCACCATAAGGAGTGTGCATTGCACGTGTACGTGCAGTGCACGTGCATGCAACTAGGCCAAAATTGTACATTTTAATTTTGTACAAAAATAAAATAGTTATAAAATAGTCTTCTACATGACATGTTTAAATAAAAAGAAGATTAATCCATGGGCTTTATTTTGGGCCAAAATTGTTATTAAAAATAAATAAAATAAAATACATTTTGGGCTTTAAGAAAAAAGGGATTTTCATTAAATTAAAATAAGGCTTTCTATTGTTTAAAGAAAGGCTTTTGTATAAAAATAACTTGAGAACACATATTTAAATATTTATACACATCATAATAAAATAATCCAACCAAAATATTGCACGTGCACACTACGTGCAAAATAAAATAATTTTTCATATATTTGAAAAATCGAGGCATTACAGCACTCCCTCCTTAGAATAGTTCCGTCCCCGGAACTACAGTCGAGAGCGAGAAAAACAGAAAATACAACACACACACAAGAACAAAAGATACAAAAATACAATCAAGCAAAAAGCTCAGGATAATCCTTCAACATCCTCTCCTCAGACTCCCAAGTAGCCTCTTCAACCATGTGGTTTCTCCAGACTACCTTGACCATCGGTATCGTCTTATTCCTCAAGACTTTCTCTCGACGATCAACAATCTCAACAGGAGACTCGATGTAATTCAAATCCAACTGCAAACCTTCCGGTACTTCAGGCAAATGATGACTCGGGTCTGGAATATAACTTCTCAGCATAGATATTTGAAAGACATTGTGCACCTGAGACAACTCTTCCGGTAATTCAAGCCGGTAAGCAGTTTTCCCGATCCTTTTCAATATCTTATACGGGCCTATAAACCTCAGGGCTAACTTCCCGCCTTTGCCAAATCGAACCACACCTTTACTGGGTGATACCTTCAGAAAGACGAAGTCACCAACCTCAAACTCAAGGTCCCTTCTTCGGTTGTCTGCATAGCTTTTCTGCCTGCTCTGAGCTTCTACCAACCTTTTCCTGATCAGATCAATCTTCTCAGAAGTCAGCTGCACAAGCTCAGGACCAAACAACTGACGCTCCCCAACTTCATACCAACAAACAGGAGTCCTGCACTTCCTGCCATACAAAGCTTCTTACGACGCCATCCCAATGCTAGCCTGAAAACTGTTGTTGTAGGCAAACTCTACCAAAGGTAAATGCCTTTCCCAACTGCCTCCGAAGTCTAGTATACAACACTGAAGCATATCCTCAAGAATACAATTGACTCTCTTGGTCTGCCCATCGGTTTGCGGATGAAAAGCAGTGCTGAAATCTGTCTTGGTACCCAAAGCTGTCTGAAGACTCCTCCAGAAATGCGAAGTAAACCGCGCATCTCGATCAGACACAATAATTGAGGGAACACCATGAAGTCGGACAATCTCACCAACATACATCTCAGCCAACTTGTCCATCGAAGCAGTAAGTTTCATCGCCAAAAAGTGAGTGGACTTGGTCAGTCGATCGACTATAACCCAAATCGCATCATTGCCTTTAAGACTCTTAGGCAATCGTAATGAAATCCATACTGATGTTATCCCACTTCCATTCCGGAATAGGTAACAGCTGTAATAGACCCCCGAGTCTCTGATTTTCGGCTTTGACTTGCTGACAAACCTCACACTTCGCAACAAAATCAGCCACATCCCGCTTCAAACCTGACCACCAGAAATGTTGTTTGATGTCCTTGTACATCTTAATACTCCCAGGATGTACCGAAAAAAGAGTAGCATGTGCCTCCTGAAGAATACTCTCTTTCAGGTCCGCCTGATTTGGAACACACAGCCTATCTCCGAACCACAGCACACCATCCCTGATTTGAAATCTGGGCAACCTGCCAGCACCAACCTGCTCCATCATCTCCAAGATATCAGCATCAACCTCCTGACTTGCAATGATCTTTGCATTCAAAGTAGGCTGAAGCCTCAACTGAGCCAAAGATGCTACCAATCCTTGCAAGACAACCTCAATACCTGCTCGGTCTAACTCTTCAATCAAATGCCTCTGAGTTGTAATCAAACTGGCCAAACTGCTCTTGCGACTAAGTGCATCAGCAACAACATTAGCCTTTCCAAGATGATACTTGATCTCAGGTCGCATATCCTCGAGCACTTCCAACCATCTTCGCTGCCTCAGATTCAGATCCCTCTGCTGATATATATACTTCAAGCTCTTGTGGTCCGTGTACATGTTCAACTTCTCACCGTACACATAGTGCCTCCATTGCTTCAAAGCAAAGATAATCGCAGCCAACTCCAGATCATGAGTCGGGTAATTCTTCACATGCGGTCGTAGTTGCCTAGACCCATAAGCGATTACTCTACCTTCTTGCATTAAGACACAACCAAGCCCACGATGTGAAGCATCGCTATAAACATCATACTCAACACCTGCTTTAGGCAAAGCCAAAATAGGTGCAGTAGTCAGCCTATCTTTCAACTCCTGAAAGCTCGCCTCACATTGCTCAGTCCACTTGAAGCTCACATTCTTCTTGGTCAGTCCAGTAAGCGGTACAGCTATCTGAGCATAACCTTGAATGAATCTCCTGTAGTATCCAGTCATCCTAAAAAAACTTCTGACTTCCTTCACTGTAGTAGGCCTAGCCCAATCTCTCACTGCCTCTATCTTCTGAGGGTCAGTTGCCACTCCCTCCTTAGAAAGGATGTGACCAAGGAATGCCACTTCAGATTTTCAGAAATCACACTTGGATAACTTGGCATACAACTTCTGCTCTTCCAACTTCTGCAAAACTGCTGCCAGATGCTCGGTGTGCTCCTCCTCAGACTTGGAGTACATAAGGATATCGTCGATAAACACCATGACGAAAGAATCAATAAACGGCCTCAGAACTCTGTTCATCAAATCCATGAAGATTGCGGGTGCATTTGTCACTCCGAATGGCATAACTAAGAATTCGTAATGCCCATGCCGAGTTCTAAATGCAGTTTTGTGCACATCTTTAGCTTTCACTCGCACTTGGTGATATCCTGATCGAAGATCTATTTTGGAGAATACAGCTGCTCCTTGTAGACGATCGAACAAGTCATCAATTCGAGGAATCGGATACTTATTCTGAACAGTGACCTTATTCAGCTCTCGGTAATCGATACACATTCTCATCGATCCATCCTTCTGTTTTACCAAAAGCACTGGTGCTCCCCAAGGTGACGCACTAGGTTGAATAAAGCCTTTTCCCAACAGTTCCTCAATCTGCCGTTTTACTTCATCCTGTTCTACTGGAGCCATCCTATACGGTGCCTTAGAGATGGGTGCACTTCCCGGTTGAACAGTGATGCTAAACTCTACATCACGATGTGGGGGTAACCCAGGAAAATCTTCCAAGAACACGGTCGGATAGTCCCGAACCACAGGAATCCCTTGCACTTCCACAGGAGTCTCTTCCTTGCGGATAGTTGCCACCAGCTTAGAACACTTCTGCTTCCCTTGGAAAGTGACTTCAGGTCCACCTGGAGCCTTCACTGTTACTGTCTTGGTCTTACACTCGATGCTTGCACTGTACACCGACATCCAATCAATGCCAATGATAACATCGACTCCCAAGATAGTCAGCTCGATCAGATCAATGCCAAAGATTCGATCTCCAATCACAATCTCGCAGTCAGCATAATACCGGTCAGTGGTCAAAGTTTTCCCTGACGGAGTAGCTACTGCCAAGGTCTTGCCTGGAAAAATCTTCGGTTCAACTCCCAACACTTTAGCAAATTTAGGAGACACAAATGTATGAGAGGATCCAGTATCGAACAATACAACAACTTTCATTTCATTAAGATAGAGTTCGCCTACATAATACACACCATTACATAACAGTTTCACAATATGAGCGGGAAGAAGAAATGACAAAAACCACTAAACATCAGCCCTCGTACCAGAGATGACCTAATCTGCCTCATCAGCATCAGCTTCCGTCAAAGCAAATACTCGCCCTGACTGGTACGGTCTCTTCCCAGACTGCTGCATTGGTGCATTGCGATTACTGTTCTGTGGCTTGGAGCATTGAGACAAGAAATGTCCCGTCTCACCACAGTTAAAGCAAGTCACCGCAGGAGGTCTCACCACATTCTTTCCAGGTCCTCCAGCTACACTAACAGCGTTCGCCCCTGTTGGTTTGAACCTTTGTGCAGATGCTTGCCCCTTGAAACTCCCAGAATTGGCGGGCCTCTTACCAGTCTACCAGTTGTTCCTCCGGTTCTGAACAACTTGGAACTGCTCCATATCCGCCTCCGTTGCTGCCGCCCTCTTGACCAACTTGTCAAATCGCCTGATACCAAGAGGTATCATCCGGGATCTCAAGCTTGGTCTCAGTCCATGCTCGAACTTACGAGCCTTCTTCGCCTCATCTATCACCAGTTCTGGAGCATACCTGGAGAGCTGAGTAAACTTAGACTCATACTCCCTCACTGACATGCTGCCTTGTTGAAGTGACAGAAACTCCATTGCCTTCTTCTCCTGGACGTCGGAGGGAAAATAGTGGCTGCGGAATTCTTCCAGAAATTCCTCCCAACCGAGCAACAAGCCTCCCATGGTCCTCTTCATCGACTGCCACCAAACAGCCGCATCCTTCTCCAACTGCAAAGTCGCCAACTTGACCTTGCTGCCTTCCGATGTCTCCAACACCTCGAAGATCGTCTCCACTTGCCGAATCCAGTTGTCAGCCGCATCTGGGTCTGACTTTTTCTCGAATACAGTTGGTTTCATTCTCTTGAACGATTCCACTAGCTTAATTGCCTCAGGTACTGGATTCACCGGCCCCCTTCCTTGGTTCATAGCCACTGCATTCAACGTCTGGTAAACCCTTGCAAGTTCGGTCTCCAGATCCAAACCTTCCCCATTCCTAGCTCCTCTTCTCGACATATTCTAATGCAAAAGATTCATTAAATTCGAAGTAGAAGACAAGAATTTAAATCAACTTGCATTTCATTGAATTCCAAAGTTTATACATTCGAATTAAATATTTTTGACATCAGGATAGAAGATAGTAGAAACTAAGACAATCTAATCCCTACGGGTCCTCTTCGCTGCTCGAAGTTCTTCCCGTAGTTCATCAACTTCATCCTTCAGCACATCTGTCAGGTTCTTCCTCTTCTCGAGTTCCCAAACCCGATGACTGAGAATAGAATAGTCGTCCTTTCGCTTCGCCAGTTGAGCCTCCAATAATCCGACTCTCTCTCGCAGTGTTTCTACCTGCCTCTGAAGAGATACTACAAGCCAATCATCGCCTCCAGCAGGGTCGAAGTGATCAGCCATCTTATAAAATAAGGAGGAAGAAGCATGAGTCATAGAGCAACACAAATGTAAGTCACTTACATTTAAATCTCTAGACTCAGACACACACTCTAATGTCCACTTCTAGGGTGTCGTTCCTTATAAATTTGTACAAGTGTGAAAGCATAGAAAGCGTGGCTCTGATACCACTCTGTAATGCCCCGAATCCCAAAACACTGAATTCGAGATGTTCTACAAGATCTTTTCACTTTCTTCAGTACAATTTTACAAGGAAATTTAAACTTTTCACTATTCATCAGAGTTTACATCAATATTACACTTTTCATTTGCACAGCGGAAGTAAAATACAACAATTAAATAAATGTACAACAACATGATATAATCTTTAAGCATCCTTTCCGCTTTAACATGCCATTTACCTGCATATAAGACTGTGGGTACGTTAGTTTATTCAACCGACGATCATTATACACGGCCATCCTCTCTATGCCGGAAATAGTATAACTTAATTTTCCATATTTAGCAAACACAAACTTGTCACATTACAATTAAAGGGCCTACCCTATTGATGTCATGTTGTTATTGTGAACTTAATCCTTAATACAATTATTTATGTCACATGACACTAATGCACACTTGTTCGGAGTTTATGCATCCCATACTACATAGGTCCGAGGGCAAGCCTCTTAATCGTTCTTCATCTTTGTAGGGTTCAATCCCTCGTTATGACTTAATCTACTACTGTAACTACGGTAGTGTCTTAGATGATCGATGAGTGCAGGCACGTGTACAGAAACTGGAGGGGAATCCCACGTCATGTCACGACGCATCGTGAAGAACCTATGGACAATTCAGCCTCCTTCATGGCACACGATCCTTATGCAGTCACCAAACATCCCACAAGTGTCACCACCGGGACGGTACCGTGGAGCAGTATCCACGTCATGTCACGACGCATCATGAAGAACCTGTGAAATACTTTCTGCCGCCACGGCACCCTGGAGCCGTGTCCACGTCATGTCACGACTCATCGTGAAAAACCTGTGAAATACCCTCCGCCGCAAATCCGATGGCCCTCACTCGTGTTTTTCTCCTACTTTCATCACATCTCCACTATGTACTAATTATTAGAATCATGAATAAAAATCAAAGCTCTAGAGTTAGCCTCTCCACTAAACCGGACTTATCCATTTCATATTCACATGACCAACCTTGGTCTTCTTTTCAATTTCATTTCATTTCCACTGCCGGGGGAGACTTAGCTACTCTTTTGTTCAATTTCTAATTCACAACTTCCAATTTGAGCATTTCCAACTCATGAATTCATTTTTCATTGCCTCAGCATATCATGTTCTTAATTTTCATATTCATATAATTCTTCAATCAAAGTATGACTCATTTCATGTAAATTCATGCAGCAACAAATAGAGTTTACCAATATCCAGATTCACAATCTTTACCACAAGCAAATCATAAGATTTCAGATATATCAAAAAGCACTCTAGATAGTCGACTTGGAACTCCACCAGTCGACTTATCCAGCCAAAAACAGTTTGTTAATAACACTCGGAAGAGTCGACTGCTGCACACGGCCAGTCGGCTGTTCCGCAGTTTCCACATTTAAATGTCATTCAATTAACAGTCGACTGTCATTCAAATCAGTCGTCTGTACAGAGTGTTTCAACTATACATCTTCTACTCAGTTCAGTCGACTGCTACAAGCATTCGGTCGACTGAACAGTTTAAACATCTCAAATTAAGGAATCACACATCACATTTTGTCATGCTATTCTTCAACAAGAATAATTCACATTTCATGGTTATCACGTTGTTCTCAAAATGAGAAGTACTAACGAATATTCATAATTCATAATTTCATACATCTATCACATAATGTCACTTCAATCTTTACTGTATTAATCTTCTTCATTTCTAGTTCTTTTGCAAGGTATAATTTCCCAAAAATACACATATCAAAAACCATAGTTCTGATTACACCTTTTATTCTCAAATCGCATTTTATTCCATGCAACAATTCTCAAATTACCTTTATAGAGTCTCATGTATTTTCAAAATAGTAGAACATTCGTGTTTATAAAAATGCATCAGTACCAGTCGACTTATACTATAGTAAGTCGACTGTTCAGGGGAAAACATCCATGATTTTAAGCAAAAAGTTGACTTATAAAAGCACCAGTCGACTTAAATGAGCATATAAGTCGACTTACCCGAAAGATTCCTTCTCGACATTTCTCAACGATTAATGCCACAAATCTCTTTATTAGCCAAGTTCACATTCATGGTTATAATTAATCCATACCAACTTAGATTTTTACTAATCCAATCACATACAATTGCATACTCACATTCCAATCAATTCATAGGTCAATTTTTCAATTAGAAGTGTACTCTTATTAGTATTTTTCATGCATCATTTCTCAATATAATGCTAGCATCATTTCTAATTTAGAAATAAGAAAAATCAAACTCATTATCATTCATTCATTCTAACAAGCATTTCTACTTTAGAAATATGGAAAATTTTACCCACCTTGTATGGAGAGAGAACAACACAATAGCAACAAAGGTCCTTTGCGAATGAATGCACCTCCTCCTAGACACTCGCACACACCTCCAAGCCCAAGCAAAACCGAAAGCTTCCCCTTTTGATGCCGGCCTTCTTCTCTTCCTTGTTGAAAGCAATACAATCCCACACAATTCTCTCAATCTTTTACTCACAACTTACTACTAAATTAGACTATAGTTTTAGAAAGATAAAATTGCATATGAATATAGCCATGGGAGGGGGGTATTTATACTAGAAATCAAGTAGAATGAAGGGCTAGGATGCACTAGGGAGTTGTAGGATCAAGGGCTAGGATTAGAGTAGGAGTTATGAAAACTACCCACAACTACATAACCACCTCCATGATCACCATGACCATTTTTGAAAATCCCTCCAAAATGTGCCAACCGGCCACCATAAGGAGTGTGCATTGCACGTGTACGTGCAGTGCACGTGCATGCAACTAGGCCAAAATTGTACATTTTAATTTTGTACAAAAATAAAATAGTTATAAAATAGTCTTCTACATGACATGTTTAAATAAAAAGAAGATTAATCCATGGGCTTTATTTTGGGCCAAAATTGTTATTAAAAATAAATAAAATAAAATACATTTTGGGCTTTAAGAAAAAAAGGGCTTTTCATTAAATTAAAATAAGGCTTTCTATTGTTTAAAGAAAGGCTTTTGTATAAAAATAACTTGAGAACACATATTTAAATATTTATACACATCATAATAAAATAATCCAACCAAAATATTGCATGTGCACACTACGTGCAAAATAAAATAATTTTTCATATATTTGAAAAATCGGGGCATTACACACCAATATCATCCCAGCACACTGGTGATCTACACTTCTGACTGTATAAGACTTCATACGGAATAGCCTGAAGACTAGCTTGGTAGCTTGTATGAAAACTCCACCAAGTGTAGATGATCTTCCAAAGATCCTCCAAACTGAAGCACACAGGACCTCAACATATCCTCCAAGGTCTGAATAGTCCTCTCAAATTGTCTATTTGTCTGCGGATGGAATGCAGTATTGAACTTTAGCTTACTCCCAAGACTTTTCTGAAGACTCTCCCAAAATTGAGATTTGAATCTAGTATCTCTGTCTGATATAATGTTGACAGGAACACCATGCAATCTCACAATCTCCTGCATATAGTTCTCTGCCAGGCTTTGTGTAGACTGACCAAGTTTGAAAGCAATGAAATGAGCACTCTTCATCAAGAGATCCACAATCACCCAGATGGCATTGTAACCCTTGGGACTTCTACGCAAAGCAGTCACGAAATCTATAGTGATATTCTCCCACTTCCACTCCCGAATAGGAAGCGGTTGAAGAAGTCCAACAGTCCTCTGATGTTCTGCTTTCACTTGCTGACAGATCAGACACTGCAAAACGAATCTTGCAACATCCTTCTTCATACCTTGCCACCAGAAATGCAACTTCAAATCCCGATACATCTTCGTACCACCTGGATGAATAGAATACTGTGAATGGTAAGCTTCTTCAAGTAACTTCTGCCTGACATCTCCCTCCGGAACACAAAGACGAGTCCCAAAACGGAGAAATCCATCCTCCTAAATCACCATATTAATTCTCAAACCAGCTTCAACTTCAGCTCGAAACTACTGTAATTGCACATCACCAAACTGTGCCTCCTTAATCTGATCTACCAAAGACGACTGCAACTGAAGCACCATACAGCTGTGCTCAGAACTATGCAATACCACATCCAATTCCAATCTCTTCATAGCTTCAAAAAGTTCCGTCTACTCAGTAAGAACCATAGCAACAGGTCTTTTGCTCAAACCATTAGGTACCAAATTAATCTTGCCAGGGTGATACTACAAACTGATATCATAATCTGCCATCAATTCCAACCATCGCCTTTGCCTAATATTTAGCTCCTTCTCAGTGAACACATACTTGAGACATTTGTCATTAGTGAAGATTTTCACTCGGTCTCTAAGTAAATAATGTCTCCAAAGCTTCAAGGCAAAAATTACAGCAGCAAGCTCCAAATCATGTATAGGATAATTCTTCTCATGCGGCCTCAATTGTCTAGATGCATATACAACAACCTTGCCTCGTTGCATCAAAATAGCACCCAAACCTCTACCTGAAGCATCATAGTAAATTATGAAACCTCCTGATCCATCCGGTATAGTCAACACAGGTGCTGATGTCAACCGATTCTTTAATTCAGAGAAGGCTTCATTACAGGACTCATCCCACACAAACTTCTGATCCTTCCCAGTTAACTTGGTCAACGGCCCTGCAATCTTCGAGAAATCCCGAACAAACTTCCTGTAGTAACCCACTAGACCAAGAAAACTCCGAACTTCTGATACTGACTTCGGCGTCGGCCAATCCTTAACTGCAGAAATCTTGGACGGATCGACAGAAACTCCATCACCAGAAATAATATGGCCCAAGAATGCCACATGATTCAACCAAAACTCATACTTGCTAAGCTTCCAATACAACTAATTCTCCCTCAAAGTTTGCAAAACAACCTTCAAGTGCTCAGCATGCTCATCCCGATTCCGAGAATAGACAAGAAATCATCAATGAACACCACAACAAACTCGTCCAGAAATGGATAGAAAACCCGATTTATCAAGCTCATAAACACAGCTAGAGCATTAGTTACTCCAAAAGGCATCACCAAGAATTCATAGTGTCCATATCTTGTATGAAAAGCAGTTTTCTATACATCCTCAGCTTTCACCTTAACCTGATGATAACCAGAACGAAGATCCAACTTTGAAAACATAGAAGCGCCTCCCAATTGATCAAATAGGTCATCAATCCTTGGCAATAGATACCGATTCTTCACTGTGACATTGTTGAGCTCACGGTAGTTAATACAAAACCTGCGACTACCATCCTTTTTATTGACGAATAGAACTGGAGCTCTCCAAGGCGAAATACTTGGCCTCATAAAACCTATATCCAGTAATTCCTGAAATTTAATACTAAGAATAACAGGATGATAACCCCGAAGCAACGAACCCACGATCTAACAAAAATCTAAGTGCAAACGAAACCCAAAAAAACAACAGCAATAGAGCAACGATGGCAAGGAGCACAATAGCATGATCGAACAAATGGTCGAGATCAAGACCAAGATAAAAACAGCAAAAAAAGTGCCCACAAAGCACGTGCAACACGTGCACAAAAGAGAACTCAGCAATAATAAAGAGACACAACAATTGCAACAACAGCCAAGAGCAATTGCATCAACGAAAGGGCCCTCGGGTCTGGCCAACGCTTGTGGTCGGTGGCATCGTAGGCAACGGCGCGACGGAAATAGGGCGGCACCGGCAGCTGGTCGAGGGTAGAAGGGAAGAGGGAAGCTGCGTCGGTGGTCTTAGCTGCTGTGTTTGGGCGGGAAAACAGAGGAGGAGGTCGGGGGGTCTGCTGGCGGTGCTAGGAGGCGATGGGGTCGCCGAAGGTGGCGTCGACGGGAGGTGGCGACGAGGGGGTTGCCGGAGTTGGCCGGGGAAGAAGACAGGAAGGGGGGTTGGCTGTTTAGGCGGGAAACTCAACGGGGAGAGAGAAACGGGAGGAGAGAGGAAGAGGAAAGAGAGTAGACTACTCTAGGGTTTCGAATTGTGCAATTTTTTTTAGGCTTTGCAATAGAGTTGTATTTATAGGGTACAATTAGGGTGTTGGGTTAGTGGTTTAGGATCCAATAATAGCGTCAAGAACAATTGAAATTGGGTTTTATGGTTCAATAAGAGATAGATCTAAAATAATAGGGTTTAATTAAAAATATCCACCATTAATAAAAGAAATTAGGATCACCAAGAATAGCTCAATCAAGAAGAACAAAGAATTTCATGAACAATTTTTAATTAAAAATAATCAAGGAAGAAAAATAGAGTATTTTTGTTCAATTACAAATAAAGTATTACAAAAGGGAAAAAAATGAAAATAGTGGGAACGGTAGTTACTAACTTATTCTGCTAGTTGAATCTACCTCCACCTATTTTTCTCTAAAGGTATAACCCAGTAGGCATTTACACGAAGGCACCATCCTCCGCAAGAACTCCACCTACCCAAAGGCACTTCTGCCTCTCGATGATATTCGAACATCGCAATCTCGCTTCAGTGGTTCTAGTGGCGGCGAACTAGATAATGCTTCTAGAATGCAGGGCTTCAAAACACTCACGCGAGTTTTTTCGTTCCCATAAAGCTTGTAGAGGTTGTGCTGACTCTGTCCAATCCTCCTCTTACCCTTCATCACCTTACAATGAAGTTCCAAAACTAATAGAACTCCACCTTAAGTTGTGTACCTGTAGCCCCGTGCTTCCAGAGTTCTCCCGAATATCAAGTTATTTTTCAATAAAGGAATATCCATGACCTTCTCTAGTGTTTACCTCTTTCCATTCATCATATCCGTCTCAACTATTCTCTCACACATTATTTTATAAATCTCATCAATCCCCGTTCTCATACAACAACCTAATGTAGACTTCTACACAGAAACCATCTCACTCTCGGAGAAAATATGAGAATAACTACCTGAATTAAGAAACCACATCTAAAGAATTTGAAACAAGAAGACGGTCTAAGTTATCCCATGATTTAATGATGCTGACCACGTTGGAACCCCTCTGATTCGACTTGTTACACCATTCTCTCTTATAATCGCCAATTTCTCTGCAACGGTGGCAATAGAACCTACCATTACTTGCACACTCCCTTCCAATTAAAGTACCATCCACCACCAGATAACTTATAGAAGTAGATGCTGATTTCTGAATCTCCGTCCTAAGTGCATCCTCCTCCAAGCCCACGATCACACATGCTACTGTTCCTTAGCAGATTTTCCATTCGTGGTTTTCAAGTTGGATAAATTTGGTAGTGAATATATCAAGTTGAAAGCTTTTAGATCATCTGCATTAATCTACCTCCGTTCAAATAACTCCATATTGAACTCCTATATGATCTAGAATAGCGGTATTTTCCTTCTTTGAGAAACCCGACAACTTTCTCTTCTAGTACATCTGAGCTGCAACCGCAATTCTGAGTTGTCAGGTCTGAGTCTTGCCTAAAACTTGCTGCGCTTCTCCCCTCCACGAAGTTGCACCTGACGTCGCTCGTCAATAACAGCCGGATTAAACCCCAAGGCTTACGAATAAACCTCCACCTAATTCTCCTACTTTGTGCCGATTGGTCTCCCTTTATCTCCTTCTATGACTGATCCAAGCCATGTGGAACAAATGCTTCATGCATGTTCACCTTCTAGAGACCAAAGTTGATCTTACCATCGAACAATTTGATCTTCATGATATGAGCGGTCATCTTCATCCAGGAACTTGAACAAATCCACGAACCTGACGCTCTGATACCAATTGTTAGAATTTTTGCGGAAGCTTTGATACAAACTATTAGGAATTCTGCATCGGATCTTGTTGAGTTATGCGACACGATCAATACAAACCACCAAAAAAAATAGATCAAACCAAACACACCAAAAGCACACAATTTTGTCCCAGTTTGGGCGAACCCTAATCCCAGGGAGAAATAATGTTGATATTCAACTTGAGCAAGATACAAGAGTTACAAACACTCTCACCTGGAATGTATTTATCTCTCAAGTTTCACCAGAAGATACTTGTTGTTTACAATTAGAAAACCCCTCAAACTCTCTTCAATGAAGTACTCACTCTCTTACCTTTCAATGGAGGCCGTTACAATGTATTTATAGAGATCTAGAGAAACCCAAGATTGTAGTCTTAATACAATAATCATCCAATGTATCCTGTAGGGATACCCATTTGATGAGAGTCATACGATCTAACTTAGAGAAGAAGTTGGGCTTTAAATGAATCACCAAGACTCAGGCCCAATTCGCTGCTGCTGCCCCGACTCAATCGACTACCATATGGGCAGTCGACTGTCTTTGGCTCGTCCAAACCAGAGAGCAGTTGTGGTCAACCGTCCTCTGCTGGTTGCTATTATTGACTTGCTGCTAGTTGTTGTTGTGGCTCTTCCCTCCATCGACCGTTTCGAATCCTCTTTTGGCTTCACACCTCTTCTCTTCTTATCGAATTGAGTATGGAAGATATAAACCCAACAAATACATCATTTCTCATGAAATTCACTTGGAAAGAAGAATTGCAGACATCACACCGATTTTTAGTAGAGATGAAGGACTAGTAGCAAAGTAAAATAATGGTCCATCCATTATTTCGCATCAACTACACTAATAGTGAGAAATCACACGCATACAACAATATTTTCATAGAGATTCAACAATAACAGCAAGAAAAATTCGAAACCGTACAATATTCTTCATCAAAAGCACTTATCAACTCAAAAATTAATTGCATTGCATTTAGAGCATCCACTGTCGTTCATGCTATATTATAGGTATTTGGCAATATAGAAATAGAAATAGAAGAGTTGCGCTGCTATCGTTAAAGCCAAAATTTGGGTTTAAAAAATTATAAAATACACATACGGAATAACATCCTCCGTCTAATAAAATAAATAAAATTTTTAATACCCAAAATTCGATAGACGGAAGATCATGTTCCGTTTGACAATAATTAAAAAAAAAATTAGCCAGACCCGCCTGGTCGCGTGAATAATTAAAAAAAAGAAAAATTACCCGGACGGATGATGATGTTCCGTCTGAGGATTTTTGTTTATTTATTTTTTTTAAATATGCCCAGCCGGATGATGATCTTCCATTTGGGCATATTATTATTATTATTATTTGTAAGGAAAAGGATGAAAAGTGAAAGAAAAAAAATCACCTGGCTCTTTCCCATTTGAAAAAAATGTTTTTCCCATTTAAAAAATTGATGTAAAAAAATTAGAAAAGAGAGGGACGGAAGAAGATCTTCCATCTCTCCATTTTAATTTTTTTTATAAAAAAACAAAGAGAGAGACGGAAGATCTTCTTCTGTCTCTCTACCAGAGAGAAGATCCGTCTTCTATATTTTGTATTTGCTATTTAACTCTGCTATATATAGCAGTGTGTTCACGCTATGGTCAAAAAATAGATTTTTGGCCAACGATAGTGGCAGATTTTTTATTAATTTTTTCATTTTTTTATATTTTTAGCAGACGATAGTGGATGTGTTAAACACACATGAAACAAAGATAACTTTTCAAATGCTTGTAGTTGTACTTCATAAGTTGTCTTAAAAGCCAACATGTTCGTATATTAAAATTGTAAAGTTTCCTCATAATTTAATAGGTTTCTTCAGTTTCTTTTGTTTCTTTTTCTTTTTGAACTTTTAGTGTTGAGTTTGAACTGGGAAAGGAGCGGAGGAATAAAGTTTCTATAATAACTGAATTTTTTCCCAAAAGGACCCACTTTTTGAAAGTTTTGTCCAATCTGACCTACTTTTTTTAAAAATTCCAAACAGACCTACTCGCTGTCTCAAAAAACGAGTTTGGTAAAAATCTCATCGCTTTTTGAGACAACGAGTGTGAGGTTTGGGTTTTCTGATTTCTCCCTCGCCGAGACTTGCTGTCTCTAAAAACGAGTGGATTTTTTCCAAACTCGCTTTTTGAGACAGGGAGTGTCGTTTGAGGTTTTTTTTAATACCTAGGCTCGCTGTTTCAAACTCACTCTCTGTCAACTCTCTATCTCCCTCTTCCTCTTCTAACCCGAAACCCTAACCCATTTTGTCCTTTTTTTTCTTCGTTGTTTCAGAAATATATTATCATATGAACTATCTATTGTTTAGAAAATATAAGGTAACTGAACTTGTATCGGTATAATTCCATTGCAATCCGAACTTTTCTATTTAATCTATGAGTCATAGAGTAAGACAACACGATTATACACACATACATGAGATGATGATAATGGAAGAGAAAGTAATTCTTAATTTGAAATCATCAGAATATATGTAAGATAACATGCTTAATTATACACACATATATGAGATGATGATGATGATGATGATAACAGAAAATAACATAAAATAATGCTGTGAGATCATCAAAATACATGTATCATACTAATCTCGTATATAAAAGAAGAAATGTATCATATTAATTAATCATTAATTAATCCATTTTTGAATTTCCTATATAGAGACAGAAAACTAATGAATTAATGAAGCACACAAGAAAGTTTGGAACGCAAATTAACAAGAAAGATTGACAAAATGGGTTAGGGTTTCGGGGTTAGAAGAGCAAGAGGGAGATAGAGAGTTGAAAGATAGAGTAAGTTCGAAACAGCGAGGCTGGGGTATTAAAACCTCCAAACGACACTCGCTGTCTCAAAATGCGTGTTTGGGAAAAACCCAGTCATTTTTTGACAATAATTCGATAGACGGAAGATCATGTTTTGACAATAATTTAAATTAAAAAAATAATAAAAAATGTAGCCAGACCCGTTTGGTCGCGCGAATAATTAAAAAAAAAATTACCCGGACGGATGATGATCTTCCGTCTGGAGATTTTTATTTTTTAAAAAAAATATGCCCAGCCAGATGATGATCTTCTGTTCGGGCATATTATTATTTTTTTTTCTTTTTTTTCGTTTTTTTCTTTTTTTTTTCTTTTTTAAGGAAAAGGAGGAAAAGTGAGAGAAAAAAAAAAATCACTTGTCTCTTTCCCATTTAAAAAAATGTCTTTCCCATTTTAAAAATTGACTTAAAAAAAATAACACAAAAGAGATGGACGGAAGAAGATCTTCCGTCTCTCCATTTTGATTTTTTTAAAAAAAACAAAAAAGAAAGAGAGAGACGGAAGAAGAACGGAAGATCTTCTTCCGTCTCTCTACCAGACGGAAGATCATCTTCTGTCTTCTATATTTTGCATTTGCTATTTGATTCTTCTATATATAGCAGAGTACTGTTCACGCTTTGGCCAAAAAATAGATTTTTGGTCAACGATAAGGGCGGATTTTTGATAAAATTTTTTTATTTTTTAAGGTTTTTAGAAGACGATAGAAAGATAACTTTTCAAATGCTTGTAGTTGTACTTCATAAGTTGTCTTAAAAGCCAATATCTTCCTACATTAAAATTGTAAAGTTTCTGCATAATTTAAGAGGTTTCTTCAGTTTCTTTTGTTTCTTTTTCTTTTTGAACTTTTAGTGTTGAGTTTGAACTGGGAAAGGAGCGAAGGAATAAAGTTCCTATAATAAATGAACTTTTTCGCAAAATGACCCACTTTTTTGAAAATTTTTCCAAACTGACCTATTTTTTAAAAAAAATTCCAAACTGACCTACTCGATGTCTCAAAAAACGAGTTTGGTAAAAATTCCATCGCTTTTTGAGACAGCGAGTGTGAGGTTTGGGTTTTTTTTATTTCTCCCTGGTCAAGACTCGTTGTCTGAAAAGCGAGTGGATTTCTTCCAAACTCTCTTTTTGAGACAGCGAGTGTCGTTTAGGGTTTTTTAATACCCCAGGCTCACTGTTTCGAACTCACTATCTCTTTCAACTCTCTATCTCCCTCTTCTTCTTCTAATCCTGAAACCCTAACCCATTTTGTCCTTTTTTTTTCGTTGTTTCATAAATGTATTGTCATATGAACTATCTATTGTTAGAAAATATAATGTAACTGAACTTGTATCAGTATAATTCCATTGCAATCCGAACTTTTCTATTTTATCTTTGAGTCATAGAGTAAGACGACACGATTATACAAACATACATGAGATGATGATAATAGAATAGAAAGTAATGGTTAATTTGAAATCATCAGAATATATGTAAGATAACATGCTTAATTATACACACATATATGAGATGATGATGATGATGATGATGATAACAGAAAATAACATAAAATAATGCTGTGAGATCATCAAAATACATGTATCATACTAATCTCGTATAGAAAAGAAGAAATGTATCATATTAATTAATCATTAATTAATCCATTTCTGAATTTCCTATATAAAGACAGAAAACTAATGAATTAATGAAGCACACAAGAAAGTTTGGCAACCAAATTAACAAGAAAGATTGACAAAATGGGTTAGGGTTTCGGGGATAGAAGAGGAAGAGGGAGATAGAGAGTTGAAAGAGAGAGTAAGTTCGAAACAGCAAGGCTAGGGTATTGAAACCGCCAAAGGACACTCGCTGTCTCAAAATGCGTGTTTGGGAAAAACCCAGTCATTTTTTGACAATAATTCGATAGACAGAAGATCATGTTTTGACAATAATTTAAATTAAAAAAATAATAAAAAATGTAGCCAGACCCGTCTGGTCGCGCGAATAATTTTTAAAAAAATTACCCGGACGGATGATGATCTTCCGCCTGGAGATTTTTATTTTTTTAAAAAAATATGCCCAGCCGGGTGATGATCTTCCGTTCGTGCATATTATTATTATTATTATTATTTTCTTTTTTTCTTTTTTTTCCTTTTTTAAGGAAAAGGAGGAAAAGTGAGAGAGAAAAAATCACCTGTCTCTTTCCCATTTAAAAAAATGTCTTTCCCATTTTAAAAATTGACATAAAAAAAAATAATACAAAAGAGAGGGACGGAAGAAGATCTTTCGTCTCTACATTTTGATTTTTAAAAAAAAAACAAAGAAAATGAGACACAGAAGAAGAACGGAAGATCTTCTTCCGACTCTCTACCTTCCGTCTTCTATATTTTGCATTTGCTATTTGATTCTGCTATATATAGCAGAGTATTGTTCACGCTTTGGCCAAAAAATAGATTTTTGGTTAACGATAAGGGCAGATTTTTGATCAATTTTTTTATTTTTTAAGATTTTTAGAAGACGATAGTGGATGAGTTAAACACACATGAAACAAAGATAACTTTTCAAATGCTTGTAGTTGTACTTCATAAGTTGTCTTAAAAGCCAACATCTTCGTATATTAAAATTGTAAAGTTTCCTCATAATTTAATAGGTTTCTTCAGTTTCTTTTGTTTCTTTTTCTTTTTGAACTTTTAGTGTTGAGTTTGAACTGGGAAAGGAGCGGAGGAATAAAGTTTCTATAATAACTGAATTTTTTCCCAAAATGACCCACTTTTTGAAAGTTTTGTCCAAACTGATCTACTTTTTTAAAAAATTCCAAACGGACCTACTCCCTGTCTCAAAAAACGAGTTTGGTAAAAATTCCATCGCTTTTTGAGACAACGAGTGTGAGGTTTGGGTTTTCTGATTTCTCCCTCGCCGGGACTTGCTGTCTCTAAAAGCGAGTGGATTTTTTCCAAACTCGCTTTTTGAGACAGGGAGTGTCGTTTGAGGTTTTTTTTAATACCCCAGGCTCGCTGTTTCGAACTCACTATCTCTTTCAACTCTCTATCTCCCTCTTCCTCTTCTAACCCGAAACCCTAACCCATTTTATCCTTTTTTTTCGTTGTTTCATAATTGTATTATCATATGAACTATCTATTGTTAGAAAATATAATGTAACTGAACTTGTATCAGTATAATTCCATTGCAATCCGAACTTTTCTATTTTATCTTTGAGTCATAGAGTAAGACGACACGATTATACACACATACATGAGATGATGATAATAGAATAGAAACTAATGCTTAATTTGAAATCATCAGAATATATGTAAGATAACATGCTTAATTATACACACATAAATGAGATGATGATGATGATGATGATGATAACAGAAAATAACAGAAAATAACGCTTTGAGATCGTAAAATACATGTATCGATCATACTAATCTCGTATATAAAAGAAGAAATGTATAATATTAATTAATCATTAATCCATTTCTGAATTCCCTATATAGCGACAGAAAACTAATGAATTAATGAAGCACACAAGAAAGTTTGGCAACCAAATTAGTAAGAAAGATCAACAAAATGGGTTAGGGTTTCGGGGTTAGAAGAGGAAGTGGGAGACAGAGTTGAAAGAGAGAGTAAGTTCGAAACAGTGAAGCTGGGGTATTAAAACCCCCAAACGACACTCGCTGTCTCATAAAGCGAGTTTGGGAAAAACTCACTCGCTTTTTGAGACAGCGAGTTTTGACCAGAGAGAAATAAAAAAAACTCAAACCTCACACTCACTGTCTCAAAAAGTGATGGGATTTTTATCAAATTCGCTTTTTGAGACAGCGAGTAGGTCAGTTTGAAAATTTTAAAAAAAAGTAGGTCACTTTTGGAAAAACTTTGAAAAAGTGGGTCATGTTGGGAAAACATCCACAATAACAATGTGCTTTGAAGCTCATCCCAACAAACTTTTCATAAAATTCTTCCAGAATGAGACCGTCATCTTTAAAAGTTGGTATATTTGCCGAATTATCTTAAATAATTAATAAATTTCTCTTGAACCTTTTTCTAAAATTATTTTTTTTAAAATTTTCTTCATAAAGTTTATATTTATATAAGTAAAAATGATCTTTTTGAATAATAAAACGTCCTTGTATTATTTGATCAAAAACACAAGTTTTGAAAAGCTATCAAATAATGATAACGTTAGAGAATCCACAATGATGTTTCACATATTTAAGAAAATAGTAGATATAGAAATAGAAAATAGAGTGTATGCGTGCAGTGGTCGTTTGCTAAAACTTTCTCAAAAAACAGGAAGACGGTGCAACATGTATTGTCTAGCATGTTCAGTAAAAAAAATTATTTAATAATCGGAAGAGACGGGACATGTCTCTCGTAATTTTTAAAAAAATTATTAAATAGTAATCAGTTATTAAAAAAATAATTAGTAACTAAATAGTAATCATTTAATTAATTATTGATTAAAATAATACTAAATATTTATTAATTACTTCCTAAAGTGAGATTAGTTGTTAATCAATGGGTTAATTAGGTTGAAAGTGACATCTTCAATGTCAAACGGGACATGTTGTCCCGTTTGTCGATTTGTTAGATCGGACGGGACAACATGTCCCCGTCTGATTTTTTTTTTTGTTCAGACGGTACAACATTAAAATAAAAAATAAATAAATAAAAGCCCGGACTAAACAACTTGTTTCGTCTAATCCCATTATATATATAAAAAAACAACAGAACCAAACAACATGTTTCGTCCCCTATAATTTGAGAATCGCCAGTTCGTTTCTCAAATATGAGAAGCGACTGTAGCGATTTTGCAAAAATATGACAAAATAGCAAACGGCTGTAGGCCATCGTTTGTCAAATTTTGAGAAAATGACAAATATAGCAAACGTCTGTGGATGCTCTTAGATAATAAAACATAATCTTTACCTAAAAAACCTACTTTATAAATAAAAACCTTGCTTTCACAAACTAAAAAAAAAACTATTTTGATAACAATCCCCTAAAAAGATTTTAATAAAAAACTCGCAAAAATTCTTTCTCGTTAATAACCTAAAATCACCCCAAACATATCTTGTTTCTTTTCAGTAAAGATAAGATGCATGTTTTCTTTTTTGAACCAAAAATCATGATTTTTCTCATAAAAATAGAAGACTAAATATTATTAAGAACAATTTGATTAATCACTTGTAATTGGATACATTTAACCCACATCCAGTACACAATTGCATACATGGTCAAAAATTTGGGGTTCAGGAATAATAATTCGTCAAGATTTAATATTTGGAATTCGACAAAAATCTGATAAATTTGAAAAAAAACTCGGCAAACAAAGAAATAGAAAATTTAATGCATATCAGTACCCATCACCTGAGTAAATATATATTTAAATTCATAAATAGGAAAAATAGTAACAAACTTAGCGATTAATTCGTTTAATTCACAAATTATTCCCGAATAATTTGCGCATTCAAGAATAATTCGTGAAGTGTGCGATTTAAACGGAAATTGGTGATTAAATCGCGAATTGATTCGGCAGATGAATTATTCGCGAATAATTTTCAAAATTCGTGATTTTTTTTACAAACTTTGTTACCATGCTTGCATATCATATCATCCCCTTGCATTCATCGCATCTATAGAAGCCATGTTTAGAACCCACACGCTCAAGCTTATCTCCTTAATATTTTATGTGAAATTAGCAATACATGCAAATGGTAATCAAACATGATTAATGGTCCGTAGAATTAGCAAAATTCATCTCATCCATTAAATTAGCATTTTCACCTTAGAATTATATTATATCTTAATCTAATAGGACTAACCCCTCCCTCATTGAGAGCAAAAGTAGGAGTTCAAACTTATCTTACCACGTGCAGACCACACCTTTAACTTAATAAAACAAAATTAAAAAATATAAAAAACACAAAAAACTCCTCCACTTCCCAAATCCCCCCAACCCATCCTCGCCCAAAACCCACCTGTCGCCGTTCGCCGATCGCAAATCCGCCCCAATCCAAATTGTCGCCGTTCGCCGTCCACCAGTCCACCCAAATACAAGTCGTCCCCGTTTTTCTATCCTCGCCGTTGTCCCTAGCCCAAAACTCAACCGTAATCATTCGCCGTTCGTCAGTCCGTCCAAATCCAAGCAGCAGTCATACACCATACCCCAGATCCTCAACGAGATTAAGGTATTCAGGAAGTTGTAAGATCCTCTCTTATTTTAGATTATATATTTATTATTTTTTAGAATATTGAGAATATGAAATTAATGTATTGATCAATTTGTAATATCCTCTCTTATTTTGGATTGTATGTATGGTATAATTATTTGCTAAAGAGATGAAAATATTTGATGAAACTAAGAGTAATGTCTAAGGATCCTTTGGTTTATTATGTGTAGCTTCGTCTTCCCATGTTAAATTCTTCAATCTTATCTTTATTTACTATATGCGCTCATACTGTTTGATAAAATGCATGAATGAACTGAAATATGTTAGTTGTAGGAGCCTGCTATGTGGTGGGGGCATATGGAACTCAAGTGGATGGGTTTTAATTTTGAATTTGATTAGGGATTTATACATCAATCTTCGAAATATAGAGTTCAGTATGATGCTTATAGATGTGAGAAGGTTCAAATTTGGATTCGAGATTATCCTGATTATAATTATTTTTTCATTTGTGGTGCACACAAGGTGTTTGTAAAAATGCTCAAAAGACCTTTATAATTATTTGGAATTATTTTGATTCAATTTAATCATTCAAATTACCTTCTTTCAGGTGTTGTCTTGCGGACCGATTTTGGATGACTGACGAATGTGGATATAGAAGGTAAAAGTCTACTACTTAGCAATTACATTTTTCGTGTTCGATGGTTTTCTCTGTAGTGGTTTCTCAATGCTGATGAACTTTGTCCTCTACTATATATTTTGATCCATGCTTCAGTTTTATGGCCAGATCTGTTGCCATTATGTAGACGTAAAGAAAGGGTTTGCTTCATCATGCGTTTTGTATTAAAAGGATTAATGAAAGTCTCTTAAGCTCAGAACAATACATATGTTTATACTTTATCTGATTAGCATTAGCACCTTACCAAAGTTTATTGAGGGTTGCAAATCAATTAAGAAGTTTAAATTCAATAGGGGAAAAATAATAAGCATTATAGGGGTTTATAAAATATACATATACATATACATTAAATCAAATAATAAGATACATATAGATGGAGAATGTTCGGGCTTTATGATAATAATAATAATAATAATAATAATAATAATAATAATAATAATAATGATGATGATGATGATAATAGGTGCAATTAAAGTAATACCAATAATAATAATTAGATTAACATAATCCAATAATAATAATATATTTGATTTAGGCTAAAATGTAAATAGTTCATCAATTATGAATAGAAAACAAGTTAAAATATACCATCGTTCGAAATAAATATAATTTTCGATTATAAAATATTTTAATAGAAAATCCAAAACGAATTTAACACAAAGTAAATTATAAATAATCGAAGTACAGAAGATATTCAAAAAATATTTATTTACGGGAACGGGGGTTAAACTGTCCGTATTAAACAACATAGAACTTGATGGATTTTTAGGCCATTCCTAACATTCGACAGGAAAATTATAGTACACACTTCCTATTCTTATCACTAGACCCCAGAAACTAACATCGAGACTACGCCTCCCGTCCCCCTTACCAGGTGAGACGGTGCCGCACGTGTCCCCTTGACAGGTGAGTACAACCACCCGACTAGTGCTTATCCTATCAATACAAATGACATGCTCTGGTCTTAGGATACTACTACTAGCTCTGGTTAATTAACTACTAATCTTATTTGTGCAAAGATTATTGGATACCAACCAATTAATTGCCCTCCATCTCTCACCCTCCACATGTAAACAAACCCCAATTTCATCCCCATCTGTTGTCATCTTGAAGATAGATATAGAATATAAAATTAGGGTTTACTTCAAGAAAAAAATGCAGACGGCTATTATTTTGCTAAAGTATAACTAGTAATTTGCACGTACAATACACAATCTAATATAAAATTAAAGTAAATACTAATACGTAATCTGACATCGAATCTGAGATCTCCCTTTACTCATCACCCTTCACTCTTTACGATTATCCATAGTGACACCAATTTTTATTTTATATGAGTGAAACTTTTGTAAATAATTATGTCATAGATAAATTTGAACTTTGACGGTATTATGGTAACTAACAACAGTTGAGTAAATGAATGGTTAACATAACTCACACTTAAAAATGAATGGTTGAGATTAGATGCTTGACTGTCTACAAATGACAGTTTGTGTACAAATGACAACCCCAACTCTCCCATTATCTATTCGATATATCTATCATACTGCTTTGATACGGCATATATATCACAATACCGACTAATCGGGCAGACTGTCTCATAGCAGGTAGACCTGCTATTAGGCCCACTACCCAATGATCTGACATTCTTGATGATAGACACGTATACAACCCATGCCCATATAAAACTTAATTATACAATTATATGAAAATATATAAACCTATCCCTGTAGCATTAACAATCTCCTCCCCATATTCTCATATAATTATACAACTATTGTAACAATCATGAATTATCTACATGCATGAATAAACATAAGTGGAGCTACTACATCGTGTTTGGAATGCAAAACGACGTATATACTAAACATGCTCACAAGAACGATATATATTGCACACATCATTTTATCAAGTATAGAATCCTCATCGAGCAAATCATCCAAACAAGGGTAAAAGTTGAACACCCCTTTCAAATCTCATAAATCCATGTCATCATCTGTATAATTAAATGACAAAAACAATTTGAAGAATTTCATTAGAATTCATACATGTTACTTCTTTAAAAGTTTCACAGGGTTCAAAAGAGAACTTAATACTAATCATAGACATAATATCAAGGATATCATATAACAGAGCATTCATACCGCATTTCAATTAGAATATGGATCTTATAGTTTCTAACCCCTTTGAATAGCACGATGTTTCTTATTTGGAATACTTAAATTCATCAATAGGTCAATTCAAAAAAATATAATCATCAAGTTTGGAATGACTATACTTAACAGTTATCAAGTTTGGAATAACTGCAAAGTATATTTTCATTAAACATGTCATAAAGTTTGAAATAACATTAGGATAAAAATAAATATCACAAAACATATCTCACTGTAATTTTCATGCTTTATTTTGGAATAGCTTGCAACCAAACAGTAATGCCCCGAATTCACAATACCGAGAACTCGAGGTATAAGCTAGAATTTTTACTTCAAATAGTCGCACAACAGAGAAATACAGGAATTAAAAAACTTTTATTTCATTCTAGAAAGTTACATTGTACAATACAATCGTACATAAAGTTACATCATGAATTACATCCTGAATCCACATAAATTACATCAAATAAATTGTTGTACAAATCTTGCAATCTCCACTTGACGCTCCACGCAGCTCCTACTTCCGCGATCTAGTAGTACTGCAACTATACAGACTATGGGCACGTCAGTTGAATGCATCTGACGCAATGCTGATAAACCAATGACTTACCAAACTCAACAATCAATATTATATGCAAAAGAAAACATGCAGATAAATCGACAAGTGTCAGTGTCTCATGCTTCGCTTCCCAAAAGTACGGAATACGAGCACGTAACATTGACCCAGCGAATGATTTTCATCATCCATAAGCTGTTCAGGAATCTTTACACCATCTCACAAAATAATCATAGTTGAAAGCAAGAGGATCAACCACACATGCATAATTGAAACAATATACCAACAGAATTTACTTGAAACAAAATGTATTAATCTCAAATAAATCAGATCTGAACAAGTCAAAAATCTTGGATCATACTGCCCAAACACAAAGAATCCAAGTAACAAATACAGTTGTGCAAAAACAAAAGATAATAATAATAGCAAAAAAAAAGAAGTCCAGCACTAATATTGCATTTCTCCAATACCATCGGGCAAACGACCATCCTGATCTGCAATAAATAATTTACAGAAAAAGGAAAAAGAAAAACAAGTACCCGTCAATGCAAGTTATGAGTTGCTTGTAATGCAGGATACAAGTACATGGGGAAAACTGACTAATAACAAATATAACATAACAACAGAACAACACAGCATGGTATAAATGTGTCAACAGAAATGTGATAACTAACATGAATCAAGAAATCAAATCAGATAGCATGGTACAGATACAGATAACATGTGTCAAGTGTCAGATGGCATACCGACAGATATACAAATGGTAGTGTCAGAGGATAGTCAGACAGATAATAGATAATCAGATAACAGATATCAGATGAACAAATACAGATAACAGAATACAGATGTCATGTTCTTATAAATCTTGTGTTAATTAATAACTAGGTAGCACTTCATGTGCCATCCTTTAATTACATGGTTGCTACATTCAAAATAGTTACGTTTGTAGGTTTCGTAGAGAATCATATAGGTCTGTGTACTTAGGGTTCAGACAGATATCATATAATAAGATCAGACAGATAGAACCTAGTGGTTCTCTTTTTCTCTGCACCTTCCTATAGAAAGTAATGTAGACAGAGTCAGATAACAGATCCAGACAGACAGATAGAACCTAGTCGTTCTCTTCTTCCCTAAACTATTCTATAGGAAGTAATGTAGATAGGGTCCGATAACAGATAACAGATAATCATACGGGAAACACGGGTCCCCTTTTAAGTACACATTTTTATGCTTTCCCACTACTAGATCTTTCCCATAAACCAACCCCGACTTGATTACTTTTATTATAGTTATCAACAGACATGATAGTGCATGAAATAGTGTCAAACTAACATGGTGTTATCAGCATTAGGTTCAGGAAAACAAATAAATAATCATAGATGATATATGGTCACATAAACGAGCAAAACAGTGTATGTTCATATTCAGGACAGTATAACAAAACAGTACTAAAACAATGATTTCCGTTACTACAGAAATTCAAATCTGAATCCGTCGAAGATCTGGAAAATGGACTTCCACACAAATCCAGGGATTATAAATAAGCCATATAGTATTTCACAAAATCATAACTCAAAACTGATTTGAATTCAGAATATACGTTCAGTCAGAAATAAGTAAAACAAATTCTCAGTAAGAAAAAACATCATTAAAACTCCTCAAGTAAATTCAGGAAAAATCAGGGGTAATCCCCTATATGTCTAAGATCAGAATATAAAGTTTCATAATATTCTAGTAAAATTAGTTTAGTCAACAAAAATCAAAAAATATCAAGAAACGATAGTTTGGCAAATCTGGAATTCCCAACACTGCTGTACGAAAACTGAAATATCTCGCAAACCGTGAAACGAAATCCAAATCCGTCAAAGGGAGATAAAAATAGACAAAATAATCTAACTTTCACGTTTCATAAATATTTTTCATACAGTAGAAGAAAATAGGGTGAAAATATGATTCTTTACAGAACATCGACCAAAATATAGCAAGTGTAGCTTTCATAAACAAGCATGAAACGGCATATAAAACTCATCAATAAAATCCACCAAAATTCTGGGTAGTCCCTAGATAGATATAAAATTACTGGGCAAAGTTTCAGATCAAAATAATATAATTAGGACTAGTATAAAAATAGTTTAATCAATAAAATTATCATGAAACGAATTCTGGAAATAGAATACAGCTCTGTATTAAAACAGCCATAACTCACTCATACGAAAACGAAATCGATCAAAGTCAGAAAGATTGGAAAGAAGACAGATTTCTATACAATTAATGTCCAATACAAAAATTAAGGATTCTGATCTTAATATGGTCTAAAATACAAATCAAAACTGATCATCGACAAATACATATTTTCTCTTGAAAACAAAACCAACATAAATCATACGAAACTTGTTTCAATCACAATCAAATATGGTATAGAGTCTATTAAGTGTCCAAACATCATAAAATAAGGTATATAACATATTCACAACCATCACATCATATGGATCTCAACAAACACATGACTTCACTTAAATATCTCACATATATGAATAGGTCAAGAACGGTCAAACCTAGTTGTTTTCATGTCGATTTTGTGTCGTGAGGCAACTATGGTCAATAGCACAATAGAGACAAAATCCATCAAAGATAACACACACACGAGTTGTCTCTAGAACCCAACTACACAATAAGCGATATTTTTGACTTATATCATACAAATGGAGTTGAGTACAAGTTACTTGCCGTAACCAAATACAAAAATGAAGAACACCAAGAATAACGGGAACGTATCTCAACAACGAACGAAACCCACGAACGGAACAGAACCCAACAACGAACAAATACCCGAACGAAGCACGTGCTCTTCACGTGCACACCAAATAGCAAAACAACTCCCACAACAACTCTACCAATAACACACAGCAACTCCGTCCAAACTGTGGATCCCAACCAACAACAAACACCTTATAATAGCCCTGGTTGATCCCCCACCCGGAACACCGAACCGTGACAGAGAAAGGAAGAAAGAGCGGTGGCTGATGGCGGGGAAGGAAAGCACCGGGGTCGCATCGACTGGCTGTGGTGGTGCGACGCAAGGAAGCTGCCGCAGGTGGCTACGACGCAAGGGAGATGACGCACAGGGGACTGTGCACAGTGGCTGTGCTGGCGATGGCCTAGTGTTGCTGGCTACGTTGCTGCAGGCCGGCGGCGCGACAGGGGAGCTCCACCTGGCTGTTGCTGACGAGGTGTGGTTGCGGAGGAGGTTGACGAGGTGGTAGGGAGGCTGGCCAGTGGGTGCAGTCGCTGTGGTTGCGATAAGGGGGAAGGTCTGGAGAGCACAAAGGAGGGGGTTGGGAGAAGTGGGTTCAAGGGAGAGAGAGAGAGATGCAGATGAAAGGGGGTAGGGTAGGCTGGTAGGAAGATAAACAGGCAGGAGGGTATAGTATATATAGGTATATGAGTATTAGGGTTTAGGCTGAAGGCTTATAGGATATTTTGGGTTTCGGGTGTGGGTTAGGTAATAGGTTTGGGGTTTAAGTAATGGGTCTTGGGGGTGTTATTAGGGTCTAACGGGTAACGGTAGTTAGGAATGGGTTAAATGTAATTGGGTTTAGGTATGGGAATAAATCAAGGATCCAATAGGGTTAACAAAATATCCAATAAGTAATTAAGTGGGTTATAGGGTTTTAAAAATTCAATAAGAAAATAAAATAACAAATAAAAAGATTTTTTATGATCAAAATGTAATTTGCAATACAAAAATAGAATTTATTTAAAACACTACAATACAGTTAGTAGATAAAAAAAATGGATTTTTAATAACCAGTCAAAATATCAATAATAACCATAATACTAATAACAATAATAATGATAAGAGTAATAATAACAAAAAAATAAGAATTGTATTACAATTAAATAATCACAGTAAATATTTAAGAATAAGGTTATTGATAAAAAACTAGATTTTAATAAGGAGTTAAGAATACATCTTGACAAAAGAATTTGAAAACCGAAAAAATAATTTGCGAAAAGTTTTAAAAACGAAAAATACCCAAAAATACATTTTTGGGAAAACAGGGGTTACAACTCCTACCCACCTTACAACAAAATTTTGTCCTCGAAATTTGCTTAAGCGGTACATAGGACAAGGCAAAATCAAACTTAGGGAGGGTAACAAAACAGAGGATAAAAAGGAAAAGAAACAAAGCAAGGGCAACACCAAAAAAGAAAGAAGTGGATAACAATGAAGTCAAATGAAGTGCAAGAATGAAAATAAACAGTATCAAAAGGAGAGAAACAACTCAAGATAACAAAGCAAGATTGGGAGTAGGCAGAACTGGAATCAAAGGGAGAAAGGACGGGGAAGAATTGAATCAAATAATGAATGAGTGCATGATGGCAGATTGGAATGCAAGAAAGAAGTACCCGGTATCAAAAATCAAGAAGAACACTACAAGACTTGCAAGATAACAAAGTAAAGAGATGAAGAAATAGATAGAGCTGGAATTGAAAAAGGGATGGACAAGGAAAAGATGAACCAAGCAACGAGTCAACTGATGAGAACAAATGCAAGAGATAAGGAAAAGCAAACAATGCAAGGAAGGAGAAGCAACAATAGGCTCCTGGGACCTGTGGGTTATCGACCCACCACGCTTCTGTTGTACCACTCTGATGGTGACGTTCCAAGCTGCAGACATGTCGTTGTAGACCACGTGACACCAAGCGACGATCTGAGCAGGGAGAAAAGAATGAGACACCAAAATCAAAGAGAATGTAGGTAGGAGAATTTGGGTTGGCCTCGAGTTAGATATTAATAAATACTTCAATCAAAGGAAAATAAAATTGGGCTTTAGATGAGGGCTTTAATTTAAATAATTATGTCAAAATTAATGGGTGTTAACAAAAATAATATTAATAATACAAAAATCAACACATATTAATAATAAAATAATAATAACAAAAATAATAAAAATAATAATAACAATAATAATCATCATAATCATACTGGTAAAAATAATAATAAAAATATTAACAATACTGGTAAGGATAATAATGCAAGACAGAATATAATTTGGGATTCATCATTTTTGTGAAAATAATTCAAAATTAACTACAAAAATAAAATAGTAAAAAATACAATAATAATAATAGTAATAGTAATAACAATAATAATAATAATACTAATAATAATAAAGAAAACAATAATAATGATAGTAGAAATTTTTTGATGTGGGCTCGCCTCATTTATATCCATTTGTAGACTTGCCTTCTCGACATCAAGTTGCAGGTTTCCCTCCATGACATCAGATTGCAGGTTGCCATTTGGATATTCGGTTGCACATTTTTGCCTCCCCGATATCTAGTTACATGTTTGCCATCTCGACATCTAGTTGCAACAAAACGATGAATGCCATCTTCCACATGTACTTAGATATTGATTGCTCAATTTAAGTACGAAGTTACGTTTTGAAATTTGTGATATTAAAATACACAATTATTCGAAATAATAAAATTTTCGTTTTTAGAAAACAATTTTATAGAAGATCCAAAATATAACAAATAATAATCGAATACACAAAATATTCAATATATATATAAAGAAAATATAGGCAGGAGAAGAATGAATTTTATACTTAATAAAGAGTCAACAAAGGAGGACGACTACAATGGATGAAAGAAAATAAGAATAAAAATATTGAATATAAAGGAAGATGAACGAGAGGGTACAAGCAAAATTTGAAGAGAATAGGGCAAAATGAATCAATAAATGAGGATGAATGCAAGGCACAGAAAGCAATGAATGGTACACGAGCTGAAATAAGAAGGAATCAACGAGGCAAGCAGAAAATAAGAGATTGCTTGCACCAGAATCAAAGAGAATATGAGCAGAAAAAAATAAACAAGGATAACACCTAAGATAGAATCAAAAGGAAGAGAAAAATAATTGATGATCAAGGATGAGGAAAACACAATGCAGAAAGATAATATGAAGAATAATGCAAGATGAATGAAAGAATCAAAGGAATATGGGTACGGAAAGAACGAAACTATACCCAATAAAGAATCAACCAATGAGAATGACTAAAAGAGACGGAATAAACATTGAATCAAGAAAATCAAATAAGAAAGGATCAAATGAATGGAATAAGACTAGTATCCAGATCAATGTTGATTATAGTTCATTCATGCATGCATGGTTGGTGGAATGTTGAGCCGATCCCAGATCGAGCCAAGCTTGTCTAATATATCAGTCAAACTAATACATTAGCCAAACCTAGGCTCTGATACCACTAAAAACCCTGTCACGCCACGCTTCCCAAAAATACGGAATAGGAGCACATAACATTGGCCCAGCAAATAATTTTCACCATCCATAAGCTGTTCAGCAATCTTTACAACATCTCACAAAATAATTAGAGTCGGAAGCAAGAGGATCAACCACACATGGATAATTGAATCAATATAACAACAGAATTTACTTGAAACAAAATGTATTAATATCAAATAAATCAGATCTGAACAAGTTAAAAATTCTGGATCATACTGCCCAAACACAAAGAATCTAAGTAACAGATACAATTGTTCAAAAACAACAGATAATAATAATAGCAAAAAAAAAAGTCCAGCACTAATATTGCATTTCTCCAATACCATCGGGAAAACGACCATTCTGATCTGCAATCAATAATTTGCTAGAGAAGGAAAAACAAAAACAAGTACCCGTCAATGCAAGTTACAGGTCGCTTGTAATACAGGATAAAAGTACATGAAGAAAACTAACTAATAACAAATATAACATAACAACAGAACAACACAGCATGGTATAAATGCGTCAACAGAAATGTGATAACTAACATGAATCAGGAAAACAAATTAGATAGCATGGTACAGATACAGATAACATGTGTCAAGTATCAGATGGCATACCGACAGATATTGTCACGCCCCGCTTTCCAAAAATACGGAATACGAGCGCGTAACAAAAGTCCAACGAATGAATATAATCATCCTTAAGCTGTTCAGGAATTCTTTACAACATATCACAGTAAAATCAGAGTCGGAAGCCTGAAAAAAGATCAACCACATGCACTTATGAACCAAATACCAACAAGAATACTTGAAATAAAACACATTAATCTCAAATATTCATGATCTGAAATAACACAATAATCCTGGGTCACATCGCCCAAATACAAGAAATAAATACAAGTCTCAAAATACAATATTGTCCAAAATAAGTAACAGGAATAGCATTAGAAAAATTCAGCCTCTAGCCTCGCATCTTGCCAATACCTTTAGGAACCTGTCCTCCAAAATCTGCAATACAACGAATGCAGGAAAAAGGAAAAGAGAAAACACGGTACCCGTCAATGGCAAGTCCGGGTCACAAATAGAATAGGATACAAGCACATGGACACTATCTAACCACAGGATATACTAACAGGTAAGGGTAACATATGTCAAATGTAAAGTCAACAGGTAAACAGGTAGCATGTATAATTATCAGGTAATCAGGTAATCAGGTAAATATGTATCCAGTATCAGGAAATCAGGTAACAGGAATATCAGGATAATCATGTAACAGGTAATCATGTAACAGGAAATCAGGTATCAGATTATATCAGGTAACAGGTATACAGGTAACAGGTAATCAGGTAAACAGGATCATCAGGCTATGTTAAGTCTAATCTTTTATTAACTATCTAGGTAGCACGACATGTGCCCCAAATTATATCACATGGTTGCTACATTCAAAACAATTTCGCTTTAGATTTCGTAGGGGACCATGCAGGGCAGTATACTCAGGTATTCACAAAATCACAGAACTTGGTCGGTAACTTGATCGGTAAACTTGATCGGTAAACTTGATCGGTAACAGAATATTAACTTGATCGGTAACATGTCATACAGGAAACACAAGTCTCCTCCTGAGTACACGTTTCTGCACTATCCACTACTAGATCTGTCCCATATACCCCGGCTTAATTACCTTTAGTATTTATATTATCCACAGGCATGAGAGTGTGCTAAATAATGTCAAACTAACAGGTCATAATCAGGTTTAGACTCAGGGAATTAGATCAGTAAGTATAGGTACCAAACATTCACAAATACGAGCAAACTAGCGTATGTTTATAAACAGGACAGCAAGACCAGTCTGTACATAAACAGTGATCCAAAGATCTACAGGCATGCGAATCATGATCCGTCAAAGGATCTGGAAACTAGACTTCCACACGCTTCTAACGAGTATAATAAATCCATATGCTATTTCACAACATCTCGACTCAAAATACATTCCAACACAGTTTTCAAGTACAGCCAGAAAACAGGGGAATGACTTAAACCACATGAAAACAGCATACAAAGTCATTAATTAAATCCACGAAAATTCCGGGGTAATCCCCTATATGTATAGTCTCAAAATATAGATTTTCATATTTTTCCAGAAAGTATAAATATGTTTACAAAAATAGGAAATAGCACATCACACAGTTTTGATGGATCTGGAATTCTTCAACACCGCTGTACAAAATGGAACACATCTTGCAAACAGCGCATCAAAATCCACTTCCGCCAAAACAGGGTGAAAGTAGATACAATTTCCTAACTTTCATATCTCACATCAAATACTCATACAGTAATTAGAAATACGGTAAACACGGCATTCAACATACAATCACACGCAGTTTACAGCAAAAGCGATCTATAGAAAAGGATGTAAGGCATCACTCAAAACTCATCTTTTAATTATCACAAAAATCAGGGAACTACCTAACATCATGGTGAAACACTGGACAAAATCTTGTGGCATGAAATTATGTCTAACTTGGATCTTGAAAATAAATTGGTGATAAAATCTACCCCGAAATAAATCTGGGAACTACCGGCATACAGTCACTAAAATAATCATAACTAATTCATACGAACTCCAAACAGGTTGAAATCAGTGGGATTAGAAATTAGATTCAATTCTCTACAAATTTCTCAGAAATAGTCATATTGAGATTCGGACTTTAATCTAGGTAAAAACTGCAATCAATCCAGTTCGATCCAAATTTCCAGATTTCTCAATTAAGTTTCAAAACATCATAACTTCCTCAAAAAGTCATCAAAACTCTTCCAAATTCAACATACTGTCTACCCACTACCTAAATGTCATATCTAAGGGTTTCTAACATGTCAAAATCCAATATTTCTCATATGGGTGTTCAAACAAACATCGGGTATACAATATGTCACATACGCGATAACAATCGTGGTCGGGTGAATCCTAAGGCATAAACCTATCAAATTCATGTCCTAATTCGTCCATGGCCTATTTTGAACAATAGAGACGAAACCCATAATTAAAAACATGATCTTTGTCCGTCTCTAGTCTCAACCTATCCTATGTGTGAACTTTCTACTTGTATCAACCTAAGAAATTTAAGTACAAGTTACTTGCCTTCTATGTGATGACGAACGCGACGAATGCAAGCCTATCAAAGAAAACCCACGAGCAAGATGCCTTCTAACGCGATTTCGAGCGAAACCCACGAACCGAATCTTGCCTACGATCGTCTCCTTGAAGCACGAACTCAACCGGACGCTACCCTCTTCACCAACTCAGTGAAGAGTTTAAGGAGGGGCTGTTCATGAAAGGTTGGGTGCTGCCTTGGATGGTGCCGGCCACAAGAAAGAGGAAAAGGTAGGGTTTTGATGTAGAAGGAGTTGTATGGATTGATGGATGGATGGTATAGGTGATCGGCAATGGTTTGGGAGCCACAAGGGGGTGTCGGCCTGGGGGTTTAGGTGCAGGCCGGGAGAGAAGAGAAGGAGGGGAGGCCGGGTTACAAATAGGAGAGGAAAAGAAAGATTAGGGTTTGTGATTAATTAGATGAGGGGGTATATATAGGGGATCAAATGTGGGTTAATGGGTAGTGGGTATCAATAGGATTAAATAGGTATACAATTGGGTAATGGATATTGGGTAGATTTCAAATGGGGATACAAAATGCAATGAATCCTATGGCTCCTAAAAATCTCCTTAAGGGATCAAAAATCTCAAATTGGTCAGAACACTTCTAAAAATTCACCATGACCCAAAAATAATTAACAAATATGAATGAGACCAAGAAAATGCGAAAAAGAATTCAAAATGGCGGAAAACGGACGATCGGCGCACAAACAGCACACGGTGGTCAAAAATGTAAGAAAAATAATATAAAATGAAAATAATCCAATAAGAAAATTAATACAATAATTTATAAATATAATTTATGAGATAATCTAATTTTAACAATAAAAAATAATTTGCGAAAATTTTAAATACAGAAAATATCGAAAAATACCTTTCTGGGAAAACAGGGGTTACAGATATACAGATGGTAATGGCAGAGGATAGTCAGACAAATAACAGATAATCAGATAACAGATATCAGATGAACAAATACAGATAACAGAATATAGATGTCATGTTCTTATAAGTCTTGTGTTAATTACTAACTAGGTAGCACTTCATGTGCCATCCTTTTATTACATGGTTGCTACATTCAAAACAGTTACGTTTGTAGATTTCGTAGGGAATCATATAATCAGATCAGACAGATAGAACCCAGTGGTTCTCTTTTTCTCTACACCTTCCTATAGAAAGTAATGTAGACAGAGTAAGATAACAGATCCAGAAAGACAGATAGAACCTAGTGGTTCTCTTCTTCCCTAAACATTTCTATAGGAAGTAATGTAGACAGGGTCCGATAACAGATAACAGATAATCATACGGGAAATACGGGCCCCCTTTTAAGTACACATTTTTATGCTTTCCCACTACTATATCTTTCCCATAAACTAACCCCGACTTGATTACTTTTATTATAGTTATCAACATACATGATAGTACATGAAATAGTGTCAAACTAACATGGTGTTATCAGCATTAGGTTCAGGAAAACAAATAAATAATCATAGATGATATACGGTCACATAAACGAGCAAAACAGTATATGTTCATATTCAGGACAGCATGACAAAACAGTACTAAAACAGTGATTTTTGTTACTACAGAAATCCAAATCTGAATCCGCCAAAGAATCTGGAAAATAGGCTTCCACACGAATCCAGCAATTATAAATAATCCATATAGTATTTCACAAAATCATAACTCAAAACTGATTTGAATCTAGAAAATACATTCAGTCAGAAAAACAGCATTAAAACTCCTCAAATAAATCAACGAAAAATCGGGGGTAATCCCCTATATGTCTAATATCAGAATATATAGTTTCATAATTTTTCATTAAAATTAGTATAGTCAACAAAAATCAGAAAATATCAAGAAACGATAGTTTGGTAAATCTGGAATTCCCAACACTGCTGTACGAAAACTGAAATATCTCTCAAACCGTGAAACGAAATCCAAATCCGCCAAAGGGAGATGAAAGTAAACAAAATAATATAACATTCATATTTCATAAATATGTTCCATACAGTAGAAGGAAATATGGTAAAAATATGATTCTTTACAAAACAACGAGCAAAATACAACAGTATAGCTTTCATAAAGGAGCATGAAACGGCGTATAAAACTCATCAATAAAATTCACCAAAATTCTGGGTAATTCCTAGATAGATATAAAATTACTGTGCAAAGTTTCAGATCAAAATAATATAATTAGAACTAGTATCAAAATAGTTTAATCATCAAAATCATCAAGAAACGAAATATGGAAATAGAATACACCTCTGTAGTAAAACAGCCATAACTCACTCATACGAAAACAAAATTGATCAAAGTCAGAAAGATTGGAAAGAAGACAGATTTTTATACAATTCATGTCCAATACAAAAATTAAGAATTCTGATCTTAATAAGGTCTAAAATACAAATCAAAACTGACCATCGACAAATACAGATTTTCTCTTGAAAACAAAATCAACATAAATCATACAAAACTTGTTTCAATCACAATCGAACATGGTATAGAGTCTACTAAGTGTCCAAACATCATGAAATAGGGTATATAATATATTCACAACCATCACATCACATGGATCTCATCAAACACATGATTTCACCTAATTATCTCACATATATGGATAGATCAAGAACAGTCAAACCTAGTTGTTTTCATGTCGATTTTGTGTCGTGAGGCAACTATGGTCAATAGCACAATAGTGACAAAACCCATCAAAGATAACACACACACGAGTTGTCTCTATAACCCAACTACACTATAAGCAGTATTTTTGACTTGTATCATACAAAGAAAGTTGAGTACAAGTTACTTGCCTTAACCAAAGATGAAAATGAAGAACACCAAGAATAACGGGAACATATCCCGACAACGAACAAAATCCACGAACGAAACACAACCCAACAACGAACAAATACCCGAACGAAGCACGTGCTCTCCACGTGCACACCAAAATAGCAAAACAACTCCCACAACAACTCTACCAATAGAACACAGCAACTCAGTCCAAATAGTGGATCCCAACCAACACCAAACACCTTATAACAGCCCTGGTTGATCCCCCACCTGGAACACCGAATCGTGACAGGGAAAGGAAGAAAGAGCGGTGGCTAACGGTGGGGAAGGAAAGCACCGGGGTCGCATCGACTGGCTGTGGTGGCACGCCGCAGGGAAGCTGCCGCAGGTGGCTATGACGCAAGGGAGATGACGCACAGGGGACTGTGCACAGTGGCTGTGCTGGCGATGGCCTGGTGTTGCTGGCTACATTGCTGCAGGCCGGCAGTGCGACAGGGGAGCTCCGCCTGGCTGTTGCTAATGAGGTGTGGTTGTGGAGGAGGTTGACGAGGTGGTAGGGAGGCTGGCCAGTGGGTGCAGTCGCTGTGGTTGCGATAAGGGGGAAGGTCTGGAGAGCACACGGGTGGGGGTTGGGAGCTGTGGGTTCAAGGAAGAGAGAGATGCAGATGGAAGGGGGTAAGGGCAGCTGGTAGGAAGATGGACAGGCAGTGGGGTATAGTATATATAGGTATATGAGTATTAGGGTTTAAGCTGAAGGCTTAAAGGATATTTTGGGTTTTGGGTGTGGGTTAGGTAACGGGTTTGGGGTTTAAGTAATGGGTCTTGGGGGTGTTATTAGGATCTAACGGGTAACGGTAGTAAGGAATGGGTTAAATGTAATTGGGTTTGGGTATGGCAATAAATCAAGGATCCAATAGGGTTAATAAAATATCCAATAAGAAATTAAATGGGTTATAGGGTTTTAAAAATTCAATAAGAAAATAAAATAACAAATAAAAAGATTGTTTATAATAAAAATGTAATTTGCAATACAAAAATAGAATTTATTTAAAACACTACAATACAGTTAGTAGATAAAAAAAATGGATTTTTAATAACCAGTCAAAATATCAATAATAACCATAATACTAATAACAATAATAATGATAAGAGTAATAATAACAAAAAAATAAGAATTGTATTGCAATTAAATAATCACAGAAAATATTTAAAAATAAGGTTATTGATCGAAAACTAGATTTTAATAAGGAGTCAAGAATACATCTTGACAAAAGAATTTGATAACTGAAAAAATAATTTGTGCAAAATTTTAAATACAGAAAATACACAAAAATACATTTTTGGAAAAATAGGGGTTACACAGTGTATGCCATGCCCTAGAGTCTAATGTACAATTCACAAATGCACATGATGCACTTACTCTAATGCAATTCATTTGAAAATGAATGTTTCTCATACTACATACTTTCCATACACAACTTCAATGAAAACATATGCATCTCATACTACGTACTTCCCAAGGAGTTCGCTTCTTCTTTATTGTAGGGTTCGTTCCCTTGCCATGCATCTTACTCTTGTAATTTTTCCCGTTCCTTACATTCATCTAGTGACCGATGAGGTTGCAGTTGGTCGGTCTAATTACGCCACTGCAATCAGTAGTGATGTTCCTATTTCCACAATGCCCGGTTTCCTTCCATTGCACCGGATCTCATTCATAAGTTGCTATGAACATAAAGATAGACTGCAAGCTCACTGGACACCTCGAGTCTTACTCGCGATTTTGAATCTTACTCTAGCTCCTGTCTATCACGCCCCGCTTCCCAAAAAGGATACAGAATAAGAGTACGTGAAAAAGCCCAGCGAATGATTTTCATCATTCATAAGCTGTAGGATCGACTCAGCATCATAATAAGGAATATAAAAACAATACTCAACCACGCATGCATGAATAATTTATTAACCAACAGAAACCATTTGAAACAAATATAAATATCCAAAATAAATTCAAGATCTGGGTCAAAGTAAAATTTCGGGACTATAAGCCCGTTACAAGTTTTAAGTAGCAACAAAAATTAAATAAACTCAAGCACAAATAATTAAAGCAAAAGATTTCCCATGCGAAGTCTAAAATGTTTGTTCACCAACTCCTGCAGGTAGCTCATCTGTAAAACCTGTATATATATCATGTAGAAGAAAAATAGAGAAATAAAGACAAACGCCCGTTAGTGTAAGTTACGGGTCGCAAGTAGTACAAGCAAGGGGTAAGAAAATAAGTGCAAGAAAATATGAAACAAGATTTGGAATCAAGAGTATACAACATGATATGGCAGGGATGCAACATGTAGTGAAGTTCAAGAGACTAGTTAGCAAGTGAAACAAATCAAGTAACACGATCGGGTAATAAGTGAGTATGTAATTTGTATCAAGTAACCAGTATCAAATAACAAGTATCAAGCGAGGCAGGTGTCAAATGTGTACAAGTAACAAGTTATTCTTAAGTCTATTGTTTAATTCAATCTAGGTAGCACTTCATGCATCCCATTTATTTACCACATGGTTGCTATATACAAACAAGTTACATTTAGATTTCGTAGTGGATTCTATAAGTCATGTACTCGGGTCTTCACAGGACTACAAAACTTGGTCGGTAATTTGATCGGTAACATGTAATTAACTTGGTCATAAACTTGATCGGTAAACTTGATTGGTAATATGCAACAAACTTGGTCGGTAAACTTTATCGGTAACTTAATCGGTAACTTGATTAGTAAACAAGTCACACGGGAAACATAGGTCCCCTTCTGAGTACATGTTTCTATATTGTCCACTACTAGATCTTTCCCTTAAACCCCAGCTTGTTTTTTATTACTATTATCAAGACAAGCATGAAAGTGTGCAAAATAAGGCAAGTAAACATAATCAAGAATAGAGAACAAGTTTAGGCTAGGTAGAAAGCATATACGAGTATCAAACAAATTATAATTTTCAAAAACGACGTGAATCCAATTCTGGATAGCAGGAAGTTGTGCACCAAAACTGAGATTCCCATTGCTATAGGAATGCAAATCTGGATCCGTCAGAAAATATAGAAACTATATTTCTTTTCGGTTCCAACACATGTAAACAAGGTACATAAAAGTTGTAGCAACTTGTGTCAAAACAGAAAACTACACCCGATTCGTGTTCAGCTAAAATTTGTAAAATTGTGTTTGGAAACATGAAACAGGTCTAAAATTTCATCAATTAATTCCAGAAAAATTAGGAAAGGTCCTCTAGAGTGTCTAGTATCAGCATGCAAAATTTAAAGTCATTATCTTATGGGTAGCATAGTCAATTTAAATTGGAAACCAGAGTGACGTAGCAAATTTAAGAATCTGACATTTCAGACACAGGAGCAATAAAACAATGATAATTCAAAAACTATAACTCAGAATTCAATTCCGTAAAAAGTTTAGTAAGATAGAAATTTAGGGCTACATTTCATGTTTAGAACTCATGTCCAGATTCGGATGTTATCAGGGTCGAAAAAGCAGAACAAAAACAAGACAACAGCAAACAAGAATATTTTTGCATGAAATGTATTATAATTGTACTAGTTGTGATATGAGTGTATCAACGAAAAGTTGTGACCCTTATGATTGTCGAGTTGATAAATACGGCAACGAGTAAAATGAGATCATCAATGATAAACCAAAGGTGAGTCACAACTACAATCTACTTGCGGTATTTTCAAATAAAAGCTTGTACTAGAATAACGAATTGTACAAGAAGATACTTGCCTTGATTGGATAAGGATGTTGATCGACGATCGAGATCAGATGGAACGGATCCGACACGGATCTTGATGACGATCAAGATCAAGGAAATCGACGGATGAGATTCAAATATCAAGATCAAAGATCAAGATCAAGGGTGATAGACAGCTCAAATATGATCTGGAGCCAATGATGAAGATGATCTGACTTGATAATGGTGATCCAAATCATTATTAGATCGGACGGCTCAGATCTAGCTGATGATGATGGAGATGATGATGAAGATGACAATCACGATCATGAGGGGATCAAGCGGCTAGGATCTGATCTGATGCTGATGGTCAAGATGATCAGGTGCAGATCAGACGGTCCAAATCCAAGACTGATGGTGATCGTGATCTGATGGATCGATCGAGAGGGGATCGAGTGGCTGAGATTCAAAGATCAATCTCCCCTTCGATCTACAACAGCGACACTGGTGGCGATGGCGGCTTTGACTGGTGGCTGCGGCAGCAAGACGACAGTGACGTCGAGGGGCTCGACTGGGGAGCAGTCGACGGAGGACAACAACGGCGATGGAAGGAAGGCGAAGGCGCTCTGCTTTCGGAAGAGAAACAGAGGAGGTGATGGTCGCTTGCAATTGCGGGAGCTCGGGGATCTACGTCAATGGAGATGACAAGTTTGAGGGAAGGGCGGTCAACGAAGGAAAGCAGTGATGGGGGATGATGAGGAAGAGGACAAGGTGATGGGTCGACAAGATGATGTGTTCGGGAGCGAGGTGAGTTGAGGAAGACGATGGTCGACAGGGGAGTTGGAGGCAAGCTTGGGTGCAGGTGGAGTGGTGGTGGTTGAGCAGATGGAGCGAAAATGAGGAGGATCTGAGGAGGGATGGGTTGAAAATGAGGGAGGCTTGAGGATGAAGATGGTGAATAGTGGGGGAAAGGGTTGGCGGCTGAGGGGTGTTTCAATAGTGAATTAGGGTTAGGAGAAGATTAGGGTATTTATATATAAGGTTCATGGGTTTGGGGTTATAGGGTAGCAGGTTTGGATCCAATAAGAGAATGGGTATTGGGTTTTGGGTTATAAATCAATTAATAAGTTTAAATTCAATAGGGGAAAAATAATAAGCATTATAGGGGTTTATAAAATATACATATACATTAAATCAAATAATAAGATACATATAGATGGAGAATGTTCGGGCTTTATGATAATAATAATAATAATAATAATAATAATAATAATAACAATAATAATAATAGGTGCAATTAAAGTAATACCAATAATAATAATTAGATTAACATAATCCAATAATAATAATATATTTGATTTAGGCTAAAATGTAAATAGTTCATCAATTATGAATAGAAAACAAGTTAAAATATACCATCGTTCGAAATAAATATAATTTTCGATTATAAAATATTTTAATAGAAAATTCAAAACGAATTTAACACAAAGTAAATTATAAATAATCGAAGTACAGAAGATATTCAAAAAATATTTATTTACGGGAACGGGGGTTAAACTGTCCGTATTAAACAACATAGAACTTGATGGATTTTTAGGCCATTCCTAACGTCCGACAGGAAAATTATAGTACACACTTCCCATTCTTATCACTAGACCCCAGAAATTAACATCGAGACTACGCCTCCCGTCCCCCTTACCAGGTGAGACGGTGCCGCACGTGTCCCTTTGACAGGCGAGTACAACCACCCGACTAGTGCTTATCCTATCAATACAAATGACATGCTCTGGTCTTAGGATACTACTACTAGCTCTGGTTAATTAACTACTAATCTTATTTGTGCAAAGATTATTGAATACCAACCAATTAATTGCTAGTCAAAACAAACCCAGTTCTTTATCCAATACACAAGCCCTCGACCCCTAGGCCAGGCTCAAAAGTTGGCCCAGCTTGGCCTAAACTTGACCCAGTGACATAGGCGATTCGACCTCCGTCGATCGCCAATCACCCTCTTACCTAGATCTGGACCCCGTCTCCGTCCCGCGATCAACCCTTCCATGGGTAGCGATCTGCCGGCGCATGAAGACTATCTTTATCAACAACATCTCAAGGTGACAAGGGTAACAATTATCAAGGGTCAAATGGATCGATAGTATCGGGTGATAATCATTACCCTCGACAAACAACCAGCTGATTACATAGTCAAATCACACTTCAATTTAATAGACACTAACAAGTTCAACTTAAAACATGAACAAACATGATTCAAAAGCTAACTAATAGCTATCCAACTCCATTTATTACCTTAATATGACAATGACTCACATACACCCAAAACAATCAGCTATTCAATTGGAATAACGAACAACTGCACCAAGGCAAGTAAGATTAGAGTTGTTCTAAACTTAAACGCAAGATGTATGTAAAAACAACTCTAATCATGGACAAAATGATTCAAAAGTTTAGACAAGCATCATTCTAAGTCTATTCTAAGGCCTTAGTATGATGAAAACATACATTCAACCGAAACAGTGAGCTTAACTATACACCATGCAGCTGGTGCAGCTTGGGGAAAAATCATCATAAATAATATACACAATGAAATTTCAATTTCTTGGATTCTATAGAAAGATAATTGTATATACTTCAACTTACCTGTTCGAAATTTCCTCAAAATAGTTCATTTAGATGTTGGAAAATAGCCAAAACTGAGTAGCAAGCAAAACATCCAATCTGATAGAATTATCAACTAGTTGCACCAATACACTCTTTTAAAATATCAAATCAACTCAAAAATATATAAACTTTATAGGAATGTGATAGAGACATAGGAACAATACATACCCAAAATTTAGCTCAAAACTCCAAGTATAGAAGAAGATATGATATTTTGAATTAGATGTAAACTACTACACAGTAATAGCGCTGCTTCTCAATAACAACAGCAAGATGTATTTAGAAGATATAGCAATGCTTGTTCAAATATTACGAAACTTGGTAGACATGCACCATATTGAATCAGGAAGATGCTATAAAAATTCCAATCTCAAGTTCCTTTAAATCACAGTGTTATTAATTCCAGAACCCAGACATGTATAACAACACAAGAAAATAGAAGGGCTCTGTTCTAGCAGTGAACATGATTTTTATTAAAATATCAGTCCTTGTCAAAAAATTACGAAAATTGGTGGAGTTGTTATAGACACATAAAAGAACCGTACATAAAAATTTTAGCTCGAGAATCCAGGTATTGAGGAAGTTATGAATTATTAAGCTAGACAAAATATACCAAGACCTAATAGAAACAGTTCAGTCCATTTTTCTTGCATCAGTGCTGATTTTGCATTTTATAAAAATATCAAAAATCCTTCAAAAATTATGAAATTTGGTGGAATCATTGTAGACACGTATAAGAACCTATAGTTAAAATTCTACTCTAAATTCATAGCAATCATGGAGTTATGATTTTTTTGCAAATCAGTGTGTTAAAATTCAACAGAGTAGAAATTTTACCCCAAAACAACTTGATAGAATTTATTAAAATATCAAACAATATCCAAAATTAACAAAATTTGGTGGAGTTCATAGGGACACAATCAAGATGCTACCATAAAAGTTTCGAGTCTAAATTCTATCGAAGCGCAAAGTTATGAATTTTGTAATCATCTCATGCTAATTCTTCTCAAGATTCAACTTTTATCTATCAATTAACATTCTTAGCTCATCTATTGAACGACAAACATACAAAAATCTTCGTTCCTATCATCTAGCAACCCAAATCAGCAATATTAAACATGCATCATTCATAAAAGAAATTCAACATGCATAGAGTTAGAAAGACACCCATTATTGAAGCTTTTGTTGATTTTCTCTCCTTCTCTTTCTCCTTGTTTGGACTCCTCCTAGCTCCTAGCTCCTAGCTCCTTGCTCCTTACTCCTAGATCCTTCTCCTTGTATGCTTGCTCTCAAATTTCAAGCCAAGCTTGATGAGAAGAAATTGAAGTTGAAGAAATGCTAGGAAATGAGAAAAATGTAGGATTTTGAAGTAAAAGAAGGTTTTTAGGGTTTGAAAAATGAGAAGAAAAATGAGCTTGATGATTAATGGTGTTTAAACAAAGACGCGGGGGGGGGGGGGGGGGGGGATGCCGGCCATGGGGTGAGAGGGGGGTGAGATGGGGGGGGGGGGGGGGGTTGGGGTTGACCATACCCCAAAACAAGCCCATAGTTTTGATTGGTGGTTTAGGGTTAATTAGTAGTTTAGTGTTTTATTTATATGAATAATTATACACATACACGCATACTTATTTATATATACATATACATGTATCCATACATACATACATACAAAATAAATGCATACACCTACTCAAAAGAGAACTATTTGTATCCACAAAAAATAGTTTATTATTATAGATACACTATACGTTCCGTCTCAGATATAGTTGAGACAAACGTACAATTTAATTGAGAAATTATTCCAACTCCGATTCAACAATTTTACCATTGTCGGGTTCAAAACATATTAAATAATATGTCTCAATATTTACTCAATTAAAAATGAGAATAATCCATTAATACGTGCGACTCTAAATTGTGCACGGATTAATATACAAAATAGTTATATACAATTTTGCGAGACCTTACACAAACCTTATATAAAATTATAATAAATCATCAAATTTTAAATGAAAAATCATATTTAAATATTTGGCCTAACTATGCTAGACTACCAAAACACTTCAAAAACTACGATGCTCAACATTTTGATTCCCCCTCACCTTTTTGGCTTATTAATCTCGGGAAACACTAAAACTGATAAATACCATGCACTAACCTCAAAACACAAGTGCCCCTTCACAAGTTTGCTTCCCCCTCACAAGTTTGCTTCTAGGACTTCTAGGATGCCCCTTCCTAAATATCTACTTCAATACCTGATCATCCACCTTGAAGTGCCGTTCAAGGACCTAACTAATAGGCTTTGGAGATACATTATTGTAGACTTCAGCATGATCTGCGACGTGAACTCTCTTCTCGTCGATAAGCTCTAATTGGGCGAATAGTGTTGGTTAGCGCATACTGTTTCATATTGTTATGTTCATGAATGCGCAATGATGGGAAAACGACTTCGAATGAAAGAACGACCTCAGTCCCATATGTATGTGCAAAGGAGGTTTACCTCATAGGAGTTCAGATCGAAATTTGGTAGGTCCAGAGAGCATAGACAGTCTTTTTAAGCAATTCAGAGCTGGTTCTCGTTTTGTAGAGTTCACTTGATGATGCTGGCGAAGGTTTTGTTAGTTGTTTGTAGAGTTCACTTGATGATGCTGGCGAAGGTCCATTGCTCTGGGGATAATAGGTCGAGGAAGTAAAATGCTGGATACCGAAGTCCTTGCACAATTATGCCATTTGAGCTGATATAAACTGAGGTCTGTTATTTGAGACGATCATCTTTGGAACACCGAACATTGAAGTGATATTTCTCATAAGGAACATGCATAGCGTGGATGTTGTGATTTCATGAAATGATTTCACTTTTTCCCATTTGCAATGGACCGACAACATCGAGAATCCACATTGAAAATGAACATGGAGCAGAAAGCGGATGTAGAGGTGATGAAGGAGCGTGAATCTTGTTGGCATTTAGCTAGCATTCATAACAGAAGCGAACAAAATTTGCTGAGAGCTTCACCAAAGCAGGGTGGTAGTAACCGAGGAAATTGATTTTCTAGGCAAGCATAGGTCCATTAGCATGGCCGCCACATACACCTAAATGTGCCTATCGGATTACTTTTGTGATTTCGGAGTCCGAAAGGAATCTGAAAAGGATTCCTTCCAAGGACTTTCAGAAGAGGAGGCTACCACGAATGACATAGTGCTTCTCGTGGTGGTGAACAATAGCATATCTTCTGTTGTCGCTTTTGAGGGGAAGGCTCCAGTTTCGAGGTAAGCTTTGATGTCAGAATACCAGGGATGCTCTTCAGAGTCTTCGACTTAGGTACAGAAAAATCCTTTAGGTTTATTAGAATCGACTATCTAGTCGAATTTGTCTATAAACTCATGTAGCCAGGGTTCCTTGGATATGTAGATCGGTTTGATTAATTTCTATAGTGTAAAAGATTGCTGATTCAGACTCAATCGGAATCTCAGTGATGAAGATAGTGCGGTGAGAGCATCAGCAAATGTTCTTAATCCAATGGATATGTATAAACTAAGTGTGTTCGAATTTCTCCAGCATGTAATGAGCATAGTCCCGATATGTAAGCAAGTGCTCCTTGTTACATCGATATTTGTCCAGTGTTTGTCTAAGAACAAGCTGGGAGTCACTAACGTTCTCGAGGTACTTTGCCCCAATATTTTGGGTGAGCCTGAGCCCCTGCTATGAGTGGCTCATATTCCACTATATTGTTCGACGTGGGGAAGTCTGATTGATAACCCATGGGAATGATAACTTCTTCTAGGGGTTTCAAAGCAACACCTGCCCCATTACCTTGAGAATTTAGAGCTTTAGCGAATTAGAGTTGCCATGTTTGACGTTGGGGTCAATGCTCTTTATCTTATATATTTAGAAGATGTTCATCAGGAAATTTAATAGTCAACGGTTTATCAATGGGTAGCCAAATTAATGGTCAGAGACGACTCTCCCTTAAGTAGATCATTGAGGCATTAAGACTAAGTCGAACTTTGACAAGGTGACATGTCATCGGGAAAGTCGGCCAACCAAATAGGCTTTGTCAAACATGTGTTGGATAAGATCCACCCCCTCTACGTACTTGACGATAGGAGAGAGGAAATAGTGCCACAACTTCTGAATCGCCCAAACTAATGCAAGTCCCGTATTCTCAACCAGGGAATAGTTGTTCTCGTACTCCACATATGTTCAGCAGAGGTAGTAGATAGCCCCCTCCTTGTGACCTGCCGCGTCTTCTTGGGTTAGCATGACTCCGAAGGATTCTTCTAGCATGAAGATGTAGAAGAGAAACATGAGGCCTTATGCCGGATGAACCAAGATTGGTGGAATGAAAGGGTATCTTTTGATGATGTCGAAAGTCTCTCGGCATTGAGCGGTCCATTCGTATGGGACGTCTTCATTTAAGAGCCTGTAGAAGTGTTTGCACTTCTCTGCATACTGAGCAATGAACCGACAGACAAATTGGAGGGTTCCCAAGTAGCTTCAGAGCTCCTTCTGCATTTTGGGCGCAGACATATCAACAATTCACTTGATCTTCATCAAATCAAACTCTATTCCTCAATGACGATGAACACCAAAAGCTTGCCTAGGGTGACTCCGAAACCACACTTTTTTGGGGTTCATTTCTAATTTGAATTGGCAGGATCTTTTATGTATATTGATTTCTTATGATTTTTCATTCTAAAAATATTCATTAATCCTGGAGAAGTTGCATCGGAAGATGAAGCTAGTTTGGCTGATGGACATTGTGTTGGAAAATAATCTATGTGGGCTCACATATGTGACTAAATGTATGATTGCTATCCTAAAGTCTAACCCAAATTAAAGTGATCTAATCAAGATTAAGTAATGGGTTAAAAGCATATAATGTTAAGTGTGATATAACACGTGTAGAGACCGTAAAGTAGATTTCTTATTTTGTGATGGGCAAAATTGGAAATCAGTATTTATCAATTAGGGTTATGGTCCCCTATATATACGTATCTTCTTGTTCCATCTGTCATCCATCAACAGAAGAATAGAGAGACATCTCATAGAAGTGCGTATTATATAGGAAGATCCAAACTCACTGCACAATCTCCATCAATGGCTTCAGGTTAGTGCTTCCGCTTTTAATTTTGTTCTTCTTTTAATTTAGCAAAGATCAATAGTTTCATGATTTAGGATTTTATATTAAAGCACTTTTGTAACATGATTAAGATCTAGATTCATGGAAACATGTTTTCGATTGTGATTAATATTTTATGCATGTTATTAAGTGTTTATAAAATTTGAACAATTGGTATCAGAGCCATCTTTGCTGAATAATTGAAGAAATTTAGGATTTCTTGTTTAAGAAATTTAAGAAATTTAGGGTTTCTTGCTTAAAGAAATTTATGGTTTCTTGTTTAAGAAATTTAAGAAATTTAGGGTTCCATTTGATCTTCCCGTTTAAGAAATTCGATTGATGCATTTAATTGATAAAAGGAATTAGGTTAAATTTCGTTCAAATCTGGAATTTAAAAAAAAAAAAAAATCAAAACCGTAAGTGTGCATTAGAAGTGGTTTTGATGATTCGTTGAGTCTGTTCAAGTTTTATTGGATCTGATGTGTACACATTATGTTTACCCAATGGTTATTAAACAGCATACATTAATATTCGGTCAAGATTTCAAAACCATTAATAAATCCATTACTTACCAGTATACTATTCGGTCAAGATTTCAAAACCACAAATAACAACATAAAACATGTGTTTCCTATAGGATATGGTTTTATATGGTCAGAGTTTGAAAACCATTAATATTCGGTCAGGATTTCAAAACCATTAAGCAAATAAGATTTGAAAACCATTAATATTCGGTCAGAGTTTCCTATAGGATATGGTTTTATATGGTTTTGGATGGTGGATGGTTTTGGATGGTTTTGAGAATTTGGTGCTGGATGGTTTTGGATGGTTTTGGATCTTTTAAACCGTAAGGGTGGTGAATATTGACATAAAAAAAAGGAGGATTCAAAACCGTAAGGAAGCAAGTGCAGTAATAGCTTTAGATTTCATGTTGCCAAAGGTTTTGGTTTATGTATATATATCGAAATTTATTTTGATATATGATCATATCTCAAATTGTACGTGTTTAATATTTTAAGTGAATTAATTGAAGCATGATGACACCAAAGTGTCCTCTCTTGTGAAGATTATTCATGAAAATTATTAAATGTTGTGCAAGTGTATGTCCATGCGAGTATTGATCGACCCAAAGGTAGGTCTATACTTGGCCGGATTACATCTGCACTTGTGATGGTAAACATATGATAATTATAAGGTTGCACTTGTAAATAATAAATCGATCCAAAGAGAGTTTTGTCATTGCACATGCATTATTATCAATGTTTGATCATTACATCAAGAGTATCACTAGCAGTTAATATTATTGTCCAAAGACTTGATATTAATGTTGCACTTGATATCTTGAGAGTGGATGTACAATTATTTGGTTTTGAATATTGATTGATTTTTTGTGAATTATATGATCATTTGTTCTCATTAAGTTAATATTGCATACGGGAAGATGGTGCAGTTTTATCAATGGCCTAAGATTCAGTTTTGAAGAGGTTTTATTCAGTATGTATCCATCTCTGGTTTTGGTTTTGGTTTTTCAACAACAATCTCCTGTACCATTAGTTAAGATTAAGTAATGTTTTGGTTTTGGTTTTGCCAACTTATCCAGTTCTCAATCATGAAGTTTAATCATTGCTTCTAATTTCCTTTTCCACGTAGGCATACCAAGTTTCATGTGCTTGATATTTAATTGTTAGCCTATATCATGTACTTATTAGGCTATGACTCACCTTAGGAAACTGACAATACTGATATAGTTTCAACAAGTACGGGGATTAACTAATTTTATTTTCGGATACGGGATTAACCAATTAATTTTCAGTTATGGTTTTGTTATCACTTTAAATTGATATTATTCATCTACAAATAAAATAAAATTATGATATTAAGGAAAAGATAAAATTTTGGGAAACAATTAAATTCAAATTTTGGTTTTGGTTTTTTTTATGAATGTCTAATATTTTGAATAGTTTAATTGAAACAAAATGTCGCCAAAGTGACCTCTTTTGTGTAGATTAATTTATTTAAAATATCAAGATGATTGTGTGTGTAATTCATGCATTTATTAACTGACCCAAAGGTAAGTTGATATTTGGCCGAATTACATACACATCTGTGGTAATAAATATGTGACAATTATAAGGTATTCCATGTGAACAATAAGTCAGTCCAAAGAATGACTTGTTGTTTGACAGGATTTATTGTCAATATTTGATTACTACAACAAGAGTACCGCTTACAGTTAATGTTACTGTCCAAAGACTTGATATTAACGTTGTGCTTGGTATCTTGAGATGGGATTAACCATTATTTGAATTTATTGTTTTATATGGATTTTCATGTGAGCTTATTTTGTTTGTTTAGTTTTTTGTTCTATATTCAGCTAGTTTATCATCTGCTACCTCAATAACTGCTAACATCAATTTTGTTCCCATGATTAATGAGAGAAATTTCAAGGATTAGAAAAGGAATCTTAATATGATTACCTGAGTCCCTCTGGAGAGAAGCATTAAAGACTGCAGCTTACATTCTCAATAGAGTACCAACTAAAGCAGCTGCCAAAACACCTTATGAGCTTTGGACAGGTCGAAAGCCTAGTCTAAAGCACTTTCACATTTGGGGATGTCCAGCTAAGGCAAGGCCTTACAGGCCATATGAAAAGAAATTGGACTCCAAAACAGTGAGGAGCTACTTTATTGGTTATTCTGAACGATCTAGGGGCTATAAGTTTTATGATCCCACGCTTAGGAATATTTTTGATAAGGGAAATGCAACAATTTTTTTGAGGAAGTTGAGTTTGGGGGGAGAAATAAAGTCAGGAACATTGTTTTTGAGGAGGAATTGGATTCAATTACAAACCCAATTCCTACTATCACTTTTGACAATATTCAGTTTCCCACACCTATTATTGATTAAGAAGTGAATCTGGAACCTCAACAAGACAATATTGAACAACCCCCATTCAAGATGAGGTAATTGTTCCAGAAGAACAAACTCAACAACCTCAAGAACCAGTGCCATTAAGGAGATCCACGAGAGAAAGGAAGAATGCTATTCCGGATGATTATATTGCATTTCTCCAAGAGCATGAGGATGACAATGGAATGATGGAAGATGATCTAATCACATTTCATCAGGCCATGAAAGGTTGTAACTCTCAAAAGTGGATTAATGCCATGAATGGGAGTATAAGTCTATGCAAGACAATAAAGTTTGGGAACTTGTCCCATTACCAGAAGGTGCAAAACCAATTGGTTGTAAATGGATATTTAAGACCAAGAGGAATGCAAATAGGTAATGTGGATAGGTATAAGGCATGTCTTGTAGCTAAAGGCTATACTCAGAAAGGAGGTATTGATTTTACAGAGACTTTCTCTCCAGTTTCATCGAAAGACTCGTTTAGGACAATTATGGCAATTGTTGCTCATCTTGATCTTGAGCTACATCAGATGGATGTCAAGACAGCGTTTCTCAATGGCGACATTGACGAGACAATTTATAAGGTGCAACCAGAAAACTTTGTGTCGGGAAATCCAAAGAATATGGTTTGCAAATTGACAAAATTCATCTATGGACTCAAGCAAGTTTTTCGTCAATGGTACCACAAGTTTCATCAAGAAATTATCTCATTTGGTTTTGAGATGAATGTAGTTGATGATTGTGTGTATCACAAGTTCAATGGGAGTAAGCATATATTCCTAGTTCAATATGTCGATGACATATTGCTTACCACTAATGATATAGATTTATTGCATGAAAGTGAAAGATTTCTGTCCAAGCATTTTGAGATGAAGGATCTTGGGGATGACTCTTTTGTATTAGGAATTCAGATACACCGAGATCGTTCTCGAGTTACTCTTGGATTATCACAAAAGGGATACATCGATAAAGTACTCAATTGATTTGGCATGCAAGATTGTAGATCAGGGGATACCCTTATTGCTAAAGGAGATAAATTTAGTCTCAATTAATATCCTAAAAGTAACCTTGAAATTCAGGAAATACAAAAGATCCCCTATACATCAGTTATTGGGAGTCTAATGTATGCTCAAGTATGTACGCGTCCGGATATTGCGTACATTGTTGGGATGTTGGGCAGGTATTTAAGAAAACCTGGTATGGACCATTGGATAGCAGCCAAGAGGGTCATGAGGTATCTTCAGAAAACAAAAGACTACATGCTCACATATAGGAAATCAGATCATTTGGAGGTCATAAGGTATTATGATTCTGATTTCACTAGGGTGCCAAGATAGCAAAAGTCTACATCAGGCTATATTTACCTGTTAGCTGGAGGAGCTATATCCAGGAAAAGTGTCAAACAAACACTTATAGCTTCATCCACTATGGCAGCAGAGTATGTAGCATGCTATGAAGCACCAAATCATGGAATATGGCTGCGGAATTTTATCACTGGGCTGCGCAATTTGGAGAATATAGAAAGACCACTCAAGTTATTTTGTGACAATAAGTCAGCAGTGATGTATTCCAACAACAACAGGAGTACGACAAAGTCGAAATATATTGACATAAAATTCCTAGTTGTGAAAGAAAGAGTGCAAGTGGACAGATGTCCATAGAGCACATTAGGACAAACTCCATGATAGCGGATTCGCTCACAAAGGGATTACCACCCAAGGTCTTTTATGAGCATATTGCTCATATGAGTGTTGTATTATTTGAGGATATCATGATTCAGTGGGAGTTTGTATTTTATTTGCATTATGTTTGTGTGAGACATTTATACATTTGGTTATTTTCTGATCAGAAATAAAGAATTCAATTTTCTCACTCATTTGTCATGTTTTGGTTCTGACCTCACTTAAGTTTTAAAGAGGACCAGTTGGAAATAGGCATGTGTATAGATCACATTACATGAAATTTCCATGCTACACATTCACACTTGATCTATGTCATTTGATTATGTTGATATATGTGACCATTGATGAATTTAGTTACGATAAATGTAACGAAAATTGCTTTGATCCTATATTTACATGATTAATGGACGAGATTGTTTGGCTATGCTTTTGGTTATGATAGCAAAGTTTTTTGAGCTCATAAAGTATATACATTTATAAGGAGTAACATATGTGGCCCAAGTGGGAGATTGTTGGAAAATAATCTATGTGGGCTCACATATGTGACTAAATGTATGATTGCTATCCTAAAGTCTAACCCAAATTAAAGTGATCTAATCAAGATTAAGTAATGGGTTAAAAGCATATAATGTTAAGTGTGATATAACACGTGTAGAGACCGTAAAGTAGATTTCTTATTTTGTGATGGGCAAAATTGGAAATCAGTATTTATCAATTAGGGTTATGGTCCCCTATATATACGCATCTTCTTGTTCCTATCTGTCATCCATCAACAGAAGAATAGAGAGACATCTCATAGAAGTGCGTATTATATAGGAAGATCCAAACCCACTGCACAATCTCCATCAATGGCTTCAGGTTAGTGCTTCCGCTTTTAATTTTGTTCTTCTTTTAATTTAGCAAAGATCAATAGTTTCATGCTTTAGGATTTTATATTAAAGCACTTTTGTAACATGATTAAGATCTAGATTCATGGAAACATGTTTTCGATTGTGATTAATATTTTATGCATGTTATTAAGTGTTTATAAAGTTTCAACACATTGTAGTTATATGTCTTGGGTCTACTCTTGCAAGGGTCCGCTATGTCCTTCCTCTTCTTTGCAACGACAAAGGATATAATAAAGGGGGGCATTGGATCACTAAAATTGCTCCTACCGTCACATGTTGTTGTAATTAATTTACTTCGATAAATAAACTACTGTGTATGAGAGAGGAATGAGAAAATAATAATGTATGTGTAATCCAAATCAAATTAATAATTTACATGCATGCATGTTCTAGCTTCAGTCACACTGCTTTATGTTAAAAGTTTTTCATTTTGTTGCAAGCTTTAGTCTGTTTATATTTAATTTTATTTTTGGGGATATTTTTATTGAAAGTCTTAAAAGTTAGAATGGACTAACATAAATCTTAAAATTTCAAAAAGCAACTCAATACAGTTTTAAAGAAACTGGATGTTGTGGATATTGTATGTGTTCGTATATCAGAAGATCTTTCATTCAGCATTGTGCTCGCTACAGTTTGTTGAAACTCAAATTTGGGTTGTTAGAAGTCTAACTTAAAATCAGCTTCTTGTAAGAAATTCTCTTATTAGAAGGGCTAAATAAATTTAGAAAACCTTTCTTCTTGTTGTTCTCCTCTCTTTCTCTTTCTCTCCATAGTTCCACCAAGATCTCTCTACATAAATTTCACTATTTTTTTTCTTCCAATAAATATTTATTAGTTTTGCAACGAAAGATGTCCATTACTTACATAATAGAGCAACATGTTTTGCACCAGCGCACAGTGATGCAAAACTTGAACCCTGTTTTCCTCCTATTGTTGAAGTCCTCCATGAGCTGTGCTTGTTCATCTTTACAAATGAATAAAATAAATTATCTTGTATTAGGAAAAATAGAAAACAATGGAATACTAATTTTATTTACGACACCCGAATGTTAATATGATTATACCAATGCTCTCATAGTCCTGCAATGCTTACAACTTCGAAAGCAAATCAAAATAACAAAAATCAAAACCCGCCCCCCACCAAAAAAAAAAGAGAAAAAGAAAAAAAAAGATGATTGGATTGAAGGAAGCACCTGAACTTGATCCTTCCACATCGAGTTGAGGATCAATTACTGCAGATTATATGAGATTGTAGAGTTTCTTTGACATCCAAAGATTGATTATAAGGTAACAAAGGAAGGAGGATGAGGGGAATAAATAAGGCTACAAGCAGTTCGGTGGGCTTGGTGTGGGACTTTTTTAGTTAATAATAATAATCTATTTCTATTATAAAATCAAGAATTTAAAAAAAAATATCTCAGGAGGCAATCGTAGCAGTTCATATATTTTATTGATCTGGCAATTAAAGGCGGAGATTAAATAACTTAATGGAAACGCGTATTACACGTGCAATAGGTCCTTTATTGCATTTCTTCTTATATTCAACGATTGGGTAAAAAAAGAAAAGATCTTTCTACCTCATCTTTAACCCAAAACAAACCTCTCTCTCTCTCATCAAATCCCTAAACCTCAATCCTCATCAATGGCGATTGACAAAGGTGCCACCTTTTGGACGGCGACTACGAATTGGATCGAAGCTGAAGGATCCATGATCGACACCATCTCCTATGACACCTCCGCCACCTCCGGCGCCACCGCCGCCGTCGCTCAGCCTCCGCCACCACCAAAGATCTCCTCCTTCTCAAGCCCGACATCGACGATCCACCGCTCTACGAGATCACAAGTGAGCCCCTCTAACCCTAGGGTATCGTTTCCCACTCTTTCGTTTGTTTCTGAATCTATGTTTTTTTTTGTTTTTTTTTTGTTGTTTTTGGTAATTGGTTCGATGTGGTGATTAGTTGTATGCAATTAAACTTCTCATTTTAGTTGAAATTGTGGGAAAAGAGATGATCATGATGAGGAAATGGAATCAATCTTTTGGAGAAATTGGATATAATGGATGTGATATAAAACCTAAGGTATAGATATGCAAGGGGAATGATTGATGAAAGAGGGTTTTGTTAGGGGCTCGTTTAGCGGTAATTATGAATTAATTAGTGCACTCTTCGATAAAGAAGCTAACTTTTAAAAAATTTAGTGCTGAAATGTGCACTAGCTGATTTATAATTTTTCTTTCTTTTTATTAAGAACTAATTCACTTATATTTCAAAAATTAGTGCTAAGTAAGTACCGTGGAGGCCTATGAAAGCCCATGGAGAAGTATGTGAGTAGCTAAATGAGGTAGAAGGATAAGAGATCAAGGAAGATATATTCTATATTATGAAATTATTGTTAATTCTGTTTTATATATGTTAGAGGCTTAAAGAGTTTCTCAAATCCAATTTTGGATCGCGATTTAGGTTTTAGGATCGCGATTAGGGTTTTTTGGGGGATTTGAAGGGAGGATGATTGATTGATGTTGTCGACAGGGAGTAGGGATGGTGGCGGTGAGAGGAGAGCCGAAGAAGAAATTATGGGGGGACGAATAACCAGATAAGGAACCAGTGGATTCCACTGCTAAAACTGGCGGTAGAGAAGGGGGTGAAAGAGAAATTCAAACATGAACCAAAGAAGATCGTGTCCCTCTTGATTACCGACAGCCCCGACGATATGGGTCCCCCTTGGATGATCCTGATGAGTGATGACTCTGAAATCCAAGCAGTAAGGAAAACCCATTTTTTTGTTTTGTTTTTTTCTTTTAGTAGAAATCTTGAGTTTTATTTAGAGTAATTAGGGCTTCTTACTTTTATTCTTGTTTTGTCAATTTATGGTAATTTTAGTGTTGAAGTGAAATTATTTAAAATTCAGTCAGTTCTTAGGTAATATGCAAAACAGAATTTTTGTTTTCATGCAATCTGACTTAACAATTAACTTCAGTTATAGTTATGTTTCTTATAATAATTATATAATATGTTGGTTTTATCCGTTTATAAGTGTATATAGTTAGGTTTCTACTGTACTTCGTAGGTATATATTGGCGTTATTTCAATTGTTGTGGTAATTTGGAACTAATTTGCTAATAACAGGCATTTAAAAGTTGCTTGGAGTACTTATAGCCAGTCAAGATATTGTTAGATGTTTTATATGGTGTGGAATCACTAATAAATTATATTTTCTTGCAACAACCAAAACAAGATTTAGGTGAATCATTACTATAGTTGGTTGTTCATTTTGTGCAGAGAGAAAGCTACATTATTAAGGCTTGATGGGCACACAAGAAAGATATGGATGAAATTTGATTTGCTTCATGCTCCTCGAAATATGTACCGTTTTGGTGTAATCTGTATGGAGCAGTTCTTAGCAGTGGCACCGTAATATCTTTAGGAGCACATACCCCTCTAATTGGTTACGGATCACTGGGTAGTCACAACTAATGGCTTCGGTCAAGTAAGCCAAGTTACAGTGAGATTTTGCAGGATGAAGACTACTCAGATTACAGTAATATGGAAGCAAATAATTTAGCTTTGCCATGAACAACATAATGTGGTAGAGAACTTGGATGGAGATACTAAAAGGCATTTGCATGGACGTGCAATCAATCTTCTTTGAATTTGAAGATAGATTTTGTAGGGATAACAAAATTTTGTAGGGAACTTGGGATGGCGATGATGATCTGAAAGGCATTTGTGTACGTTCAAGCAAACCTATTAGAATTTGGCGAGATTGGTGATTTATTTGAAATTGGTTTTCTGACTTTTCACGAGGTAAATTTCTATCAACAAATATCTTGCCATTACGGGATGTTCATCTTATTGGTTAGAATTATATCTTAATGATCTTCTTTTTTGGTAAATTTAATTGATTTATTCCCCAAATTGAAAGTTTTAACTTTTAAACCTATTTTTGTACCAAAAGAAGCTAATGATGGGTTGTTTAACTTGGATGCTTGAAGACAGAGAAGGAAACAGTCAGCAGTAGCAGCAGTAGCAGGTTGCGGTCTAAAATCCATATACACTGTTAGAATGTTTAAAATTGAATGCTTCTTGGTTGGTTTATGTCTTGCATACTAAGTTTTATACTAAGACGATGAGACGATAAAAAAAATTGAGATGGTTGAAGACAGAGAAGGAAACAGTCAGCAGCAGCAGCAGTAGCAGGTTGCGGTCGACCGACCTTGGGGTGCGGTCAACCATCCCCTGTACAGTGTCTTCCCAAGAGGAGGAAGGTCCACTGGTCTTGTTAGATGGTCAACCACTCGCAGCGCTGATGGGTTTTTGGGCTCGGGTCTGGCTGATTCGTAAGAAGCCCAACTTCGTCTTTAAGTCAGATCATGTGGTTCTTACCATAAGGTTATCTCTTTAGTAACATCCAACGGGTATTGTAACAAAATATCAAACTATGGTTTCTCTAAATCTCTATATATTGTTGTTATTGACCTCCATTGAGAGCCAAGAGAGAGTGTACTTCATTGAAAGAGAGATTGAGTAATTCTCTAATTGTAAACAACTAGTACTTGCTGGTGAGGCTTGAGAGAGGGTCTTGGTGAGAATTATAAGATTATTGTATCTTCTCTAGTTGAATAACATCTCGAGTTTCTTTTTCCTCAGATTAAGGCAAAAGCCCCAACCAGGACAAACTTGTGTGCTTTGGTGTGTTTGGTGTGATCTTCTATGTGCTTGATGGTTTATATTGATTGCATCGAATAACTCAACAAGATCCTAGAAAGGAAGAGTTTCGCAAATTCTGTAACAAGTGGTGTCGTTGTACCGCTTGTTTTCCTAACAATTGGTATCAGAGCTATTCATGTTCGTGGGTTTGTTCGAGTTCCTTGGAGAAGATGGCAAATCATATCAAAAAGATCAACTTTAATCTCTGGAAGGTGAATATGTATGACACATTAGTTTAAAAGTGTTTGAAGTTAGACCTAGAAGGAGATAAAGGAAGACCAATAATCATGAAGCAGGAGAAGTGGGAGGAGATTTGCTCAAGAGCTTTGGGTTTAATCCAAATTTCATTGACAAGCGAAGTCAGGTGCAACCTCATGGAGGAGCGAAGCGCGGTGAGTCTGTGGGCAAGACTCAAAACTGACTACTCGGAATCGCCATTACAGGATCGAATGTACCAAAAATGAAAGTTGTGGGGTTACTCAATGAAGAAAAGTATCGCTCTTCTAGATCATAAAGTGGAGTTCAATATGGAATTATCTGAATTGAGGGAGCTTACCGCAGATGATCTAAAGCTTTCAACTTGATATATTCACAACCAAATTCATCCAACATGATAACCGTGTCAGACGAGAAATCTACCAAGGAGAAGTTTTCTTCAGTAGGTATGATCACGGGGTTGGAGGAAGATGCACATAGGAAGGAGAGTAAAAAATTGGCGTATACTTCTATAAGTTGTTTGGAGTTGGGTTGTACTTCGAATGGAAGGCAAAATGCACTTAAGCGTAGGATTCGTTGCCATCATTACAGAGAAGTTGGGCATTACAAGAAGGATTGTTACAAGTAGTTGAGTTAGAGGGGAGCCACATCTAGTGCCGCTGATGTAACGCCCCGAATTCCAAACACAGGCAATTCGTAGCATAAAAAAGATCTTGTACTTAAATTCGTACAAATTTAGAGGAAAATTAAAATTTTTTATTTACAACATGTCATTTACAATAGCACAGCAGAATTAAATGAATACAATACAATCTACAATAATAAAAATCCTTCAATCTTGTAATCAGCTCATCATAGTGACTTCAAGTCCATGCCATGTCCAATCCTGCAACTGGAAAAATGTGGGCACATCAATTGCATATAGCTGACGTAATGCTATAATACAGCGATTCTTCTACTTTAGCAAACGCAAACTTAAATGCAAACAGAAAAAGTGACTATCCTAGTTGTGTTAGTGTGATACGACTCAATGCCTAATGCAGACATTTATACTACGATGACACTAAAGCATACATGTTCGGATTCTATGCATCCCATACTACATAGGTCGGAGGGCAAGCCTTTATCGTACTCCTCAATATAGGGTTCAATCTCTTATTATGAAAATTCTACTACGGTAACAAAAGCAAGGTTTAGATGTCCATGAGTACGGATTCCAGTCCTGAAGTCCACCAACTACACATAATCCTCGATGTGCGAACATCCCGCAAGTGTCCCTCTAGCCCCAGTATATACATATACATTAGAGATCTGCCTCCCATCCGCCCGACTATTCATGACCTTGGAATCCACCGTCAGATCAATTGTAGTCCCTAATTTAATTCAGTCTAGTCTCACCCCGTAAGCAACCACAGTCCTGGAGCCCACCGTCAAACTGGGTCTAGAATCCTGGAGTCCACCGTCAAACTATATAGAGGTGCCCCACTTATGTTTGCCCAAGTTTCATCACATCTTCTTCTAGTGCATATCCTTAAATTTAAACATGAATAATAATACCACCTAGAACTAGCTTACCCTTCTACCGGTCTTAAAAAATATACTGAGAACGATAGTCCATATTGGCCACTTCTCAAATCTCAATATTCACTTTCATCACTTTGCCGGTACCTGGGTCTCACTTAGCCTCTAGTACCAACACAATTCATGTTTACAACATCATTGGTTATTCATACCCTCTTTATTCACATTTTGAAATTTCATTCATTCACATATCCAATTAATCCCTTGTTCACACAACTCAGTTATTTGCATAACTAGTTTCCTAATCTTATTCAACAATTTCAAATCAACGTTCTTTATGTAAAATAGATGATTTATTCACTCTCTTCTAATAGGATTCTGAATGAAGTTGCAATTACATTCAATGGATTCTTTTTCTAAAAATATAGTATTCAACATCCAATTTTGTTCTTTAATAACATCAAATTAACTTTAGATCTAGTTTAATCCAAATGATATAATTTTAGAATATCTCTAGTCAAAAGAACCAAAATTTTCTTATTAACCAAAATGTAAATTACTATTTATTTAGTTCCAAACTCCATATTTATATTCAACTCAATCCCCACATTTTCTCCTTAATTCACATATTAAACCTCATAATAAAACCCTTGAGAAGATAATTAAATGCCTCTTAATTTCTCATAAAGTACATCTTACTAACATTCTAATTTTAAATCCAATTTTATACATTGTACAAGTTTTAGGACAACTAGATAAAAGACATCAATCCAATCTAAATTCCAATAATTCTCCAAAAATAAATTTATTAGTTTCATAGAAATTATAAATGAGTCTACTAAAACTTTGTAGTTAAGAACATCTAAATTATAAATGAGTGTTAAATTTTTGTTGAAATAATAAACAATATAATATAATAATAAAAATTATAATGATGTTTATAAAATAATATCATAAAATTTTCATTTGTAATAGTTACATAATAATTTTATAGAATAATGATTAGTATATATCAAATTTATAAATTGTCAAATGTAATAGGAAATGCATATATAATTTTTTATAATCAAATAAGCATCAAAGCTGTATGACGAAACAATAATACTATAATTCATAACCAATTGGAGAAGACAAAAAGTAAAAGTAACAAGACATTATTGAAATAATATATAATATTAATTCCATAAAAATAAAATGTAAATAGTACATAAAAGTATAAATAATAAAAATCATATTATATGAGTAGCAAACATATCGAAGATAGGTTCGCAATAAAATATAAAAATATAATTGTATAAAAATACAAAGTAATAAAATAATTAATAGTAACCAGTAATATAGATTGAAAAAATAAATAGAATAATAATAACACATATATGATAGATGTAGAAGCAAATATAAATAATAAGGTAATTAATTACATGTGTATATAAGTATATGTGTATTATAAATAATAAAGTTGAAGTATTATAAGCTAAGTTGTAAAACATTTTAAATTGGTATAAATAGTATAAAAATGGAAGGGTGGTAAGTAAATATATAAATAAAAGTGGAGGTTATTAAAGTAGAAAAATCTATTTTATTGTAGGTTCGCCTCGTTGGTGTTCAACTGCAAGCTTGCCTCCTTGACATCAAGTTGCATATTTTCTTCTACGACACCCAGTTACAATTTGCCTTCTGGGCATTCGATTGCAGATTTTGCCTCCCCGACATCCAGTTGCAGTTTGCTTCCATTGATTTCTAGTTGTAGATTGCTTCCATTGCTCTCGACATCATGTTGCACCAAAACGGTGAATGGAATGATGTAATCTTCCATATGTACTTGAATATTGCATGTTTAATTTTAAGTATGATGTTATGTTTTTGAAATTTGTGATATAAAATAGAGAAAAAAGTTGGGATAGTAAGAGGAGGAAATGAAGTAGAAAATTACAACGATAAAATATTAAAATAGAATTATAGATTTTAAATATCGGATATATAAAATTAGTAGTATTGAAAAAGATTATAACATTCAGAAAAAAATATTATAAAGTATATGCCTGAGCTTAAATACAAATGAGGACAATAATTATGTAGTGTAGTAAATTAGGATAATTAACATATATAATTATATATAAAAATTATATATATAGTAATGTAGTAATTGGATAATGTATAGTAGTAAATTGAAATATATGATATATATATGGAAATCAGTGAAAAGTATATGTAGTAACCAAGAATGTAATGATAATAAAAATTGAAATAAAGATAAAATATAAATAGTGAGTGTATGCATTATATTAGAGAAGTGTAGATCTACAAAATTAATAAGTAGCTATTAATAGTGAAAAGTAAATATTAGAAAATAATAAGTATAACAAAATAGTAATAAAAGGGAATCTTATCGTGTAGAGGTATATTGCATTTATATAAGTAAAAATATTACAATCATGTTAAAATATACTAAACAAGACAACATAAAATAATGAAAAAATATAGTATTGTGAAATCAAAGTATTTGTAAAGTGAATGTAAATATACAAAATTCAAAACTCAAAATTCTAATAGAAATAATAATAAGGAAAATGATAGTCTTAATAATAATTTAATAAGTAGTAATACAAAACTTAATAGAATACGTAAAAGTAATAGCAAAAATAAATAAGTAACGTAAAAGCGCATAAAAGTAAGGAGGATAAAATATCAAGAAACAAAACGAGTAAGTCAAACTTAAAAGATTAAGAATAAGGGTTGTAGACAAATAAATATCAAAGTGAATTAACAGTATAAAAAAATATTTATTTGAAAAATAATAAATGTTAAAGATGAAAATTACTATGAGGAAAATATACGATGAAAATAAAAGAGAAAAGCATAGTCTATGTATAAGGTATCATAAATGTAGGTTCAAACCAACCATAACACTCGTGACACAAAAGAAAACATGCTTGCATACAATATCACATCAATGTGTACGAGGAGAGTATCACGAATGCAAGTTCAATAACTTCCACATTCATGTCTCCAAACTGACACTCACACTCTAATGTCCACCTTAATGTGTCCTCCTTATAATTTTGTACTAGTTATTGAAGTCTGCTCTGATACCATTTGTAACACCCCGAATTCCAAACACAGGCAATTCACAGCATAAACATGATCTTTTACTTCAATTCGTACAAATTTACAAGAAAATTGAAAAAAATTATGTACAAAATTTTCTTTACAATAGCGGAATTAAATGAATACAATACAATCTACAATAATAAAAAATTTTCAATATTATAATCAACTCATCATAGTGACTTCAAGTCCATGCCATGTCCAATCCTGCAGCTGGAAAAATGTGGACACGTCAATGGCATACAACTGACACAATGCTATAATACAACGATTCTTCTACTTTAGTAAATACAAACTTAAATGCAAACAGGAAAAGTGACTATCCTAGTCGTGTCAGTGTATGATATGACTTAATGCCTAATGCAGACATTTATATTACGATGACACTAATGCACACATGTTCGGATTCTATGCATCACATATTACATAGGTCCGAGAGCAAGCCCTTATCGTATACCTTAATATAGGGTTCAATCCCACATTATGAAAATTCTACTACGGTAACAAAAGCAAGTTTTAGACGTTCCACGAGTACGGATTCCAGTCCCTGAGTCCACCATCAAACAACACATGATCCTCGACATGCGAACACCCCACAAGTGTCCTTCTAGCCCCGGTATATACATATACATTGGAGATTTGCCTCCCCTCCGCCCGACTATTCATGACCCTGGAATCCATTGTCAGATCAATCGTAGTCCTAGATTTAATTCAAGCTAGTCTCACCCCGCAAGCAACCACAGTCCTGGAGTCCACCATCAAACTGAGTCTATAGTCCTGAAGTCCACCATCAGACTATATAGAGGCGCCCCACTTACGTTTGCCCAAATTTCATCACATCCTCTTCTAGTGCCTATCCTTAAATTTAAACATGAATAATAATACTACCTAGAGCTAGCTTATCCTCCTACCGGTTTTAAACAATATACCGAAAACGATAGCCCATATTGGCCCCTTCATAAATCACAATATTCACTTTCATCACTTTGTAGTTAAGATCATCTAAAATCATCCTCAATTATTTCATCCAAACTCATTTGCAAAATAGTAGATTCAAAATCTAAAAACTGCAGCTCATGCTACTTGTAAAAATCATAAAAAATTCGATACTTCATGAAACTTTATGCTCTTCATATTAAATCAAAGGTATACAAGTCTACTATAACTTTGTAGTTATAAGTTTCCCCAAAATATGGTGTCTATAACCCAGAATTCTTCGAAATATACACTAGAGTCAAAATGTTAAAGTATTGTCACTTGTTCAGTCTTATAAAATTCATTATAAATTTATTTCTATATGAAAAATTGATTTCTTAGACTTTGCAGAAAGGTTAATGAGTCTACTTCAAGTTCTTAGTTTTGACTTTTCTCAAAATACTTCATCTAAGATGTTGGAATGATCAAAATTTGAAATGTGTACAAATTTATTGTCACGCTCTGCTTCCCAAAAGAGAATACAGAATATGGATGCGTGACTAAGCCCAGCGAATGATTTTCATCATCCATAAGTTGTTCAGAATCTTTACAACATTTCACAAGAATAATCAGAGTCGGAAGCAAGAAAAGTCAACCATGCATGCATATATGAACCAATACCAATAGAAATTTACTTGAAACCAAAATATAATATTCTCAAATAAACCAGATCTGAACAAGTCAATATCCTGGGACATTGCCCAAATAAAAATAAATCTAAGAAGCAAAATACAATTGTTCAAAATAAGCAACAAGAAATAATAATAGTAAAATTCCAGCAGCTAGTATCTCATGTCACCAACTCCATCTGGCAATTGTTCTCCAAAATCTGCAATTTAATAAATTGCAAGAAGAGGAAAAAGAAAACAAAATGCCCGTCAATGCAACTTACGGGCCGCTTGTAGTGCAGGCACAAATACATGGAAAAAGATAACTAATAATATGGAATAGGCATGATAACAAAATAGAACAACTAGCATGACAAAACGAACAAGTACAAGTGGCATGTATCAAGTGTCAAGTGAACAAGTATCATGTAAACAACTAACATGTATCAAGTATCTAGTATCAAGTACAAGTAGTAAGTGTCAAGCAAGCAGGTAAATATGTAACACGTAAGCATGTAACAGGTATTCATGTATCATGTATTATGTCATGTCAAGTCTTGTATTTATTACTATCTAGGTATCACTTCATGCATCCCAATTTTTACTACATGGTTGCTACATTCAAAAAATTTTGTTTTAGATTTCATAGTGGATCATAGAGGGCAGTGTACTTAGGCACAAGCTCTCAAGTAATCAAGTATCAAGCTCCAAATAATCAAATATCAAGCTCCAAATACCAATTATCAAGCTCCAAGTAACCAAATATCAGGCTCTGTGTCAAGAGTACAAGTGTCAAGTAATCACATGTCAAGCTCCAAATAACCAAATAACAAGCTCCAAATAACCAAATAGAATCTATGAATCCTCTTCCGAGTACACGTTTCTGTATTTTCCACTATTAGATCTTTCCCTTTAACCCCGGCTTGGTTTCTTATTATTATTATCAAACATGCATGTGCGTGTACAAAATATGGCAAGAAACATGGCATGAACATGTAACAGGTTCAGGTTGAGAAAATAAACATGCATATGTGAAAGACAACACATAAAAGATTAGGACAACGAGAATTCTAGTTCAGGACAGTAAGACAGTACTGCACTAAATCTGGGATTACCGTTGCTACAAGCATGAAAATTTGGATTCGTCAAAGAATCTGGAAAATAGACTCCCGACCAAATTCAGAAAATATATATAAGTCATATAGTATTTCACAAAAACAAGTCTCAAAACATGTTTGAATCCAGAAAATACGTTCAGCCAGAAATCAGAAGATTATATTTAAAGTAGGAATACAGCATTAAAACTCATTAATTAAATCCACAAAAAATCTGAGTTATTCCCCTATATGTGTAGCATCAGAATTTAAAGTTTCATAAATTTTCAATCTAAATAATTTAGTCAACAAAAATCAGAAAACATCAAGATGCAGTAGTTTTGTAAATCTGAAATCACAAACACTGCAGTACGAAAACAACAATATCTCATAAACCATAAATCGAAATCCAAATCCGCCAAAAGGATAATAAAATAGACACACTACGCTAACTTTCATATTCACAAATATTTTACAAACAACAAGTAGAATTAGGTCGAAAATCAGGTTATTTACTGAATAGTATGAAAATTCTACATGTTTAGTAATTGTTTGGAAACTTAGAAGGGTTTGTAAAATTCATCAAATAAATCTACAAAAATTTAGGGATAATCCCAATCAAATCTAGTTGTATTGTGAAAAATATTGGATCAAAATAGTACTTTTAACATCATGATAAAAATAGATTACTTTTCAGAATTCATAGAAAACAGGATCTGGAAATCACTCTGCACCTCTGTAATAAAATAGACATAACTCACAATCCATAAATCAAAACTGAGATCTGTCAGAAGGTTGGAAAATAGACAGAATTCTCTATAGTTCATGTTCATAAAATTGTCACGCCCCGCTTTCCAAAAATATGGAATACGAGCGCGTGACGAAACCCAGCGAATGATTTTAACATCATCCATAAGCTGTAGGATCGACTCAACATCATAACAAGAATATAAAAAAATTTATATATAACCAAGCATGCATGAATAATTCATTAAGCAACAGAAAACAATTGAAAATAAATAATAATATTCAAATAGTTCTCATGTCTGGATCAAGATAAAACTCGGGAACATCAGCCCGTTACAGTCTTAAGCAACAACAAATGAAATAACTCAATTACAAAACGAAATGATTAAAGAAAGCTTTTCCCCAGGCAAGACCTAGAACGTCTGCTCACCGATTCTAGCAGGTAGCACATCTCCAAAGTCTGTTTAATAAATATAAAAGGGAAAAATAGAGAAAATAAGAGAAAATGCCTTTAGTGCAAGTTAGGGTCATAAATAGTAAAAACGAGTACAAGTAATGTGGAAAAAGAATTGGAATCAAGAATGTAACAGGGATACAATAAGTAGTGGAAATCCAAGAACTAGCTAGTAAAAAGGACAACTCGAGTAAACAGGCTGGATAACAAATACTAATAGTAGAGCATGTGACAAGTAAACATGTAGGGGTACCTAACCTCAAGTGACAGGCATCAAGTACAAGTGTCAGGTAACAAGTCTCAAGTATAGTGTCAAGTTGTCAGGGCTCAAGTATCAAGTTATAAATGTCAAGTGTTATTATTCAAGTATCAAGTCTCATGTAACAAGTCATCAAACTTCAAGTAAACATGTATCAAGTTCGAGTTTCATGTATCAGGTTTCATGTATCAAGTTTCTTGTATCATGTAATCAAGTATCGAGTAAGCAGTTATCATGTTCAAGTTTTGTAGTTATTACTATTTAGGTAGCACTTCATGCATCCATTCTTTTATTAAATGGTTGTTACAGTCAATGCAATTTCATTTAGACCTAGTAATGGATTTTATAGGGCGGCGTACTCAAGTATCAAGTATCAAGCAAGCACGGTTCATGAATACGAAAATAAATAACAAGTTCACGAAGCGAGTCCGTGAATACTAACAAGTTCAAGAACCACACAGTGGATTCATAAATACAACAAGTTCATGAGCCAAGTAACTGGCTCCATGAATACATCAAGTGCAATAAGTTCATGAACCGAGTACTGGGAAACACGGGTCCCCTTCCGAGTACACTTACCTATATTGTCCACTACTATGGTCTTTCCCTTAAACCTCGGCTTATTACATTTATTAATTTTTATCAAGCAAGCATACATGTGTGCGAAACAAGTCAAGAAATCATAGTTAAATTAATTCGCCAACTAAAGGTGTGCAGCAGTTTTGTGAATCTGCGACTACCGACACAGCTGCAGTAAAACTGCGATAACTCCTAGACCGTAACTCCGAATTCAAAAATTCCGGAGGCTATCGACATTTAGACATCCAGTGCTACATTTTCTATTCAGGGCTCGGATTCATATTCTGACACTAAAGTGGTCAAAACAGCATAGCAAGGTCTAGGACAGCAACATGTGGGAATGTCTTACGTGTATAGGTTGCATGATAATTGGTCATTAGACGTCTAGGTTAATGTGTGATATAAATACGGGGTAATGGTTATCAAAACAGCAAGTAATAGTTATTTCTCAACTCATATGGGTGCAAGTTCGTCACATACAAGATATAACATCTGTCTACAAATCTAGGGTTCTTTAATTTCATATGTCCATTTGTTCAGGGGATAAAATGAGTCCAAGTAGTTGTAATATAATACAATAAAATTATTGTGACTCTTAAGATCATGAAATTGATGAGGTTTAATATTTGATCACAACAACGAGTCAAAGAGGAATCACAATTTCTAACTATTTGTAGTATTTTCAAGGAATGCTTGTACTAGAACAAAAATATGTACAAGTGGAATACTTGCCTTGATTGACGACGAATAGATCCGTTAGTTAAAGAAATCGGGATCGAAAAACTCCGTGCGAAATCTCCCAAAAACACGTGTGAAGTATGTGCAAGAAATTAACAGTAGAGCGAATCTCCCACACCAGATCTGTCCAGAACAGCAGACAGTAAGATCGGATTCGCTGTGCCAAAACACGGGACACCAGAATCGACCAATCAGATCTCTCCTACGCAACGAATCTGGGCCAGAACAGCAAACAGCAAGTGGGGATTCGCTGTGGCAGAACAGCGAACAGCGAATCCGTCCACTCGCTGATCGTCTTCTTCCCTTCTTCGGCAACGAGCGGGAGAGCGATGGCGGCGCGATAATTGCGATGCGACGCAGCGGCGGGGGCTCGCGACGACATCTGGGTTCGACTGGAGATCAGTTGACGACGGCGACGACGGCGATGGAAGGCGCGGCGACGACTCTGCTTCAGGTTCGAAAACAGGGGAGGAGGAGAATGGGGTGTTAGTGATGCGACAAAGGTGGCTGGCGATGATGGTGGTCGCGAGGCGAGGAGGATGAGAGGGTGAGGGGATGATCGGAGGGCGAGGAGGTGACTGGTGATGGTTAATGGCAGGGGGCAATGGTTGTCGAGAGTTGGGTTCGGGAGTTTGGTGATGGCGAAGGTGATCGATGGTGGATGATGGCGGTGGATTGGTGCTGCGGTGGTGGTGGTTGACGAGGGTGAAGGTCGTGGGGATGAGGAGATTGACGGAGAGGGGATCGGAGGCAGTAATTGGGTCTGGGCGTTGGAGACGAAGACTGGAGGACGAAGAAGAAAATGGCGGAGGGTTTGGGTTAAAACAGTATATGGTAGGGGTTAGGGTTAGGGTTAGGATTAGGGTTTATATAGTTAGGGTTTTTGGGTTTTGGGTTTTGGGTATTTGGGTGTCGGATTTGAGTGGAATCCAACAAGAGAATTGGTCAAAATTCACTAAAAATGGGGATAAATATATAGATGCCATGAAATAGTTCATTACTCCATGAAGAGCGACACAAAAGAGCGAAACGGGCATACAACTGAATTTGACATAGGCACCCAAAAATTGAGTTGAAACAAAATAACAATTTTATTCGAACGGAAACAAAATACAGGATCTCAAATAGATAAGAGAGTACAATGGGGCAAAATACAGTATAAAAATATAGATACGAGAAATAGGAGTTACAAATCCTACCCACCTTACACAAAAATTTCGTCCTCGAAATTTGCTTAGGCAGTACATAGGACAAGGTAAAAGCAACTTGGGGGAGGGTAACAAAGCAGTGGCAATACCAGAAAAATGAGGAAGTGGATAACAATGATGTCAAATGGAATACATGAAAGAGAATAAACAGTATCAAAAGAAACGAAGTAACACAAGATAACAAATATGATAAAGGAGTAGGCAAAACTGAAATCAAGGAGAGGAAAGGCAGGGAAGGATTGAATCAAATAATGAATGTGGACATGATGGCAAAATGGAATGCAAGACAGAAGTAACCGGTATCAAAATGAAGAAGAACACCACAAGACTTGCAAGATTACAAAGCAAAGAAATAAAGAAATAGATAGAGCTGGAATCGAAGAAAGGATGGACATGGAAGAGATGAACAAAGCAATGAGTTAGGGGATGAGAACAAATGCAAGAGATAGGGGATAACAAACAATGCAAGAAAGGAGAAGCAATAATAGGATCCTGGGACCTGTGGGTTATGGGCCCACCACGCTTCCGCTGCGACACTCTGATGGTGACGTTCCAAGCTCCAGACATGTCGTTGTAGACCACGTGACACCAAGCAACGATCCGAGCAGGAAGAAAAGAATGAGACACCAGGATCAAAGAGAGTATGGGTTTCAAATAGAGAATAGCAATGATGCAAAATGGATATAAAACTTGAGCTTCAATCTAAATAATTAAAAGATATAATACGGATCAAAACTAATGGGTTTAACAGAAATAATAACAACAACAAATATCAACGATAATAATATCAATAGTAAAAGAATAATAATAACAATAATAAAAAAATAATAAGAACAATGATAATAATAAAATTAGTAATGATAATAACAATAATAATAACAGAAATCAAAATCATCATAATCATACAGGAAACGATAATAATATAATAAATTAAAAATATCAAAAATAATGACAATACATACACGACAGTGTTGGATTTAACATATTCATGAAAATAATGCAGTAATAATAAAAATAATAATAGTATTAAAAATAATAACAATAATAATAATATTGATAATAGTAACAATAATAATCATATTAATAATAATAAAGTAACAGTAATAATAATAATAAAAATAATACAACTATAAAGATAATGAAAACAATAATAATAACAGCAATTGAAATGACAATTATAATAATAATACCAATAATAATAACAAAGACAATAGCAATAACAAAATAGCATTATGAAACAAAATTAAGAATTTGGCTTATTAATTCTATAAATAAATCAACTATACTAGTTCAAATTTGTATGAAAACATAAAGTGTAATTGTATAAAGAAAATGTCATAAGGAAAATATTTCTTTACGTTCATTATATAAGTAAAGAGTCTTGAAATATCAATTAGCAATAGATAGAAAATCTTGCCTCCTCAACATCAAGTTACATGTTTGCCTTCACGACATCAGGTTGCAGGTTGCCGTCTGGATATTCGGTTGCACATTTTGCCTCCCCGATATCCAGTTGCAATTTGCCTCCATTGACATCGAGTTGCATATTTACCATCTTGACATTTGGTTGCACCGAATTGGTGAAATGTATATAAAATTGAGCATGCTCAGGCTCAAAACAAATTAATTATAATAATAATAATAGCAACGATAAAAATAATAATACCAATAACAATAATAATAATAAAATATTGATACTAATAACAATAAGAATAACAATGATAATAACAACGATCATAACAGTAATAATAACAGTAATCGCAAAAAAAATGATAACAATAATAATAATATTAAGAGTAATATTAAAATATCAACAATACTAGTAAAAGTAATAATGCAAGACAAGATATAGTTTGAACCCAATATTTTTTTGTGGAAGTAATTTAATATTAACAAAAATAATGAAAACGACAATAAGAATATCAATAGTAGTAACCATAATAATAATACTAGTAATGTTAATGAAAACAATAGCAATAATAATGATGGTAGTAATAATAACATTATGCAACAAAATAAGAATTTGTCTTATCAATATAATCCAGTAGAAATATATAGTTGACCAAAAATGAAAAGTAAAGTTAAAATACACCATTGTTCGGAATAAAAAAATCTTTGTTGAGAAACATTTTTATAGAAGATCGAAAATAAATATAACAATTAATAATCGAAGTATAGAAAGTATTCGGGAAAAATAATTATAAAGAGAAAATAGGTAGGAGAAAAATGAAGCTATACCCAATAAAGAGTTAAAGAGGAGGATGACTAGAAGGGACAAAAGAAAATTAAGAAATTTAATACAAAGGAAGAAGGACGAGGGCAAAATCGGAATTGAAAAGAACATAGCAGGGAAGAAATAACCAACATGATACTTAATATGAATCAACAAAAGAAGATGAATACAAGGCAGGGAAAGCAATGAATGACACACGGGTTGAAATAAGAAGGAATCAAAGAGGCAAGCAGAAAATCAGAGATTGCTTGCACAGGAATCAAAAGAAAATGGATACGGAAAGAATAAATTTGTACCCAATAAGGATTCAACAAATCAGGATGACTATAAGAGATGGAAGGAAGCAATGAATCAAAGAATTGAATATGAAGGGATCAAAATGGATGAGATAAGACTTGTGTCCAGATCGAGTTGATTATCAAATTATTCATGTGATTGCATGGCCTGTTTAATGTTGAGTTAATCCTGACTGAGTCAAGCTTGTCTAATGTATTAGTCAAACTAACACATTAGCCAAACCTGGCTCTGATACCACTAAAAATTTTGTCACGCCCCGCTTTCAAAAAATATGGAATACGAGCGCATGACGAAGCCCAATGAATGATTTTAACATCATCCATAAGTTGTAGGATCGACTCAACATCATAACAAGAATATAACAAGATTTATATATAACCAAGCATGCATGAATAATTCATTAAGCAACAGAAAACAATTGAAAATAAATAATAATATTCAAATAGTTCTCATGTCTGGATCAAGATAAAACTCGGGAATATCAGCCCGTTACAAGTCTTAAGCAACAACAAATAAAATAACTCAATTACAAAACGAAATGATTAAAGAAAGCTTTTCCCCAGGCAAGGCCTAGAACGTCTGCTCACCGATTCCAGCAGGTAGCACATCTCCAAATTCTGCTTAATAAATATAAAAGGGAAAAATAGAGAAAACAAGAGAAAATGCCCTTAGTACAAGTTAGGGCCACAAATAGTAAAAACGAGTACAAGTAATGTGGAACAAGAATTGGAATCAAGAATGTAACAGGGATACAACAAGTAGTGGAAATCCAAGAACTAGCTAGCAAGAAGGATAACTCGAGTAAACAGGCTGGATAACAAATACTAATAGTGGAGCACATGACAAGTAAACATGTAGGGGTATCTAATCTCAAGTGACAGGCGTCAAGTACAAGTGTCAGGTAACAAGTCTCAAGTGTAGTGTCAAGTTGTCAAGGCTCAAGTATCAAGTTATAAATGTCAAGTGTTATTATTCAAGTATCAAGTCTCATGTAACAAGTCATCAAGCTTCAAGTAAACATGTATCAAGTTCGAGTTTCATGTATCAGGTTTCATGTATCAAGTTTCTTGTATCATGTAATCAAGTATCGAGTAAGCAGTTATCATGTTCAAGTTTTGTAGTTATTACTATTTAGGTAGCACTTCATGCATCCATTCTTTTACTACATGGTTGTTACAGTCAATACAATTTCATTTGGACCTAGTAATGCATTTTATAGGGCGGCGTGCTCAAGTATCAAGTATCAAGTAAGCACGGTTCATGAATACGAAAATAAATAACAAGTTCACGAAGCGAGTCCGTGAATACTAACAAGTTCAAGAACCACACAGTGGATTCATGAATACAACAAGTTCATGAGCCAAGTAACTGGCTCCATGAATACATCAAGTGCAACAAGTTCATGAAGCGAGTACTGGGAAACACAGGCCCCTTTCCGAGTACACTTACCTATATTGTCCACTACTGTGGTCTTTTCCTTAAACCCCGGCTTATTACATTTATTAATTTTTATCAAGAAATCATACATGTGTGCGAAACAAGTCAAGAAATCATAGTTAAATTAATTCGCAAACTAAAGGTGTGCAGCAGTTTTGTGAATCTGCGACTACCGACACAGCTGTAGTAAAACTGCAATAACTCCTAGACCGTAACTCCGAATTCGAAAATTTCGGAGGCTATTGACATCTAGACATCCAGTGCTACATTTTCTGTTCAGGGCTCAGATTCATATTCTGAAATTAAAGGGGTCAAAACAGCATAGCAAGGTCCAGGACAGCAACATATGGGAATATCTTACGTGTATAGGTTGCATGAAAATTGGTCATTATACGTCTAGGTTAATGCGTGATATAAATACGGGGTAATGGTTATCAAAATAGCAAGTAATAGTTATTTATCAACTCATATGGGTGCAAGTTCGTCACATACAAGATATAACATATGTCTACAAATCTAGGGTTCCTTAATTTCATGTGTCCATTTGTTCAGGGAATAAAATGAGTCCAAGTAGATGTAATATAATACAATAAAATTATTGTGACTCTTAAGATCATGAAATTGATGAGGTTTAATATTTGATCACAACGACGAGTCAAAGAGGAGTCACAATTTCTAACTTTTTGTAGTATTTTCAAGGAATGCTTGTACTAGAACAAAAATATGTACAAGATGAATACTTGCCTTGATTGACGACGAATAGATCCATTAGTTGATGAAATCAGGATCGAAAAAATCCGGGTGAAATCTCCCACATCAGATCCGTCCAGAACAGCGGACAGCAAGATCGGATTCACTGTGCCAAAACACGAGACACCAGAATCGACCAATCAGATCTCTCCTACGCAATGGATCTGGGCCAGAACAGCAGACAACAAGTGGGGATTCGTTGTGGCAGAACAGCGAACAGCGAATCCGTCCACTCGCTGATCGTGTTCTTCCCTTCTTCGGTAACGAGCAGGAGAGCGACGACGGCGCGATGATTGCGACGCGACGCAGCGGCGGGGGCTCGCGATGACGTCTGAGTTTGACTGGAGATCAGTCGACGACGACGACGGCGATGGAAGGCGCGGCGACTCTGCTTCGGGTTCGAAAACAGGGGAGGAGGAGAATGGGGTGTTGGTGATGCGACGAAGGTGGCTGGCGATGATGGTGGTCGCGAGGCGAGGAGGATGAGAGGGTGAGGGGATGATTGGAGGGCGAGGAGGTGACTGGTGATGGTTAATGGCGGAGGGCAATGGTTGTCGAGAGTTGGGTTCAGGAGTTTGGTGATGGCGAAGGTGATCGATGGTGGATGATGGCGGTGGATTGGTGCTGCGGTGGTGGTGGTTGACGAGGATGAAGGCCATGGGGATGAGGAGATTGACGGAGAGGCGATCGGAGGCAGGAATTGGGTCTGGGCGTTGGAGACGAAGACTGGAAGAATAAGAAGAAAACGGCGGAGGGTTTGGGTTAAAACAGTATACGGTAGGGGTTAGGTTAGGGTTAGGGTTTATATAGTTAGGGTTTTTGGGTTTTGGGTTTTGGGCATTTGGGTATCGGATTTGAGTGGGATCCTACAAGAGAATTGGTCAAAATTCACTAAAAATGGGGATAAATACATAGATGCCAGGAAACAGTTCATTACTCCATGAAGAGCGACACAAAAGAGTGGAATGGGCATACAATTGAATTAGACATAGGCACCCAAAAGTTGATTTGAAACAAAATAATAATTTTATTCGAACGGAAACAAAATACAGGATCTCAAATAGATAAGAGAGTACAATGGGACAAAATACAGTATAAAAATACAGATATGGGAAATAGGAGTTACAAAAATATTTTCATATACTGATCTTAATAGGGTCCAAAATACTGAATAAAAACGGGGTAACAGAAATTACAGAATTGTTCCTCACGCACAAATCAACATAGATCATACGGAATTTGTCCAAATCATAACCAAATATGAAATATGGTGTACTAGATGTCCAAAAAACATGGTATAGGGTATTTTGGAAGTCCATGACAAGTATAATACGAATAACACATCACGCACAAATATCTCAAAGTAGTATGAACATATGCATCAAAAGTGGTCAACCCTAGGTTGTTTCATGTCATATATATCGTGAGGCAACTATGGTGAAATCATCACAATAGAGACAATATATAATAGAGGATTCACACACGAATTGTTTCTAGAACCCAACTACACTACAGCAGTATTTAATACTTGTATTACACAAAGAAAAAAATACAAGTTACTTGCCTAAGAGACAACGACAAAACGGCACAAGAGCAAGAATAACGGGAACGTATTCCCGGGCAATGAATACAACGAACAACGAACCACGAGCACACGAACACATGACAACCGAGCAACGAACACAAACCCACGAACCCATGAATGTGCGACAGCAAACCAAAAACACATGCACACCAGAGGAGCAGCGGTGGGGTGCACAACGGCGAGGGCGGTGGCCGCAGGTGGCTGCCATCGTCGCTGCAGCCGCTGTGGTCGCTGCAGTCGCTGCGGTCGCTGCAGTTGGAACGGAGCAGTGCAAGGGACGTCGGGGAGGAGCACAGGTCTACAGGGGAAAGCAGCAGCTGGCGGTGCGATAAGGAGAGTCGCAATGCTGCTGCTGCTGCTGCCATCGAGGCGGCCGGCACTGCAGAAGGGCGTCGGGCCTGCCGTCAGAGGAAGAGCAGCACAGGGAGATGGGGGAGTCGTGCTGTTGGAGAGGCACCGAGATGAAGGTGGTCGGGGGCCTACAGGAGGAGAGGCAAGGAGTATGGGTCGCTGGCCTGCAGTCGGGAGGAAGGCAACAGGGACAGGGGGAGATCGGGAGGGGCATGCACAGGGGGTTGTGCGGCTTGGGTGATCATGCGGTGAGGTGGGGGGATGCAGGGAGGGGTCGGGATGGTCTGGGTGTACAACAAGATACAGGGGAGAGGAAGGAGAGATCGGAAGGAAGGTGGCGGCTAATGGCTTAGGAGAAGATGAAAATGACTGAAGGATGAATAATAGGGTTTAGCAGATGGTATATATATATAGGGTTATAATGTAGGGTTATAGGGTTGCGGGTAGGGGAGTATAGAAAACGGGTACGGGTTTAGGTTTGGAGGGTTAATAAGTCCAAGTGTGTAAGGGAATTTAGAATACGCAGTGGATAATGGGTTGGGTAAAAGGATAATGGGTTGTAGGGGTTTTTGGGTTAAAAAATCCAATAAGAAAAATAAAATAACCAATAAAATATAATTTATAAAATAATGTAATTTACATTACAATACAAAATTTATTTAAAATAACTACAATTACAGTTAGTACATAGAATTTGATTTTTAATAAACAGTCAAAAATTAATAATGATAATAATAGTTAATACTACAAATACTATAATAATGATAATAACAGAAACAATAAAAATCATAATATGTATCAAAGTCATAAAAATAACAAGATTCGTATTACAATATAAAAATCATTGGAAACTTGATACAATTAAAATCATTGATTAAAAATTAAACTTTAATAGAGAATCCAACATTACATTTTACCAAAAAGAATTTGAAAGCGTAAAAATAATTTACGAAAAAAATTGAAATACCGAAAATACACAAAAAAATACGTATTTGCGAAAACAGGGGTTACATTTATAGCAACTAGTCAACTGCCAACCAGTTCTAAGTTTGGATTTTATTAAAATAGTAAACGACATTCAAAAATCATGAAATTTTAAGGAGATGATCTTTACATATACGAGAGGATCCTATAAATAGATTAGCTCTATATTCCGTCTAGTTTAATAATTTATGATTTTTTGAAGTTCAACTAGAACTCAAAACAAAACCTTATGAAAATGCCCCCAAATCAAACATATCATAATTTCATACATTCACTCAACAAACAATAATCTAAACATGAATGTTCAATCCATATAAGTTATCATGCATCTAACAATTCACACATATCTAGCATTCTACTAATTAAAACTATATTAGAAAGTTGGAGGAACACCCACCTCAATTGTAGAATTCCTACCTGTAGAATTCCTAGCAGTAGAACTCCTAGAAAATAATGCTCCAAAGCTCCAAGCTCCCTAAAAAAAGGCCGGCCTCTTCCTAGCACAACCCGCAAGCTCTTCTCCCCCTATCTATCTTTTGTTTTTGTTTTGAGTTGTGCTGTTCTTGACAAAAATAAGGACTATTTATAGGAAAATTGTGTGGTCAAAGTAGCTCCCCACTTACCAAAATAACTCTCCACTTCCTATTAACTCACACCACTCTCCCTCATTCTCAACCATGGTAAGAAACACGTGCACGTATAGTCAATGTGTGTGCACACTCTTCATACAAATTTTATTATTAATTATTATTAGGTTAGATGTGTATGTTACACATGCCAAGTGTACCAAACTAACTATATTTTAAATGTAGACATTAGTGCACACAAAATCAATTATGAGCTTTAAATTAATTTTACTAGGCTACAAAATAGATTTAGGCCTAATAGATTTTAATTAAAAATAAATCACCCAATTGTGACTAGAAAAATAATAAGAAAAATATTCATTACTCAAGAAAATTTTAGAAACCAACATGTGTACTGCAAACACGTGCGTTGTACATATCAATGCAAAATAAATTTGAGAGAACGAAAAATATTCAAAGTATAAAATACGTAGAACATGTATATTAATATTGTTACGGATATTTCACGTAATGGTAAGACATGCTTAATCGACACGTGTATTGAAAGCACGTGCAATGCACGTAAAAACACAAAGATTAAAATAAATGTTTGAGTTGGCTCAAAATAAGATAAAAAGAATTTTGAGATGACGGAAAATACATAATTAATAGAAATACAAAAATATGTAGGACATTCATATTAAAATACCCTACGGATATCACCCGTAACGGTACAAAATACATGTGCGTAACACCCATGGGTAAAATTGTCATCACTCAATTTTTCGGAGTGTTACAGTCTCCCTCCTTTAGAATAGTTTTGTCCTTAGAACTTACTAGGGTAAAAGTTATATCTTACACGCACCAAAGAAAAATCATTATTGTATATAAAAAAAACTGTCAATATCAAGAGAAGAAATGTAGTATGTGATGTGGAAAACAAAGTAAACATATATAAGAAAACTATGAGTACCAAAATTAATAAGAACGAAACAAGAAACTTAGAAAAATAGCAGAAAAAGAAACGTGACCATAAAAGATAGTATAGATTGAACGAAATTTTCATTAAAAAAATAATATTTGATAAAGTATTAGATATTGTAGTAGAGGAAAATGTAAATTAAGTCATTAATTGTAAAAGAAATGGGGAAACAAAATAATTAGTAAGAAGTAAGGAAATCATAGGAAAAAAATCATAATTAGTAAGAAGTAAGAAAATCATAGGAAAAAAATGCTTTAACAAAAAGTATAGTAAACAAAAGAAATTAGTAGGAAGTAGTACGAAAGGAGTAAAACAAAATAAAAGTATAGAAATAAGCAAGAAGGAAGAGAAATGCAAGTGCACAGAATAAAAACGTTGAAATAGTATAGAAAAATTATAATGCAGTAGAATTTTTTAAAAATAGACTAAGAACGTAAATAAACATTAAGTACCTTAAAATTTATTGAGATAAAAATGATATTTTTACGATTAAAAATGAAATAAGGGTAATTATAAAAATACAAAGCAAACTGATAAATAATTGGAAGAGTATAATAATTGAAAATTTGTTAGCACTGGCTAATAAAATTTTGAAAATTTTAAGGAAGAGAAATTAACTAAAAGGAAATGAAAAAAATGAATGATTAAAATCATAAACTAAGAATATATGTTAATAGATAAAGAAGGTAGCAATTTAACAGAATACTGTTGGATAATATAGAAAGAGAATTTTAAAATCTAATTTTAACTACTCTTAATTTAACTATTTATATCTAAGTATACATATGATTGGACCTCGGCACATGTCACCTTCTCACAAAAGAAAACTTTGGCATGTGTCATTTCACCATCGATACCATCAAGCTCTATTGTCGTGCGTTAGTAAAACAATTTTTTTATAAGATGTAAATGGTGAACTAACTCATGCTTTACACTATATTATGCACTAATCTCGTGATATACACAAATTATCATGAATTATACCTTAATTTGAACCCTAGTATTTTTGTCTCTTAATTTTAATTATTTTTTCCTCCTAGTTCTAACTGTTTTTAAAATATTATATACGACATGAGATAATATTTATAAAATGACATAAGAATAGAAGATTCAAAAATCTAAATATAACTATTTTAATCTCTTAATTACTTATACACACATGAGATAAGATATTCTTAAATGATATAAATAAATAAATAAATCTAAATATAGAAATGCGAAATTAGTGAATATGAAGAAGAGATTAACAATGTAGTATAGGGTCAATTGTGTAAGAGCATGCATGGTCCATAGTCCAACCAACATCACAGGTATTAGCATAATCATGGCCTTAACATGTTGTATATGTATAAGTAGTAGATATGTGTTTGCAATGTGAACCTAGCAATGGGATGTTTCGTCAAACACTTGGTGTACGCATGAAAGAGTTACGAAAGGAAAATTGTACATCAAAGAGGGATTTTTATGCTGTCTGTCCACTTATAATTAGAAGAGGGCTGCACCGGTAAGAAATTGAAAATCTCTATTAGGATTTCCATCAAACATTCAAATTACATTCAAAAGGTTAGAGTTAGGGTTAGGGTTAGGGATAGGGCAAGAACTGAAAATATGAAGAGGAAAATGGGTAACCTGTTTAATGCCCCAAAAATTTAAATATAATATTTTGAATTAATACATAATTTTAAATTAATTTATTTAATTATTTTGAATTTTTGTGAAAGTGTCGTTTTACACATGCAAAACATGTGCAAATATTTTTGAAATGCACGTTTTAAAACTTTGAGTTGCTAAATTGATTCTCTTATTTATAATTGAATATATTTAATTTATTGAATATTTCTGAATAAGAGAAACTACTTTTGAAAATATTTTGGAAGAAAGGGACTTTTGTGCAAAAAGTCGTTTTGAGCCAAAATTTAATTACAAAATTTTATTGGCTGCATTTGGAGGGGCGGTTTTCAATAGAGGGTTTTAAGGGTGGATTTTATCCATATTTGATTTGATTTGGAAAGATTGAGTAAATAAATAATTATGCAAATTACTAATAACTAAAAATGCTATATGTTGATGTATGACTATGGATCTTGTTATGGAATGTGTGGATCTATTTTAAAGGAACCTTAAAGTTAAGATCTTTTATTTATATTCGCTGTTTTAAGACGTATATCCATGGCTCTAAACATTGGAAATTTTTACGCAAGATTAGAAAGGTATTTGATCATGTTTAAAAGCATTGAATATGGGTTTATACACTAGGGTTTTAACCTAGGGTTAAGCCCTAAGGTTGAGGGTTTCGACCTAGGGTCAGAATGGTGCCACCAGGCACTGTGCAGAGCTCGGGTCTGCACAGTGCCAGGCTCGGTCTATGTGAGGGGGCCCGGGTATTGAGATGTGTGTAAGGGTTTGGTTGTATACAAGGGTTGCAAACCCTAGGGTAGATATGAGCATGCATATATATGTTTATATTTGGCAATAATGTGAAGTTCTTAGTGATTTGTTGATCCAGTTTTAAAGTTGCAAGTTTCATATTTGTATAAAAATCTAGTTTCAATTTATTGATGATTTAGAGCTTCAACTTTTGTGCGAATGGATTATAAAGTTGGTGACGTGATCTATGTTTGTGGGGTAAATATAATCTCAATTTTTCAGAATTAAATATTCATTTTTTAATGGAATGTTCTTAAGGATAAGAATGCATAAATTTCAGATTTAAAGAGAAATGAGTTTTCAATTTTTGTTAAGTTTGAGTTGTGATTTCGAATGTATAAAACTATAACTTTATGGAAGAAATTCTCAGTTTTGAAGGGAGTATATGTTTCAGTTTTGAAGATAAATCTTTCAGATTTTAAAGAGTTATTTTCAGTTCTAAAGATGTCTGAATCTTAGATTTTGAAACTAGGCAATTTCAGATTTTAGGGATAAATCCCAAAATTGATAGAGAGTTATTTCAGTTTTAAATTGATAAATCTTCCAGAAAATTGAGTGTGATTTCAAACTTGGAAAGGAGTATTATGAATGGGATTTGAAGAGGTATAATTAATTTGTTTTGTTTCTATAAATGAAATGGTTCTTTATGGAAGTGAATTGCTTATTAAATGTTGGGTGAGCTATGATAGAATGACTATGGATAAATTAATTTTTATATTTGGAATGAGATACTCTTAAATGAGATATTAAATTATGATTGTGGACTTATGGAAAAGTGGTGTTTCCATAAAAGGGTAAAAGATTGAATGTTTTGATATTTGAACCAAATGGTGGTTCATATTGGAACTTAGGGTTATTGTGAGAACCCTAGAATGGTATTGTTGAGGATATTGTGTTGTGAGAAATAAAGGCTGAGCAGGACCCAGAATTACTGGCAGTAAATTATTTGATCGTAGGAATTAGCTAGAGGGGCTAGTGTTCCTAGTTTTGTAGAGTTAAGTCCGGTAGGGTGGAGCTAGCTCTAGGTGGCTCAGGTTACTCTTATTTACACATAAGGACAGACCTAGTTGGATATATGATGAATCATGAGCAAACGTGAGTATGATGGCTCCAGGATGATCGCAGGGTGAGATATTCCCCAGTTTTCTTGGACGAGGGATGAAAGAGGCCCCAGGATGATTTGCGAAGTGAGATTGATCTCAAGTATTCCGGGACGAGAGCGATGCTCATGGGATAATTCTGCAATGAGGGGTCCAGGATGACCTGCAAAGTGAAATAATCCCTAGTATTCCGGGACGAGGGATGAAAGAGGCCCCAGAATGATCTGCGAAGTAAGATTGATCTCCAGTATTCTGGGGCGAGAACCAATAGTTGCAAAATATTTAAATCTCGTAGTAGTCATGGTAGTATGTCGCATAACGAGGGACTAAACACTATAATGTGGAGAACACTAAGGGCTTTCATAGAATCCGAACAAGTATGCATTACTAAGCATCATGTGCATTTGTGTTTTTTCTTGAACATTCTTTTATACACTTCCGTCTATTTTCATGGCACATATTGTTCTTTCAGTTTGAGCACTTATTGTTGATTTGTGATTCTTTTATTATTGTTTTATTTTTCCAACAAGCGTTTGGTTGTGAGATATTGGAGAGTCGCTACTTTTATCAGCATTGCGTCAGTTGCATTCAACTGACGTATCCACAGTTTTAACAGTTTTGTAGGATTGTGAAGTGAGTGGCTTGAGAAAGGTTCAAAGCTTGGACTTTGAGAACACTGGAGTTTAAATATTGAAATGAGTTGTATTAAATGTGTTTAAATTTCTGTTGTGCATTGTAATATGAACTGTTGTAAAGAACGTTTAAAATTTCCCTGTATTTTATGTTGTGTTTGGATTACATTGAAGTAATGATTCTGGATTTGTGTCTTTTATTTCTATTATGGAAATTCAGGGCGCTACAACTTGCACCCGATTCGATGACTCGAAGGCTGATCACTCCGGCAACCGCCTCGTCAGAATATGAAAGATCGCCAGTTTGGTAAGATGAGAGAAAGATATAGATTAGACACCGTTAAAATTGGGGGATTCTTGAAAACCCTAATTTATGAGGAGAACGACAATTTGGAAGAAGGATTTGAATCCAAAAGATCACCCGGCGGTAGGGGATTGGAAGGGGTTGAAGGACTACAAAGGAGAGAAGTGAGATCGAAGGAGGGATGTCGATAGCCAGAGAAAAAAAAACTGGATTGGGTTTTGAGGATAAGCATGAGTAATCAACGGCCAAGATCTAATCGTTATATAAATCAAATGAATTGCCCATCAAATCCCCCCAAAAACCCTAATCGTGATCCCAAACCCTAAATTGCGATCTAAAATTGGAATTGAGAAAACTCTTTAAGCCTCTAACATATAGAAAACAGAAACAACAATAATTTCATAATATACAATATATGTTCCTTGATCTCCAATCCCTCTACCTTATTTAGCTACTCACATTCAACTAATAGAAACATCTAACTCTTTCTTATACATAAACACAGCCTCTCATTACTTGTTTTTAGCCTAAGTGGAGAGAAATGGCTTCGTTGGATAGGCAGGTTCTCCTGAAGATACTCAAGGATGTCCTTGAGGCTCTTAGAGGATGAGTGGCGGGGAGAAATAAGGATGATGCTGATGTGGCAATATCCATGCCGGTATTCCATGTTACTATGACATATTTAGTATTTTTCTCAAATAAGTTAGCAATACAAATTTGGAAAGGCATGATCTCCTAAGTGATAAAAAAGTTCTATAAAAATAAGAAGCTTTTGTCAAAGAGTTTGATGATAAGTCATATAATTATAGAGCAGAACTTCACTTTCTTACTTCCCCATGTTCTTGATTCTTTTTATTAATTTTTATGCAATTTTAAGAATAAATTTTAGTGGCATAAATTAAAATTTTGTACCGATTAGATGCAAATTGATCCATAGAGTTTCATGGCAAGTTGTTTCTTGGCAAATGTTCTTTGAACCTCAGTGTTATACTGCTGAGGTCACTCCATGCTTAGTAACTTAAAACTTGTTTTTCAATATGGAAGTATTGAAAAACAACACCAAATTACATGTGACTCCATGGCTAGTATTATAGCGTCGTACAAAACCCAAACAACACCAAATTACATGTATACACATTCATAACCACCCCCATCTCCCCCCAACCCCAAAAACACATTGTTGGTCTCCCTAACCCTCCCCTGTTTCACAAACCCCTTAATCACTCTATTCTCCACATTCAACCCAAGCTTATACCCAAACCTCACCACCAGTGACACAACCTGCACCATATCCTCAAACATTTGAGAGGTCAACGACTTATTCATCAGTTTGCTTAATGACGCGAATGAAGGGACCAAGTGATGACTGCACATATCGTCGACCACCAAGATAGCATCTTTAAGCAGCCCAAATGAGCACAACCCATTAAACACAATGTTAAATGTCCATGCATTCAGGTATGGACCGAATCGCTTCATTCGAAGAAGGGTTTCGAAGAGGGATCGATGTTGGGGGTAAAAGCAAGAATTTTTAAAAAAATCTGCAAGGAAGTGATCGTAACCGTTTATATATTGTATTGATCTAGGCAATTAAAGGCTGAGATTAAATAACTTAATGGGAACGTGTATTACACATGCAATAGGTCTTTTATTACTTTTCTTCTTATATTCGATGAGTGGGTCCCAAAAAACAGATCTTTCTACCTCATATTTAATACAAAACAAACCCATCACTCTCTCTCTCTCTCACACACACACACACACACATCAAATCCCTAAAACTTAATCCCCATCAATGGCGAACGACAAAGGTGCCACCATTTGGACGGATACAATGAATTGGATCAAAGTAGAAGGACCCATGATCGACTCAATCTCTTATGACACCTCAGCCACCTCAGATGACGATGCCGCCGCCACCACTGCCACCACCAAAGATCTCCTCATTCTTAAGCCCAACATCGACGATCCACCGCCCTGTGAGATCACATGTGAGCCCCTCTAACCCTAGGGTATCGTTTCCCTCTCTTTCGTTTGTTTCTGAATCTAGCTATTTGTATTTGTTTATTTTTTGTTGTTGTTGCCTCTGACTAGGAACTTCATATGCATCTGGAAGTGGCTATGCTCCTGCTGGTAGGGATGTCGGGGGATCGGTAAACTAAATCCTTCCCCTGCTAGCTACAAAGGGTAGCTACCTTGTTGACAATTTGTCGCCGAAAGCTAAAGAAAGTCAGTACTTTTGCTTACTCAGTTTGTGCTTTTCGTGCTATTCTAGATGTGGTGATTAGTTGTATACAATTAAAGTTCTCATTTTAGTTGAAATTATGGTGAAAGAGATGATCTTGATGGGGAAATGGGAATCTATCTTTTGGAGGAATTGGATTTAATGGATGTGATATAAAACCTTAGGTTTAGACATGAAAGGGGATAGATTGACGAGAGAAGGTTTTGCTAGGGACTCGTTTAGCGGTAATTATGAATTAATTAGTGCACTCTTCTATGAAGAAGCTAACTTTCAAAAAATTTAGTGCTGAAATGAACACTAACTGATTCATAATTTTTGTGGTTTTTATTGGGAACTGCATAAAAAATTCACTTATAATTCAAAATTTAGTGCTAAGTGAGCATCGTGGCGGCCAATGAAAACCCGTGGAGAAGTATGTGAGTAGCTAAATGTGGTAAAGGGATTGGAGATCAAGGAAGTTATATTGTATATTATGAAATTATTGTTGTTTCTGTTTTCTATATGTTAGAGGCTTAAAGAGTTTTCTCATATCCAATTTTGGATGGCGATTTAGGGTTCGGGATCACGATTAGGGTTTTTTTGGGCGATTTGATCGGCGGTTGAATGATTGATGTTTTCGGTAGGGAGTAGGGATGGTGGGAGTGAGAGGAGAGCAGAAGAAGAAATTATCGGGGGACGAAGAACCAGACAAGGAACCAGTAGATTCCACCGCTAAAACTAACGGTAGAGAAGGGGTGAAAGACAAATTTGAACATTAACTGAAGAAGACCATGCCCCTCTCGATTGCTAATTTTAGTACCCCGTAATTTTTTTAAATATTATTTTTATAGATTTATAATTGAATTAAAATGATTTTTGGAGATTTAATAAATATTTTCTGAAGATTTATCATTTACACGTGCGAAACACGTGCAAATATTTTCTTGATAAGTTCAAAGGCCAAAATTATTTTATGGAAAATCATTATTTATTATTTGGGATTTATTTGTAATTTTTCTAGATTTTTCTGATATTAATTAGCTCTATTTGTAAATATTACGAAAAAGAAGGATCTTTTTGCAAAATTGTCATTTTAAAGGATGAAAGTGCAAAACTATTTTCTGGACTTTCCAAATAGTGCCGGCTGGAAATAAAGTGTTTATTTTTCTTTTAAATATCAATTTAATTGGTTTTATCAAATTTCCAAGTACAGGGATTTATTTATGTAAAGTTATACTTTAAAAGGGTTATTTTGCAAATATGTTTAAAACCCTAATTCTCCTATTCCGGCCTATATATATATATATAAGAGTGGAGTGCAGCTGTCTTTCGCTGCACAATGCAAAGGTTTTATTATTTCTTGAAGATTTAAGTAGGTGATCTTGGATTTCGCAAAAGAAAGGCTTTTCTTGTTAGATCTCGTCATTTGAGGTGAGTGACTTATTTGTTTTATTTTATTTTGTGTATGTTGTATGTAGTATTTTATCTACTAGAAAGCATGTTAGGGTTTGAGTATGAATATGCACACGATGGATTGAATGGATAGATGAATTGAAAATTGATCTTTTATGAACCCAAATTATCTTTGGAAAGATTTGCATGTGGATGATGTGAGTTTTTATTATCGTTGGGTTTGGATGAACACAACTTGACTATAGAAATGTTAGATTTGTGCATGTTTATGAGTTCATAATGGTGATTGAAATTGAGGAAATGTTGAGAAGGACTGATGAGTTAGGAGATCAGGTCTTGAGAACTGGATTTGAGATAAATTGGATTTAGTTGATGAACACAACTAAATTGGGGATCTTTTGAAAATTCGGTATTGATATGGTTTGGATCTGAATATGAAACTATTTCAATGATCAATAACTTTTTTAGAAACTATATTTTTGACTATATGCACAATCTATGTTTTAATCAAAAGAAATCAACGAATCACTACTTTTATGAATTCAAGTAACTTTGAATTAGTTTGGTCGGTTATTATAAACCCTACAGGTTGTAATTAATCATATAAGAAATATACTTTTTGTAGAAATCGTTTTCATAAAGTAAAACTACGTATCGGTTGAAATGTGCACAATCAAAAGTCTGCAATCTGTAGGTCGACAGTCGATCGGTGTGACTTCACAGTCGACCGACGCGACCTGGGTGCTATGTACTCTAGTTTTTCTTGAAATTTCGTTCTGGACAGTCGACTGATGATTCTTACAGTTGACTGACACCACTTAGAATTATTTCTTAAAAGATTATTAGATTTTTCGCTCTGGACAGTCGACCTATGAATTTTTACAGTCGACTACTATACTTAGAATTATTTTTTTTTATGAATATTGGATTTTCTTTCTGGACAGTCGACCTATGGCTTTTACAGTCGACTTATAATACTTAGAATTATTTCTTAAAGTTATTGGAATTTTCCTCTCTGGACAGTCGACTTACGCTTGTCTATAGTCGACTGATACTGATGTATCCTTATATCATTGAATGCTCTTTTAAATGATTTATTCCCTAAATATTTTTAATCTATAACTTACTATCCTATACTTTATCTTCTACTGAACATGTGTTTTCAAGTGGTTTAACTGAGCAATGTATGTTGGAAGTTTTGTTTGGATATTAGGTGTAAGTCTCTAGAGGGTGTGTGTGACCCTAGTATACCGGCAGTCAAGATATTTATGTTTGGGCCTGTTGAGGCATTTTAGTAGATCCGTTGTTGAGTTAAGTCCGGTAGGGTACACCAACTCTAGGAAATTCGTAAAGTAATTAAATAACCTAAAATGATAAGGACAAACATTAGTGGTGATATGATGAACGAGAACATGGGTTATGGACCTCAGTATGGCTTGCGGTGTGAGATAATCTCCGAAATTATCCAAGTGTGAGTAAAATAGTCTTCGAAATTACCTGTGGTGTGGGATTGATCTCTGAAATTATCAGAGTCGAGGCGATGCACATGTGGTATTCGTGTGATGAGGTGCCATCGCCTGCGGTGTGGGGTATTCTCGAAGATTCCCAGGTGTGAGTGAAATAGTCTCCGGAATTATCTGTGGATAGAGTTTGACCTCCAAAATTATCGGAGCATGGACTAATACTCACAGTTTATCTTTATCTCGTAGTGGTCATCGTGTTAGAATTTGTTTCATAACGGGAGATTAAACCCTATAATGTGGAGACGTTAAGGGCTTGCATCGGACCTATGTAGAGTGGGATGCATAGACTCCGACAAGTACGCATTAGAGAATCAGCATATAGAATTGTGTTTCTTGACTTGGTTTCGTGCATGTGGTTCCTGTTTTCTACACTTGACACTTAGTCTAGCTACACTTGATGTTTTGATGTTTCCTTGTTATTTCGTGTTTCTTTTGTTCTGGTCTCTAGTACGTGTTGTTTACGATTTCAGGTTTTCATGTTTATTTATGTTGCTTGTTCTTGTTTTATGTCACTCACACCTTTATGGTTGACCCTCTTTAGTTTTGGGGGTTAGGGTTATCTCTACTCTCATATTTTACAGGTGGTTACTTGTAGCTCAGGATTTGGATACTTGAGTTAAAGTGATGTAATGATTTATGTAATATGTAAAAGAAAGTGTTGTAAGAAAGAAATTTGTAATTTAAGGTGTATTGTATTATGCTGTGCTATGTAAAGATTAATGTAATGAAAGTTGAAAATTTTATTTGTGTTGGCTGTGTTTAATATTACATTTAAAGTTGATGCTGGGAATTGTGCCACATATTTCTAAGATATCATATTGAAAATTTGGGGCGCTACATTGATAGCCCCGACGATTTGGGTCCCCCTTGGATGATCCTGATGAGTGATGACTCTGAATCGAGCTGTAAGGAAAACCCACTTTTTTTTTGTTTTGTTTTGTTTTGTTTTCCTTTTAGTTGAAATCTTGAGTTGAATTTAGAGTAATTAGTGCTTCTTAATTTTATTATTGTTTTGACAATTAAAGGTAATTTTCGTGTTGAAGTGAAATTATTTAAATTTCAGTCAGTTCTTAGGTAATCTGCAAAACTGTAGTTTTGTTTCCATGCAATCTGACTTAATTATTAACACTTCAGTTATAGTTATGTTTCTTATAATAATCCTATATTATGCTGTTTTATCCGCTTATGAGTGTAGATAGGTTTCTGTTGTACTTAGTAGGTATATATTGACGTTATTTCGATTGTGGTGGTGATTTGGAAATAATCTGCTAATAAAAAACAATTAAAAGTTACATGAAGCACTTATAGCCTGTCAAGATATTGTTAGATGTTTTATACGGTGTGGAATCACTAATAAATTATATTTGCTTGCAACAACAAAAACAAGATATATGTGAATCATTATTAAAGTTGGTTATTCATTTTGTGTAGAGAGAAAAAGCTACACTATTAAGGTTTGATAGGCATACAAAGAAAGATATGGATGAAATTTGATTTGCTTCACGCTCCTCGAAATATGTACAATTTTGGTGTAATCTGTATGTAGCTGGTCTTAGTAGTGGCACCTAACTAGCCAAGTTATACCTTTAGGAGCACATACACCTCTAATTGGTTACGGATCACAGGGTAGTCACAACTAATGGTTTCATTCAAGTAAGCCAAGGTACAGTGAGCTTTCATGGGATGCAGAGAACTCATATTGCTATAATATGGAAGCAATTAACTTATCATTTCCATGAACAACAGATTGGGGGAGGGAACTTGGATGATCTAAAAGGCATTTGCGAGGACGAGTAATTAATCTTCTTTGAATTTGAAGATAGCTTTTGCAGGAATAATAGAATGTTGTAAGGAACTTGGGATGACGATGATGATCTGAAAGGCATTTGTGTGGACGTTCAAGCAAACCTATTAGAATTTGGCGAGATTGGTGGTTTATTTGAAACTGATTTTCTGAATTTTCACGAGGTAAATTTATATCAATAAATATCTTGCCATTACCAGATGTTCACCTTATTGGTTAGCATTATATCTTAATGTGCTTCTTTTTTGGTATTTAATTGGATTATTCCCCATATCGAAAGTTTTAACTTTTAAACCTATTTTGTACTAAAAGAAGCTAATGATGGGTTGTTTACCTTGCTAGCTTCGATATATACTGTTATAATGTTTAAAATTGAATGCTTCATGCTACTAATGAATAGGCATCATGAACAGTTTGAAGTATAATACTCCTGAGAAGTACAAAAGATTGAAGCATTGTTGGACTTTTGCTTTGTATTTTGAATAAGTTAAATTTCCATGATTTATGGTGAAAATGATGAACAGATCAAAACAAAAGTAAAAGGTAGAAAAAACATATAACTGCCTTCATGCTGTTCCTTTTTTTTTCTACCATTGTCTCAACTTCTAAGTTTTTAACTGTTCAGATTTGATGGAAAGTGGTAAGGAAGTTAAAAATATGAAAATAATTGAAGGTAGCTTTTTCACCTTTTAGCAGACTTTAATGAGCTTCTTTTTTGGTAAATTTAATTGATTTATTCCACATATTGAAGGTTTTAAACATATTTTGTACTAAAAGAAGCTAATGATGGGTTGTTTACATTGCTAGCTTCCATATACAGTGTTATAATATTTAAAATTGAATGCTTCATGCTACTAATGAATAGGCATCATGAACAGTTTGAAGTATAATACTCCTGAGAAGTACAAAAGATTGAACCATTGTTGGACTTTTGCTTTGTATTTTGGATAAGTTAAATTTCCATGATTTAGGGAGAAAATGATGAATAGATCAAAACAAAAGTAAAGGTAGAAAAAACATATAACTGCCCTCATGCTGTTCCTTTTTATATTTTTTTTCTTCCATTGTGTCAACTTCTAAGTTTTTAACTGTTCAGATTTGATGGAAATTGGTAAGGAAGTTAAAAATATGAAAATAATTGAGGGTAGCTTTTTCACCTTTTAGCAGGCTTTAATGAGCTTCTTTTTTGGTAAATTTAATTGATTTATTCCACATATTGAACGTTTTAAACCTATTTTGTACTAAAAGAAGCTAATGATGGGTTGTTTACCTTGCTAGCTTTCATATACACTGTTAGAATGTTTAAAATTGAAGGCCTCATGCTACTGATGAATTGGCATCATGAATGGTTTGAAGTATAATACTTCTGAGAAATACAAAAGATTGAAGAATTTTTGGACTTTTGCTTTGTATTTTGCATAAGTTAAATTTTCACGATTTAGGGGGAAAAAATGAGGAAGAGATCTAAACAAAAGTAGAGGTAGAAAAAACATATTATTGCCTTCATTCTGTTCTTTTTAGATTTTTTTTCTTCATTGTCTCAACTTCTAAGTTTATGACTGTCTAGAATTGATGGAAAAAGGCAAGGAAGTTAAAAATATGACAATAAATTGAGGGTAGCTTTTTTACCTCTTAGCAAGCTTTAGGCCTCCCCTCTTCTTTCAAATCACTATGAGCATAACTTACTCATCTCTAGATATATGTTAGAAGTTCTTTCAAAATGTCATTATATTTACATCTATTACTTATTTAAATCTCAGTTTGTAATTCTCTTTCTCAAATTAAACAATGTACAATTCATAAATATATGTTTCTCACCACATGTTTGTCGTAGAACTTACCATGATTTCTCCAGCAAGACTCACTCTCCAGAGACCTGCCTTTTGCCAAAAGCATATTAAATCCCCCCATACAGGTTCATTCACATGTATGAAAAATATTCTAACATAAACATGGTAATTATCCTAAGAGCTAAGAATTTGCACGTGTTTTTCTCTTTCGCAAGTTAATCTATGATTAAAACAATTGTATTTTACATGATAGTCAAGTTATTCCATATTTAGTAACATTCTATCCATAGTTGATAGTACAATTCCCTTGACATGACTAAACATGATAATTGTCCCAAGCTTCTGAGATTGACGTTGTCAGTAATTAGTGTATAATCTTAAATTGGGGACTCAAGAGCTTGTGAAATTTTGAAGAGGGATTAGGATTAGGATTAGAATTATGCAAGGTTTAATAAGAAGTTTGTACATGTTTGGTGTGTGCTCTAGATTGATTTCTTTTATCTTTCATTGTTAGTTGCTATTAAGGATTACCTATTATTCTCTTTATTTTTATTAACAAATTAATTTTATCAATTAAATGTTTCTTCATTACAGAAAATGATACAAATGTGAAATCAATGCTTCTTCATTGCAGGTGGTCATTGTCTTGCTTTAAAAAAAAAGAATAGTTTCCTACTTCTCTGGTCCCTTTGAAAAAGATTAGAAATGGTATTACCATTTGTAGTTTTTTATGTCTTTAGTTTTTAAAGTTAGTTGAGTGGTATAATCCAAATCGGTTTGAAAGATACGCTCATTTAGCTATTTTGATTGGATTTGAAAATTTCAGTTTAGTTTTGAATATCTTATTGCTATTTTTCATATATATGTTTCATGGTTTTGCACGATTTATATCTTTTGAACAATTTTTCCTCTTAGGCTATATTTTTTATGCGATCCTTTTGGGCATTTAGATGCAGTATAAATATGTTTGGTGCTTACTTTATGAGTTCTAAATGCTGTTAGTTATATGAAGCTTTGATTCATTGAATAACTACAGTCCTAGAAGTATCAGTATGATTGTACATTAGGTCTTGGTCCACAGTTTGGTTGATAAATTTAAACAGGGTATAGTTTACCGATACAGGAAATCTCTGATAGGAAGCATTGATGTCGACTCTGACCTGGATCCAGAATGTACATGTGAACTTGAACAGTGGAATTACGACACTGATAAGGACTAGATTAGTCACTTAGCAGGTACTTATATTGTTTTATGTTTCTAAGGCGACTACAAGTTTCACTGCATAGAAAGCCTGTTCAACAAAAGCCAATGTTGAAAATGATGAACCTTATTGTCGAGAATGTCAAAAAATAATGTGGAATATGGGTCAAGGTATACAAAACACCTTATTCTTAGTTTTTCATTTTTTTCATTCTTCAATCAAATATAAAAAATATTATTAATTAAGAATAAATCGTTTCAGATATGTATTCAAAATCAAAATGATAAAAGTGGGGAGGCAGAATTGACTTTATTGGATACGGAAGAAAGATGCATCATCGGGTGTTCCGCAAAAGTCCTGGAACATATTAAGAATAAGCTATAATATGTTACTCCCATAATGTTAAAAACAATGTAAAGCTAATTACTTAATTCTATACGCACAAAAAAATGTTGAAGAATAATGAAGGACTAAGAAATAATTGGAGATGAGTATACTTTTTTTATCAAATCAAAATATGTCAGGTATGGAAGAACTACTACAAGAACATTGACTTGATGCAAAATTAAAAAGAAAAAAGATGATCAAGAAGTTGGAAGGCAATTTTAAGTTCAAGAAAGTTAAAATCGAAAATGATAATTGATCTTATGAAGAATACGATGATATGAGTTTAGAATTTACTAATTTGTTCTTTTTTTAATATCTTTTCATATATTTTTTATGTTTTAGATGATACAATTATGTACATGTTATTTGTATTACTCAAGATTGGATATAATGTTTAGAGTCTTTCGTATTAAAATTTTAAATATTTTGTGTACATAATTAATATATAGTGATCAAACTATATATTCATTTGAGTTCTAAATGAGATTTTTTCTATGATTGATTTTCTCAACAATAAAAAACATTGTAAAAATATTCAAGTGGTGCTTCCACCAAGCCACGTGCACTTGGTGCACAGTAAATTTTAGCTAGTAATAATAATAATAATAATAATAATAATAATAATAATAATAATAATAATAAGTTAGTCAGTCAGGTCGAGGGGAATAATAATAATAATAATAATAATAATAATATTTCATTGTAATAGGGTTGGCAAAAATATATGATAGCCTGGCCCGAATCTGACCTGAATTTTAGGATATGGATCTTTCATAAAGCATCAGTTTTCTTACAAGATATAGATATAGTTTTTTGAGGATTCGAGTCCGATAATCCGATGGATAATCAGAACTATATATAATCCATATAGATTTTAATGCTTAGATATTGAATTTTTATTCTTTCATTCAAGTCTATATAGTTCATAATACTCATATAAATAATTATTTTCTATGATTACAAAGATGAAAGTTTATTCTTAGCATTTGAGAAAAGATTCTTTTTCGTTTCAATAATTTTTATTTATATGGTTATATTTGTATTTTGAATATGTTTACCAATTAGTTTTATATGTAGAGAATTATTTTTTCTCAAGAATTTAATCATTTATGAAAAAAAAGGATTTTGATAATCCGTAAACCCGACCTGAATCCCTAAAAAAAAGTGTTACCCAACCCGAATAATTTTCGATCTCCATGTGGATCTTGTAGAATCCAATCTGAATCCGACCCGTTCCCACCCCTAGTCTAATTTCACTTGACCTCCTAAAAAATTCAAGTATTCTCCTAATTTATTTTTTTGTACTTTTCCCCCCACCTAAATGTTGGTTATGAGACGGATGGGGATCTATAACTTTTTAGGGTGAACAAAAATCTATAGGAGAATTTAGTTTTTATGAAAGATTTTCCTACGGGGAAATATTTGTGAAAATCAAAATTTTGATTTACACAGGTTGTTGTGGATATTGGCAGTGCTCCAAGTGCACTTGTCTTGGTGCATGTTTGTAATATTGTAGTACTTGATAATATATTTCCCATTTATAATTCAAGTGATAAATTGTTATTGTAAATGACATAAATTAAAAAAAATTTGATTGAAAAGTATATATAAGTATATGTAACCTCTATTCAAAACTCAAACTCAAAATTGATTATTGTTTGGAAAAAAAATTACATGAATTATAGGCAATAAATAAAAAGATAAACTAAAAATTAACATTATTCTAAATAAATAAAAGTTCAGTCTGCATTTATACTATAAAATGAGTTTTATCTCTATCAAACTAATTCCAATTCAAAAAAACAACTAACAACTAAGCTACCTATATAACTAATAGACTTACTCATAAAAAAAAAAACTAAAATATTAATTTAGATCTTAACTGACTTAATTTACTCAAATTTAAGAAAATAATTAATAAAACATATAAGTGTGATTTAAATAAAATCTTAACCATTTTTTAAAGATATATATGATCTATTGATTTGTTTTGTGTTTAGCTTGGAGAACAGATTTGGTTTTTAGGGAAGTAGAGAAGAAAAGGAAGAGAAGGAATTAGAGTTTTAATTTAAATCAATTTTGAATTTAGTTTCAGTTTATTTCAACTTTTATTTACCATCTAAAAGAATAGATGTTATCGTTTTCTTTTACTTTTCTTTATCGGAAACAAATAATGATAAAATATATATTTTATGGGTTGAGAATGGGTGCATATATATATATATATATATATATATATATATATATATATATATATGGATAAAAGGGATATGAGGAACTTGCTCATTTAGTAAATGAGCAAGTGATGAGGTGCCATGCATGTGATACATTGAGTATATATATCAAACAAAAAAAATTGTTGAGCTTTTAAAACGTGAACCACACCCTAATTATTAGGTAAATAAATGAGATGATATGGTTTTATGATTGTGTTTGCATAAAATCCTCAGTTGATGTAGATTTGCCACTAAAATTTTTGATTCAAGATAGTTTTATAAAATAGGTCTAATTTTGATTTTTTTTTTTCATTAAACCTAGCTAATCATATTTGCTAAATAACTGCCTTTAGTCATTATAGTAATCTGCACGTGCGATGCACATTTTAATAATTTCGAAATTTGAAAATAAAAACGCTAACGTAGGGAGGATTTGAATTGAAAACCTCCTTTATATTAGTTATGTGCGTGCGTTGCACATGTTGGTAGAATGACAAATGACACTAAGTTTGTCTCCCATTATAATATTAGAGATTAGAGATTAGAGATTAGAGATTAGAGATAGAGATGATCACAATAAGTCATATTAGTATGGAAGCAATAGTAAGATTTGCTTAGCCAACTCAATGATCGACAGTTTCCAGTAAGCATGATTATCACCTTCCGACAGGAAAACAAAAGAAAATAAAAAAAAAATGCTTCCATCTGCAACCACAGGTCAGCTATGTTCCTGGTTCTGGAGCAACTAAATAATAAAATTGTTTGCTTTTGTAAGTTCTAGTTGTGGTGCACAATGTTTATTTACAGTTGTTTGGGATCAGACATCCCATTTGAAAGTTTTGAGCAGGTTTCCTTATCACTTGTTATGGTTGTTTCTTGTAGCATTCTAAGAGGCATTTGTATTTTGTAATGATGAGTCCTAGTAGAAGGTCAAGGCCACTCAACAGTGTAGATCAGTGGAAAGTAACTATAGAGCTGCACTCGTCTATTAGATGCTTGTAAGCAAAGACACTCAACTTGGGTCAATGTGCACCACAGATATTGAGTTAGCTAAATCTCAAGTGATATAACCTTAATGCATTGCAGGGAGTACACTAAGGAAAAAAATATCACCAATGTATAAGTACTGTAATAATAAAATAAGTGCTGTTTGAAAATTAACTATCAAGAAATGCAAAACATTTCAAGAGTATAAAATGACATGGTGTATGGTAATGAGTATTTATTGGTTCAAATGGAAAACTTCCTGCTTGCTTCATCAGAAATTGCATCTGGTTTCATGCACAATCCTTAGCGCCTGTGCACATAAGATTAAATACCTATAAAAATGATGAAAGAAGATCTCTCACCCAACTATATATATGATTTGCTACCTTTGGAGATTTCTGTCTAATGACATTGGCAAAAAAGGCTGCCAGTAACCCAAGTATTTGAGATTACAGGCTAAAGTAGTTAGATTTATTTGCAATCCTTCTTATTACCTGTGAAGACAGCAATCACAGGGCCTTCCCCCCAAGAATTGAGCCACCTCGGGGTGTTTCACCTATGAAGACAGCAACAGGAAGAAACTTAAGTTTTTATTTCATATACTTTTTAGGTTATGTTTCGGAAAACCTCAAGCCTCCAGCAAGCGAAATATTTCCATTTGTTAATTAACACATCCGTTTTAAATAACCAATTAAAATTTTATTTGCTATAGGAAATATACATCAGAATTTAATGAAATGCTTTTAGTAACTGCTAACTGCTTTTAGTAATATATAGTATATTATTCTTATTGAAATTAAAATTAAAATCCATAAAGCTAAACATCAATAACTTTTTAAAAATCTGGAGTATCATAACCAACACATAAATTTTTAGCCAATTAAAAATGAGAAATGAGAACATTACCTTTTACTATATGCCATCAAATTTCTTCACCAAATTCATTTCGATACGATAATATAGTCATGTTTGTCTCATTGTCTGCAAATAAGAAGTATTCAATTAATAAACTAATTTCTAATACAAAGAGAATAGTAAGCTACCTTACACCTAAACTAACAGAAGAGAAAAAAAAGTATCATCAAGAGCTGGCACCATCATTGTTTTCCCACCTAAAACTTGCATAATTTCCAATTACCATCTATACTAACCCAAGCTCAGGAGCATCCAAATTGAGATTATACTGTAAGTAATGAAAAGGGCAATCGCAAAGGTTCTTGGAAAAATTATCATGCTTATTGTGTATTTCATCAAATTTCCGGCTAGTGTAATAGAGAAGAATTTTCAGAGTCTGAAAAAGAAAACTAACGACTATAAATAAGGTAAATTATAAGTAGACAGAAGTGAATTTATGTTCTTCTACTTCAATAAAAACAGAAAACAAAAAATCAGAGAAGAAAATCAATCTGATGAATATAACCGCAAAATATATGAAAGGAAAATATATGAAACCACCACCAACAATCTTATCATCATCAACATCTTTCGGGAACAATTGATTTTCCCACTACCAACAACAACAAAAACAACAACAAAAAGATATGAAAGGAAAATCAGAGAAGAAAATCAAGCCTAAAAGTCTATCTGAAATTCGCTAAAGATCTTTACAGTGGTCTCCTTGTGGATCCCTCGACGTCATGAGCCATATAGATACATCCACACTATATTTTCGTATTCCCTTATTTCTTTCTACAACTAAATGTTCAAACAATTTTACCCTTCATGTGCATAATTAATGACGATCAGGTAAGATGTAAAATTGTTAAAGATAAACCAGAAAAGATGAACTACTGAAGATGTAGTTAAAATTTAACAAAAATTACCTGCACTGATAGTTACCAACACCTGATTGCAGCCAATGGGAAGGCACTCGTTCCCTTGTAGACCACGAACCGCGTTCCTTCTTTTGACTATGATCCACCTGCATTAAAACTAACCCTTCGTTAAAAATTGTAAACCTTCTCTTGACCATGAAAGGAAAATCAATCTGAAGAATATAACCGCAAAATATATGAAACCACCACCAACAATCTTATCATCGTCAACATCTTTCGGGAACAATTGATTTTTCCACTTCCAACAACAACAAAAACAACAACGACAAGATATGAAAGGAAAATCAGAGAAGAAAATCAAGACTAAAAGTCTATCTGAAATTCGCTAAAGATCTTTATAGTGGTCTCCTTGTGGTTCCCTCAACGTCATGAGCCATATAGATACATCCACGACTATATTTTTGTATTACCTTGCTTCTTTCTACAACTAAATGTTCAAACAATTTTACCCTTCATGTGCATAATTAATGACAGTCAGGTAAGATGTAAAATTGTTAAAGATAAACCAGAAAAGATGAACTACTGAAGATGTAGTTAAAATTTAACAAAAATTACCTGCGCTGATAGTTATCAACACCTGATTGCAGCTAATGGGAAGGCAATCCTTCCCTTGTAGACCACGAACCGCATTCCTTCTTTTGACTATGATCCACCTGCATTAAAACTAACCCTTTGTTAAAAATCGTAAACCTTCTCTTGATCATGAAATACTACTAATAAAGTCAGTAACAAATCCAAAAATTAAAAATACAGTTAAAATTTTAATTGTGATCGAATTATAAGAATATTTACGAAGTCAATAACAAACCCAAAAATTAAAAATTCATTAAAATTAATAACCACGTTCCTTCGGTAATAAAATTAAAATTCATTAAGAAACTTCAGGAAATTGAGGATGAGAGATAATATTTGCTAAGTTAGTAACAAACCAAGAAATTAAAAATACATTCAAATTAAAATTACTTATTTGCGAAATCAGTAACAAACCAAGCAATTAAAAATACCTATTCGCGAGGTAGGGCAGCGCGGGGGGTGGCAAGGCAGGGCGTCGTGAGAAGATCGCGACGTTGGGGCGCAAGGAGATCGCGACGGTGCAGCGCGAGGAGATCGCGACGGTGCAGCACGAGGAGTTCGCTACGTGGTGGCGTCAGGATCGCGCTGGGCGCAGGGGGGCGGCGTCAGGATCGCGCTGGGCGCAGGGAGGGGTGGCGAGGCAGGGCGGTGCGAGTAGATCTCAGGATCGCGTCAGGAGCGTGCTGGGCGCAGGAGGTGGCGAGGCAGGCTGGCGCGAGGGGCCAACGACGGGGCCGCGTGACGGTGTGGTAGCGCGGCGTGGGGAAGAAGGCGGCGGCGATGCCTGTTGTTGAGAGAGAGAGAGAAAGAGAGAGGGAGGGAGGTGAACAGGCATAGAGAGAGAGAAAGAGAAAGGGAGGGAGATGAACAGGCTAGCAGTAGAGATAGATAATTATTTTGAACGGGTAGTTTACGTGAACGTGCACCGCACGGGTTGGGTTACGGACAAATTAGACTAAGGCCTTTTCCCATTATAGTAGTAGAGATATCTGAAATGTTGTGTAATCATGTGTGTACAGTGAAAAGCTGGTCTTCAACTTCAACTCCGCTAAAGGAAACACTGTAAATAAAGGATGTTTACTTGCTTACTAAGTTAAAGTTCTACAGTAGTAAAATTTCATCAAATTTAAACTACTACTAAATATGTAAATTATAAATATCTTCTACAATCAAGAAAAATAATAATAAGGGATAAAATATTTAATCCAAAAAGTTGTGAAGTCCATCAAATTATTCGTTCAATTATTTGATCCAATGAAAATTAAATCCATGGCTCCAAACAAACAACAAAACCTTGACATATAGAATAGAAAGACTATAAATCACAAATTTATGTCATCTAAACACCAATCTTAACAAATTCATGGGTTCATCCAAAATATGAAAACATATAGCAAAATTTGAATAATTTCTCCAATTCAAGTTATCAAGAAATGAAGGCAGAAGAGAAGAGAACAAACAACATTAGCTACCAAGTAAGAACATACAAAAAATTTCTAATAACAAATGACTAAGAACAAAAGGTCTCAATAAACTAACAATTTAGGAACAAACTTCAAAAGGAAAACAGACGACCTTTTGATAGAGCTTACAAGATCGGAGGAAGATGACGAAGCTGAAAGATATTTGATTTTTGTATATAGTATTTATAAATTTATTTTTGGTGTTTTATAATTATCTATTTATATATTTTAAAATTGAGACGTAGGTTTATCTATTAATAAGCATTTTTTTAAAATCTTTGATTTATCTATTGCACGGGTGAAATAGATGTACTTTAAAGTCATTTAATTTTGACCACTAATTTACTAAATAAATCAAGAAAATGAATGATCGGGATTCGCTTTCGACAGAAATAAAAACTTCATACTTTATTCGTGTGTTTAGTGTGTACATATATATAAAATATATATGGGTATGATCATGTGAGAACTCTTTCGGTGAGACCCACGTGCGAACTTTTTTTTTTGAATAAAAATTAAAAAAATCCGAAGCATTCATTTTGATCTACATGTCTAAATTAGCCTACTGATTAGAAATCAAGTCATTGAGATTTGTTTGTTCATGCATTAAAGTGCTACAAATTGTATGGCTGAATATCATTATTTTATATAATGACATGACGGATGGACAAATTAATTTTAAATAACTTGATTTTACATATTTAGACTAATTTAGTAACCATTCTACACAATGTGAATGGTCTAGATTATCCGTGTGATGACAATGTAAGCAGTTCACATGCAACTTCGGTTGAGCACTTCTTTCCATGAGCACTCGCCCATCTGGCCATTGTGGATGATCCAAACCTTTCATATTGATCTACACGTCTAAATTAGTCTGAATATGTAAAATTAAGTCATTTGAAATTCATTTGCCCTTCCATTGAAGTGTTACAGAATTGTAAGGCTGAATATCTGATTTTTTTTATAATGACATAATGGATGGGTAAATGAATTTGAAATAACTTGGTTTTACATATTTAGACTGATTTAAACGTGTAGACCAATATGAACGGTTTGTATCATCCATACAATGGCCAGAAAGATTTCCCCTCTCTCTCTCTCTCTCTCTCTATATATAGACACACACTAGTGGACATTGGCCTAGCACTAAATGCATGTGGCTTGGTTCAGATATCTCGTGGAGACAATCATTATAGAAGTAATTAGTACAATTATATAAGTAATATAGCTCTTGTAAATTAATGTAGAGGAAATATGTAGTAAATTTTATTGCCCATTTAGAATACATTCCAACCCGCCCCCATTGAATCAGTCAATGTAGTAAATTTTATTGCTCAACGTATAGACAAAATACATGATAACTTAATCATCCTAGACTATATAATGATTCATGAGTATGTAGACGTGTTATTATGAACAAGTCTCCCTAATCCTCAAGGTATGCTCTGCTTGCTAGCTCTAAATTCCCTGTAGATTCTGAAACTGGGTGAAACAACTTAGAAGTTAATTAGAACACCAAAATGTAAAAATTGATAACTGCAATCAAGATAGAGAGAAGTACATTAATGGTAATATTAATCTAGTTTCCCCCTCGACTGCTGACATCGAACCAAAAAAACAAAAAAAAAAACATGTACGTGGAGTTTCTTCTTCTAATTCAGTTTGTTGGAAGAAACCATCGACGTGGAGTTTCTTCTTCTAATTCACATTGATCCATTCAAAATTTCACTGGAAAATTGGTTTGGTGGTTGTAGGGAAACATGTACCGTCTTTTAATTGAATGTTAACAACAAATTGGGCCCTTTCTCTTAGTCAAAGATAATAGAACCAAATTTGTAGTTAATCAATCTTAACTAATTGAAATATCATGAAACCTGTGGATTACATGGATTATTTTTTTAAATATGCCAAATTTTGAAACTATTTGCAAATAAGATGACAGTTGCCAAACTAATTGCGCTCGGGGACTCAACAACTACACTCACCGTTTCAAACGGCGAGCTTTCTTATTTTGTGTTCGCCGTTGAAAACGGCGGGCCTAGTTTTTTTTTTTTTTTTTGGGAAACACGTCGTTCTTTAGTTCAAAAGTATCAAATAAAACTCGTCGTTCATAATGGCGAGGTTCTTTATACTAGATTCGTCGTTGGGAACGACGAGGTTATATTAAATTTCACAGAGAGTAAAACAGAATTTTTTCGAAAATTCACCAAGTCTAACATAAAGTTTCACTCTCTGTGAAATTTCATATAACCACGCCGTCCCCCAATAGCGAGTCTAGTATAAAGAACATCGTCGTTGGGAACGGCGAGTTCTGTTTTATACTCTCACTACAATAGAAAAGCCTTTTGATAGCATTCCTGAAATGCTATCAAAGGGTTATGACAGCGTTTTAGAAATGTTGTCATAACCCATGCTGTAAAAACTATATAGCATTTTGTAAAAACGCTGTCATTTGATGGCATTTTCAAAATGCTGTCTTTTCATAGCATTTTCGGAACGCTGTCTTTTTGAAATTTTTTTGAAAACACTGTATTTTTTACGACATTTCGAAAATGCTATCCTTTTAATAGCATTTTTGAAACGGTGTCTTTTTATGGCATTTCCAAAACACTATAAAAAAATATAACATTTCAAAAATGACGCCTCTTTTTTTACAGCATTTTAGGAACAATGTCTTTTGACAGCGTTTTTTAGAGCGATGTTTTTTTACAGGATTTTAGGAAGGTTTTTTTATAACCTGGATGCAAATAAAAATTTTCTATACAAAACTTGATATATAGAAAATGTCAATATACCATTCAAAGTACGGCAGTTTTCAAGATATGTTTACAAGCATATCAAAACATAGCAGCATAGAAATTCATTTACAATAAACTCAAACTGACAACAAGAAACCCTCAAAGGATGGTTTGGTTGGAAGTAAAGGAGCTGCAAAAACTCAATTCCTTGGGGGAGCATTGTAGCAGTGCTTTGGTTTGGTGTAGTAGATTTTTTTTGTTGTATTGTAGCTGTAATGCATAATTGTGTACTTCTTGCCTGTTTAAGGAGCGGTTTGGTTGGATGTAAAGGAGTTGCAAAAAATCAATTTCTTGGGAGAGCAAGCAGTGCTTTGGTTGGGTGTAGTAGAATATTTTCGTTGTATTAGTGTAGTTGTAATGCACAATTGTGTACTACTTGCCTATTTTGGTTGGGTGTGTAGAATTTTTTGTTGTATTATTGTAGATGTAATGCACAATTGTATACTTCTTGCATGTTTTCAGTTCACTAATTTTGCTCTAAAAACACTCGTTTGTTACACTGTTCACTATATTATACTCATTTATTTACCTCACACACTCTCTCTCCACTTCCTACTTTCACTATATTATACTCATTTATTTACCTCACACACTCTCTCTCCACTTCCTACTTTAATTTAGTCAATTCCTAAGTAAACAAAACTTTATTTAAACACTCCCTCTCCTCTCACCGTAGCCGATGTGTAGGGTTGGCAATTGGGTTAGTCGGTTCGGGTCGAGTCGGACCCGTTTGGGTCGGCCATTATTCGGGCGGGTCTAGGTTAGGTTGCTAGCCTTATCAGGCCGGACCGGGCTGGGCCGGTTTTGTAATGCAAATATTTGATCCGGTAGACCCGCGAACCCATTAGGGTTGACCCCGTTTCGGGTCGGGCAGGGTCGCGGGTTGGACTGGTTAATTTTTTAAATTTTTTACAACTTCACTAGCAAAAAAAAAAAATTGTAACCAGTATAACTGTATAAGAGTGAAAAAATGCATATATAATTCATTTCAACTTCTATGAATTATGTACAAGTTTTTTTACATACAAATACAAGTAATAGAAACTCATAAAGAACATACATGTCACGCCCCGCTTTCCAAAATACGAGAATACTAGCACGTAACGAAGGCCCAGCGAATGATTATACATCATCCATAAGCTGTACCAATCTAACTCAACAATATACAACAGGATACAACCACGCAAGAAAAGAATAACCACATAAACAATGAATAAACTCCAAAATAATCATGAAATAAATTCACCAAATAATATCCAATATCTGGAAAAAAGTAAACTTCGGGTCATAAAATCCCGGAATACAAAGTACAATATCAAGACAATATTCAAAAGAATAAATCTAGCAACAAAGTAAATTAAGCAGCGCAATCTTTGGTTCCATCCCCTAAAACTGTTGCTCACCAATTCCTTCTAGTATTGTTCCTTTAGTAACAGTAAACTCGTGATCTAAGAAGAAAGAAAATAATATCCTTAGAGCAAGTCATGGACAGCAAGTAGAGAAAACAGGAAGTAACGGAAACATAATATATCAAAGAAAAGGGACGGCATCAAAGTCAATAACAAAGTCAGAGATAAGCCATAATATCGAAGGTCTATATTTAATAATGCATGTAATGAATGATGTCAATTTTAATTCTATCTTGATGATGATATACAGGATCAAGTATGAGATGTCAAATACACGTTATTAATCTTTCTAGTACATGTACTACTGCGTCCCATATGTTCCATACCACATGTTCGGTGCAACCACACAGTGAACGTTTTAGACTGATGGTGAATTCATGGATCGTGTACTCGAGTACTCGATAACAAGATGACAAGATATCATGATAGCGTGATCACACATTGACAAGCAATTCTCTACCTTCTGTAATCCCCATTTATGCAAATACGTATTTTATGAGTATTTTCTATATCTCGATATTTATAAATTCGGTATTTGTTAAATTCGTGTTGAATTTTATGTTAAAGCATTTTTCTAAATAATAGTTATAATTATTTCGAATAAAATTTGTTTCCATTTCTACTTGATCAATTATTCACATTTTAACCCTCAAAAATATTATTACTGTTTGGACTATTTCGACAAATTCCTATTTTTATATAATGTTATTATTCTGATAATTACTAATGTTGTTGTTAGTATTATATATTTTTATTACTATTATTATTAGTATTTTTACTATTATTATTTTCACTACTATTATTATTGATAGTATTTCTATTCTTATTGTTATTATGATTATTTATTATTATTATTGATTATTAAAACAAATAAATTCTTATTTAATAATTGTGTTTTTAATTGTTTCCAATTATTTATTTAATGTGATACAAATTGTATTTTTGTTATAAACCATATTTTATCAGACATCCTATTCTTTTGTGTTTGGGTTTATATTGATCCACTATATTTATATCCTACCTGTTTTATTTTTTGGATGTAAACCCAATTACCCAATAACCCAATATATCACTTTTTCCCCTATATATACTAATTTTATCCTAATCCTATTTTTTTGATCCCTTCAGTTGCCTTCTCTCTCCCCTACCCCCGACTCTCTTTCCCCCTTCTCTATTTCGTCTTTAACCCAGCCACCGCCTCCCGTCGCTACTCCCGTCGTCCCCTCCGACCACCACCTCTCCTCCTCGTCACCATCGTCATCCTCGTCTCGTCGTCCTCCGACCATCCCCATCACCATCTCTCTCCCCATCATCTCTCTCGCTCGAACTTCGCTTGAGCCCATCCACCCATCGCCTGCACCTCTCATCCGCCTCGTCGCCACCGTTTTTGCCTATCCGCTGTCCCCCACAACCACTGAAGAACCCCCATCGCCTTGTCTTCGTCGTCCAAACCGTCATCCTGCTCTCCCCTGTTTCGCCACGAAACAGAGTTGCTGGCTCGATCGCCGCCGTCTTTGGTCGCTGCGTCGTTTCCCCACCGCGCCGCCAGTAGTCCCGAGCACCTCGCTGCCAGTCGCCGCAGCGTCACGTCGCTAGTTGCCGCCTTCCACCGTCGCTCTTTCTTTCTCCGCTGCATTGGAGAAGACAAAGCAGGAGTGGGTGGAAATTGGTGTACGATGTTTGTGTGTGTGGGATTTGGTTTTGGTGTTTGGTGTTTGTGAAGGAGATCCGCTGTTTGGGTTTGCTGCTTGTGTGCTGTGATATCCTGTTTGATGTTTTGTGGATCTTGAGTTGTTGTTCGTGTGCTTTGATCTGCTGTGTGGTGTTTTGCTGTTAGGTGCTTGTTTCGCTGGTTACTGTTTTGCACGTGGTTCACACGTGCTTGCGTGCTCGCCCGTGTTTGTGGTCATTGCCCAGGGTTCTTATCCCGTTATTCTATTTATTCGAATCTACTAAATAAAAGGCAAGTCTCTTCTTGAACTAGTATTTTGTTTTGTTCATGATTTCTGTGATCTCTGTAAGTAGATCCAGTCCTTTTCCTTATCATGCTGTTATTTGAAATTCCATTAAGTCTATTAAGGATTTACACGAACTAACCCGAGATATTCTTAATATCATGCCGCTCTCTTTGATCTAAAACCTAGTCCCCTCTTGTTCATTGCATATGCACATTTACATGAAAAACAACTAGATCCATATTGTAGAATTGTTTGATGTATTGGACATGTTAGATTGAATGTGATTAAATGAATTTTTTTACCATGCCTATGAAATTACATCTTAGAACTGGAATTATGCATGTTAAAAACCTACGACCATTTTGATTATTAATTTGCATGAAATATATGGTTGTATGATTTAATTGTTGCCTATTCATGTCAAAATAAATTCTGGACTGCTAGTTGTTTCTTTTTTAATCAGATTTTTGACCATGTTTCTGTTATATTTTGAAATAACTTTATGAACATGAAATTTAGCCTCAGATGTCTAGTTTACTATTCTTTTTACGGATTTGAATTCTGATGTGTAATCTATTAGATATCAGTATTTTAGTACAGCTGTGTCAGAATTTTCAGATTTACAAATGCATGAGTAACTTGATGTTCTATACTTTATTTGACCATGTTAACAATAAAATAAAAATCTAAAATAAATTTGCTGAACCTAGACATGTGTAGGAACTACCCTGAATTTTTATAGATTTATTTGATGAGTTTTCTGTTCTGAAACAAATAGGTGAACACAATTTACAACTTGCTGCCTGAACATAAAATCTGAAAAGAATATGATTTTCAGCATAGTTTTTGTAGCTTTTATATGTCTTATATATATTTGCTGGAACCAACAGAGAGTCTAGTTTCTATAATTTATGATAAATCCAGGTTTGCTTTTCTGTAGTAGCAGTAATCCATGTTTTAGTACAACAAGGTTATGCTATCCAGATTATGTAAATTGTATTTAATTGACTTGTTTGCTTCTTGCTTTGTCTGTAACGAGTAGAATTAGACATACCTAGCATCATAAAACATTGAAACCTTCTTGCATGCTCACATAGGATGAAAATAAACTAATAAAAAACTGGGGTATTATGGATTGACTTGGTAGTGAACAATTGGAGACTGTACTCGGTAGGGGTCCCTCGCCAGCTAATTCCCATAAATTCCTAAACATCCTGAACATCCTGAACATCCCGAACATCCTGAACATCCCGTACATCCCGTAAATTCCCAATTATTGGGCCAAGTACACGAACCGTGAATTCATCATCAGTCTAAAACGTTCACTGTGTGCTTGTGCCGAACATGTGGAATGGAACGCAGTAGTATGTGCACTAGATAGGCTAATAAAATGAGTAATAGTAGCCTGCATGCTTGAGCCTCTATAGAACTTGACTTGACATCACTCATTACATGTGTGATTACTGTAGACCTTTGATATTATTGCCTGCCTTTGCTTTGTTCTTTGACTATGATCATGTCCATTTTTCTTTGACATTCATGCTTCCTTTATCCTCTATTTTCTCTACTTGCTGTCCACGACTTGTTCTAAGGACACTCTTTTCTCTCTTTTTAGATCAAGAATTTATAGGTACTGAAGGAACACTACCAGAAGGAATTGGTGAGCAAACTCTCTGAAGATCGGAGCTGGACAATTAGACTACTATAGCTATCTCTTGTTATTTGCTTATTGTATTGCTTTCATCATACTTTGTATTCCAGAATTTTATGACCCGAAGTTCGTTTTATCCCAAGTGTTGGATTATTATTTGGTGAATTTATTTCATGATTATTTTGGAGTTTATTCATTGTTTATGTGGTTACATTTCTCTCGCGTGGTTGTATTCCCTTATATATTGTGAGTTAATCTGTTACAGCTTATGGATGATGTATAATCATTCGCTGGGCCTTCGTTACGTGCTCGTATTCCCATATTTTGGAAGTGGGGCATGACACCTTCCATGTAATAAATCATGCAAGCAAGAAGGCCTTTACTGAGTATATTTTTTGATCGTTCACTACCAATTCAACCCATAATACCCCGACTTGTTATCATTTTATTTCATCCTATATGAGCATGCAATAAGGTTTCATTGTTTTATTATGCTAGATGTGACTAATTATACTCGTTATAGACAAATCAATAAGCAAACATATTAATTAAACACAAATCACACAATCTGGACAACATGACGTTGCTGTACAAAATCACAGATTACCGCTACTGCAGAAAAGAAAATCTGGATCTGTTAAAAATTCTAGATACTAGACTCCTTGCCGGTTCCAGCGAATATATACACGACATATAAAAGCTACATAAACTAGGTTGAAACTCCTATTCTTTTCAGATTTTATGTTCCGGCAGCAGGTTATGAATTATATAAATACATGTGAAATGGATCAGAAAACTCATCAATTATATCTACAAAAAATTATGTTGATTCCTACGCATGTTTAGTCTCAGCAAAATTTATTTCATATTTTTCTTTTACTGTTATCATGTTCTATTTAATTATGAAACCGAAAGATAAGCATGAATTTGCGAATTTGGAAATTCAGACACAGCTGTACTAAAATACTGATATCTAACATATTATAACTCGGAATACAAATCCGTCAAAAGTTCTGGAAAGTAGACTCATTGGGCTATAATTCATATTCAGAAAGTTATTTTAAATTACAACAGTAACATGGTCGAAAATCTGATACAAAACGAAACAAACAGCAGGACAGAATATAGTTTGATACGAATAGGCAATAATTTCATCATACAACCATATAGTTCATGCTAATAAATAATCAAGGTTATGATAGATGTTTAACATGAAGATTTCTAGATTCAAGATGCAATGTTACAATCATGGTAATCAATTCATTAAATCAAATTCAATCTAACATATTCAATTCATCAAACAATTCAATAACATGGATCTAGTTATTTTTCATCTAAACGTGCATATGCAATGTGCAAGAGGGACTAAGCTTTAGATCAAAGATATAGGTACGATGTTAAGCATATATTGAGTTAGCTCGTGTAAACCCTCAATATACTTAACGGGATTCAAATAACAATACGATAAAAAGGACTGGGATCTACTTGCGGAGATCAAAGAATCTTAAACAAAACAATTAACTTGGTTAAGAAGAGACTTACCTGTTAGATGATAATTTTGAATGTATAATTGGAATAACGGGATGAGAATTCCGGGTGACGAATCCAAGAACGAAACACGGAAATACGTGCGAACTACGTGCAAACACACACATAGCAAAACAGCCAATACAACAACTTAATTCCCTTCCTCCTTCACAAACAGAAAACAGCAAATCCGCGATCCCCTCTACTGCCGAACTCCAAACACCCAAAATTAGACCCTCTCTTCTCAAACCAGTCGACGAAGAGAAAGAGTGGCTCGACGGTGGGGGAACTAGCAACGACTGCGGTGGCTCAAGGGGCATTCGGGGGTGCTGGCGGTCGAGGAGTCACGGCAACGACGAGGACGGCGGGGGAGATCTAGTGGTCTGTTTCACACCAAAATATAGGAGGACAGGAAGGCGGGGTTTCGGGACATTGACGATGACGACGGGGGGAGGGGGGCAAAGGCGGGAAGAGGACAGACGAAGGGGACAAGGACGAAGGTTGACGAAGGGTGGTCGACGGGTTCCAGGGAGAGAAACAGAGGACAAGGGGAGAGAGAGTCGGCGATGAGAGAAAGGAGAGGGTGGCTAGGGTTTTACGGGGTAGCACAGTATAGGGTGTAGGGTTAGATTATGGTAGGGAATATATTAGTATTTATAGGATATGAAGATGTAGGTTATTGGGTAACGGGTTTCGGGTTTGGAATTCAAATTCAATAGACGAAGAGATTAAACAAATAAAAATAGGATTTTTAATAGATTAATTTACAGTACTCAATACATAAAATATTTAAATGGGTCGTATACCAAATTTTACAGGGTTCAATAAAATTAATTGAAGAATACATTTATTTAACTTTCACAAATAATTAGAATAGTCATATACAAATAATATACTTGGTTTGTACTTTAAAATAGTAATAATAATATTAACAATAACAATAATAATAATGATATTAACAATAACTGTCACGCCCCACTTCCCAAAAGGAGATACGAAATACAGATATGCGACTAAATCCAGCGAATGATTTTCATCATCCATAAGCTGCAGGATCTTTACAACATTTCACAGGAATAACAAGAAGTAAACAAGGAGAAATCAACCACGCATGTATGAATGAGTCAATATACCAACAGGATTACTTGAAACAAAATTTAATAATCTCAAATAAATCAGATCTGGAACAAGTCATAAATTCTGGGTTAAACTGCCCAATACAAAATTCATGTAGCAAATACATTTATTCAAGAATAACAGGAAAATAAATATAGCAAAAACTCCAGCAACTAAAATCTTTGATTACCTACTCCAGCGGTAGCTGGTCACCATAATCTGCAATTTAATAAATTGCAGGAAAAGAAAAAAGAAACAAAACACCCGTCAATGTAAGTTACAGGCCGCTTGTAGTGCAGGCACAAGTACAGAAAAGATAAACAAGTATAGAGTAACAGCGGAAGCAAACATAGCATGGAATAGACATGACAACAAAACATGATAACTAACATAAATCAAGAAATAAAATCAAGTAACATGGTATACTAACAGGGTACAGGTAACATGTAATAGGTGTCAAGTATTATGCAAGCAGGTAAACAGGTAAACAAGTAGCATGTAACAGGTATCATGTTATGTCATGTCAAGTCTTGTATTTATTTCTGTCTAGGTAGCACTTCATGCGTCCCATCCATTTACCACATGGTTGCTACATTTAAACAAGTTTGCATTTAGATTTCGTAGTGGATTCTATAGGGCCGTGTACTCAGGTACCAGGTAAACAGATACAAGTATCATGTAACAGGTAATCATGCATCAGGTAGGACCTACGGTCCCCTCCAAGTACACCCTCTTATAAGGAAGTATGTAGTTGGGTAACAGGTGGGAAACACGAGTCCCCCTGCTAAGTACACCTTCTCATAAGGAAGTATGTAGTCAGGAATCAGATAAACAGATAATCAGGATCATGCATAATCATATAACAGGTAATAGGTAACAGATAATCAGGTGGAAAACACGGGTCCCATTCCGAGTACACATTTATATATTTTCCACTACTAGATCTTTCCCTTAACCCCGGCTTGATTATTTGTTATTATTATCACATAGGAATATACATGTCACAAAACAGGGCAAGAATAATGTGGTATGAACAAGTAACAGGTTTAGGTTGGAAGATAAACATGCACAGATGAAAACAACTCATAAAAGATTAGGACAACGAAAATTCTAGTTCAGGACAGCAAGCCAGTACTGCACCAAATCTGGGATTCCCGTTGCCACAATTATGCAAACCTGAATCTGTCAGAAAATCTGGAAAATAGACTCTCGGTCGAATCCAGCAAATATATATGTCATATGGTATTTCACAAAAACAGAACATAAAACAGAATTGTATCCAGAAAACATTTTCAGCCAGAAATAACAAGTTTGTATTCATAAATAGGAAAACGACATAAAAACTTACTGATTAAATCCAAGAAAAATCTGGGATATTCCCTAGTATATTTAGTAACAGCAAATAAAGTTTCATAATTATCCAATATAGATAGTATAGTCAAATAAAATCAGAAAGCAGCAAGATACAGTAATTTTGTAAATCTGAAATTATGGACACAGCAGTACTAAAATAGCAATAGATTACAAAATATAAATCGAAATCCACATCCTTCAAAAGGGCGATAAAATAGATACAGTAGGCTACAATTCATATTCACAAAGCTTCTGTAAACAGTAAATAGAATCAGGTTGAAATTTAGGTTCTTTACTGAACAGCATGAAAATTCTGCAAGTATGGTAGTTGTTTGGAAGCATAGAATAGTTTGTAAAAGTCGTTAATTAAATTCACAAAAATTAGGAGTTAATACCAATAAAGTGTAGTTGTACTCAGCAAAATATTGGACCAAAATATTATCTTTAACATCAGTATAAAAATAAATAATCATACAGAATTCATATAAAACAGAATCTGAAATTTTCTGCAAATCTATAGTAAAATAGCAATAACTTGCAACTCAAAAATCGAAACTGAGATCTCTTAGAAATTCTGGAAAATAGACAAAATTCTCTATAATTCATCTTCACAAATAATTTTCATATACTGACCTTAATAGGGTCTAAAATACTAAACAAAACGGGAAAACAACAAAAACATAAATCTTCTTCATGCATAAAATTAACTAGTTTATATGAAACACATCCAAATCATAATAAAATACAAAATATGTTATACTAGATGTCCAAGCAACAAGATATAGGGTATTTAACAAGTTTCCAACGTGTTATATATACTACTACTAACACATCAAGCATACAAGATTCTACGATACTTCATAAATCACTAACACATGCACGTATACATCAAGAATCTATTATATCTAAATTATTTCATGTTGTCTGTGTAATGAGACAACTACGGGCAGATCAACACATAGAGATAAGATATAACACGGGTTTCGCACATGAATTGTTGTAACACCCCGAATTCCAAATACAACTGAATTTGAAGTTCCACAGGATCTTTACACTTCTTTCGTACAATTTTACAAGGAAATAAAAACTTTTGTACATCAGAGTTTACACTTTCATTACATATTTACCGCGGAAGCAATTTACAACAAATTACATGAATTGAAATGTACAATATTTGGATCATTCTTTAATCAGCATGCATTCTTTAGTCTTGCTAATCACTTTACCCTGCATAAAAACTATGGGCGCGTCAGTTGCTTACAACCGACGACTTATTATACACGGCTATCCTCTCTATGCCGAAACAGAATAACGATTCTCAAATGCTTAAACAAACCACAAGCTTGATCACAAACAGAACTACATGGGACTATCCTATTGATGTCGTATTGTGGGGTGCACTTAGTCCTTAATGCAGTTATTTATATTAGATGACACTAATGCGCACTTGTTCAGATTCTATGCATCCCATACTACATAGGTCTGAGGGCAAGCCCTTAACCGTTCTTCGTCTTCTGTGTTCAAACCCTCGTCATGACTTAACTACTACTGTAACTACGATAAGTATCCTAGATATTCTATGAGTTACGAGCTCATGTCCAGACATCCTGGAGGAGAATCCCAAGTCATGTCACGACGCATCAAGAAGACAGCCTGTGGACAATTCAGCCTTCGTAATGAAACATGACGACAACCGCAGTCACCAAACACCCCACGAGTGTCGTCTGCGGTACAGACTCCTGGAGACATATCCACGTCATGTCACGACGCATCGTGAAGACAACCTGTGAATACTCTCACACCGTAGCTCCGAGGCCCTCAAACTCGTGTTTTTCTCTTATTTTCGTCGCCTCTTCACTATGCATCTAATCCTTAGTTATTTGAATCATGAACAAAATCAATTCTCTATAGTTAGTATTTTCACTATACCGGTCTTAATCGTCTATTCAATATGACCCAATCTTGATCTTTTCATCTCAAATTTCATTTCAACATATCTCTTTTTATTACCGGTATGAGGCTTAACTACACTCTAGTTCTCAATTTCAATTCACAATCACAAAATCAAGTTTTTACAGTCAATAAGTCTTTTTCATGATCAAGAATAATTTTCCTTTCATGTTCATAGCATTTGTCATGGTCATAAAATCTTTCATAATTCATCATAACATTCAATTTCATTTTCATGTACAAACTCATGCGTAAACAAAAGAATTCATTTTTCTAACTTGTCACATTCATAGCTCATTCTTCCCATGAAATTACCGTACTATCATTTTATCAAAAAATTTACACTCTTATTGCCAAAACTCATTTCAAAACTCTTTTAAACAAGGCATGTATTTTTTTATTATTCAAGGACAATTGAAACTAATAAAAATAATAAGTTCTTCCTTGGCAAAAATAGTATCAAATCCTTATTCATACTGGGCCACAGGTTATTGAAAGTTCTTTCACAAAAATCCAGATATTAGTTGAAACTTCAAGGTAGTCGACTGTTAGGACATGGACAGTCGGCTGTTTTGTGAGGATTTACAACTCGAAAATCAATGTTCAGGGTAGTCGACTGTCACAGTGTAGTCGGTCGACTGATCCGCAAGGGTTTGAACTTGAAAGCAAATAATTAGGACGGTCGACTGTTTCAATATAACTGGTCGACTGTTCTGCAAAGATTTGAACTCGAAAATAAATACTCAGAGCAGTCGACTGTTTCAATATAATCGGTCGACTGATGCCACTAGGTTTTTCAGATTCCAAAAAATGTTTTTAGTTCTTTTTCTTCTCGTTTTGAGTTAAAATTTTCAGAATGTAAATTATATGAATATACAGTAAACCAGTATTTTTATAGTCATTATTTGCTTTATAAAAACATATATTGAGTCATAATTTGTGTTTTATGTCCATAATTTTGACATTGAGAACACTTTCCATTTCTACATAATTTATAAATCTAGCTTCCCAAAATTCACTTTATGTCTCTATTTAATACTTTATCAACCCACTACCATGATTAAAGCATTAGAACTTGTTCTTTACAATTGAATTGTTCTAATTCAAACAATTAATTCTACAAGATTCATTTAGTCAATTTGTGTCTCATACGTACAAATTCGTCTCACATAGCATAATTTATAGACATAAAACATGATGATAAGATTGATTCTAGCATTTCAATTTCACATCTTTTTTTATTTGCAATCATCTTAACAATCATTCCTTAAACAACTATTTTATCTCTAATCAACCAAACATGAGACTACAATTTATCAATTTTTTCTTAACTATTTTAGCAAACATCCCTAGCATGGCGTCTACATTTAGAAGTATTGAGAAACACGCACCTATAGTTGAAGAAACGAATGAAAACTCCTGGAATGCAAGAAAGTAGCATTCTCCTCCTAGAATGGATTGCAAATTGTCTCTTCCTCCTTGTGCTTGCTAGGAACCCGAGCTCTTCTCCTTGCTTCCTTGATGATGGACCGGCCTCTTCTAGGATGGAACACACAAAAAAAATTCTCTCTAATTTTTTGCTCACAAATCTCCTCAATCTTTTGCTCTCTTGTCTTTTTCTCTCTTAGTCTTTTCTCTTCACAAATTGTTCAGTGGCTTCATGAGAAGAATAGCTAAGGGGTATTTATACATTTTTAGGTTGAGGATGGAAGGCTAAGATTCAATCAAGGAGTTATGGATTAAGGACCAAGATGAATTGGGAAGTTGTAGTAACTTCCATGATCACATACCCACTCCCCTCAACTACACCCACTCTCCCTTTCTTCTTGCTCAAAACCGGCCACTCTCTAGGGTGTGCATTGCACACTCTAGTGTGTGCATGTGCTCCCTAGTACCCCCTATTATAAAGTTGAACAAATTTAATTAATCAATTGTCCACTAATTGTGTCTATATGACAAGTTGTGACAATTAAAAGATTATTTAAGTTTGTGGGCCTAAAAAATAGTGGGCTTTAGGCTGCTCATGGGCTATTTAATAAAATACTTTAATTTATTAGGGTGGGCTTAATTTAAGAAACAAGTTTAGGCTTTATAAAATAGGCTTTTTAGAAAAAAAAAATAATGAGAAAGGAAGAAATAATTGTCCATGTTATAAAAGGTAATTTTTGTAAGAAAATATGCATACAAAATTTGTACGTGCACAATACGCAAAAATTAACATTTCTCATTAAATAAAAATTCGGGATATTACAACACTCCCTCCTTTGAATAGTTCCGTCCCCGGAACTACAATAAAAGAGTGAGAAAACAAAACATAATAAGAAGAATGAAAGGAAAATAAAAATCATACAAAGAGCTCAGGATGATCCTTCATCATCCTCTCCTCAGATTCCCAAGTAGCCTCTTCAACCAACTGGTTTCTCCAGACTACCTTGACCATCGGTATCGTCTTATTCCTTAAGACTTTCTCCCAACGATCAACAATCTCAACCGGGAGCTTAATGTAACTCAGATCCAACTGCAAACCCTCCGGTACTTTGGGCAAATGGTGACTCGGATCTGGGATGTTCCCTCTCAGCATCGACAAATGGAAAACGTTGTGCACCTGTGACAACTCCTCCGGCAATTCCAACTGGTAAGTAGTTTTCTTAATCCGCTTCAACATCTTGTATGGGCATATGAACCTCGGGGCTAACTTCCCACTCTTGCCAAATCGGATCACACCTTTGCTAGGTGATACCTTTCGAAAGACAAAGTCACCAACCTTAAACTCAAGGTCCCTCCTCCGGTTGTCTGCATAGCTCTTCTGCCTACTCTGAGCATCCACCAACCTCTTCCTGATCAGATCGATCTATTTGGAGGTCTGCTGCACAATCTCAGGTCCAAACATCTGTCGTTCTCCCACTTCAAACCAACAAACAGGTGTTCTGCATCTCCTTCCATACAGAGCTTCATACGGCACCATCCCAACACTAGTCTAAAAACTATTATTGTAGGCAAACTCCACCAGAGCTAGATGCCTTTCCCAATTGCCTCCAAAGTCTAGTACACAATACTGAAGCATATCCTCAAGAATACGGTTGACTTTCTCGGTCTGCCCATCGGTCTGAGGATGAAAAGCAGTGCTGAAATCCGTCTTGGTAGCCAGAGCTATCTGAAGACTCCTCCACAAATGCGAAGTAAACTGCGCATCTCGATCAGACACAATGGTTAACGGAACACCATGAAGCCAGACGATCTCACCAACATACAGCTCAGCCAATCTGTCCATCGACGAAGTGAGTTTCATTGCCAAGAAATGAGCGGACTTGGTTAGTCGATCGACTATGATCCAAATCGCATCACTGCCCTTTGAGGCAAACCCGTGATGAAATCCATACTGATGTTATCCCACTTCCATTCCGGGATAGATAATGGTTGCAAAATACCACCGGGTTTCTGATTCTCGGCTTTGACCCGCTGACAGATCTCACAGCTCGCTACGAACTTGGCCACATCCCGCTTCAAACCTGACCACCAGAAATTGTTGCTTAATGTCCCTATACATCTTAGTACTTTCAGGATGTACAGACAAAAGAGTAGCATGTGTTTCCTGAAGAATACTTTCTTTCAAGTCCGGCTGATCCGGAACACACAGTCTCTCTCCAAATCGCAACACCTCATCCCTGATCAGGAACTCGGATAACCTGCCAGCACAGACCTATTCCTTCATCTTTTGAATCTCCGCGTCTTCCTTCTGACTTGTGATAATCCTTTCATTCAGCATTGGTTGAAGCCTCAACTGAGCTAAAGATGATCCCAAGCCTTGCATAAAACTTCAATACCAGCCCGATTCAACTCCTCTACAAGCTGCCTCTGAGTTGTAATCAAACTAGCCAGAATGCTCTTACGGCTAAGTGCATCTGCAACAACATTAGCCTTCATAGGATGGTACTTAATCTCAGGTTTAACGTCCTCAAGCACCTCTAGCCATCTCCTTTGCCTCAGATTCAGATCTTTCTGTTGATAGATGTACTTCAAGCTTTTGTGGTCCGTGTACATGTTCAGCTTGTCACCATACACGTAGTGTTTCCATTGCTTCAAAGTGAAGATAATCGCAGCCAACTCCAGATCATGAGTCGGATAATTCTTTTCATGCGGTCTTAGTTGCCTAGACCCATATGCGATCACTTTTCCTTCTTGTATTAAGACACAACCAAGCCCACGATGTGAAGCATCGCTGTAGACATCATACTCAACACCTGCTCTAGGCAAAGCCAAAATGGGGGCAGTAGTCAGCCTCTCTTTCAACTCCTGAAAGCTTGTCTCGTACTATTCAGTCCACTTGAAGTTCACATTCTTCTTGGTCAGACCAGTGAGCGGCACGGCTATCTGAGCATAACCCTGAATAAACCTCCTGTAGTATCCAGTCAGCCCAAGGAAACTCCTGATTTCCTTTATTGTAGTAGGCCTTGCCCAATCCTTCACTGCCTCTATCTTCTGCAGATCAGTTGCCACTCCCTCCTTGGAAAGGATGTGACCTAGGAATGCCATTTCAGATTTCTAGAAATCGCACTTGGACAACTTGGCCTACAACTCATGCTCCTGAAGCTTCTTCAAAACTGTTGCCAGATGCTCTGTGTGCTCCTCCTCCGAGTTGGAGTACACAAGAATTTCGTCGATAAACACCACGACGAAAGAATCAATAAACGGCCTTAGAACTCTGTTCATCATATCCATGAAAATTGTAGGTACATTTGTCACTTCGAACGACATAACTAAGAATTCGTAATGCCCGTGTTGAGTTCTGAATGCAGTCTTATGCACATCTTTAGTCTTCACTCGAACCTGATGGTAACCTGATCGAAGATCTATTTTGGAGAAAACAACGGCTCCTTGTAGACGATCGAATAGGTCGTCGATCCGGGGAATAGGATACTTATTCTGAACAGTGACCATATTCAGCTCCCGGTAATCGATGCACATCCTCATCGAACCATTTTTTTTCTTTACCAACAGGGTGCTCCCCAGGGCGACGCACTCGGTCGAATAAAGCCTTTCTCCAACAGTTCCTCAATCTTTCGTTTGATCTCATCCTGCTCCACAAGTGCCATCTTATATGGTGCCTTGGAAATGGGAGCACTCCCTTGATGAATAGTGATGCTGAACTCCACATCACATTGCGGGGGTAACCCAGGCAAATCTTCTAAGAACACGATCGGATAATCCTGAACCACCGAAATTTGCTACACCTCTACAGGAACATCCCTCTTGCAGATAGCTGCCACCAGACCAGAACATCCCTTCTTCCCTTGGAAAGTGACTTCAGGTCCACCTGGAGCCTTCACTGTTACTGTCTTGGTCTTGCACTCGATGTTCGCACTATATACCGATATCCAATCAATGCCAATGATAACATCGACTCCCAAGACATTCAGCTCGATCAAATCAATCCTAAAAATTCTATCCTCAATCATGATCTTGCAGTCCGCGTAGTACCGATCAGTGGTTAAAGTCTCCCCTGATGGAGTAGCTACTGCTAAAACCTTGCTTAGAAAGACTTTCGGTTTGACTCCCAAAACTTTAACAAACTTATGTAATACAAAAGTGTGAGAGGACCCAGTATCGAACAAAACAACAGCTTTCTTTCTATTCAAAATAAGTTCTCCTGTTACATAACACACACTTGTTACATAATAGTTCACTATATAAGGCGGAAAAAGAGAAACAACAGAAAACACTCTTAACATCCTTCCTCGTACCAGTGATGACGTGATCCACCTCATCAGCGTCAGCTTCAGTTAAGGCAAATACTCGCCCCTACTGGTACGGCTTCTTCCTAACTTACTGCGTCGGTCCACTATGGGTGACATTCTGCGGCTTGGAGCATTAAGACTTGTAATGTCCCATCTCACCACAGTTGTAGCAAGTCACCACATGAGGTCTCACCCAATTGTTTCCGGGTCTCCCAACCATGTCGATAGCATTTGCTCCCATTGGTTTGAACCTCTGGGCTGACGGCTGCCCCTTGAAATTGCCAGAAATTGCGGGCCTTTTCCCAACATTCCAGTTGGTCCTCCGATTTTGAACAGCATGGAACTCCTCCATGTCCGCCTCCATGGCTGCCGCTCGTTTAACCAGCTTATCAAACCTCCTGATACCGAGGGGTATCATCCTGGATCTCAGGCTTGGCCTAAAACCATGCTCGAATTTTTGAACTTTCTTTGCCTCATCCATCACCAGTTCGGGTGCATATCTTGAGATCTGAGTGAATCTTGTCTCATACTCCCTAACCGACATGCTATCCTGCTGCAGTGCCAAAAACTCCATGGCCTTCTTCTCCTGGACATCTGAGGGAAATAATGACTGTGGAATTCCTCTAAGAATTCATCCCAGCCAAGAACAATTCCTCCCATCGTCCGCTTCATCGACTGCGACCACACAGCTGCATCCTTCTCGAACTGCAGTGCCGCCAACTTCACCTTGCTGTCCTTCGGAGTCTCCAAGACTTCGAAGATGGTCTCTACCTGTCAGATCCAATTGTCAGCCGTGTCAGGGTCTGACTTCCCCTCAAACACCGGTGGTTTCATCCGTTTGAATGATTCCACGAGTTTAATTGCTTCGGATACTGGATTCGCAGGCACCCTTCCTTGATTCTGATTCATGGCAACGACATTGAGTGTCTGATAGACACTCGCTAGTTCCATTTCCAAGTCCAAACCTTCTCCATTTCGAGCTCCTAATCTAGCCATATTCTGATGCAAAAGATTTATTAAATTCAAAGTATGAAACATGAATTTTAAATCAACTTTTCATTGAATTTTAAACTTTATACATTCGAATTTAAAACATTTCTGACATCAAATGAAAGCAGTAAGAAGATCCAATAGTCTAGCGCCTACGGTTTCTCTTGGCTTCACGAAGCTTTCCCCGTAGTTCCTCAACTTCATCCTTCAGTACATCGTACATGTTTTTTCTCTTCTCGAGTTCCCAAACACGATAACTGAGAATTGCAATATCATCCTTGTGCTTCGCCAATTGAGTCTCTAGTAGCCCAATTCTCTCCCATTGAGTCTCTACCTGCCTCTGAAGAGACACAATGAGACTACTCGAAACTGGTTCTTCCTCGTCAGAGGAATCATTAGATGAATCCGGAGGTGGAGTGATCTCTCGGGACTCAGGCCATTCCTCTTCAAATTCATTAGGATCCTCTTCGTCTGAATCAGCTTGCCCGGGGTAGTAATCCTCCTCAACAATGTGTTAATCGTCACCTCCAGTTGGGTCGAAGTGGTCCGCCATCTTAGAGAGAGGAGAAGAAGAAGAAACATAAATCATAGAGCAACGCAAATGTAAGGGACTTACATTTAAATCTCTATACTCAACACACTAATGTCTATTTCTAAGGTGTTGTTCCTTATAAATTTGTACTACTTGGAAGCGTGGCTCTGATACCACTTTGTAATACCCCGAATTCCAAATACAATTGAATTCGAAGTTCCACAGGATCATTACACTTCTTTTGTACAATTTTACAAGGAAATAAATTTTTTTGTACATCAGAGTTTACACTTTCATTACATATTTACCGCGGAAGCAATTTACAACAAATTACATGAATTGAAATGTACAATATTTGGATCATTCTTTAATCAGCATGCATTCTTTAGTCTTGCTAATCACTTTACTCTACATAAAAACTATGGGCGCGTCAGTTGCTTACAACCGACGAAATATTATACACGGCTATCTTCTCTATACCGAAACGGTATAACGATTCTTAAATGCTTAGACAAACCACAAGTTTGATCACAAACAGAACTACAGGGGACTATCCTATTGATGTCGTGTTGTGGGGTGCACTTAGTCCTTAATGCAGTTATTTATATTAGATGACACTAATGCGCACTTGTTCAGATTTTATGCATCCCATACTACATAGGTCAGAGGGCAAACCCTTAACCGTTCTTCGTCTTATAGGGTTCAATCCCTCGTCATGACTTAACTACTATTGTAACTATGATAAGTATCCTAGATGTTCTGTGAGTTACGAGCTCATATCCAGATAGCCTGGAGGGGAATCCCACGTTATTTCACGACGCATCGTGAAGACAGCCTGTGGACAATTCAGCTCCGTCATAGGATATGACGCCATCCGCAGTCACCAAACACCCTACGAGCGTCGCCTATAGTACGGACTCCTGGAGACATATCCACGTCATGTCACGATGCATCGTGAAGACAGCCCGTGAATACTCTCACACCGTAGCTCCGAGGCTCACATACTCGTGTTTTTCTCTTATTTTCGTCACCTCTTCACTATGCATCTAATCCTTAGTTATTTGAATCATGAACAAAATCAATTCTCTAGAGTTAGTCTTTCCACTATACCGGTCTTAATCGTCTATTCAAGATGACCCAATCTTGATCTTTTCATCTCAAATTTCATTTCAACATATCTCTTTTTATTGCCGGTATGAGGCTTAACTATACTCTAGTTCTCAATTTCAATTCACAATCACAAAATCGAGTTTTCACAGTCAATAAGTCTTTTTCATGATCAACAATAATTTTCTTTTCATGTTCATAGCATCTGTATATTCATGATCATAAAATCTTTCATAATTCATCATAACATTCAATTTCACTTTCATGTACAAACTCATGCATAAATAAAAGAATTCGTTTTTCTAGCTTGTCACATTCATAGCTCATTCTTCCCATGAAATTACCGTACTGTCATTTTATCAAAAAATTTACACTCATTGCCAAAACTCATTTCAAAACTCTTTTAAACAAGGCACGTATTTTTTTTTTCTTTATTCAAGGACAATTGAAACTAATAAAAATAATAAGTTCTTGTTTGCCAAAAATAGTCTCAAATCCTTATTCATACTGGGCCACAGGTTATAGAAAGTTCTTTCACGAAAATCCAGATATTAGTTGAAACTTCAGGGCAGTCGACTGCTAGGACATGGACAGTCGGCTGTTCTGTGAGGATTTACAACTCGAAAATTAATGGTCAGGGTAGTCGACTGTCATAGTGTAGTCGGTCAACTGATCCGCCAGGGTTTGAACTCGAAAGCAAATAATCAGGACGTTCGACTGTTTATATATAACTGGTCGACTGTTCCGTAAAGATTTGAACTCGAAAACAAATACTCAGAGCAGTCGACTATTTCAATATAATCGGTCGACTGATGCTACTAGGTTTTTCAAATTCCGAAAAATATTTTTAGTTCTTTTTCTTCTCTTTTGAGTCAAAATTTCTAGAATGTTAATTATACGAAAATACAGTAAACCAGTATTTTTATAGTCATTATTTGCTTTATAAAAACATATATTGAGTCATATTTTGTGTTTTATGTACATAATTTCGACATTGAGAACACTTTCCATTTCTACATAATTTATAAATCTAGCTTCCCAAAATTCACTTTATGTCTCTATTTTATACACTTACCATGATTAAAGCACTAGATCTTGTTCTCTACAATTGAATTGTTCTAATTCAAACAATTAATTCTACAAGAAGTATTTAGTCAATTTGTGTCTCATACGTACAAATTCGTCTCACATAGCATAAATTATAGACATAAAGTATGATGATAAGATTGATTCTAGCATTTCAATTTCACATCTTTAGTTATTAGTAATCATCTTAACAATCATTCGTTAAACTACTATTTTATCTCTAATCAACCAAACATGAGACGACAATTTATTAATTTCTTCTCAACTATTTTAGCAAACATCCCTAGCATGGCATCTACATTTAGAAGTATTGAGAAACACCCACCTATAGTTGAAAAAACAAATGAAAACTCCTAGAATGCAAGAAAGTAGCCTTCTCCTCCTAGAATGGATTGCAAATTGTCTCCTCCTCCTTATGCTTGTTAGGAACCCGAGCTCTTCTCCTTGCTTCCTTGATGATGGACCGACCTCTACTAGGATGGAACACACAAAAAAAATGCTCTGTAATCTTTTGCTCACAAATCTCCTCAATCTTTTGCTCTTTTGTCTTTTCTCTCTTAGTCTTTTCTCTTAACAAATTGTTGAGTGGCTTCATGAGAAGAACAGGTAAGGGGTATTTATACATTTTTAGGTTGAGAATGGAATGCTAAGATTCAATCAAGGAGTTATGGATTAAGGACCAAGATGAATCGGGAAGTTGTAGTAACTTCCATGATCACATACCCACTCCCCTCAACTACACCCACTCTCCCTCTCTTCTTGCTCAAAACCGGCCACTCTCTAGGGTGTGCATTGCACACTCTAGTGTGTGCACGTGCTCCCTAGTATCCCCCTATTATAAAGTTGTACAAATTTAATTAATCAATTGTCAACTAATTGTGTCGATATGACAAGTTGTGACAATTAAAAGATTAATTAAGTTTGTGGGCCTCAAAAATAGTGGGCTTTAGGCTCATGGGCTATTTAATAAAATACTTTAATTTATTAGGGTGGGCTTAATTTAAGAAACAAGTTTAGGCTTTATAAAATAGGCTTTTTAGAAAAAAAAATTATTGAGAAAGGAAGAAATAATTGTCCATGTTATAAAAGATAATTTTTATAAGAAACTATGCATACAAATTTTGTATGTGCACAACATGAAAAAATTAACATTTCTCATTAAATAAAAATTCGGGATATTACAATTGCCTTTCGAACACAACTACCCTACATGCGATTTTTAGTACTTGTATATGCAAAAGAAAATTATACAAGTTACTTGCCTTATAGTCGACGACAGAAATGATACAAAGAGTGAGAATAACGGGAACGGTTTCCCGGGCACGAACTCAATGAACGACGAACGAACCTACGAACAAGCGAACAAGCAATCACAATTCGATATCAACACTCGCACACAAGAGAGGGCTGCAGAGGGGTGTGCATGCGACGAGAGAGCAGAGACGGCAAGCGGGGTCGTTGCTCGTTGTTGCTAATTGTCTGTCACGAGGGAAATAGCGCACAGGTGCTGTCTGCAACGTCGGGAAGAGCACAAGCAGGGGTGCTCTGGTATGATTTCGCTGGCGATGCAGGAAGGCGGCATAGGGGTGCTGTACTGCCACTGAGGTGCGTCGGGTGTGCAGGGGCGCGACAGGAGGGGCGACGGCCTGGGGTTGCTGTCGAGGGAAAGACAACACCGTGGTAGGGCTGAAGAGGAGCAAGAAGATCGGGATATGGCGGGGCGGGGGGGGGGGGTGATCGGGAGTAGGGGACAGGGAGATGAGAGGTCGGGAAAGAACAGGGGATGGGTTGAAGTAGTAGGGTTTCGGGTGGTAATGAAGACTGCGGCTAGGGTTTTAGGTGATGCACAGGATAGATGAACAGATGTATATATATATGGGGATAGATGTTAGGGTTAGGTGGCTGACTGGTTGGGTTGCAAAAGGTTATTGGGCTATTGGGTTAAAAATTCAATACAAGATAATGGGTTTGAGTTTTAGAAAAATAAATGAATAAATAGATCAAAAATAATATAGTATTATAAATAATCAATTTGTATGAATTAAATTAATATTCAAATACTGCTAAACACAATAGAATGTTGGACCTCACAAAAGATCAAGACTGTATTTGAATCGAACCAAAATAAGAAGCAAAATAATATTACATATTATTTAATTAAATAAAATGGTATACATAAATCCATACTCTAATAAAAATACAATATAGATTACGATCTATAAGCTTCCAAAAATAAAAGTTTATAAGCAATAAGTTTATTAACAATAATAATAATAGTCATAAACATAAACATAATAATAATAGTAATAATAATAATAATAATAATAATAATAATAATAATAATAATAATAATAATAATAACCGAAATAATAATAATAATAATAATAACAATAGTAACAACAATAATAGGATTTGAATTACAATGTAAATTCATTGGGTAATAGTCATTACAATGTAAACTCATTGGGAAATAGTCACAATAAAATTATCGATTAGAATAGGATTTATCAGGAGTTCCTACAATACATTTTATCAAAAAGAATTTGAAAGCAAAAAAATAATTTACAAAAATTTTAAATACCGAAAATACACGAAAAAATACATATATACGGAAAAAGGGGTTAACATAATAATAATAATAATAATAATAATAATAATAATAGTGATAACAACAACAATAATAATAATCATAATGATTACAATAATAATAATAGTAATAACAAGATTATATAACAAATAGGAATTTGGTTTAACAAATTTACTAAATTAGTACAAATAGTAATAATACCTTTGATTTGGGTTAAAACGTAAATAGTTGATCAATTAGGAATAGAAACAAGGTTAAATACACCATTATTTGAAATAAATATAATTATTGATTAAAAAAACACTTTAATATAAAATCCAAAACAAATTTAACAAATAATGAATTTATAAATATTGAAATACAAAAAAAATATTCAGAAAATACGCATTTGCGGGAATGGGGGTTACAATACAATATTTCATGATTTACATTTACTGATTTACATTTTAAGTGGATAATCAGAATCTAGAGTTCGAGATAGCCTGGAGTTAGATTGAAGAGAAGGCATTGGACTACTGTCGTGCACCTCTACTTAACCTAAACCTAGGATCTCATCGTCCTAAATTTCCTAATCTTGTTGTTGGACTTCAGGCGAGTTGCTTCCACTTGTTGATGTAGATGCCGCTTTTTCTTGAGTCATATCTTCAGCCTTCATCCAATCTTCAGTGCACACGAGTATCTCCACCGAATCCGGCTTCAAGTGATTTCTATAATCTGTTATAACTCTGCCACTTGTAGAAAAATACTTTCTGAAGCAACTGTGGAGACAGAAAGAGTTACTAGATCTCTAGCCATATGTGAAAGAATAGAAAAAAGACTTTCATGTTCTTTTGTAACACCCTATAATTTTAAATACAATATTTTCGATTAATGAATAATTATAAAATGAATTTATTTAATTATTTTGAATTTCTGTGAAAGAGTCATTTTTGCACGTGCGAAACACGTGCAAATATTTTCAAAATACAAAATTTTGAATTTTGAGTTTCCAAATAAATTCTATTATTCATAATTAGATATATTTGACTTTTGAGATTTTTCTGGATAAAGAGACTATTTTTATAAATACCTTGAAAGAAAAGGGTTTGTATGCAAAATGTTGATTGAGGGTAAAATTCGAATTTAAATTTTGTTGTGCTGTTTTGGAAGGCCATTATGGCAGTGGGTAGATTGGGGGAGAGATTTTATCCTATAATTTGATTTGATTTGATTTTATTGAGTGTATATATATTTACACAATTTGAGATTGTTTGGGACTTTATTGACACTACAAAATAAATGGTCCATCCCGGCATCTTTTTACCGGCATTTAAGTACAACACTGCATTAGATCCCTGCAAAAACCCGATGGGTCTAACATGGCAAATTGTACTGACATTTGGAGAAAACGTCGGAATAGCTAATAGCTATCCCGGCGTTTTGTCTAAAAAACACCGGGCAAAACGTCCGGATGGAGTCTCTCCAAATTATTTAGACTCCCTCCAACCCCAAATATCTCAAAAGTCCCTCCAAACTCGAATCTCTCAATCCTTCAAAATCAAAATCCCTCAATCCAAATCTCTCAAAATCCCTCCAAACCCAAATCTCCAAACCCCCAAAACTCTCGAAATCCCAAATCGAAACTTGTAACAGTTGTCATTGTCGCTGTTGTTGTCGCTGTCACTGTCGCCGTCGCTGTCGATGTTGCTGTCACCGTTGCCGTCTTCAGCCCGATGCCAACACCCCCTTTTCTCCTCTCCTGTCCCTTTTTTTTGATTCCCAAGCCATCACCGTCCTCCGTCGTGGTCCTTTGAAAGTAGCTAGGGCATCCAAATTTCTTAATCTCTCCAGTCGATCTTTCAGGTTCGGTAGATCTCACCCTTTTTTCCTTGAATTTTGTTTGAATTTGTATAGATTTTGAAAGCTATGTGATTCTTTATGTGATGGTGAATGAGTGAGAATGTATTAATCTTGGATTAAGAACTAGATTATGTTTTGATAAAAAATGCTTTTCCTACATTGGACTACTTAATAACTCAGTTAACAATGATAACATGAGTGTGCATTGAGAGAATGAATGATATTGAGTATTTATCATATTTTCGTCAATGTGATTGAGTGTTAAAGAACGATTTTGTCTTTAACTATTAAAATTTTAGGTGCGGCTGCGACATCGACAGCGACGGCGACATCGAACGGATGAAAGCTGAAGAAGGCAAAGATCGAACGGATGAAAGCTTTGAAGAGGATGAAGAATGGGAAATCCTCATCTTCACATAATAACTTGCTTGCCTTGGTTATTACAGTTCTTTTCTGTCTCGTAATAATCTGGCAAGGTATGTAATTTATTGAGAATAATTTACATATCAGTAATATAACATTTTATCCAGTATTGTATTATATTATTTTGCTGTTTTTGTTAACTTGTAGAATTACTTTGATTTTTGAGTAGGAAGTAGCTAATAGATTTAATACTTTGAAGTGATTCTAGCGCAAATCTTAAATGGTAATTGGAGGCATTAGTTTTTTTCTTTTTCATTTGTTTCCATTTTTTTGTAAGAGAAGATACACGCTGGATGTAGTATCCTCACATGCAATGTTCAAGCTTGTTTTATATTTGCAGGATAACTCAAAGTACTGTGGCGTGATGTAAAAACGTACATATGTAAGCATAGATCAGACAACGGTACTCAAGAGGGCAAATCTTTGATTTCTTAAAATTAACCAAAAAGTTAATAAGCAGGGGAAATTTTGTACTATATAGTTTCACCCGTCATATCTTCCTAGTGAACAACTAGTATTAGGAAAGAACATGGGCTAGTTTTCGATATATATATTAACTTGTTGAAAAAATATGTGAAAAATGCTTGAAAACATTTAAGACAAGATGAATTGATAGGTGGTTGAGGAGGAATAGATGAAGGAAAAGGTAAAAAAAATAAGTGGATGCATGGATGAAGATAGAGATTGGAAAGAAGAATACAAGTTTAAGTGAAGGTGAGGGCACCTAGATGAATTGATAGGTGAATTGATAGGTGAATTGATAAGTGGATGCATGGATGATCATTTGCTTATTCATCTTTTTCATATTTCCTTTTATTCTTGGTTGTTCATTTTTTTGTTGTTGTTTTTCTAAGAACGATGCCTAGAACATGATGGAAAAACCCATCAATAAATAGATAGCATACTAATATCACCCCTTAAAGTATATAAGAGAACACTAATTTGGTTATTTGGGCAGTTGTTATTTGTATACTTTTGATGGTATTCTGATGTTGTGCTTTTTTGTTGTGTGTGTGTAGGTTTTTAGGTCTCAAGACTAAATGCAATCGTCTATTGCCTCAGACAGGTAAAACTACTTGATAATCCTTGCCCGAAGCTGTGTAATGTCTTTGCAACTGTGGATAAAATCATCATGTTTATGTATATGACAGCTTTTTGAGAAAGTCGAGGTGACTAAACCTGCTGCTAGTAGGTCGACCTCAACTGAAATTTATGTAATTGGTATGAGATATAAGGCCCCTGCTAAGATTAACAATGATAACACGAGTGTGGTGAAGATTTTTGAATCCAATGACACTAATATTATAATGAGAATAGTCTGCAAATGGTCATGGTATATTATTATTTCTGAATAAAGTCATTAATTCTTTATCAAACTTCATCTAAATTTATATGCACGAGCATAGTGGGCATGTGCACTAAATTTGCCTCGTAAACTCACTATGCACGAGCATAGAATGAGCAAATAGTGTGGAAGCAAAGGAGGGTTGATTTATGATATGCACAAACTCAGATATACTAATACAACACAATTAGGTATGTGAGTAATCATAGAACATTTTAAGTATAACAATTACTCTGCAGCTATATCCAGTAAGCAACTATTGTCCTTTCTATGGGTAACTATTTTCTTGTACACTTAACTTGTTTTAGGACTGATTTGATATCTATTGTTTCTCATGATGTTATGGATACCTGCAGAGATCATAGTTTCTGGGAGTATGTCTATGCCTCAGTTGCTGACTCTGCTAGAAGGGATACCTCGTATGAGCCATATCATTCCATTGAATAGAATCACATAAATCAGGGTAAAGCATCGTAGAGGTAATTTCGTCTTACTTTCACTCGAGTTATTATACTTTTCCTTTTTCTGATCCATGCACTTGATATTTATTGTTTCTCATGATGTTATGGATACCTGCAGAGATCATAAATTCTGGGGGTATGTCTATGCCTCAGTTGCTGGCTCCGCTAGAAGGGATACCTCGTATGAGCCATATACTTCCATTGAACAGAATCACATAAATCAGGGTAAAGCATCTTAGAGGTAATTTTGCCTTACTTTCACTCGAGTTATTATACTTTTCCTTTTTCTGATCCATGCACTGCTGCCTTTCTCTCAAATTTGGGTATTGAAAACCTGTGTTTAGTTTCTTCGACAAACCTACAAAGAGCTGACATGGCTCTTATTTTTATGACTCTCTTATGGGGGAGTAACTAACTCCTTTAAAACTTTTGACTCTCTTTTGGGGGAGTAACTAACTCCTTTTAGGAGTTATCTAACTTTTATACTATGGTAGAGTTGGCTTGCTTCTTGTAACTCTAAAATTCAGGGTATAGTTAAGTGTTTAAATTTATAGATGTCAACATTCATGGTAAATTAAATGCATAAGATTCATTGTGTTACCATCTTTTCTGACATCAAGTCTAACTGAAGACATTAAAAAGAAATTTTGTGATGAAAGATCATAACTGATGATATAGCCAAGTATAAGAGATAATGAACCTACCTCTACCTAAAATTTTATCAATGCCACTAGTTTACGCACCGAGCTACTACGCCTTAACCCTAGAAAGATAAAAGACAGAAAAAGTAACAACATAGTTCGTGCTTAATTTTCAACTTGTCCTCCTTAGCATGCTATCATATAGACACTTGAGTTTACACATGAGTTCATTGTCCTTCTCCATGTTAGTCCCTGATTATCACTAGCTTCTTTGAAAAGGTTACCGCATGTTGTTTCATTTACACATTCTCATTAGAAAATCCTGAATGCAGCTGAAATGGTGCGAAGACGAGCTCTGTTTCCTGGTGACTCAGAATTACAACAATTGCTTCACATCTTCAGGTACTAAAGGAATTATGCTCAGAAGTGCTTAGTTATGATTTTTGGTTAATCCTGTAGTTATATGTTATGTCTTATATCAGTAGCTTTGACTATTTTTTTATAATAAAAATACACTAATTTCTGGAGGGTTGCTGGGAACTCCAACTGAAGAGCAATGGCTTGGAGTGAGCTCCTTACGAGACTGGCATGAATACCCACAGTGGAAGCCCCAAAATTTGGCACGCGCAGTTCCATCACTCGAGCCCGAGGGCATTGACCTCTTTTCTGTAATATACAGCTTCTTTCGTCTTCTGGTATCATTTTTGTCTGTCAATTAACAAATTCTCATAACTTATCTTCTGCAAAAAAAAATTTGCAACAAATGCTTCAATATGACCCAGTTAACAGAATCTCTGCAAAGGATGCTATGGATCATCCCTACTTCAACACTCTCGACAAGTCACAGTTCTGAGTCTCTATTTCTTCAATGCTTTCCTTTGTGTTTTGAATTTCTGTTTTCTCTCTTTCAAGTCAGCACTGAAAATAGAGCAGGTAAGTGTATGCCTCTTGTGTTCTGTGTTACTCGTTGCTTGGCAACTTATTAGTTGCTTCAGTTTCAAAGCTTTCCAGTTTGTTTGTTATGGTTTATGGATATTGTATAATATTCTGAAAAGAGCATCTAAGGATATTATTCCTGGTACTGTAATGAAGATATATGACATATAAAGAACTATGAACAAAAGAACCATAAGATACAGACAATGGTGTAACTGTTGGCAATTGACCATCATTGAGCTAACTTCAAATTAGATTATTCATCTTCAACTGTTTGTTATGCCTCTATTAAGAGTAGATACTGTCAATTGTTTAGACTGTAATTTATTTCATATTACCAAAATATTGTATTTATCATTGTTAGTTGAAATTGTTTAGACTGTAATTGCTTCACTCTTTGTGCATTTAGAATGTACCTCCAAAAACATTAGCTACAATAACAACAAAAGCTTTACACACATATATATTGAAATATCCATATTCAATTGAAATTGTTAAGTGCATGTATCTTTTTGTATCATTATCATTTATACTGTTATTTATTTCTCTGTGTATGTGTGTGTTGCCTCTCATATCCATTACTTTACTGAATTTGATGGTTGAGTTGCTCTTTCCCAAAATATATATATTTGTGTGTTTGTATCCTTGTGGCATTGCCCATTTTCTTTATTAAGCCTCTCTTTTGCACCATCCAAGTCCCTATTAACAACTACTTATTTTGTTTGACAAATTGATTACGAAATATTTATGTTTTTTTCTGCAGGGCCATCGTATTCCATTGGTTTCCAGTCACGCACTTACACTAGGGAAAAATAACGATGGAATTGGAAGCAACAGCGAGTCACACGAGGAGACTTCCATGCTATAGTTTGTCAAATTTGGACTTTTTTTTAAATGTTTTGTAGGAATTATATCTATGTTTTGTAATGATTAAGTGTTGTACAACATATACATTTGACACTCGTTGTATGACAGTTTATATGTGTTACATTTTGTTTTCTATTGAGTTGTTTTTTATGATGTGTGACTTTTGGTTCTTGATTATGATGTTATTATTGATTTTAAGGTTGAAGCATTTAAATTTAATATGATTACATGTATTTGTAATATGCGATTAATTATTGGTTTTTCAAATCAAAATGTTATAATGAAAATGTCAAAAATAAAATTTGTAAAATAAATAAATAAATAAATAAACGGACCTATCGCGGCGTTTACCAAGAAACGCCGCAATAGGTACTACCGCTTTTGGGTACCCTCTATCGCGGTGCTAGACAAGCGCCGCTGCAGGGTACCCGTAATCCCGGTGCTTGGAAAAAGCGCTGCTATAGCTCTAATTTTTCCAAAACGGAATGTTCCTGTAACGGCGGTTTGGCAACGCCGTTATAGGTGGACACCCTATAGTGGCGGCATCGGTAAACGCCACGATAGCCCATATAGCTATAACACGCACGCTGTAACGGCATTTTCGGCGGCGATTTAGAAGCGCTGTTACGGGCTATAACAGCGCCAAAAAACGTCGCTATAGCCTTGTAAAAGCGCCGCTATAGCTTGTGTGTTTTGTAGTGTGAACATATTAAACCTGAAAAATAAAAAAGTCAAAAAATATATTTGGAAAAATCTAATCTTTATTAGTAGATAATAATTCTTTATTTTCTGGATTTTTATGAATAATTTACGACATGTTCGCAAATATTTCAAAGTGAAGGGCTTTTGTGTAAAATTACCACTTGGAGGCAAATTTTGAATTTAAAAACAAAAATCTTGGCTGCATGTGGGCCGGCCAAATCAGAGGGATGAGGTGGGGAAATAAAATCTTACCTTATTTGACTCAATTAACTACTTAATTTGAATATCTACATATTTATGTGAATATTTATGTTATCAGGGATGTTTTTGCAAAATGCTCCAAAAAACTCTAAAGATGACCCCCGACCTATATGTACAGCAGCCTCCATCTCTCCTCTTGTTCAGAAAAAAAATATTTTTCTATTATTATTGGAGTTGGATCTTTGGGCTTTCGCAAGGAAGAGGAGGAGTCTTCTTTCTTGATTATTATTGTTCTTCATTGATCTTCTTTGAGGTGGGTGATACATCTCATCTCTTGATTTGTTATATGTGTATATAATATGATGATGATTGATCAAATATGAAATATCTTGCATGATTATAAAACTTGATATAAATCTATTAGAGGATAAATTCTAATGAAAAAGTAGTCAAATAACATCTTCATGAATAAGAACCCTAATTGAGATGTGATTACCATGTATAAATTAATTATTGATGTTAGAGATTAGTGATGCATGAAAGGACTTGTTTAAATACTTGTATGATCATGGAGTTATAATAGTTGATGAGTATTTGTTATGATAAATTATAGACCATTGAATACATGCAAATTCATTACTTGATTGATTAAAAAGTTACAATTTTTATAAGAGAATTCACTATTTTAATTAGAATTAATTTCGTGTTGTAGATACTAGAGTTTTGATGGTTGTATGATGATGGATTGTGTATTAAATATGGGTTTTTTATATTATAACTTAGAGATTATAATATGGCGTGTCTACACTAGTACAACTTGGCGGGTGTGTACCGGAGCTGGGGTCCATTTACGGAGTATCTAATTTTGTTTCTATCACCGTAGTAGGTTAGTTGCATAACGGGTGATTGAACCCTATAAAGTGGAGAATGATAAGGGCTTACCGGACCTATGTAGTATGGGATGCATAGAATTCGACAAGTATGCATTAGAAATCATCATATGCATTTGTGTTTCTTGACTTAATTTATGGATGTTTGCTTTCTATTTTCATCTCATACACTGACACTTAGCCTAGCTTCACTTGTTGTTCTACGTTCTATTTATTATTGTTTATGCATCATTTATTATTACTATATTAATATGCATCAAGTTTGTGCTTGTGAGATCTAGAAGTATCACTATTGCTATAGTTGACGTCAATTACATTTAACAAATGTGCTCACTTTTCATTTAGATTTCTGCAGGATTTTCAGTTATGGATAGAGTTGAATCAAGAAAAGTTTGAGGTTTAATTGAAAGTTGAAATTTATTGTATTGTAAAAAAATGTAATTAAAATGTTTATTTCCACTGTGTTGTAATGAGATGATGTAATAAAAACTTTTAATTTTTCCTGTGTTTTATACTATGTTTATGATTACACTGAAGTTGATTCTGGAAATTGTGCCACTTATTTCAAATTTTATTTATTGGGAATTCGGGCCCTACATCTTTCCACCATTGTAGCACTTCAATTTTAGTATTAGAACTCCGTCTTTTTTTTATTATACCAATTTAATTCATTAGGTGCATTAGTCTTAGGTTTTTTTTATTGAATTTGAGCGGTAAATTTGCTCTCATGCCCCGCTTTCCAAAAATACAGAATACAAGCATGTGACATTGGCCCAGCGAATAACTTGCGTCATCCATAAGTTGTTTACCCATACAACTCAACAATAATAACAATACAAAACAATTGCGCAGGCAATAATAACAATCACATGAACAATGATACTTGGAATAAAACAATATGAAATATCCCAATACAATAATCCAATATCTGGAAAAAAATAATATATCCGGGTCATAAGCCCAATACAATAATAAATCCAATCACGATAAAAATAAGTCTCAATACAATAAGTTCAATAAAATAACATTCAATTATAAAGCAATAAATCTTTAAAAAGCTTGTTCTCCAATTCTAGCAGGCAATTCTCCATGATCACCTGTGAACACTTCATCTAAAAAGATGAGAAAATTATCCTTAGAGCAAGTCATAGACAGCAAGTAGAGATAGCAAGGAACAATGGAATAACGATATAACAATGAACTCAATGGATCAATAGGAATCAATAACACGGGACAATAGCAATAATCAATATCAATGATAGTCAATACAATGTTGATATACAATGATTCAATATTTGAAGTCAATGTACAATGGTCGATATCAATAACACTTAGACAATATTCGGTATCAATAGAAATAATGATGTACTATATGCAATGTCGATATGTAATCCTTAAGTCTATTAATCATTTTAATCCTAACCAATGCACGTACTAGTGCATCCATTCTACAGGTTCGATGCATACAATCAATTTCGTTTAGACTTAAGTGGAAGACTCTATAGATCATGTACACGACACGATAACATTATTTACAGCATTGGTGCACACTGGTTGGCTCAATAACAATAAAACAATACATGATCAATTGGGATACTGTAGTCAGTAATCCAACAATAAACCGATAACAATAACACTAGCCAACACACATTATTTTGGAAAACATGGCTCACACTTTCACGTACAATCACTATATCATCAACTACTCCAGTCAATCCCTTAAACCCCGATTTCTTAATTATTTTATTAATGTAACAATACAATATGCAATTAAGAGACATTTAGACGAACGATAGTAACAATATGAGAACAATAGGATGATAACTTGAGTTGGACATTCGTGTCTGCAGGACGTGCGGGCACACTAGTCACATGTAATCCAGCCCGAGATTTGCACCCCCCCTCCTACGCGCGCGAGAGAGAGCCTCTTGGCTTGCTATCTTACAATGTCAAGAAAGAGGTCAAGAAAGAGGTTATTATATATCCTCTTCGATTTCCTTTGTTTTTTCCGATGTGGGACTAAAATCCCTCAACTCATTTTCAAAGTTGAAAATGTCTCACTTTGGGAGACAATTTCTCATTCACCCGATAACCGTTTTGAGCAAATAAATATATGATTTTGATCTACTCATGAAGGAGAAATCAAATCCATCAAAATTTCTCACTAATTCATAGAGGATCTTACTCGAAAAATTGCTCAAAAACTGGTTCGTAAATGGTATATAAAATACCCATTTTCTGACAGTCTGATACCTTAACTTAGGTAATCCAATGAGACAGCACCAGCACGTTCTAGATAACCATTAAACAAGTAAGATAGCTTTAAAAACAAAGAACTCACCACGAAGAGTATAATAACCAAGTTCATAAAGCAAACAAATTGAAATATGTTGAATAAAAAACCAGCATAACACATTAATGATTCCCTAGCAGTGTCGTATCATGTATGTGCAACAAGATACCATAAATAGTACTGAAAGCGAATAAGCTTAACACAGCTAATAATGAACAAGCATCACGCCACATCTGTGTACAATTTAAAGGCTCCTGCTGTTTGTTTCGTAAGCAAGGCATAGATATTTGAGGGAAAGAGTATGAACAAACTGATCAGTAGGGAAGCATGTATATAACTAGGATTATATAGCAGATAAATGGAGTATGCTAGAAGGAAGTTGACCATTTATATAAAAAAAAATGAACATCTACATAGGAAGATGTGTCAAATTGAAAGCCATGGATGCAAGAAAAATACACTTCAAGTAAATATCAGTAAAATAAAGACCACTTCAAACAAGTACAAGGATGTAACCTACACAGAAACCAATCTATTGGTTGTTTTTGGAATGGAAGTTACCATATTCAATATGAACCATTCTTTTCTCCAACTTTGGTCATAATTCATTGTTCGGTAGTATAAAGTATAAACCATGTACATCTATTCGTGTTATTTTCTGCATGGTTGCAGATTTTTTTTTTCAAGATTGCTGATTTCTTAATCTCAAGTATTACATATAGCTAACAGGAAACCAAGTTTTGAGTGAAGAGGCTACTTTGATAATAAAAACAGATGACGATAAAATCAAGTAGTTCAATATAGACGCATACACACAAATGTTTCTTCGCATTTCTTTTTGATGCAACGATGGTAAAATGCTATCCTGTTTCATCAGTGAGAAATAACGCAAGAAGAACTCAGATAAGATTCCATTAGCTGGTACTTTATTCCTCATCTTCACTTAGGCTTTAATTGACCATTGTATTCTGTTACTCAAGCAAACTTGATGAGCTTCTCCTCTGAATTCTTACTTGATTAATTGGTAACTTTACTCCTCTTACAAGGCATGTGGATCAGTCATGGTAGATTCCCTCCCCTTATGACATGAAGTTTACTTCATACAAGTTCTTTCTAATTACGACTAATGCTTGTTTTCTATTAAAAAATCCATACATATATGTAGAAATGGTTTAAGAATAACAGTTGTGTTGTTTTCATCAATTTAAGGTCCTAAGGGATGTTCTTGATATGGCTAAAAATAGGATTAAATCGAGATGGTCCAAATAGGGTACGAATCTTAAAGCTCTCAGGGGTAAAACGGTAACTTCACCTACAAATGGGTCTGAAATGGGAACTGGGTCTTTTTTTTCAAAACTCGATAACCCATAAACGGATCTGTCCAATTTGATACGGGTAATAACCCGCTACAAACAAATTTAGATATTCAAAGAGTAATTCAAATTCAATATTATCTCTAAGAGGCAGTTTAAATAGTCTCTCTTATCACGAAACGGATTTAAACTCTATAAATCTTATCCAGAAACACCGGGACATAGGGATAAATCATTATTTCTAAACTGTCTCTAAAGGCGACTATAAATACCCCCCTCCCTCCACCATAACAAGGTAATCAACATTTTTCCATAAAAAGCTCTTTCATAATTAATCTTTCTGATTACTGACAAGAGAGTCGGAGGGTTCAACGCCGGGATCCATCCCGGTGTATCGAACTTTTTTGCAGGTCAACGGCAGTGGCAAGAAACCAGTCAAACGCCGGTGAAAGTCAACAGATTTGCTTTATTGTTTCAAAAAAGAGTCCACAAATTCATCTGTTTGCTCCCATACCAAAATCAGCAGCAACAGATTGGCGCCGTCTATGGAAAACGAAAGCAATCTAACCCTATTTCATCAGCAAAAGTAGTTTTAAAGTATGCCTCCAAAGAAGGGGAATGTGACGGTCTCCAACCGTAGAGCCACTCCCGCTCCTTCTCCTCCTCCACCTCAGGAGGTCCTCCCTCAACCTGTCCCGCAAGTCCAGCAACTGCAGCTCGGATAGCCTCTTCCTCAACCTGTCCAGCAACTGCAGCCTGGACAGCCCCTTCCTCAGCAACCTCAGCCCCAGCAGGCTCCTCAAGGGCCTCAAGGGGCTACCACGGAACCCTCCCGACGAAGTCTCCCAAGGCAACCTCCTCATCATGACCATGTCTCAATACATAACCCCTCATCTGACTGTATGGCCTCTCACAGTCCACCAACGCCAAAAGATCTCTGGCACATTCTTGTTAACCGGCAACATGGGATAGATCTTCGGACCCGCTTGGATGAGAAGTGGACCCATGACGGGAATCCCCGCCGTAAAAATCGAAGGGGTCTAGCGATTCGGTCACCTAGAGCCTGGTCCCCCCGTAGACCAAACTGCAGAAGATATAACTCTCCCAGGAGGCAGAGGGAGTCACCCCAGCGTCGTCAAAGAATGAGCTACACTACGACTGGTCCGCCCTATGGGACCACCGAGAGCGGGAGGCACCCGTCACAAGAGCAGAGTTCCAGCAATTTCAAGAAGCGATCCTGAGGGCCCTCAATGTTGTTCCCGACCACGATCAGCGGGCGTCCAGTCCTCAACCTGTCCCAAGCTATCGGCATCATACTCTCAGTCCTCAACCTGTCCCAAGCTATCACCGTCGCACTTCCAGTTCCCTTCCGCATGAGGACGAGTCCCGGGGCTCAGTAAGATATGACCGAAGGGAAAATTCGGTCTACCGTCGTCTCCACGAGATGGAGAGGTGCCTTGGCCGACTTGATAGAGAAGAAGAACAACGGGCGAGGAATTTCTGCCACAACAGACCTCCGTTCTCCCGAACCATAATGGAAGCACCAATTCTAGAGAACTTCAAGCCCCCTCATTTTAAGTCATACAACGGGGAGTCTGACCCCGCTGACCACATTGAGAGTTTTAGAACTCCCATGATGATCCACCAGGCGCCGGACGCGCTTCTTTGCAAAACTTTTTCGGCCACGCTGAAGGGGCCAGCAAGAGAATGGTACTCATGACTAGCCCCGACCTCCATCTTCTCCTTCGATCAGTTCGAAAGGCTCTTCCTTACTCACTTCGTGAGTATCCGCCGCACTGAAAAGACAAGCACCTCTTTACTGTTACTCCATCAAAGGAAGGGCGAGTGGCTAAGGGACTATGTTAAGCGTTTCACCTCCAAGGGCCGGTCTATCGCCTCCTAGACCAGTCAGTGGCCTCTGCTGCTTTCCAATCCAACGTCACCAATGACAACCTCAGGGCATCCTTTGCCAAGAAGCCTCCTCGGGATTTATCAGAACTCCTTCTTAGGAGTAAGAAATACATCCGAGCGGAAGATGCTCTCACCTGCCACACTGTTTAGGAATCGTCCTCCGGAATTAAACGGAAGGGTACTGAAGAAGAACGAGCTAAGAAGCTCCAGAAAGATAATGGGGGCCAGCGTCGCCCTCCTCCCCGCTTTGAGAAGTTCACCAACTCAACGCGAGTGTCTCAGCCATCCTAATGGAGGTCGGGAAAGAAGGTCTCCTCCCTCCACCTCCGAAGATGAACACACCGGGCAAAAAGAAACAGGAAAAAATGGTGTCACTTCCACAGGGACCACGTCCACGACACAAATGACTGTCGGGCCCTAAAAGACAAGATCGAGGCCCTTATTCAAAGAGGGCAACTTTCCAGGTTCATGAAAAAGGACAGGGCAGATCCTCCTCCGCCCTATAGGGAGGCTAATAAGCGAACTGAGCGGCACGCCGAGACCCCAAATTCTGAAGTTGAAGCTATTCTACATCTCATACATGGAGGCCCAATAGGGGGAGATTCGAACTCCTCCCGAAAAGCCTTCGTCCGGGAGGCGAATTCCGTGCGGAACCATCCTCCCCCCCAAATGCCTTGGGGTCCCTGTTACTTTTTCCAATAAAGATTTAGAGGGCGTCAGAATGCCCTATTGTGATGCTCTAGTAATCAATCTTCACATGGCCAACTTCGATATACACCGGGTCCTGGTTGACAATGACAGTTCGGTCAACATTCTTTTCTTGAAAGCGTTCCAGGGTCTTAAGTTTTCTAGGGATCTACTCAAGCCCGCCGTCCACGGGTTCACCTGGGTGCCAGTGACGATCGAGGGTGTCATAACTCTCAACGTAACCACTGGCAAAACCCCAATCACCCGAACCGAGTCTATGAACTTCATGGTGGTAGATGTGAATGCCGCTTACAACATCATTCTTGGCCAACCCGGCCTAGTTTCTCTCCATGTTGTACCCTCAGCCTACCACCTGAAGATGAAGTTCCCCACCATGGCAGCGGTGGGAGAAGTCAGAGGGAGCCATGAGGCGGCTCGCAAATGCTACATGACTTCGGTGGGAGGACCGGTCCTCTCCCTTGAAGCTCTTGAACTCCCCCAAGGGAGTAGCCAACCTATATCAGAGCAGGTCAATGAGCTGGAAGAGGTGACCTTCTCAGAAGGAGATCTGACTAGGACATTCCAGATTAGCAAAGTCCTTCTCCCTCCCGTCAGATCCGACATTATCCAGTGTATAAGGGGAAATCGCGATTTATTCACCTGGACTGTGACCGACATACCTGGAATCTCCGAGGAGCTTCTCATGCATCACCTTAGTATTGCTTCTAGGGCCAAACCCGTTAAGCAAAAGCGACCCAAATTCGCTCCCAAACGCCAGTAAGCAATTAAAGAAGAGGTGGAGAAACTCTTGAATGCCCGGTTCATACAAGAAGTCACTATCCCGATGGCTGTCCAATGTCGTGATGGTCAAAAAAGCCAACGTGAGCTAGAGGATCTGCATTGACTTCATGGATATAAACAAAGCTTGCTCCAAAGATCTGTTCCCACTCTTGCGCATTGATGCCCTGATTGATGTGACCTCAGGCCACGAGTTCTTAAGTTTTATGGATGCATTTTTCGGGTACAACCAGATCAGGATGTTCCCTCCAGATATCCCGAAGACTTCTTTCGTAACCGACCAGGGTCTATACTGCTATGGGTTATGCCCTTTGGGCTCAAGAACGCCGGTGCCACCTATCAGTGCCTTGTTAACAAGGTCTTTAAGGAACAGATCGGTCGGAACATGGAAGTCTATATAGACGACATGTTGGTAAAGAGCGTCAGCAAATCAGATCATGTTTCGATCTCCAGGAGGCCTTTGATGTGTCGAATAGGCACAACATGAGATTGAACCCGAACAAGTGTGCTTTCAGCATCTCATCTGGTAAATTCCTTTGATTCATGATCAGCCAAAGAGGCATAGAGGTCAACCCGGAAAAGATTCAAGACATTCTGAATTTGGCTCCTCCTTCAAGTGTCAAAGACGTACAAAAGCTCACGGTAAGCCTGGCGGCCATAGGGCATTTCCTCTCCAGGTCAGGAGAGAAATGTCTCCCATTCTTCAAGGCCCTCAGAGGGGCTAAAGGCTTTGAATGGGGGCAACAATAACAAAAGTCCTTTGACCAGCTCAAGGCCTATCTAGTCAACCCTCCACTCTTGAGCAAGCCAAAGCTCAGGGAAGTCCTCTACATATACCTCACCACTTCGGAGCAGACTCTCAGTGCTGTTCTGGTAAGAGTAGAAAATAAGATACAGAAGCCAATCTACTATGTGAGTAAGGTTCTCAGGGGACGCCGAACTCTGTTATCCAAAGATAGAAAAGATGGCTTATGCGTTAATCATGGAAGCTCGAAAACTCTGCCTATACTTCTGGTCTCACTCGGTGGTCGTTCTTACCAACCAGCCGCTCAAACAAGTTCTTTACAAGCCCGAGTCCTTGGTGTGCCTTATGAAGTGGTCCATAGAGTTGAGCCAACATGATATCAGCTATCAGCCCCAAATTGCTATCAAGGCCCAAGCCCTAGCAGAGTTCATAGTAGAGAGCACAGTCCCCTGATGCCAGCAAATCAAAAGAGGAACCCCGTTCTAGACCGTGTATGTTGATGGGTCCTCGTGGGCCAATGGGAGCGAAGCCGGGTTCATCCTGACTGGCCCTGATGATTTCGTCCTCCAATACTCACTCCGTATCAACTTTCAGGCATCCAACAACGAGGCTGAATATGAAGCCTTTATAGTCGGCCTGTGTATGGCTTGCAAGGCCGGAGCCAAGCATGTTAAGATATTCAGTGACTCACAAGCTGGTAGTGAACCAGGTATTAGGGGAATACGAAGCCGAGACGGTCGCATGGCTAAATACTTGGTCAAGGTCAAAGAACTGCTGGTATCTTTCGAATATGCACAACTCCAGCAAATCCCCCGCGAAGAGAATGCGCAGGCGGATGCCCTCTCAAAGCTAGCTTCCTCTTCCCTCCAGGGACTCGAACAAACCATCTTAATAGAACTTCTCTTGAAACCTAGCATTGAGGAAGAAGATCCCGAACCGATGGAGACGCTGCCCCTAGAACTCGGGGAGAATTGGACGAGTCCCCTGCTCGAGTTCCTCAAAGATGGGATCCTCCATTTAGACCCTAAAAGGCTTGAAAGATCAGAACCAGAGCCGAGTGGTACACACTCATCGAAGGGGTCATATACAAATGCTCTTACACTCAAGTGGACAGCAAGCCCTACTTAAGATGTCTCTCCCTCGAAGAAGCCCAGTATGCTCTAAAGGAGGTCCATGACGGAATGTGTGGCGCTCAACTGGGAGGAAGGTCCCTCGCCCACAAAATTCTGAATTATGGATACTTCTGGTCCACTCTCCTTAGCAATGTCGAACAACACGTTCGCCAATGCGGCCCCCTACAAAAAATTCTCAACAATCTGTCGCTTACCACAAGCCCAACTCTCCTCTTTATCCAGTCCAACCCTTTTTGCAATGTGGGGTATGGACTTGCTCGGGCATTTCCCCCCAACGTCGGGCCAGCTGATGTTCCTTATTGTGTCAGTCGACTACTTTTCTAAACGAATCAAAGCTGAGCCTCTAGCGACAATCACAAAGAATAGAGTTCAGCATTTCTTTTGGAAAAAACGTTGTCTGTAGAGTTGGTGTGCCTCGAATCTTGGTAACGGACAACGAGACTCAATTCACGGGGCTAGCCTTTCACACTTTTTGTACAGACCTTGGTATCCAGCAACGATTCTTCTTGATCTCCCACCCACAGTTCAATGGTCAAGCAGAGAACGCTAATCGGTAAATTCTCTCCGACCTGAAAAAGAGACTAGACAAATCTGCTAAGGGTTTATGGGTCAAGCGGCTCCCAAATGTGCTCTGGATTTATCGCACTATAAAGAGGACCCCCACAGGAGAATCTCCCTTTAACCTCACTTACGGCTCCTGAAGCTGTCATCCCGCTAGAAGTCGGCCTACCTTCTCCCTACTTGATTGCCTACAACGAAGAACAAAACACGAACGAGCTTCGCGGTAACTTGGACCTCATCGATGAGATCCCCAAGAGGTCCACCATCTGGCAAGAAATCTATCGACGTAGGATTGAGCAGTCCTACAACAAGAGAGTTCGCCCTGCTACTCTAAAAAAAGGGGACCTGGTGCTGAGTAAGCTACCAATTTCTTTTCCATGCAAGAAAGGCAAGCTGGCACCTAATTGGGAGGGACCATATATGGTCTCCAAAGTTGTCCGGCCTGGCGCTTATCAACTTGAAGACTAAGGGAAGCAAGAGAGTACTGAGAACATGAAATGCAGAATACTTGTTCAAGTACCAAGAGGGTGTTTGAACACCGCTCCAAGCAACTTCAACTTCTAGAGCGTTCTAGAAGCATTTCTAAAGTTGTCTTTTTATTTAGTTGATTTTTTGAAGTGTAATAATTGCTTGCAACTTAGAAGCAGCTACTTAGTTGTTTTAATAAAAGCAATTTCCTTTCTCAGAAAGTCCATTGTCTTGATGTTCTGGTCGTCTCACCCCGAAACATACACTAAGTACAAAAAACTCTTTTTAACGACAAGTTCGGAGTCCAACACTCGGTTCGATGCCACTATAGCTACTTGTGAACGAGCGAGTACAAAGTAGCCCACCGTTCGAAATTGCTCCTACAACTGTTGAATCTTTCTAAATGACAAGTTCGGAGTCCAACACTTGGTTCGATGCCGCTTTAGCTACTTGCGAACGAGCAAGTACAAAGTAGCTCAGCATTCAAAATTGCTCCCACAACTGTTGAATCTCTCTAGACGACAAGTTCGGAGTCCAACTCTCGGTTCGATGCCGTTTTAGCTACTTGCGAACGAGCGAGTACAAAGTAGCTCACCGTTCGAAATTTCTCCCATAACTGTTGAATCACTCTAAACGACAAGTTCTGAGTCAACCACTTAGTTTGATGCTGCTTTAGCTACTTGTGAACGAGCGAGTACAAAGTAGCTCACCATTCAAACTCCCACAACTCTTGATGCTCCCACAACTATTGAAACTCTCTTAACGACAAGTTCGGAGTCTAACACTTGGTTCGATGTCTCTTTAGCTACTTCCCCCTATTTTCATTTGTGTATTTTTGAGTAAATTTTTTTTCCTTTTCCTTGTATTTGGTTCCTCTTGTATTTTCCTTGGTCCGTATATTGGATTTTTTTGTTTCAATATATTTTCATTTTATTATTTTGTCTTCTTTTTATTTGAGTTCTTGATTCGCTATCCGTCTTTTGTTTCGTTCCATTTGTTCGGGCCATTAATTCTGATTTCCTAAATTTATTTATTTATTTTATTTATCGTCATGTCCTATTCTTTGATCCCTAAAACCCATTGTGAACCAATACCTATTATATAAATTCTATTCACTAAAACACCCAAACCATATGCCCAGTATTACCCATATATATAACCACTAACCTACACCTAATGCTCTGTTTTTTTCTTATCATATACCCATCAGTTTATTTCCCTACTCTAATACACCATATACCCATTAATTACCCAAAATAAATCCTATCTACCATAATCCCACTAGCATATGTAAATCCCCCTAATTCTTACCATGTTTACCTACTACCGAAACCTAGGTACACCCCAACCCGTTAGCATGCATACCACACCCGGTAACCATGTGCTTGTGCCGCCCGCCCCCTCCCCCCTATGCTACTGAACCCTAAATCTCCCTATATATAATTAACCATCCTCTCCATGCAGCTAATTACTCCTACCTAGCCACCACACAGTTTCCCTCTGTTCTCCCTCTCTCTCGAGCGTGTGCATCTCTTCCCGACCCTAGCTTGCTCCTCCGGCCTCATCAGAACCCCATCCTGCCCTTCGCCGCAGTCAACAGCGACTGCAGCAGCTATCCTCTCCGCCATCTTTTCCTTTCTTGGAGTGTGTGTCAGTCTTATTAAGTTCATGCGTTCGTTCGAGAGTTGTTCAGGTTGCTTTTGTGTCTTGGTGCTCGTGGGTTTTGGTGTGTGTTCGCGTTCCCGTTTGTGGTTCGTTGGTATCGGTTGTTCGTGGCCCGGGAATCCGTTCCCGTTATTCTTATTCTTGATTTTCGTCGGTTTCGTTATCAGTTAGGGCAAGTAACTTGTACTCAATTTTTTTGTATGATACAAGTCATAAATTTCGTTTGTAGTGTAGTTGGGTTCTAGAGACAACTCGTGTGTGATGTATTTTGATGAGTATTGTCTCTATAGTGTTATCTTGACCATAGTTGCCTCACGACACATATGACATGAATTAACCTAGGAGTGACCGTGTCTTGATGTGATGTCTATGTGAAACAATTATGAGAACTCGTGTGTTTATGAGATCCATGTGATATACTTGTTGTGGACTTGTCGTATACCCTATTTCATATTGTTTGGACACTTAGTAGACTCTAATTCATGTTTAGTTATTTTTCGATCAAGTTTTGTGTGATTCATGTTGGTTTTGTTCCTAAAGTAAATTCTGTATTTTGCTGATAATCTGTATTGATCAGTAATTTAGACCATATTAAGGTCAGTATCTTAACTTCAGTATAAAATTTGACTTTTAGAGAAATTCGTCTTCTTTCCAACCCCTCTAACCTTGATTGATTCCGTTTTCGTATGTGTGAGATATGGTGGTTTTACTACAGAAGTGTATTTCATTTCCAGATTTCGTTTCTTGATGATTTCGATGACTGAATTATTTCTATACTAGTGTTAAACATGTTATTTTGATGTGAAATTTTGGTCAGTATATCTATATCTATTTAGTGATTACCCAGAATTTTGGTGGATTTTATCGATGAATTTTATATGCCGTTTCATGCTTGTTTATAAAGACTATACTTGCTGGATTTTGCTCGCTGTTATGTAAAAATTTGTATTTTCACACTAGTTCCTTTTCCTGTATAAAAAATGTTTATGAAATATGAAAGTTATCTTATTTTGTCTATTTTCTTCTCCCTTTGGCAGATTTGGATTTTTTTTTACGGTTTGCGAGATATCACAGTTTTTGTACAGCAGTGTTGGGAATTCCAGATTTACTAAACTATCGTTTCTTGATGTTTTCTGATTTTTGTTGACCAAACTAATCTTACTGGAAAATTATGAAATTTTATATGTTGACTCTAGACATATATGGGAATGCCCCATATTTTTTCTGGATTTATTTGAGATGTTTTGATGCTGTTTTCCTGACTTTGAGTTCGATTTCCTGATTTGTAGCTGAACCTATTTTTTGGATTCAAATCAGTTTTGAGTTATATTGTTGTGAAATACTATATGACTTATTTATGTTTGCTGGATTTGGTTGGGAGTCTATTTTCTAGACCTTTTGATAGATTCAAATTTGCATATTTTTAACAACGGGAATCACTGTTTTACTGCAGTGTGGTCTTGCTGTCCTGAATTTGAGATTTGGTTTCATTCTTTTTTGAGATATCTTGCACCCGTACATGGTTATCTTGCAACTTGAACTTATTACATGATCATCCCATGTTATTCTTGATATGTTTTGCACACCTACATTCTTGTTTGATATTAATAATAAATAACCAAGTCGGGGTTTAAGGGATAAATCTAATAGTGGATAATTCAGAAATGTGTACCCGGAAGGGGATCCACTGGTTCTGCGTGATACTTGATAGATGATACTTGACACGTGAATACTTGACACTTACACAAAAGACACGTTACTTACCACTTGCACAACTTGACACGTGATTACATGATACATGATACTTGGAGCTTGGAGCTCGATACTTGACTTATCCTTGAGTACACTGCTCTTTATGGTCCACTATGAAATCTAAAGCGAAATTGTTTGTTGTAGCAACCATGCGTGGGATACATGAAGTGCTACCTAGATAGTAATAAGTACAAGATTTGATACGTGATACTTAAACATGACACTTTAAACATGATACATGCATACTTGGTACATGAGACTTGATACATGAGACTTGATACATGTTTACATGATACTTGATACTTGATACTTGATGCTTGTTTACATGATCTTTGTTCACTTGACACTTTGATACATACTACTTGTACTTGTTCACCGTACCCTGCTAGTTGTTATACTTGATATCATGCTTATTCCATGCTATTAGTTAGTTTTCTCCATGTACTTGTATCCTGCATTATAAGCGGCCCGTAACTTGCAATTGACGGATACTTATTTTCTCTTTTCCTCTTTCTTGCAATTGTTAAATTGGAGATTTTGGAGAACAGGTTCCAGACGGTATTGGTGACATGAAGTATTAGTGCTGGATCTTGTTATTATTATTTCTTATTTCTTGCTTGAAGAATATTGTATTCTTGTACTTGAATTTATTTTGTATTTGGGCAATGTGACCCAGGATATTTGACTTATTCAGATCATGGTTATCTGAGATTAATGTATTTGGTTTCAAGTATTCTTGTTGGTATTTTGTTTCGTATGTGAATGATTGGTTAATTCTTTTGCTTCCGACTCTGATTATTCTTGTGAATATTGTAAAGATTCATGAACAGCTTATGGATGATGAAAATTATTTGCTGAGCTTAGTCACGTATCTTTATTTCGTATTCTTTTTGGGAAGCAGGGCGTGACAAGGTTTTCAGTGGTATCAGAGCCAGGTTTGGCTAACGTATTAGTTTGACTGATATATTAGACAAGCTTGGCTCGATCTGGGATTTGCTCAACATTTCACCAACTATGCATGCATAAATGAAATATTATCAACATTGATCTGGATGCTAACTGTTTTTGGTTTTGTGCAAACTATGGCTCGTAGGAGTCCTTCTCGTGTCCTGGGTGATCAGCCTGAGCTTGAGGCTGTCACCGTTGTGCTTGAGCGCTTGATCAATATGCAGCAGAACCATAGTAATTTGGTGATGGCTGCTTTGGAAGCTGCTCGAGTTTCTCCACCCGTTGTGCCTACGCAGGTCGTTCTTCCTCCCCGTTCGGGAACAGTCACAGACTTTATGAGGCTGCATCCCGACAGGTTTTCAGGTACTGAGATGCCTTTTGAGGCTGAACAGTGGTTAATTAGGATAGAGCAACTTCTTTTGGCAACTAGAGTGGCAGATCTAGATCGCATGGATGTAGTGGCCATCCAGTTGGTAGACTTGGCTCATATCTGGTGGAGGTTCGAGTCCGAAAGGCTCGAACGACCGGTCACTTGGGCCACTTTCACTATGAGCTTCTTGGAGAAGTTCTTTCCTAGCAGTACCAGAGTTGTGATGGAGCAGCGTTTCTTAGTCCTGAAACAGGCTGGTCGTTATTTCTAGTAATGGAATTTTGTTACATATTGTTCATGCAATGTTGTAACATAAGACTTTCATGAAACAGGGCTCCAGATCTGTGGACGAGTATGCAGCTGAATTACAAGACTTAGTCGCTTCGCAGCCGTTCTTGTGGCGAACGAAGATGATAGGGCTCGTAGGTTCATATTGGGGCTTGAGCGAGACATCAAGGTGCAGCTTGTCTCTCTTCGTTTGCGTACTTATGCTGAGACTCTTGAGGCAGCTAGAGCTCAAGAGCAGGATCGTGGTGGATTGGCTCCTTCGCAGCGGATTGTTTCGCACTCAGTTGCTAGGCCTTCTAGTGGGCCTGTTCAGAGACCTGTCTTAGCCCCTCCGATAAGGGCAGCTCCTTATTCTACTGCGAGTCCTCTGAGAGTTGGTTTTTGTGACTTTTGCGTCTTCCAGGGCATAAGCACAAGGATTGCCGACGTGCCAATCTTCGCTGTTTTGGATGTGGTGCTACTGACCATTCGGTGCGGGACTGCCTGCGGTTGGCTCCTCCAGCCAGGGGTCCAGTTCAGCCAGTTGCCGCAACTTGTGGTCCAATTAGACCACCGCTTTCCCTACAGTGCCAGATTGTCAGTCAGAGGACCGCTGCTCCTAGGAGGGTCAGGCTTTCAACCTGACTGCTGTAGATGCTGAGTTAGCTGAGGATGTGGTTGCAGGTATCTTTGTTTTTGTTGTTTGTTGTTCTCTTTTCTTTCTTCATTTCCTTTGCTTATTTGTTTCTATTTGTCCTTTCTGCATTTTATTTTTTCTCACCCCTGTTCAACCATTCTTTTTCTTTGTCTCTTTTGTTTCTGTCTTAGGTGTTGTCCTTGTTTGCTCTTTCCCTGCTTATGTTCTTTTTGATTCCGAGAAAACCCATTCTTTTGTCTCCTCTCGATTTGTCGCTCGCCATCAGTTGGAGTGTAGCAATATGTCAGAGGCTTGGAACATTGTGATAGGTGGTGGAATTGTCATATGTTCCTGGAAGTGCAGGCAGTGTCCCGTAATTATTGGCAGCGCAGATTTCAAAGTTAATCTGATTGTAATTGGGAATTCAGGATTCAACATTATTCTGGGTATAGATTGGTTGGGTAAAACCCATGCCATTATTGATTGTCATGCCAAGAAAGTTGTGTTCCAGATTCCAGATCGCGCAGTGTTTGAGTTCCATGCCGGGGAGTCTCCCCTTGGCCGAACTGCAGTTGATCAGGAGGTTTGTGCGATGGAGTTGCATTCAGGCTGTGAGGCTGCGCCTCTCGTAGTTCGGGATTTCCTGGATGTTTTTCCAGAGGAGTTGCCTGGCTTACTCCCTGATAGGGATGTGGAGTTTGGTATTGAAGTTCAGCTGGGTACGGTGTCTATATCGAAGAGTTCCTACAGGATAGCACCAGTTGAGTTAGTAGAGCTTAAGATGCAGATTCAGGAGTTGCTTGATTTGGATTTCATCAGACCCGGTGTTTTGCCTTAGGGTGCTCCAGTTCTTTTTGTCAACAAGAAGAATGGTAGTCATCGACTGTGTGTGGATTATCGGGAACTGAACAGTGTTACTGTGAAGAATCGGTATCCATTGCCCAGAATCGATGATTTGTTTGACCAGTTGAGTGGGGCTGCTATTTTCTTGAAGTTGGATCTTCGTTCTGGGTATCATCAAGTCAAGGTGAAGGTCACTGATGTGTAGAAGACTGCATTTAGGACCAGATATAGCCACTATGAGTATCTTGTGATGCCGTTCGGTGTTACGAACACGCCAGCTGTATTCATGAGTCTTATGAACCGTGTCTTCTCTCAGTTTTTGGATAGATTTGTGGTGGTCTTCATTGATGATATTTTTGTGTATTCTCAGAATTAGGAAGATCATGCCGAGCATCTTAGAGTGGTTCTACAGACTTTGAGAGAGAATCAGCTCTATGGAAAACTCAACAAGTGTAAGTTTTGGTTCGATAGGGTTTCATTCTTGGGGCACATTCTCTCAGGCGATGGTATTTCTATGGATCTGGCCAAGGTTGAGTCTGTGAAGGATTGGCCTGTTCCCAAGTCAGTTTCTGAAGTTAGAAGTTTTCTCAGTTTGGCTGGCTCTTATCGAAAATTCGTCCAAGATTTTTTGAAGATAGAGGGACCATTGACTAAGTTGACTGTGAAGGATTAGAAGTTCTGTTGGTCTGATGAGTGTGGTGTGGCTTTTGTTGAGTTGAAGAACAAATTGATGTCAACGCCTATGTTGACTATTCCCGATGATTCAGGCAGATTTGTAATTCACTGTGATGCTTCTGGTAAGGGTCTTGGAGCATTTTTGATGCAGAAGGGCTAGGTCATTGCGTATGCATCGGGGTAGTTGAGGCCGCATGAGAAGAACTATCCAACTCATGACTTGGAGTTAGCGGCAGTGATTTATGCTTTGAAGCTGTGGAGACATTATTTACTTGGGGACCGAGTGGAGATCTTTACAGACCACAAAAGTCTCAAGTACGTCTTCACCCAGAAGGAGTTAAACATGAGGCAAAGGCATTGGTTGGAGCTTATGGCCGATTATGACATCAGTTTGCAATACCATCCTGGTAAAGTAACCTTGGTGCCAGATGCCTTGAGCAGGAGACCGGCAGTCATGTTCTTGACTTAGCAGAGGGATCTGATTGAGCAGATGAGGAAGTTGGAGTTGGAGGTTTTGTTGCCATGTTCTGATCGGAGTTGTATTGTGCTCCAGCTGTAGTTGTCTCTTGTTGATCAGATTAAAGAGGCACAGGCTGGTGATGCACAGTTGCAGCATTTTCGAGCTGAGGTTGAGTCTGGGTCCAAGACGGACATGGTTATTCATGCTGATGGATCGTTACATTTTGGGTCCATGGTATGTGTCCCGGAAGGTGAGGTTCATCAGAGGTTGCTTGAGGAAGCCCATCAGTCCTTGAATTCTATCCATCCTGGCGGTACTAAGATGTATCGGGATTTGAAGCTTCATTTCTGGTGGCAGAGTATGAAAAGGGTTATGGCTCAATTTGTTGCTTAGTGTTTGATCTGCCTGCAGGTTAAGGCAGAGCATCAGAGAACCGCTGGACTTTTTCAACCGCTTCCTATTCCAGAGTGGAAGTGGGAACATATCACTATGGATTTTGTGACTACTTTGCCGAGGAGTCCTAAGGGTCATAATACCATTTGGGTGATTGTCGACCGTTTGATGAAGAGTGCTCACTTCAATCCTTTTCTTGTCGGGCAGTCTACTGAGAGCCTAGCTGAGAGGTATATGCAAGAGATTTCCAGACTTCATGGGGTTTCAATCAGTATCCGACAGGGATACGAGATTCAGATCTCAGTTCTGGGAGAGTCTTCAGAACAATTTGGGGAGTAAATTAAAGTACAGTACAACTTTTCATTTCCAGACTGATGGACAGTCAGAGAGGACCATCCAGATTCTTGAGGACATGTTGAGGTCCCATATGCTTCAGATTGGTGGATCATGGGAGGACCATTTGCATCTCGTAGAGTTCTCGTATAATAACAGCTTTCAAGCCAGTATTAAAGCTGCTCCGTTCGAGGCACTCTATGGGCGGAAGTGTAGATCGCCAGTGAGTTGGGATGACATTGCTGAGAGGAAGTTGTTGGGTCCAGAGTTGATCACCAGGACAGTTGACGCTGTGGTTCAGATCAAGAAGCATTTGCAGACAGCTCAGGATCGGTAGAAGCAATGGGCTGATGTCCATCGGAGAGCTTTGGAGTTTGGTGTCGGTGACCATGTTTTCCTTAAGGTATCGCCATGGCTCGGTCTCATTCGGTTCAGTGATGGGGGCAAACTTAGCCCGAGGTTTATTAGACCTTTTGAGATTTTGGAGCGAGTAGGCAAGGTGGACTATCATCTTGCATTGTCGCCAGCTTTATCATGAGTGCATGATGTTTTCCATGTCTCACAACTCAGAAGATATATCCGAGATGAAAGCCACGTGATCGACTAATCTTGTAGTACCCCGTATTTTTAAAATATTGTTTTGAGAATATTAAATGAGTTAAAATGGTTTTTGGTGATTTAATAAATATTTATCTAAAAATTTATCTTCTTACACGTGCAAAACACGTGCAAATATTTTCTTGGGAAGTTCAAAAGTCAAAATTATTTTGGGGAAACTCATTATTTATTATTTGAGATTATTTGTGATTTTTCTAGATTTTTCTGACAATGTTTGGACTCATTTGCAAATATTTCAAAAAGAAGGACTTTTGTGAAAAATTAACAAATGGGGGTGAAACCCCAGATTTTCAGATTTTTTGGGCTGGAAATAATGCCTAGTCAATTCAAGAGTAAATAGTTTACCTTTCGTTTCAATACATTTGATATATTTTACAAGTTTTGATAAAAGCGGATCTTTTTGCAAAATTGCTATTTGAAGGGATGAAATTGCAAAATTGTTTTCTGGGTTTTTCCTACAGTGCCGGCCGATTCCAGTGGAGGATCTTTTGATTTTTGAACCCAATTAAATTGGTTTTAACTAATTTCCTAGTATGGGGATCTATTTATGTAAAGGTATATTTGAAAGGGAGTATTTTGCAAATGTACTCAAAAAATCCTAGAATCTTTAATTCCGGCCTATTTAGGGTGTAGTGCAGCCGTCATCTCGCTGCACAACACAGGGGATTTTTAATTTCTTATTATTTTGGAGTTCTAAAGAGAAGATCTTGGATTTCTTGCTGAGGAGGAGCTTTTCTTACCTTCGATTCGTCTTCGTTCGATTCTTTCAACAAGGTTAGTGATATAAATGGTTTTGTTTTGTTCTTTGAATATTGTATGTGGTGTTTCATCTATTAGAAAGCATGCTAGGGTTTGTTATGAATATATATACGATAGATTGGATGAATTGATGAGTTAAAAATATGATCTTTTATGAAACCCGAAGTTATTTATGAATAGAAGTTGCATGTGGATGATTTGAGATTGTTAAATAACCTAATATAAATCATGAGTAGGCTATTTCTTTTGGATTATTGCTGATTTGATTGGATATGGTGAATGTTATGCATAAATAGATTAAAGATGAGATTTTTGAGTATTGGTCAGTTGGATGAATGCGACTTGGTCATGTTAATGTTAAATTTGTTGATGTTCATGATGTCAACTATTGAATATAAATATGGTTGAGTTTGAGAAAATTTGGAGAAGGACTAATGAATTAAAAGATCATGTCTTGAGGATTGGAGTTGTGATAACTAGATTTGGATTTGATGCTTTATAACTAAATTGGAGATTTCGTGATTTCATGAAGTTTTTACTTGGATTTGATTTACCCAATTATTATAGATTTAATCTGAACATTTGTCTATTTCTAAATTGATGAATTTGTGAAATTTCTTTGGTGCACAAACTAGCATGAGTACTATTACATGAATATCCAATTTTGTTGTTTCAAAGGAATTAAGTCTTTAAGTGTTTTTTGAAGATTTTGGTTATATCTCAACATATTTTGGTATTAATATGGTTTGAAACATAATACGAAGGTCTTTTGATGTATGGTTGGTTCTTAAAAATTTTATTTTTGATATATGCACATATTCATGTTTCAATTTGAAGGAATTCTTCGAGAAGTTATTCTTATCAATTCAAAGTGGTTTGATTGGTTTTGTGGACTATTATATACTCTACAAGTAATATTTGATCAAATCAGAAATATACTTTTTATATATTTTATTTTTACAAAGTAAATCTCCATATCGATTGAAACATGCACAACCCAGACTGCAGTCTGTAGGTGTGACAGTCGACTCGTATGTTTCGACAGTCAACCGTTGCTACGTGGCTGCTGTGTTCTCTCGTTTTCTTGAAATTTCGTGCGGAACAGTCGACTGACCCATTTTTCCAGTCGACTATCTCTGCTCTGTTTTTGATATTTTCTCGAAGTGTTGGATTTTCGCTCTGGACAGTCGACCGGTAAATTTTTACAGTCGATTGCCATTACTTAGAATTATTTTCTTGATGTGCTGGTTTTTCACTCTCGACAGTCGACCGACTCCGGTTTACAGTGGAGTGTTACTGATGTTTCTTGAGTTATTATGTTGTTCTTTAAACAATTGATTCTTTAAATGTTTTGGAGATCTATAACTTACTATTCTAAACACTATTTTTCTACAGAACATATGTTTTCAAGTTGTCTCATTAAAGTTTTGAATAATGAAAGTTTAGTTTGGATGGTTGAGTGTGAGTCTCTAGAGGGTGTGTGGGACCCTGGTATACCGGCAGTTGAGTTATTGTGTTTTGGGCTTGTTGAGGCATATTGTTGATCAGTTGTTGAGTTAAGTCCGGTAGGGTACACCATCTCTAGGAGGTTCGTAATTAAATTAATTAACTTAAAAAGATAAGGACAAGAACTAGTGGTGATATGATGAATGGAAACATGGGTTATGGACCTCAGTATGGCTTGCGGTGTGAGATAATATCCGGAATTATCCAGGTGTGAGTGAAAGAATTACCTGTGGTGTGGGATTGATCTCCGGAATTATCGGGGTCGAGGCGACACTCATGTGGTATTCGTGTGATGAGGTGCCATAGCTTACGGTGTGGGGTATTCTCGAAGATTCTCAGGTGTGAGTGAAATAGTCTCCGAAATTATCTGTGGATAGAGATTAACCTCCGGAATTATCGGGGCATGGGCTAATACTCACAATTTATCTTTATCTCGTAGTAGTCATCTTGTTAAGATTAGTTTCATAGCGAGGGATTAAACCCTATAAAGTGGAAAACGTTAAGGGCTTGCATAGAATTTGACAAGTACGCATTAGAGAGTCAGCATATAGTATTCTGTTTTCTTGATTTGGTTTATGCATGTGTTTTCCTATTTTCTACACTTGACACTTAGTCTAGTCACACTTGATGTTTTTCCTATTTCAAAGTTATTTCTTATTTCATTTATTATTGTCTTTATTACCTGCTGTTTATGATTCCATGTTTCATATTCTATTTATGTTACTTTTATTTTTATGTCACTCACACCGTTATGGCTGACCCCTGTAGTTTTGGGAGTTAGGATTATCTCTAGCCTCATATTTTACAAGTGATTACCTATAGTATTGGGATTTGGATGCATGAGATAGAATGATAATAAAGCTTATGTAAAATTGTAAAGAAGGTGTTGTAATGAAAAGACTGTAATTCCAGGTGTTTGTTTTTCCGCTGTGTTATGTAATGAGCTAATGTAATAAAGGTTGAAAGAAAAATTTATCTGTATTTTGACTGTGTTAACTATTATAATTGAAGTTGATGCTGGGAATTGTGCTACGTATTTCTGAGATATCATATTGGAAATTCGGGGCGCTACAGAGATTGGTATCAGAGCAAGCTTCAATAATAATGATAAACATGATATAAAAATAAACCTAGGTGTGGACACTAGATAGTGAGCACCTAGGTGTGGACATTAGAGTGTGAGTATCATATAGAGTTAAAATATGATGTTTTGTTTTGGGGTATGGTTGTGGTTTTGCCATGGGGTATTGATGTGAATATGAATTGTGTTATGATGCTCTAACTTTACCCTCGTTTTGCAGTATTCAGAGAAATGGTAGGACCCAGGACCAGAAATGGTGCTAATGGTGATGGGGCTAGTAGTTCCCATGGGGCTGGACTTCATCTTAAGACTGAGATCGCCAGGGTGTATCAGACCTTGAACGCATTCATGGCAGCTAATATGGCGCAGAATCAGAATCAGAATCAGAATCATGGGGTTGGACCAGTGTTTGTTAATGCTGATCCTATCAAGCAGGTTGAGTCCTTCAAGCGGATGAAGTCGCCAGTGTTTGAGGGGCAGTCTGATCCGAATGAGGCTGATGACTGGATTTGTAATGCCCCGATTTCTGGTAACTGGAAAACTGTGACATAAGCCAGAATCTTTTCTTCAATTAGCCACAATACACAAAAAAAAAGGAAAATTTAAAACTTTTTATTCAACACAAATGTATTACAAATCTGAATATTACAAAATTGCAATACATTACAATAGTGTTACAATAATAACTTTACAATCCCAAGTGTTACAATTTTCTACATATTACATTAGAGTATAATGAATAAAGAACAACACTTGGTATTTCACTTGGATGCTTTCCAACAAATAAATAGATTACAAAATTGTTAAAATGGAACAATAGTAAACAACTTATAATGCAGCGGAAATAAAAACCACTCTTGCTCCTCTCGCCTTGAGTCCTCCTGAATCCTGTACCTGTACTTCTGCAATCCGGTACCTATTGAAATGGGGACGTCAGTACATATACTGACGTTTTTAAGGCTGATAACTAGCAGCGATTCTCCACTTAAGCAAACAGATTGATGAAAAGAGAAACGTGTATATATAATTGATGTGTCAGTATATGCTATGACTTAGACTTTAATGCAAGTTTGACTAACGCAATTATGCACTTATTCTAATGCAAGAAAGTCTCCAGAATAGTATACAGCCCATACTACATACGCCACATCTCAAGCCGTTTCTTCATATATAGGGATTTGAACACTCTTTATGAATTCTACATTGTACACAATCCTGTTCCTGATAATAAACGTGACCGTGAGGTTGCTGGTGGGTCAAGTCCCACCAATGCAGTACAATTATGGTGTCTCCGTTTGCCACTACTACCCGGCATGCCGAACCTCACTCAAAAATAAGGTTGCAAGTACAGTCTAGTTCCGTTACTGCAGTCATATAATGGTGTCCATGTTTGCCACTATTGCCCAGCGTATCGGGCCTCATTTGAAAATCAAAAGAACATAGGGTCTCGCATGCGCAGGATAGCACAAAGCCTACCCTGTGGTACCCCTGGGGTCTCGCAAGTGTAGGACTGCACGTTGCATCATGTGGCACCCCAATCCAAGGTATTTCAGAAATTAACAGACGAGATACGCAACCCGTGCTCCCAACTCGTGAGATGACACCGTACGTATCCCTTTGACAGGAAGGTACAATCCAATCACACCACCTAGTGTCGGCGTATAGGACAGGTCGGATCATAAGGAATCACCCTTAACACCAAATCTTTTCCTTTGGCAAAAATGATAATAAGTAAAGTTTAAGTAGTAATAGCCATAAGTTACTACCCTAACGATGTCACTAAACCCAAACAATCTCACGGGATTTTCAATAACTTTCTTATGATTATCCCGATCCAACTCATGGCCTATCGATTCAAGACACCGGTGACGGAAATCTCTCTCACTCATCATTACCCCTAACTCGGATCTCGTCAACATTCTTGGCCCACGATCAACTCACATCAGTTAAGATCCGTTGGTGCTCGAGGTGTGATTTATCCACAGTTTCTAAGGTGGTAAGATGCGATTCTAGATGGTCGATGGCCCCTACGGCAATTATGAGACCCTATTACTACCCCTAACTCGGATCTCGTCAACACTCTCGGCCCGCGATCAACCCACATCAGTTAAGATCCGTCGGTGCTCGATGTGTGATTTATCCACAGTTTCAAGGTGGTAAGATGTGAGTCTTGATGTTCGATGACCCCTAGGCTAGCTTTTATCTAGCTAACAATACTAGTGACTTTCCCAACCATTATTTCCCATATATTGAAGATGAAGCATGTGCACATCATATGGTCCAATTTCAATTAGAATCGCATACAACTAGAACTCATGGGTTCTTTTCCCAAATTTGAACTAGGATAACATGCGACTAGGTTCATGGGTTCTTTCTCAAGGTTGAGCTAGAATCACCTAGAACCTAATTGCATGGGTTCCTCGCCAATTCGAGCTAGAATTATCATGGAGCGAGTTTCATGGGTTTCTTCTTAAAAATTGAACTAGAACAACTATGGAACATGGGTTCATTTCAATAATTCAATTGGATTAGCATGCAAGCTAAACTCATGGGTTTCTTTTAGGATTTAACCGAAACCACTACAATCATATAACTCAAACAAGCATGGATTCTTTTGAATCTAAAACAACTACACATCTCAAACATGGGTTCTTTACTAGAACTACTACAATAACACAAGCATGCATTCTTTACTTAGAACAACTACAATAACTCAAGCATAGTATACAACTTAAGCATGGGTTTCTTTACTACAACAATCTACAACAACTCAAGCATGGTATATTTACTATAATCAACTCAAGCATGGGTTTCTCACTATAATCAACCTACAACAACTCAAGCATGGTATATTTACTATAATCAACTCAAGCATGGGTTTCTCACTATAATCAACCTACAACAACTCAAGCATGGTATATTTACCATAATCAACTCAAGCATGGTATCTTACTATAATCAACTCAAGCATGGGTTTCTCACTATAATCAACCTACAACAACTCGAGTATGGTATACTTACTATAATCAACTCGAGCATGGGTTTCTCACTATAATCAACCTACAACAACTCAAGCATGGTATATTTACTATAATCAACTCAAGCATGGTATCTTACTATAATCAACTCAAGCATGAATTTCTCATTATAATCAACCTACAACAACTCAAGCATGGTATACAACTTAACATGGGTTTCTTCTATAACAACTCAAGCATGGTATACTTACTATAATCAACTTAAGCATGGTTTCTTCCTACAACTCAAGCGTGGTATACAACTTAACATGGGTTTTTTCTACAACAACTCAAGCATGGTATACTTACTATAATCAACTTAATCATGGTTTCTTCCTACAACTCAAGCATGAATAGGTTTCTTTGCTACAACAATCTACAACTTAAGCATGGATTCCTACAACTACTTAAGCATGGTATATTTACTATAATCAACTCAAGCATGAGTTTCTCACTATCATCAATCTACAACAACTCAAGTATGGTATACTTACTAAAATTAACTCAAACATGGTATCTTTATTACATCTCAAGCATGATGGGTTTCTTTACTATAATCAACCTACAACAACTTAAGCATGGTATATAACTTAAGTATGGGTTTTATTACTACATCAACCTACAACAACTCAAGCATAGTGGGTTCACAAGCATGATGGGTTCATGGTTCATAAACATGAAAATGGGTTCATAAGCATGAATGGATTCATGGGTTCCACAAGCATGAATAGGTTCTCTTTTTGACATAGAACACAAAACTCAAGCATGGTATCTTTCTAGCAACCTAGATTAGTTTAGAACATGCTACAAAAGACTAATATAAATTATTACAAGACTACTTTTTTAGGAAATTACAAGTCCTATATATTACAAAGACTACATTCATTTAGTCTACAAATTTCTACATACTACAACTTACTTTTCTTCAATCCTACAAGTTCCTACATACAAAACAGCAAACTTTTATGAACAAGGGTTAGTAAGAAATGATTTCTTAACGAAGTAGAGAACAACATACAATAAAAACTTATATTTAAAATAGCTAGATGAGTCCTACAACCCTAGAATGGGTAAGTAAAAATTTTCTACCACACTAATCTATATATGCACATAGCTATAGTCCAAGTGCTCATTTGTGTTAACAAAATAACCATAATAACAACAATAGTCATAACAAGGTTAAAAAAAAAACCTTTATGTGTTTTATTTAAGTTCCACCACCTGTCTTTTTCATGGGATCCTTTTGATCCCTACAACCACCTTATGCTTAATACTTAGTCCAAGTCTTTTTTAGAACACACATACAACAAAAGTGGACGAGAATCCACACAAATAAAAAGAGAAAACTTCATCTTGATTTCCCACCGTTCTTATCCACAAATCTTAGTCCAATTAGTCCAAAATAATCATCACAACAATACTAACCATGCAATGTCTCAAAAATCAACCTTTATGTGATTTTGTTGATTCCTTTCAATCCATCTTTTCATGGGATCATTTTGATCCCTACAGACATGCTTATGCTTAGAAATTAGTTCAAGTTATTTAGGAACAAACAAACACAACAATACATCATAAAGATGGGTTCTTTTTAACCTACAACCACTTATATGCTTAGAAAAATAGTCCAAATTATTTAGAACATATACCTACAACATCCACCATCAAAAGATGTGTTCTTTTTATCCTACAACAAATAACCATCAAAGATGGGTTCTTTACTCACATAGAGCTATTATTAACCCTAAAAGATGGGTTCTTTTCTATATAAAAAAAAAAAAGAGAGAACAAAACAATCTAAAAATTAAAAGTAGAGAACCCCCACCTTTTGAATCTATGTAGGAAGGACTAGCTAGCAACCTTCTCCTTCCTCCTGTGCTTCTACTACTACTTGTATGAAGAACACTTTTGAAAAACCCCAAATGAAGAACACTTAGGATTTCTTCTTTTTCTTTTTCTCCCCTCTCTCTCTTTTTTTCTTGTAAATGAGATAAAAGGTGAAGGGGAGGGATTTTTATAGAACAAAATGAGGGTGGGAAGTGCAAAATACACAACCACAATTGCACAAACCCCCTTGGCAAGGGTTTGGCTGGCCTAGGATGGATGAGGTGGAGGGGGTGAGGTGGCGGGGTAAAGTGGAGAAGAGGGTTCTAGTAGAAACACCTATTAATAATCTTATGTAACTCTAATTAATCCTAACCCTAGGTTTAAGCCTCCAAACAAATCTTAGCCCTCCAAATTTGATTAATCATGACAAAAATAAGATATTTTTGTCCAAAACACATACTACAAAATTTGTTCCAGTACCAATTTGATACAATACAGACGTATACATACTGGTACTTACACACGAATAATGTTTATTAACAAACCGAGTGATATCCACCAAAAATATTTCAATTATGGAAATAAAAATAAAATAATAATAAAATAATTTTAAATACCTGCCCGGGATTTTTCGGCCATTTTCTCAAAAATGCATTTTTTCAAGATTTTGCACAAGTGAACAAAACTGATACAATACCTGTATATATTTACTATTATATATGTCCAGGTAACTTTTTAAATGAGAAAACCAAGTAATTTCAATAAAAATATTTTTATTAAAAAATAATAATTTATACAATATAATATCCGTCTGGGATATTACAGGAGTAGACAGATGGAGATGGTCTTCAAAGTCTTGGAGACCCCAGAAGTCAATAAGGTGGAAATGGCTGCTATGCAATTAGAGAAAGATGCTGGCGTCTAGTGGCAGTCAGTGAAGAGAACCTTTGGAGATCAGCAAGTGACTTGGGAAGCTTTTATAGATGAGTTCAGGGATCATTTCTTCCCTCTGGATATTTAGGAGAAAAAAGCAACGGGATTCTTGAATCTGCAGTAGGTCAGCATGATAGTGCGTGAATATGAGACTAAGTTCGCTCAGCTGTCAAGGTATGCACCAAAGCTGATCGTTGATGAAGCGAAGAAGGCCAAGAAATTCGAGCAAGGCTTGAGGCCGAATTTGAGGTCGAGGATGATTCCTTTGGGCATAAGGAAGTATGATAAGCTAGTCAGGAGAGCAACTATGATATAGGAAGATATAGATCAGTTTCAGAAGAAGCAAGAGACCTAGAATAGGAACAAGAGACCAGCAACTAGTCAGAGTGGGAAGAAATTCCCAGTGAAGTAGAGCAAGTTCAGTAAGCCAGAACAGAGGGCACCTACATCTCAGGAGGTGACTTGTTACTACTGCAAGGAGGCGGGTCACTACAGGTCAGCGTGTCCCAAGTTGGCGAAGCAGACTTATTTTCAGTATGGGCAAGTGGGGCATTTTAAGCCTTATTGTCCACAGTTGAGGAATGGTGGTTCTGGTGGAGGCAAATTTCATAGGCAAGGGCGAGTGTTTGCATTAACCGAGGAGGATGCGGGCAACTCAGAAGATGTGATCCAGGGTATGCAAGAATTTTGAATTTTTATTCAATGTATTAAGTAAAACTTTGTTGGAGAATAAATTGGAGATTAAGTATCATTCTTCATGTAACATGATTTGTTTTGGTTAATGGAATTAAAGTAAAAGTTTTATTTGATACTGGTTCTTCACATACTTTTGTGTCGCCCAATTTTGCAAAGGTCTTAAGTGTGGAGCCTAAGTTGTTTCCAGGCAGGGTCTTGTCGGTGGCAACGCCGTCAGGTGAAGAATTGATTACTGATCGATATTACGAGGGTTGTGATGTCGAGATTGGCGGGAGATTATTCGGCATTGATCTTATTGAGCTGCAAGTCTTAGGTGTGGATGTGATTGTGGGTATTGATTGGATGGCAATATATGATGCCACAATTGAATGCAAGCAAAAAGAGGTGTTAGTGAAAGCATCGGGTGGTCCTGCAATGACTTTTCAAGGGAAGAAGAAGATTTCAAAAGTGGCTGCAATGGTATCCAAACTGATTATTCCAGAAGAAGTCAGAGGCATTCCAGTTGTGAGGGATTTTCCTACAGTGATCTTGGAGGATTTGCCAGGATTGCCGCCGTAGCGAGATGTGGAGTTTTGTATTAATGTTCAGCCGGGGAATGCTCCGATTTCTAAAGCTCCGTACATGATGGCACTTGTAGAGTAGGATGAAGTAAAGAAGTAGATTGAGGAATTGCTGAGTAAGGGTTTTATCAGGCCGAGTTCTTCACGGTGGGGTGTGCCAGTGTTGTTGATCAAGAAGAAGGATGGTTCAATGAGGATGTGCATTGACTATCGGGAGTTGAATAGGGTGACTTTTCAGAACAAGTATTCGCTTCTACGGATTGATGATCTGTTCGACAGGCTTTGAGAAGCAGCTGTGTTTTCGAAGATTGATTTGAGATCAGGGTATCATTAGGTTCGAGTTAAGGAGGAAGATGTGAGTAAAACAGCTTTTAAGACTCGTCATGAGCTCTATGAGTTTTTGGTGATGCCATTCCGGTTGACGAATGCACCGACAGTATTCAGGGATATAATGAATCAGATTTTGAGGCCATTTATTGACTCCTTCGTGGTTATTTTCATCGATGATCTTTTGGTGTATTCGAAGTCGGAGGACGATCATTCTATGCACCTGACAGAGGTATTACAGAAATTACAGAAGCATAACTTGTATGCCAAGTTGTCGAAGTGTGAGTTTTTGAAGTTTGAGGTAGCTTTTCTTGGTCATATCCTTTCTAAGGAGGGAGTGACCACTGATCCTCAGAAGGTTGAAGTAGTAAAGGATTGGCCCACGCCAACGACTGTGAAGGAAGTCAGGAGTTTCTTAGTTTTGGCAGGATACTACAGGAGATTCATTCAGGGCTATTCTCAGAATGTAGTTCCTTTGACAGATTTGACTCGAAAGAATGTGGCATTTACATGGACTGATAAGTGTGAAGCGAGTTTCCTTGAGTTAAAGGAGAGGTTGAAAACAGCACCTATCTTAGCTTTGCCACAAGCTGGGAAGATTATGATATCTTCAGTGATGCGTCTCTCAGAGGTTTAGGGTGTGTCTTGATGCAAGAAGGCAAGGTTATTGCCTATGGTTCGAGGCAGTTGCGTTCGCATGAGAAAAATTATCCGACGCATGATCTGGAGCTAGAAGCTATTATCTTTGCTTTGAAGCAGTGAAGACATTATGTATATGGTGAGAAGGTCAACATGTATACTGACCACAAGAGCCTGAAGTACATTTATCAACAGAAGGATCTAAATCTTTAGTAGAGGAGGTGGTTGGAAGTGTTGGAAGACATTCGTCCTGAGATCAAGTATCATCCGGACAAGGCGAATGTGGTAGCTGATGGATTTAGCAGGAAGAGTATTTTATCAAGTTTGATCACTACTCAGAGTGAGTTGGCAGCAGAGATTGATCGGGTAGGTATCGATGTGGTACTGCAGAGTTTGGGGGCATCTTTGGCTCAGTTGAGGCTGCAGCCTTCTTTGAGAGAGAGGATTGTGGAAGGTCAGAAATCAGATGTAGAAATACAGAAGATGTTGCAACAGGTTTCTGATGGCAAGTTGTCAGAGTTCCGTGTCCAAGATGGAGTGCTATGGATGGGTGAGAGGTTGTGTGTTCCGGAGAATGCAGACTTGAGGGAGAGTATCTTGTAGGAGGCACACAGTACTTTGTTGTCAGTACATCCTGGAGGCACAAAGATGTACAAGGACATCAAGCAGCACTTTTGGTGGTTCGGTATAAAGAAGGATGTGGCAGATTTTGTGGTGAGGTGTCTGACTTGTCAGCAGATCAAAGCAAAAAATCAGAGACCTGGAGGTTTGTTGCAGTCGTTGCCCATTCTGGAGTGGAAATGGGAGAATATCAGTATGAATTTCATTACGGGTTTGCTGCGGAGTTCGAAGGGCAATGACTCGATTTGGGTTATTGTGGACCGTTTGACCAAACCAGCTCACTTTTTAGCCATGAAGATTACCTGGTCGTTGGAAAAGTTGGTAGAACTGTATATAGGTGAGATTGTGAGACTTCATGGAGTTCCTGTGTCGATTGTTTTCGCCAGGGATGCGAGGTTCACTTCGAGGTTTTGGAAGAGTCTGCAAGAGGCTTTGGGTACCAGAACTTATTTCAATACCACTTTTCATCCGCATACTGATGGTCAGACTGAAAGGGTGAATCAGGTATTGGAGGATATGCTGAGGGCATGTGTTATGAATTTCGGTTCTAGTTGGGAGAGGTACTTGACATTGGTTGAGTTTGCTTATAACAACAGTTACAATGCGAGTATTGGGATGGCTCTGTATGAGGCACTGTACGGGAGGAAGTGCAGGATGCCTGTTTGTTGGTATGAGGTTGGCGAGAGGCAGATGTTTGGGCCCAAGATTGTGCAGCAAACATCGGAGAAGATTGAGTTGATTCGCGAGTGGTTGGTTGAAGCTCAGAGTCGGCAAAAGAGTTATGCAGACACTCGAAGAAGGGACTTGGAGTTTGAGGTTGGGGATGCAGTTTTCCTCAAGGTGTCTCCGACCAAGGGAGTGATCAGGTTTGGTAAGGGAGGCAAGTTGGCGCTAAGGTATATTGGGCCATACAGGATTTTAGGGCGGATTGGTAAGACGGCATATAGGCTGAAGCTTCCAGAGGAGTTGGTGCAAGTGCATGATGTGTTCCATGTGTCGCTGTTGAGGAAGTATGTACCAGATCAGAGTCATAAGTTGGTGGAGGTTCCTGAAGGTCCACAGGTGAACTTGAGTTACAAGGAACAGCTTGTAGAGATTTTTGATCGTAGGGAGAAGGTTCAAAGGAGCAAGGTGATACCTATGGTCAAGGTGTTGTGGAGGAATCAGCAGTTCGAGGAGGCTACTTGGGAGCCAGAAGATCGCATGCAGAAGGATTTCCCTGAGCTTTTTGTATGATTGTATCCTTTTATGTGATTGTATTTCTTCTTGATGGTTGTACTTTCAAGTGAGTTGTATTTCTTTTATTTGATTATGTTCTCAAGTGCAACTGTATTCTTTGAAGCATGTTGCCATTTATGAATTCACATTCCTTTCGTTCGTATATTTGTTTGGACCCTATTAGTGGTAGTTCTGAGGACAGAACTCTTCTAAGGAGGGAGTGATGTAGTACCCCGTATTTTTAAAATATGGTTTTGAGAATATTAAATGAGTTAAAATAGTTTTTGGTGATTTAATAAATATTTATCTAAAATTTATCTTCTTACACGTGCAAAATACGTGCAAATGTTTTCTTGGAAAGTTCAAAAGTCAAAATTATTTTGGGGAAACTCATTATTTATTATTTGAGATTATTTTTGATTTTTCTAGATTTTTTTGACAATGGTTGGACTCATTTACAAATATTTCAAAAAGAAGGACTTTTGTGCAAAATTACCAAATGGGGGTGAAACCCCAGATTTTCGGATATTTTGGGCTGGAAATAATGCCTAGTCAATTCAAGAGTAAAAAGTTTACCTTTAGTTTCAACACATTTGATATATTTTACAAGTTTTGATAAAAGATGATCTTTTTGCAAAATTGCTATTTAAAGGGATGAAATTGCAAATTTGTTTTCTGGGTTTTTCCTACAGTGCCGCCCGATGCCAATGGAGGATCTTTTGATTTTTGAACCCAATTAAATTGGTTTTAACTAATTTCCTAGTATGAGGATCTATTTATGTAAAGGTATATTTGAAAGGGAGTATTTTGCAAATGTACTCAAAAACCCTAAAATCTTTAATCCCAGCCTATTTACGGTGTAGTGCAACCGTCATCTCGCTGCACAACACATGGAATTTCTTATTTCTTATTATTTTAGAGTTCTAAAGAGAAGATCTTGGATTTCTTACTAAGGAGGGGCTTTCTTACTTTCTGTTCGTCTTCGTTCGATTCTTTCAACAAGGTGAGTGATATAAATGGTTTTGTTTTGTTCTTTTAATGTTGTATGTGATGTTTCATCTATTAGAAAGCATGCTAGGGTTTGGTATGAATATATATACGATGGATTGGATGAATTGATGAGTTAAAAATATGATCTTTTATGAAACCCGAAGTTATTTATGAGTAGAACTTGCATGTGGATGATTTGAGATTGTTAAATAACCTAATATAAATCATGAGTAGGCTATTTCTTTTGGATTATTGCTGATTTGATTGGATATGGTGAATTTTATGCATAAATAGATTAATGATGAGATTTTTGAGTATTGGTGAGTTGGATGAATGCGACTTGCTCATGTTAATTTTAAATTTGTTGATGTTCATGATGTCAACTATTGAATATAAAAATGGTTGAGTTTGAGGAAATTTGGAGACAAGTACGCTGAAATTTCGTGCGGAACAGTCGACTGACCCATTTTTCCAGTCGACTATCTCTGCTCTGTTTTTGATAATTTCTCGAAGTGTTGGATTTTCGCTCTGGACAGTCGACCGATGAATTTTTACATTCGACTGCCATTACTTAGAACTATTTTCTTGAAGTGCTGGTTTTTCGCTATGGACAGTCGACCGACTCCGGTTTACAGTCGACTTTTACTGATGTTTCTTGAGTTATTCTGTTGTTCTTTAAACGATTGATTCTTTAAATATTTTGGGGATCTATAACTTACTATTATAAACACTATTTTTCTGTAGAACATATGTTTTCATGTTGTCTCATTAAAGTTTTGATTAATGGAAGTTTAGTTTGGATGGTTGAGTGTGAGTCTCTAGAGAGTGTGTGGGACCCTGGTATACCGGCAGTTGAGTTATTATGTTTTGGGCCTGTTGAGGCATATTGTTGATCAATTATTAATTTAAGTTCGGTAGGGTACACCATCTCTAGGAGGTTTGTAATTAAATTAATTAACTTAAAAAGATAAGGACAGGCACTAGTGGTGATATGATGAAAGAGAATATGGGTTATGGACCTCAGTATGGCTTGCGGTGTGAGATAATCTCCGGAATTATCTAGGTGTGAGTGAAATAGTCTCCGGAATTACGTGTGGTGTGGGACTGATCTCCGGAATTATCGGGTTCGAGGCGACACTCATGTGGTATTGGTGTGATGAGGTGTCATAGCTTGCGGTGTGGGGTATTCTCGAAGATTCCCAGGGTAAGTGAAATAGTCTCCGGAATTATCTGTGGATAGAGATTGACCTTCGGAATTATCGGGACATGGGCTAATACTCACAGTTTATCTTTATCTCGTAGTAGTCATCTTGGCAAGATTAGTTGCATAGCGGGGGATTAAACCCTATAAAGTGGAGAACGTTAAGGGCTTGCACCAGACCTATGTAGAATGGGATGCATAGAATCCGACAAGTACACATTAGAGAGTCAGCATATAGTATTATGTTTTCTTGATTTGGTTTATGCATGTGTTTTCCTGTTTTCACACTTGACACTTAGTCTAGCCACACTTGATGTTTTTCCTATTTCAATGTTATTTCTTAATTCATTTATTTTTGTCTTTATTACTTATTGTTTATGATTCCATATTTCATGTTCTATTTATGATGCTTTTGTTTTTATGTCACTCACACCGTTATGGCTGAACCCTGAAGTTTTAGGGGTTAGGGTTATCTCTAGCCTCATGTTTTACAAGTGATTACCTATAGCATTGGGATTTGGATGCATGAGATAGAATGATAATAAAGCTTATGTAAAATTGTAAAGAAGGTGTTGTAATGAAAAAACTGTAATTGCAGGTGTTTGTTTTTCCGCAGTGTTATGTAATGAACTAATGTAATAAAGGTTGAAAAAAAATTTTATCTGTAATTTGACTATGTTTACTATTATAATTGAAGTTGATGCTGGGCATTGTGTTACGTATTTCTGAGATATCATATTGGAAATTCGGGGCACTACAACTCTGAGTTGATCGTTAGGCCGAATTTGACTTGTGAGATTCCGCCAGTTGCTATAGTGGATCGGCGGGAGAAAGTGCATAAGAACAAGGTTATCAAGTTGGTTCGTGTTGCTTGGAATCCTCACTCGCCCGGTGAGTCGACTTGGGAGTCGGAGGAGAAGATTCAGTAGAAGTTTCCTCAATTGTTTGAGTAATTCTTTTTTTTTTGGTTGTTTTGGGGTTACCCTATGTATCTTCTTGTTTGAATTTCGAGGACGAAATTGTTCTTGTTAGGTGGGTAGAATTGTAACCCCTGTTTTCATTTGTGTATTTTTGAGTGTATTATATTTCCTTTTCCTTGTATTTGGTTCCTCTTCTATTTTCCTTGGTCCGTATATTGGATTTTTTTTGTTTCAATATATTTTCATTTTATTATTTTGTCTTCTTTTTATTTGAGTTCTTGATTCGTTGTCCATCTTTTGTTTCGTTCCATTTGTTCAGGCCATTAATTCTGATTTCCTATATTTATTTATTTATTTTATTTATCGTCATGTCATATTCTTTGATCCGTAAAACCCATTGTGAACCAATACCTATTATATAAATCCTATTCACTAAAACACCCAAATCATATGCTCAGTATTACCCATATATATAACCACTAACCTACACCTAATGCTCTGTTTTTTTCTTATCATATACCCATCAGTTTATTTCCCTACTATAATACACCATATACCCATTAATTAACCAAAATAAATCCAATCTACCATAATCCCACCAGCATATGTAAATCCCCCTAATTCTTACCCTATTTACCTACTACCGAAACCCAGGTACACCCCAACCCGTTAGCATGCATACCACACCCGGTAACCATGTGCCTGCGCCCCCCCCCCCCCCTCCCTATGCCACCGAACCCTAAATCTCCCTATATATAATTAACCATCCTCTCCATGCAGTTAATTACTCCTACCTAGCCGCCCCAAAGTTTCCCTCTGTTCTCCCTCTCTCCCGAGCGTGTGCACCTCTTCTCGACCCTAACTTGCTCCTTCGGCCTCATCTGAACCCCCTCCTGCCCCTCGCCGCAGTCAACAACGACTGTAGCGGCTCTCCTCTTCGTCGTCTCTTCCTTGTTGTGCGTGGCGGTCTTATTAAGTTCGTACGTTCGTTTGAGAGTTTTTCGTGTTGTTTTTGTGTCTTGGTGCTCATGGGTTTTGGTGTGTGCTCGCGTTCCCGTTCGTGGTTCGTTGGTATCCGCTGTTCGTGGCCCAGGATCGGTTCCCCTTATTCTTATTCTTGATTTTCGTCGGTTTCATCATCGGTTAAGGCAAATAATTTGTACTCAATTACTTTGTATGATACAAGTCATAAATTCTGCTTGTAGTATAGTTGGGTTCTAGAGATAACTCGTGTGTGATGTATTTTTATGAGTATTGTCTCTATAGTGCTATCTTGACCATAGTTACCTCACGACACATATGACATGAACTAACCTAGGAGTGACCGTGACTTGAAGTGATGTATGAAACAATTATGAGAACTCGTGTGCTTGTGAGATCCATGTGATATACTTATTGTGGACATGTCGTATACCCTATTTCATGTTGTTTAGACACTTAGTTGACTCTAATTCATGTTTAGTTATGTTTCGATCAAGTTTCGTGTGATTCATGTTGGCTTTGTTCCTAAAGGAAATTCTGTATTTTGCTGATAATCTGCCTTGATCAGTAATTTAGACCATATTAAGGTCAGTATCTTAACTTCAGTATAAAACATGATTTTTAGAGAAATCCGTCTTCTTTCCAACCCCTCTGACCTTGACTGATTTCGTTTTCTTATGTGTGAGATATGGTGGTTTTACTACAGAGATTTATTTCATTTCTAGATTTTGTTTCTTGATGATTTCGATGACTGAATTATTTTGATACTAGTGTTAAACATATTATTTTGATCTGAAATTCTGGTCAGTATTTCTATATCTATTTAGGGATTACCCAAAATTTTGGGGGATTTTATCGATGAATTTTATATGCCGTTTCATGCTTGTTTATAAAGACTATACTTGCTGGATTTTGCTCGCTGTTCTGTAAAGATTTGTATTTTCACCCTAGTTCCTTTTCCCTTTATGAAAAATATTTATGAAATATGAAAGTTAGCTTATATTGTCTATTGTTTTCTCCCTTTGGCGGATTTGGATTTCGTTTCGCAGTTTGCGAGATATCACAATTTTCGTACAGCAGTGTTGGGAATTCCAGATTTGCCAAACTATCGTTTCTTGATATTTTCTGATTTTTTTACTAAACTAATCTTACTGAAAAATTATGAAACATTATATGTTGACTCTAGACATATAGAGGAATGCCCCAGATTTTTCCTGGATTTATTTGAGATATTTTCATGCTGTTTTCCTGACTTTGAGTTCGATTTCCTGATTTCTGGCTGAACTTATTTTCTAGATTCAAATCAGTTTTGAGTTATGTTGTTGAGAAATACTATATGACTTATTTATGCTCGCTGAATTTGGTTGGGAGTCTCTTTTCTAGACCTTTTAACGGATTCAGATTTGCATGTTTGTAACAATGGGAATCACTGTTTTACTGCAGTGTGGTCTTGCTGTCCTGAACTTGAGATTTGGTTATTTCATTCTTTTATGAGATATCTTGCACCCGTACATGGTTATCTTGCAACTTGAACTTATTACATGATCATACCATGTTATTCTTGATATGTTTTGCACACCTACATGCTTGTTTGACATTAATAATAAATAACCAAGCCGGGGTTTAAGGGAAAGATCTAATATTGGATAATTCAGAAACGTGTACTCGGAAGGGGATCCACTGATCCTAGTGATACTTGATACATGATACTTGATACGTGAATACTTGATACTTACATGCAAGACACGTTACTTGCCACTTGCACAACTTGACACGTGATTACTTGATACATGATACTTGGAGATTGGAGCTCGATACTTGACCTGTCCCTGAGTACACTACCCTTTATGGTCCACTATGAAATCTAAAGCGAAACTGTTTGTTGTAGCAACCATGCGGTGTGGGATGCATGAAGTGCTACCTAGATAGTAATAACTACAAGATTTGATACATGAAACTTGAACATGACACTTTAAATATGATACATGCTTACTTAGTACATGATACTTGATACTTGACACTTGATGCTTGTTTACATGATCTTTGTTCACTTGACACTTGATACATGCTACTTGTACTTGTTCACCTTACCATGCTAGTTGTTATACTTGATAATATCATACTTATTCCATGCTATCAGTTAGTTTTTCCCATATACTTGTATCCTGCATTAAAAACGGCCCGTAACTTGTAATTGACGGGTACTTGTTTTCTCTTTTCCTCTTTCCTGCAACTGTTAAATTGCAGATTTTGGAGAACATGTTCCACACGGTATTGGTGACATAAAGTATTAGTGCTGGATCTTGTTATTATTATTTCTTATTTTTTGCTTGAACAATATTGTATTGTTGTACTTAGATTTATTTTGTATTTGGGCAATATGACCCAGGATATTTGACTCATTCAGATCATGATTATTTGAGATTAATATATATGGTTTCAAGTATTCTTGTTGGTATTTTGGTTCATATGTGCATGATTGGTTGATTCTTTTGCTTCCAACTCTGATTATTCTCGTGAATGTTGTGAAGATTCTTGAACAGCTTATGGATGATAAAAACCATTCGCTGGGCTTAGTCACGTATCCGTATTCCGTATTCTTTTTGGGAAGCGGGTCGTGACAATGAGCAAGTACAAAGTAGCTCTCCATTCGAAATTACTTCCACAACTGTTGAACTTCTCTAGACGACAAGTTCGGAGTACAACACTTGGTTCGATGCCGCTTTAGCTACTTGCGAACGAGCATGTACGAAGTAGCTCACCATTCGAAATTGCTCCCACAACTGTTGAATCTCTCTAGACGACAAGTTCGGAGTCCAGCACTTGGTTCAATGCCGCTTTAGCTACTTGCGAACAAGCAAGTACAAGAAGTCATACAAGACCTAAAGGTGCAAGTCTTATTCAAGACCAAGAAGTCATACAAGACCTAAAGGTCATACAAGACAAAAAGATTATAAAATTGGAGATACAGGCCTTATTCTAGCCCTAACTTCTTCTAGGTAAAGGGACGCTCCTATTGAGTGATACACGAGGGCGGCGAGCGCCGTGCTGATCTCGTCTCGTTTCCAGGGAGGTCTCTAAGCCAGCGAGATGAGTCGCGTCGTCGACACCCACGGGTCCAACGTTCGCCCCGAAAGATGCCCCACTCGACGAGCCGGTCACTCCACTTTGGGCATCACCCGGATTCCGCAAAACAGGAGGCGAATGAAGTGCTAACTCGTGGAACAACTTTCTTTGAACATACTCACCCTGAGGGCAGGAAGTGCTTCTAACGTTGCTCCCCTCAGAAAGCCGTCGCAGACGAAGATTCTCCACCTCTAGCTCGATGACGCTCTCTTTCAGGAAGTCATCTATCAGTTTGATCTTCAAACGAGGCAATCGTCCCGAACTACTGCCTCGCGAGACCTCAAAGATAGCCCTTTGAAGATGTGCCGACTCCAGACTCTTCTCGAGCACCACGTTCTTCAATTCGTCTCTCTCAGATCTCGCCTCGAATAAAGAGTGACGAAGAAATTTAAGACTCAAGACCTGGCTGACGGCCATTGAGGGTCAGGACTCCTCGCCTTCGGGTGCCACTTCACGAGTTCTCTCCTCAAGGCACCTTATCTCGATGTCTCAACAAGCCAGGGTCACTCTTAAATGACTCACCTCCCACTCTGCTCTATAAAACAACTCTCGAGATCGAGCTAGCCCCAATTTGACGACGCCTAGCTCAAAATGGAGACGTGGCACCTCGCTAACTTGGGAAGTCAACCAAAAGAAAGCGTAAATCAATAAGATTGAGAAGCCACATGGTGGCTCTACTGCGGAGCGATTCGAAAGCAAACAAACCCACAACTATTTCGAAACTTTGCAACACTTGTTCAAAAAAAAACAATCAACTTCATTAAAAAGTACAAGCGGTGGCCAGTCCGCTATAAGGCGTACAAGAGCGAAAAGAAAGAAAGAGAAAGAATGAGTGCGGGTACATAAAGTCAAGGGGCCACCTTGGTGGGCTGCTCCGCAATCGCCTCTGGCACCTCCATGATAGCTGACTGGGGATTCGCCACGGCATCGTCCTCTTCTTCTTCTTCTTCTTCATCTTCTTCATCTTCTTCTTCTTCTTCTTCTTGCCCTCCTCCGGCGCCTTCTGCTCCCTCGGCTACTTCACCTTCCAGAAGGGTATACAAGCTATACCCCGAGCTGTCGAAGCTAGGGATACAAGCTTTCACGTGTTTGAGGGCTCTGGCGTAAGACTATTCCATGTTCACGCGCATATGAGCTTTCGCCTCGGCTCTGATTGCCTCCACAGCCGCTTCTACTGCCGCGTCCTCGACAACCTTTGAGGCCTTCTCCTTCTCTTGGTTGGCCCTCTCCTTCTCCTTGTTTGCCCTGGCCGCCTCCCGAGCCGTCTGCTCATTCACCTTCGCCAAGACAGACTCGAGGAGGCTAATCTGAGCAGCCCTGAGAATCCGACAGGTGCCGCTCTGCCTCGTACATCTTCACGACCTTGGCCCTCTCCGACCAATCTCTGTCGCTTGTTGCTTTGAGCTCTTTCTCCTGCCCGGCAAACTGCTCTAAGAGGTGGCTAAAGTGGCACAAGATCAACGAAAAGAAACTACAAGTTTAGCGCAAGAAAAACATAGATTTTTGGAGAACCCAGAAAGTTACTCACCATCATCGTCGCCCTGGCAATCTTGAGGGCATCATCGCCCACTGTCCCCGCCTTCAGTGCCGCTCGGTCCTTTGTGGTCGGCAAGTGACGGATTGCTTGCATGCTTATGACGGAGTCCCCGAGGAAGCCGTCATGCTTCATCACTCACCAGTCGGGGACGAAGAGCCTCTTGTGCTCCTCGATGAGAATCGCTTCGGCCTTGGCGGTAAGGGGTGGTGCCTCAAGCGCTAGTGCAGCCCCAATGGTGAGGTCATTGACGGAAGGGTCGGACGGGGCAGACGGTATAAGAGTAGCGGAAGGGGGCAGACGGAGTAGGAGAAGGGGATTCCAAGTCGACCACCGGGGAGGCCACTGCCGATCCCTTCGCAGCTCGGCCAGATGATCGCCCCACTGTGGTTCTCTTTCTCTTCTTACCATCAGTGCCTTTCCCACCAATGCCCCCTCATTCAAACAACATCGCTCGAAAGTCCATACCGGGGGCCTCTACAGAAACAAAAGCCAAAAAAAAAAGTTAGCACACGAAGAAAGCAGTATTGGAAATAATAGCAAAGACAAACATCCGAAGCATACTGGAGTCGATCGGATTGAGACCCCCACAAATGAGAACCTCCTCGGTCATATCTTTCCAACTTAAGGTCGGACGACCGAGGAGTTTCATCCCTGACCGTATCTTACTCTGGGGTTAACACAGGCTCGGACTTCGCCCACCTCGGCACATCCTCCCTCCATCTCGTGGGAAAGTCCCACAGCTAACTACCTCGGATCAAAAAATATTTCTCTTCCAAAACTTGATTGAGTCCGGGTTCTCGATCAATTTAACACCCCACCGCGGCGACAAGTAGTACCCGTACTCCATTTTGCTCATGTGATTGATCCGATAGAGACTTCGGAGCACGCTGAGCTGAGGCTCGGCCCCCACCACTTGGCACTAAAGTATGAAGCCGAGGACATATCGCCACATGTTCGGCATATATTGAACCGGACTCAGCCCATACCACCGCAACACCTCGGTTACAAAGGGCGGCAGGAGAAAACGGAGGGCAGCGTTGAGCACATCAAAAGGGAAGACGCATGTGTCTGGCAAAGTTGCTGAAGATGCTCGGAACCCTGGACCAGGAAGGAGGAGAGTAAACTCCGGCGGTATCATGAAGCTGCTTCTGATACACAACAGATCCTTCTCCGTAAGAACATAGGGGATGTCGTCAACCTCGGAGCATTCCCTCGGCTTGTTCTCGTCATATGAAGCTGACCTCCCATACACAACCTTGGCCAGAAGGTCGTCGGAGTATTCTCTGACTCTGCCAAGGCTTGACAAAGTAGATGGCATCCTGCCCAGTTCTCCCACTCTCTTCACCCCCTCCACTATCGTCTCCACTATCACCAACCGAGCTACCCCCTTCCTCTTGTCCGCCGCAGAAGGGCCTACCAACGACTGATCACTTTCTTGATCCGAGGTGGAGGTATCACTCCCAGACGACGCTCGAGACATCTCGTAAAATATATATAATAAAATATATATTTATCTTGATGTGACAGCAACGATCAGAAAAGATCGCCGGAAAATGCTAATGATTGGCCACAAAAGCTAGTTGAGCCACCCAGCAGTGAATTCTTTTTCCAAAGAGTAAAAGGAGAGAATGAAGAAATGAATGAGAGGGTGGTGACTTATAGTAGAAAGAGGGGGCGCCGCTTGGGCTTCCAAGAGTTTTGGGCTTCCTGAACCACTAGAAAGGCCCACCAAAAGGCTAAATGACAGAATTCATAAAGGCATGAGCACGACACGTCACCCAAAACTCATTAACCAGTTATATCGCCTAGAGATTCGTGCATGATCTTCATCAGACGGCTCAGATCACGCCACGACCTTCGGATCTACCTTCCGAGGATCCGGCTACAGAGCTGGAAAATGGAGAAAAACATAACCTCGAGATTCGTGCATGATCTTCACCAGACGGCTCAGATCACGCCACGACCCTCGGATCTACCTTCTGAGGATCCGAACTACCGAGCTGGAAAATGGCAAAAAACATCACCTCGAGATTCGTGCATGATCTTCATCAGACGGCTCATATCACGCCACGAACCTCAGATCTACCTTCCGAGGATCCAAGCTACTGAGCTGGAAAATAGCAAAAAACATCGCCTCGAGATTTGTGCATGATCTTCATCAGACGACTCAGATCATGCCACGACCCTCGGATCTACCTTCCGATGATCCGAGCTACCGAGCTGAGAAATAGCAAAAAATATCGCCTAGTGATTCGTGCCAGATCTTCATCAGATGGCCCAGAATGTGCCACGTTACTCGGATCCATATTCCGAGGATCAGAGCTACCGAGCTAAGAAATGGTGAAAATTATCGTGTCGTGATTCATGCCAGATTTTCATCAGACGACCCAAAATGTACCTCGAGCTACCGAGCTGAGAAATAGAGAAAAATATCGCCTCGTGATTCGTGCCAGATCTTCATAAGACGACCCAGAAAGTGCCATGTAGCTCGGATCCACATTCCGAGGATCCGAGCTACGAACAGAAAATGGGGGAAAACTCTTACCTCCCAATGCATGCCCCTGATCGGAGCTCCTAAATCATGCCACGTCACCTAAGCGCCAGATGCGTCGCCTGATCACTCCGAAATTCGCACCAACGGTATGATCAGCGCTCAAAATCGCGCTACGTCGATATTCCTTGATTAATTATTTTATTAAATTATTAATTCGAATTAATGGTTTAAAAATTGCAAAAAATAATTATAAATTCAGAGAAATATTTTTGAACTTCTGGATGAATAATTTAAATTAGAACAATTAGTTAATACTTTTTTAGAACAGATTGTTGATTCACAGAATTGAATAAATAATTCAAAAATAAGAAAAAACTCAGAAATATCCAGAAAAGTTTCAAAATCATTGTGGGCACTTCACAAACTTAGATTGACACCGTTACACCTCGAGCAAGATCCAAATTCCCTCAAGAACTCCGATAAAATCTCGTACGCCATTGGAACAATAAAACTACTCCTCAAAAGCTGCTAAACTCAGTCTTTAGGAGTGGGGGGCTCGTGATATGGCTAAAAATAGGATTAAATCAGGATCGTCCAAATCAGGCACGAATCATAAAGCTCTCAGGGGTAAAACAGTAACTTCACCTACAAACGGATCTGAAATGAGAACTGGGTTTTTTTTTCAAAACTCGATAACCCATAAACGGATCTGTCCAATTGAGTACGGGTAACAACCTGCTACAGACCAATTCAGATATTTAAAGAGTAATTCAAATTTATGATTATCTCTAAGAGGCAGTTTAAACAGTCTCTCTTATCACGAAACGGGTTTAAACTCTATACATCTTATCCAGAAACACCGGGACATAGGGATAAATCTTTATCTTTAAACTGTCTCTAAAAGCGACTATAAATACCCCTCTCCCCCAACCATAACAAGGTAATCAATCTTTTTTTCACAAAAAGCTCTTTCATAATTAATCTTCCTGATTACTGACAAGAGCGTCGGAAGGTTCGTCGCCTGGATCCATCCCGGTGTATCGAACTTTTTTGCAGATCAACTGCAGTGGCAAGAAACCAGTCAAATGCCGATGAAAGTCAAAAGGTTTGCTTTATTGTTTCCAAAAAGAATCCACAGATTTATTTGTTTGCTCCCACACCAAAATCAGCAGCAACAGTTCTCATGATGGATACTTTTATCATATATGAGATTTAGTGGGCTTTGATAGTCGTTATTGAATTAGATGTATCTATCAACATTAGGACTACAATGGGTCAAATGAATTTTACTTACTTTCACTAACCATCAGTATGTCATTTATCGAGTGTGTCGGAAATATCAGAAGTACCAAAATATATGAAGAGACAAAATCTTGATATCATAAACTGATCGACTTTAATAGTTATTTGGACTCAAGTACATGTAAAATTTGAGTTTCTCTCTAAACTTTGTTATTGATTAATTACCAACCGTAGTCTCTATTCGTTAAGTTACAACCACCCTTTTCTCTATTTGATAACTGCATCAAAAGTTTGGTGCGAAATTTTAATTCCAATTAAACTTTGATCCTTACAAATAATCAGAAAAACAACATGAATCATGTAACACCCCAAAAATTCAAATGAGTTATTTTGAATTATTAAATAATTTAATTTATGTGAAATTATTGTTTTGCACGTACAAAACATGTGTAAATATTGTAAAAGGCAAATCTTAAGATTTTGTATCAATAAATTAGTTTCTCTTATTTAATTGATATGTTTTTATTTTTGAAATTTTTTTAATAAGAAAAACTACTTTTGAAATTATTGTGAAAGAAGATGACCTTTTTGATAATAAACAATTTGGGTCAAGATGTGAGCCCAACAATTTGAATTTAAATTTTAAATGGCTGCATAAGGGGGGCCGCCCAGCCATGAGGATTTAGGGTAATTAATTTTGGAACTAATTGATTGAGATCCTTACTTAATTAATTGGATTTTGTAAAGAAGTGTTCTTTGGGGACTTATTTGCAAAATTCTACTTGAAAACCCCTAATTGTACCCCCCGCCCTATATAAGGGAAATCAGAATTTTCGGCCTCCTCTCGTTTGAGGTCTTTTGTTGATGAATTTTTTGAATAAGAAGAGAATGAGCTTTTGAATTAGGAGGAGAACTGCTTCTAGGTGTTCTATTCAATTTTTTCGAGTGATGGGCATCTCTTTATCTTTCTTGTTATGCTTTTTATCTCATAAATATTGTAGTATCATGCTAGGACTTCATTTGTAAATCTATGGTTATATTTTAGCATGATTTTTGATGAAGAATTGTTTGTTATATGAGATAAAGATTGAATCTTGAATGTATGATGATCTTAAATAAATTGTTCTTGAGTAATGAATATTATTATGCATGAAAGATCAAGTTTTATCTATGGAAATATATTTAATGAATCTATATGTTATTGAGGATGTTTAGATCTTGTCATATGATTCAAGAACCATGATTTCAATAATTAAAAGATGAAATATTTGAAGGGTATTTCATTGTTTATATGTATAAAAATTTATAAATTAAATTCTCGTCGATTGAGGTATGATTTTAGCATGTAATAATGCCAAAGGAATCAAGTAAATCTAACGGGGTTTGGGGTTTGAGGGGGGGTTGCACAATGCCAACCTGAGCACTGTGCATACCTAGGGTTTGCTTTTGTAAGGGTTTCGGCCTGGAGCATGGGCTCGGGGTCAGTTGTTTTTGGTTGATGTAGCATGGATTTTCGATGTGTACTAGGGTTTGAGAACCCTAGTGCATGTATGGATACCTATGTACATGTATAAATCTAGCAATTGTATGATAATTAATTGATTTTGATCAAGTTTTGAATGTGCAAGTTTCAGATTTTGTGAAAATCTAGTTTTAAGATTTTGGTGAAATAGAGCTTCAAAACTTTGTGTAATTAGATTATAAATTATGGGATTATTATATATGTTTATAAATGGAATATAAACTTATACTTTTGGAATATATGTTTCAGTTTTGAACGGTTTGTTTTGAAGAATGAGAACGCATAAATTTCATATTTGTGGAGAAATGAATTTCAAATTTTGGTATATTTGAGTTGTGATTTCGAGTGCGCGAACCTATGGTTTAGATGGATAAAATTCTCAGTTTTGATAAAGTATATGCTTCAGTTTTGAACGATGAAATCTTTGGATTTTAAATGGCTTATTTTCAGTTTTTAAAGAGATAAAAGTTTCAGTCTTTGGAACCATAAAGTTCAGATTTGGAGGGATAAATCCCGAAGTTTATAAAGGATTATTGTTCAGTTTTGATTGACTTAATTTCCAGAAAATTGATTGTGCTTTCAATTATGGGAAGGAGGATTTTTAAATTTGGAAATTGAGATATTTAGAAAAATTGTTTCGTTTCTATAAAATAAGGAGTCCTTCATGGAAGTGGTTGTTATTCAATGAGAAGTAAGAAGCTTTGTGGATGATAAAATGTTTTATAATTGGTATGAGAGAGTCGTGATTGAGGTATTGAATCGCGACCGTGTTTTCGTGGAAAAGCGATTTTTCATGAAAGAGTATGAAAAGATTTATTTTGAAAATGAACCATGTGGTGGTTTTGTTTTGAAATTGGGATTATTGTGAGAACCCCGGATGAATGCTTGAGGCATTGAGTTGTGAGCACTAGAGGCTGAGCGAAACCCTAGGGTACCGGCAATGATTATTTGATTGTAAGAATTATCCAGAGGGGCTAGTTGATATGACTAAAAATGGGGTTAAATCGGGATCGTCCAAATCAGGCACGGATCTCAAAGCTCAGGGGTAAAACGGTAATTTCACCTATAAGTGGGTCGGAAGTGGGTACTGGGTCTTCTCTCCAGGAATCCAATAACCCGCGAACGGATCCATCTCCAACTGGGTGTGGGTTCCAACCCGCAGCAAACCCGGTCCAGCAGGATAAAATCAAGGTCTCTGATTAATCCTAATCAACGGCCCTGATTCACATCTATCTTTTCACTGGGAATTAGGGATTACATTCCTAATCTGATTACGGGGATTACATTCCTTATCAGGTCACAGGGATTACATTCCTAATCTGATCCCTAAGGCAACTATAAATACCCCCATCCACCACCATTAAGAGGTAATCAATCTTTTGCCAATTTACGCTCTTTCATAATCATTCCTGATTACTGACTTGAGCGTCGGAAGGTGCATCGCCGGGATCAACCCTGGGGTTTCGCACTTTTTGCAGGTGAATGGTGGGAGTCAACGGTCAAACTCCGGCAGAACAGGTTTCAGGTTTGCTATTCAAGTTTTCCAAGAATCCACAAATACTGTCTGTTTGCCCCGACACCAGATTTAGCGGTAACAGATTGGCGCCATCTGTGGGAAACAAACAAATAGCAGCCTTCCCTCTTCCCGTTGGTCAGATCTTCTCCAGCCATGCCTTCTAGGAAAGTAAGATCCAGAAGGTCCAACCGTGGACCCAACCCCGTTGATCAGCAACAGGAAGTCCCCATCCAACCCGCTCTGCAGCAGGGGCAACTTCCTCCTCAAGCTGAGGACCCTCTCCAACAGGACCAGCCTCCTCTTAAGAATCAGCAACCTCCTAAGGGTCCCCCCGATCCCCAAAATGCCGGTGCAGGGGACCGCACGTCCCAACCCGCAGAAACAACCTCTCCATCAGGACCGCGTCTCAATATATAATGCCTCTACGGATTCTATGGCCTCCCACAATCCCCGAGCTTCCGACCTTCGCAATACCATCCTCAATCGGCAGAAGGATGAGGATCTTTGTCGCCGTCTGGATGAAAAGCGGGCCCGAGAGGGAGCCTCCCGCCAAGAACGTCTGGATGAGCGATCTCCTCCCCGCCGAGACTACAGAAGGTCCCCTACCCGAAGAGGGTGAAGAGAGTCCCCCGAGCATCACAGGAGAAGACCCCTTTCCCCTGTAGGTCGGCAACATCCGAGGAACGATGAGGCACCCATCACTCGTGCTGAGTTCCAGCAATTCCAAGCAACGGTGTTGCAAGCTCGCAACCTCCGACACAAAAACAATACCGAAAGGGTTCCTACTCCCCCACGGGTCCAAAGTCCCCACCATCGGTCCATAACTCCTCCTCCGGAATCTAACGACCAACAACATATTCCTAGTCCTTGCCGCTCCCAGGGTTACCATTGCCGTAGTCCCCGCTCCCCTTCCTATGAAGACGAGTCCAGGGGCTTGTTTGACTACCGGCAGAGGGACGATGCTCTCTACCGCCGTTTCCACGAGATGGAGAGGCGCATCGGCCGAATAGACAAGGATGAGGAGTTAAGAGGAAGAACCATTCGCCCGAGCAGACCTCCCTTCTCCCGAACCATCATGGAGGCTCCTATCCCAAGAGGTTTCAAACCCCCGCAGTTCGAAACTTACTCTGGGGAGTCAGACCTCGTGGACCACATCGAAAGCTTTAAAACCCTCATGCTAATCCACCAAGCTTCTGATGCCTTGCTGTGCAAGACTTCCCTGCCACTCTTAAAGGTTCGGCCCGGGAATGGTACTCCCGCCTCGCCCCGTCCTCCATATTTTCCTTCGAACAGTTTGAGACCCTCTTCGTCACTCATTTTGTAAGTAGCAGACGCACGGAGAAGACCAGCATCTCGTTACTCCAGCTCCGCCAGGATAAGGGAGAGAAATTGAGAGACTACGTGAAGAGGTTCACTGCAGAGGTAAGATCCATCTCCTCCCTCGACCAGTCAGTTGCGGCGGCCGCCTTCCAATCAAATATCCTCAACTCTAACCTTCACTCCTCCCTCGCCAAGAAGCCTCCGCATAATTTTGCCGACCTCCTTCTTAAGAGAGAGAAGTACATTTGGGCCGAAGAAGCCGAATACCTCCCGGGCTTCGGAGGGTCTACCTCCGGGACAAAAACAAAGGCAACTGAAGAAGAAGGGGTCAAGAAGCTTCAAAAAGAAAATGGCAGTCAGCGCTGACCTCCCAGATTTGAAAAGTTCACTCCTCTTAACGCCAACATTTCCACAATTCTTATGGAAGTCGAGAACGAGGGGGTGATACCTCCTACGCCAAAAATGAACACCCCTGGCAAGAAGAGGTACAAAGAGAAGTGGTGTCGCTATCACTGGGACCATGGCCACGATACCAATGATTGTCGGGCCCTGAAGAACGAGATAGAAGCCCTCATTCAGAGGGGACAGCTGACCAAGTTCGTGAGAAAGGACCGAACCGATCTTCCTCTCTCGCCTCGGGGGGCTAACAAGCATCCTGAATGTGATGAAATGCCCGAATTTGAAGAGGAGCATGTCCTACACCTCATCCATGGGGGCCCAATGGGGGGCTCCTCCAATTCCTCTCGAAAGGCGTTCATAAGGGAAGTCAATTTGGTTCGCGCCACACCTCCTCCTAAAGGCCTCGGAGTACCCGTCACATTCTCAGATGAAGACCTTGAGGGTGTCCGAACCCCCCATTGTGACGCGCTTGTCATCAACCTCCATATGGCGAACTTTAAAGTGGAAAGGATCTTGGTCAACAATGGCAGCTCCGTTAACATCCTCTTCCTCGCCGCTTTCAAAGGCCTCAAACTATCCTAAGACAGACTTAAACCCGCCGGCTACACACTCCATGGGTTCACGGGAGTGCCAGTAACAATTTAAGGGGTGATCACCCTCGACGTAACCGCTGGCAAAATTCCTACTACCCGAACGGAGTCGATGGACTTTATGGTCAGGGATGTCCCTGCAGCTTATAATGTCATTTTGGGTCGGACCGGCTTAGCTGCTCTCGAAGCCGTCCCTTCCGCCTATCACCTCAAGATGAAGTTCCCCACTCGGAGAGGAATAGGGGAAGTAAGAGGCAGTCAGGAAACGGCGAGCAGATGCTACATGACCTCTACCATGGGTCCAGTCCTCTCCCTCGAAATTCTTGAAATCCCCTAAGATGTTGTCCGGCCAATGTCCGAGCCGGTGGATGAGTTGGAGAAAGTGCTCTTCTCTGAGCAGGATCAGAGCCGCAAGTTTTTTATTCGCAAGACCCTCCCATCTGTCCTATGCACGGACATAGTTCAATGTATTAAAAAGAACCGCGACCTCTTTGCCTGGTCGGCCGCTGACATGCCTGGAATTTCTGAAGAGCTTCTAGTCCACCACCTCAGCGTCGCTCCGGGGTTCAAACTGGTCCAACAGAAGAGGCACAAGTTCGCTCCCGAGCGCCAGCAAGCTATAAAAGAGGAGGTGGACAAGCTCTTGAAGGCTCGGTTCATACAAGAGGTCAATTATCCCGAATGGCTCTCGAATGTAGTGATGGTGAAGAAGTCCAACGGGACCTGGAGGATTTATATCGACTTTACCGACCTCAACAAGGCATGCCCCAAAGATCCATTCCCTCTTCCAAGCATCGATACTTTGATTGACGCCACTTCGGGCCATGAACTCCTCAGCTTCATGGACGCCTTCTCAGGCTACAATCAGATTCGTATGTTTCCCCCGGATATCCTGAAGACCTCCTTTGTAGCCGATCAGGGCCTCTACTGCTACAGGGTAATGCCCTTCGGTTTGAAGAATGCAGGTGCCACTTATCAATGCCTCGTCAACAAGATTTTTTAAGCACAGATCGGCCGAAATATGGAGATATATGTTGACGATATGCTTGTGAAGAGCATCCACGGGGCCGATCATGTGGCCGATCTGCAAGAGACGTTCGACGTGCTCAGGAAGCACGATATGAGGCTCAATCCGAACAAATGTGCGTTCGGAGTCTCGTCGGGGAAATTCCTAGGCTTCATGGTCAGCCAAAGAGGAATCGAGGCCAACCCCGAGAAGATCAAAGCCATATTAGACATGGCTCCCCCGAAGAATGTTAAAGAGGTTCGAAAGCTAACGGGTCGCCTGGCAGCCATAGGGCGCTTCCTTTCCAAGTCAGGGGAGAAGTGTCTTCCCTTCTTCAAAGCTCTCAGGGGGGCTAAAGGCCTCGAGTGGGGTCAGCAACAACAAGACTCATTCGACCAGCTGAAGGCTTACCTAGTCAATCCTCCTCTCCTCAGCAAACCTGTTCCCGGGGAAGCCCTCTACCTCTACTTAGCCGCCTCCGAGCAGACCCTCAGCGCCGTCCTCGTGAGGGAAGAAGATAAGACTCAAAATCCCATCCATTACGTAAGCAAGGTACTTCGGGATGCCAAGCTCCGCTACCCGAGGATAGAGAAGATGGCATACGCCTTAGTCATGGCCGCAAGAAAGCTTCGCCCATATTTCCAGTCCTAGTCGGTGGTCGTTCTTACCGACCAGCCACTGAAGCAAGTCCTCCACAAGCCGGAGACCTCCGGTCGCCTCATGAATTGGTCTATCGAGCTAAGCCAACACGACATATCGTACCAGCCTCGGACCGCAATCAAGACTCAGGCCTTAGCTGAATTCATCATCGAGAGTACCATCCCTGAGGTCAGCCAAGCAATGAAGGGACTGCCTGTCTGGTCGGTTTACGTAGATGGATCCTCTTGTAACGAGGGAAGCAGAGCCGGGGTCATTCTGGCCGGCCCAGATGATTTCGTCCTCCAATACTCCCTTCGCATCAACTTCAAGGCCTCTAACAATGAAGCAGAATATGAAGCACTCATAGCCGGCCTCGGAATGGCTCGCAAGGCAGGGGCACAGCGCCTCTGGATATTTAGCGACTCTCAGCTGGTCGTAAATCAGGCCCTAGGAGAATACGAGGCACGAGATGACCGAATGGCTAAGTACCTAGCCAAGGTCAGGAATCTCATGGCCCTATTTGAAGAAGCTCTCATCGAGCGAATCCCCCGAGAAGAGAATTCCCAAGCCGATGCCCTCTCCAAGCTAGCCTCCTCCTCCCTCCAAGGTCTCGAGCAGACCGTCTTGATCGAGGTGCTCCTAAAGCCATGTATAGAAGATGAAACTTCCGACTCGATGGATTCGCTACCTATCCTGCTTCAAGATAATTGGATGAAACCCCTGGTAGAATTCCTAAGGGATGGGCTCCTCCCCGAAGACCCTAAAGAAGCTTGCCGAGTAAGAACCCGAGCAGAGCGGTACACGCTTATCGAGGGCAACCTATACAAGCGTTCCTTCACACAAGTAGACGGCAAGCCTTATTTGAGATGCCTCTCCCCGGAACAAGCCGATTACGCCCTACAACGGCTCAACGAAGGCATCGGCGGGGCACATTCAGGGTCCAGATCCCTAGCCCGGAAGGTGTTGAATTATGGATATTTCTGGCCCACTCTCCTACAAGACGCCGAACTGCACGTTCGGCAATGTAGTTCTTGTCAGAAGTACTCCAACGTCCATCGCCTCCCACAAGCTCGACTCACCTCCCTATCAAGTCCTATCCCTTTCGCAATGTGAGAGATGGATTTACTGGGGCCATTCCCACCAGCTCCCGGCCAGTTCAAATTCTTAGTCGTGGCAATCGACTACTTCTCGAAGTGGATAGAGGCCGAGCCCTTGGCCACAATCACCGAGAACAAAGTACTTCAGTTCTTCTGGAAGAACGTTATCTGCCGATTTGGTGTCCCTCGAGTCCTCATAACAGACAACAGAACCCAATTTACCGGGGCTACCTTCCGAACTCTATGTGAAGACCTCGCCATCCAACAACGTTTTTCCTCCTCTCCCATCCACAGTCGAATGGTCAAGTGGAGAATGCTAACCGACTGATCCTCTCCGGTATTAAGAAGAGGTTGAATAAGTTCTCTAAAGGCTTATGGGTCGATCAGCTCCCTAACGTGCTGTGGAACTACCGCACCACAAAACAGATCCCCACAGGTGAGTTGCCATTCAACCTCACCTATGGGTCCGAGGCTGTGATCCCATTGGAAGTTGGTATAACTTCTCCTCGCCTTGCTGGCTACGAAGAAGAACAGAATGCCAGGGAAGTTTGGGCAAACTTAGACCTGATCGACGAGCAACGAGAAAGAGCGTCAATCCGCCAACAGAGCTATCGGAGGAGGATCGAGTTGGCATACAATAAGAGAGTCCGTCCCACCGACCTCAAAGAAGGGGACTTGGTCCTCAAAAAGTTAGCAATCTCTTTTTCTAGTCAGAAGAGTAAACTAGATCCAAATTGAATGGGACCCTACAGATCACCAAAGTGGTTTGGCCCGGGACATATTGTCTAGAAGACCTTGAAGGCAGAGTGATCCCCAGGACTTGGAATGCCGACCATCTTTTGAAATACCAAGAGAGTGCTTTAACGCCTCTCTAAGTATTCTGGGATGTCGAACCGTTCCTCTCCTTTTACTTGTATTTTTTTCTTTTATTTCTCCTATGTAATAACGGCTCGCAACTTAGAAGCAGCCAACTATTAGTTATCAATAAAGAAAGTTTTTTCATATTTTACTTGTAAAATTTCTTGTATCTCTCTGCTTTTACTCTTCACCCTAACGACGAGTTCCAAGTCCAACACTTGGCTCGACTCTGCTTCGCAAGCTCACTCTTAAGCGAGATAGAAGTGGTTCGCCATTCGGAATTGCTCCCACAATTGTTGAACAACTCTAACGACGAGTTTGGAGTCCAACACTTAGCTCGACTCTGCTTCGCAAGTTCTCTCTTAAGCGAGCTAGAAGTGGTTCGCCATTCGGAATTGCTCCCACAACCGTTGAACAAACTCTAACGACGAGTTCGGAGTCCAACACTTGGCTCGACTCTGCTTCGCAAGTTCGCTCTTAAGCGAGCTAAAAGTGGTTCGCCATTCGGAATTGCTCCCACAACCGTTGAACAAACTCTAACGACGAGTTCGGAGTCCAACACTTGGCTCGACTCTGCTTTGCAAGCTCACTCTTAAGCGAGCTAGAAGTGGTTCGCCATTCGGAATTGCTCCCACAACCGTTGAACAAACTCTAACGATGAGTTCGGAGTCCAACACTTGGCTCGACTCTGCTTCGCAAGCTCGCTCTTAAGCGAGCTAGAAGTGGTTTTTCATTCGGAATTGCTCCCACAACTATTGAACAAACTCTAACAACGATTTTCGAAGTCCAACACTTGGCTCGACTCTGCTTCGCAAGCTCGCTCTTAAGAGAGCTATAAGTGGTTCGCCATTCGGAATTGCTCCCACAACCATTGAATAACTCTAACACCGAGTTCCGAGTCCAACACTTGGCTCGACTCCGCTTCCTTAAGCACTCCGAGTTACCGAGCCGAGTGGACGAGGTACTGACCTCCACATATGGAGAAAAATGCCACCGAACCAGTTTCACCATCAGATTATCTCAAAATTCGTGCTAGAACATGATGCACGGCTCAGATCGCGCCACATCTCCATAAAATGACAAGATAATGTTCTCTCGGAATCTGAGCCTCCTGTCTCGTGATTCGCACCATGATCATGATCCACCGCCAGATTACGCCACGTAGCTCGGCCATAAATCCGAGCTACCTAACTGTCGAAGAGCAAAAAGACTTCGGCACACCCCGAGTAAGAGCGAAAATTCTATAGCTAGAACGAATAAAAGGAGCTAACTTTTGGTTCTTATGGTTCGTTTCAAAAGTAAAGTAACAACAGCACAACAGCTAACAAACGAACTTCAATTTTATTAAAACAACTTAATAAATTTACAAGGCAAGGTTACAGCAAAAAGGCGCTACAAAAACTCGAGAGCCCAGTACGACTTTTTCAACGCCTCTTCGGAACGGGGACATTCCGATTTAGAGACACTCGGGGTCGGCGTCGCTTAACCTCCGAAATCGTCTCTAGGCCGATGAACCAAGACGCCTCTTCGCCACTAACTCTAACGGTGGCTCCGACTGAGGCTCCGCTCGAGGAAATTGCTACGCCACTTTGGGCATCGACCGCAGTCCGACCAGTGATGGGAGGATGAGTCGAGAGCTTGTAGAAAGAAATCCCTCGCTCGCTCTCCTCGCGGGTACACGAGGTGCTGCAGACATTAATCCTCACGGGCTGAGGCTTAAGACGAGCTACCTCCTCCTCGAGTTCGACGATCCTATCTTTCAAAGTGTCGTCCTTCACCGATATCTTGAGCCGAGGGAGTTTTGCCGAGCCCGGGTACTCAGCACTATCAGATATGATGCGATGCAAATTGGTCACCTCGATGCTCTTGTCGACTGTAACCCTCTGCAACTGCTTGAACTTCGTTGCGAGCTCGTCTCGCTTGGCCAGCACTGAGGCCAACTCTTCCTCCTTAGCCGAGAGTTCTGCCTCGGCTATCTGCAAATGATGCACCTCGGCCAATAGCTCGCTGTTCTTCTTCTCCACATTGAACAACACTCTCCGGATCAGCTCGATCTCGCTCTCGAGATGAGCTTCGCGAGACCGCTTGAACAGTTCCGCACGACACCGAGCTGCTGCGGTATCCGAATCAAGTTCGACGATTTGAAAGACGAGGGCATCACATTGAAAGACTATATCCGAGCCAGACACTTAGACAAATTCAAAACAAAATTTTCGAGAAGAAGCCTTTTCATTCACATCAAAAGAGCGGTGGCCAGTCCGCTATAAGGCTTACACAAAAAGAAAAATTACAAAAACAAAAGAATCAGGGATCCACCTGGGGCGGCAGCTCAGATATCGGCACCTCGCCAGATGGCCCTTCGCCTCTTGTCACCTCGGTTTGAGGATCGGCTGATGCGGTCTTGGGGTCGGCTGGCACCTCTCCATCCCGAGGTTCATTCTCCTCTTCCCAATTGTCGTCTTCTTCAACTTCTTCACCTTCATCCTCGCCGCCAGGCCACAGCCGGTACCCAACTCTCTGAAAGCCGGGGACCCAAGCCTGGACATGGTCGAGCGCCCTGGCGTAGGACTTCTCCATATTCCCAGCCATGTGCTTCTTCGCCTCGGCTTCAACTTCCGCCCTTAACACTGCCGCAGCGGCGTCCTTCTCCGCCTTCGCCACCTCCAGGGCCTTCGCCGATTCCGCCAAATCCACAGTAGCCGTAGCGACTTTGGCAACCTTCGCGGCGAGCTGCTCCTTCATTCGCTCCAAGTCCGCCTCGAGGTCGGCGACTCGAGCCGCTAAGCCATCCGAGCGACATTGCTCCGCCTCGAGCTGCCTAACCGCCCTCGCCTTCTCAGCCCTGTCCTTGTCACAGGCCACGGTACACGAGGTGCTGCGGACGTTAATCCTCACGGGCTGAGGCTTAAGACGAGCTACCTCCTCCTCGAGTTCGACGATCCTATCTTTCAAAGTGTCATCCTTCACCAATATCTTGAGCCGAGGGAGTTTTGCCGAGCCCGGTACCCAGCACTATCAGATATGATGCGACGCAAATTGGTCACCTCGATGCTCTTGTCGACTGTAACCCTCTGCAACTGCTCGACCTTCGTTGCTAGCTCGTCTCGCTTGGCCAGCGCCGAGGCCAACTCATCCTCCTTAGCCGAGAGTTCTACCTCAGCTATCCGCAAATGATGCACCTCGGCCAATAGCTCGCTATTCTTCTTCTCCACATTGAACAGCACTCTCCGGATCAGCTCGATCTCGCCCTTGAGACGAGCTTTGCGAGACCGCTTGAATAGTTCCGCACGATGCCGAGCTGCTGCGGTGTCCGAATCAAGTTCGATGATCTGAAAGACGAGGGCATCACATTGAAAGACTATATCCGAGCCAGACACTTAGACAAATTCAAAACAAAATTTTCGAGAAGAAGCCTTTTCATTCACATCAAAAGAGCGATGGCCAGTCCGCTATAAGGCTTACAAAAAAAGAAAAATTACAAAAATAAAAGAATCAGGGATCCACCTGGGGCGGCAGCTCAGATACCAGTGCCTCGCCAGATGGCCCTTCGCCCCTCGTCACCTTGGTTTGAGGATCGACCGACGCGGTCTTGGGGTCAGCTGGCACCTCTCCATCCCGAGGTTCATTCTCCTCTTCCCAATCGTCGTCTTCTTCAACTTCTTCGCCTTTATCCTCGCCGCCAGGCCACAGCCGGTACCCAACTCTCTGAAAGCCGGGGACCTGAGCCTGGACATGGTCGAATGCCCTGGCGTAGGACTTCTCCATATTCCCAACCATGTGCTTCTTCGCCTCGGCTTCAACTTCCGCCCTTATCACTGCCGCCGCGGCGTCCTTCTCTGCCTTTGCCACCTCTAGGGTCTTCGTCGATTCTGCCAAATCCTCGACAACCTTAGCGACTTTGGCAACCTCCGCGGCGAGCTGCTCCTTCATTTGCTCCAAGTCCACCTCGAGGTCGGCGACTCGAACTGCCAAGCCATCCGAGCGACGTTGCTCCACCTCGAGCTGCCTAATTGCCCTTGCCTTCTCAGCCCTGTCCTTGTCACAGGCGGCCTTCAGTTCCCTCTCCTGGTCGGCGAACTCTTGAATAAGATGGCCGAAGTGACAGGTGGCCTATGGCAAGAAGGAGTTAGCGCCGAGCTGTGAACTTAAGTGAAATTCTTAAAAAGGGGAAAATCAAGACTTACCGACATAAGCGATCGGGCGACCTCATAGGTATCGTCGCCGGTCGTCCCCACCTTTAGAACAGCTTGGTCCTTTGGGGTTGCGAGATGCTTCACGGCCTGCATACACATCTGCGAGTCGCCGAGGAAGCCGTCATGGTTCTTCACCAGCCAGTCGGGGACGAACAGCTTCTTGGCTACTCGGTCAGAATCTCCTCTGCCTGAGGCATCAGAGGTGGGGCCTCGAGCGATAGCGCTGCCAAAATGGAGAAGGTCTCACCGGCTACGGCAGACGAAGCAGGGGCCGAGGGGTCGGTGGGAACAGCCACCAACGATGGAGCTTGAGTAGCAGGGGTAGGGTCGGCGACTCCCAAGGGAGCCTTGGTAGGGCAGCCGGACGAAGGACTCGTGCCCATCCTTTTCCTCTTCCTACCGTTGGAAACCTTGCATCGCTCATTCAACATCCCCATGAAATCCATCTTCGGCGCTTCTGTTCCGAACAAAACAAACAAGTTAGAAAAACGAACAAGAAACTTAAAGAAAAAATTGCGACAAGATGTCAGGGGCATACTCGGGTCGATTGGACTAAGGCCCGACCCGTGTAGCACCTCCTCGGTCATTTCTCTCCAACTCAACATTGGGAGAGCAATGAGCTTCGCTGCCAACTCCTCCTCGGCCGCAGTCAGCACCGGGTCGACCCTTGCAAACTTCGGCACCTCTACCTTCCACCGTTTCGGAAAGTCCAGCGTCGATGGCCCCTTCAACAGAAAAAACTTCTCCTTCCAACCTTTTATCAAATCCGAATTCTCTATGAGCCTAACACCTTTTCGGGGTGACAGGTAGTAGCGAGGCTCGGCCTTATTCATCCGGTGGATTCGATACAGGCTCCGGAGGACCACCAAGTCAGGCTCGACCTCGGCGATGCGGCACTGCAGTAAGAAGGCGAGCACGTGGCTCCAGGAGTTCGGCATAAACTGGGTCAGTGCCAGGCAATACCACTGAAGTACCCTTAACACGAAGGGATGCAGAGGGAAGCGCAAGCCGGTGCTCAAAGAGTCGAAATCGAACACACACATATCCAGCGACAGTTGGGAGTTCGCCCGCATCCCAGGGCCGGGGAGGATCAGCTGGTACTCCGGAGGGATGGCGAACCCCTTTCTAATCCGGAGCAGGTCCTTCTCAGTTAATACCGAGGCAATGTAGTCCACCTCGGTAGTCTCTGTCGGGTTGTTTTCCTCGTAAACTGCAGACCTACCAATGATCGCCTTCTTCAGAAGATCACCCTCGTACTGCCTAATTCCGGCGTGGCCGGACAGCACACTAGGGTACCGGCCTGACTCAAGGGCTCGCCTCTCAGTCTCCACTATCTCCTCGACTACAGGAGACCGGGCCACTACCTTCTTCCTCTTGTCCTCGGCCACGGATGGTCCTACCAACTCCTTCCCCTTTCTCCGGCTCGCCACTTGCCTCCTCTCCTCGGTACCACTATCGTCCGAGGACGAGGCCTCACTTCCCCAGTTTACCCTTGACATCTCTAAAAAGTATAAGGCAAATACACTGACCTTGATATGATGTTGCCTTGAAGTAAAATTCACGGTCGGAATTAGATCACCAGAAATCGCCTGGCCTATGTGACAGCTAGCGCAACCACCTTAGAGCACAAATCGCCGCTAGCAGAGCAAACTAAGAGTAAAAGTAAAAACTAGGAGGTAAAAGTGGGAATGAGCCAAGGGGTGAAGGGGGGTGAGAATTTATAACCTCAAAACGACGTTTGGGCTTACTTTGGCATTTAAGGGCCCACTAAGAGAATGAAAAATGCCAAAACGGAGATTTGCGACGTTTCAAGACAAGGACTCTTCAAATCGCTCAACTCCATCACTCGGCCACCAGAGTGCATGGCCGAGCTACCAAACAGCTTGGCTGAGCAACCGAGCTATTGGGTCGGAAGGTGGCGACGATTCAAGACAAGAACTCGTCAAAACATTTAACTCCATCCCTCGGCAATCAATGCCTCGACGTGCCACCGAACCGCCGTTCTAACCGAGACGAGGTGCCGAGGTACCGACCTCCACATATGGAGAAAAATTCTGCAGAGTCAGAATCACCGTCGGATCGTTCCAAAATCTGTGTCGAAACTTGATGGACGGTTCAGATGGCGACACGCCCACAAAAAGACAAGATAACATTTTCTCGTGATCTGAACCCCATCCTCGTGATTCACACTGTGATGAACGCTCCAGATCTAGCCACGCGTTCCTTCCGAGCTACCAAACAGCTTGGCTAGGCAACCGAGCTACTGGGTCGGAGGGTGGCGACGGTTCAAGACAAGAACTCGTCAAAACACTTAACTCCATCCCTCGGCAATCAACGTCTCGATCTGCCACCAAACCGCCGTTCTAACCGAGCAGAGGTGCCGAGGTACCGTCCTCCACATATGGAGAAAAATTCTGCCGAGTCATAATCACCGTCGGATCGTTCCAAAATTCGTGTCGAAACTTTATGGACGGTTCAGATGGCGACACGCCCACAAAACGACAAGATAACGTTTTCTCATGATCTGAACCATGTCCTCGTGATTCGCGCCGTGATGGACACTTAGGATCGTGCCACGTAGCTCGGCAGATACCAGCGCTCCAAGCCGAGCTGTAGAAGGAGCCGAGCCGAGGTGCCGAGCAACCAACCCCCACATATGGAGAAAAATTCTGCCGACCCTCCTCAGCCGTTGGATCTTGTCAAAAAACGTGTCCGACGCGATGGACAGCCCAGATCTTGCCACGTCCACTAAACGACAAGACAGCATTTTTTGGGGATCTGCACCGTAATAGACGCTCAGGATCGTGCCACGTAGCTCGGCAGATTCCGAGGCTCCAAGCCGAGTTGCCGAGGAGCCGAGCCCAGGTACCGAGGTGCCGACCCTCTCATATGGAAAAACTACTTGCCGACCAACTTGGATCATCCGATCCCCCCAGAAAATCACGCTCGAAGCTGATGGAGGGCCCAGATCGTGCCACGTCATAAATCGGTATTAAAAATTAGTTTTTATTTATTTTAATCGTTTTATTTATTTAAAAATTGCGAAAAAATTATTAAAAATTCGGGAAAATTAACTAAAAATTCTAGGAAGTAATTATGAATTCGGGAGTACATTTTTGAGCCCCAGAATGAACAATTGCTGCCTAAAACGGTTTATTAAAGACCCCCGAACCACAAATAAACGCTTCGCAAACTTAAATAAATAATCCTAAAAAATAGATAAAAATCGCCAAATGTACAGAAGAGCTCAAGAACAACTCAGAGCGCGCAACCAGCTCGAAAAATTACCATACTGCCTCACACAAAGATTCGAAACTCCACGTTGGACTCCGATACAACCCCGCAAGCCATGGAAACAGTAAAACTACTCCTCAAAGGCTGATCAAGCTCAGTCTTCGGGAGTGGGGGGCTTGTGATATGACTAAAAATGGGATTAAATTGGGATCGTCCAAATCGGGCACGGATCTCAAAGCTCAGGGGTAAAATGGTAATTTCACCTATAAGTGGGTCTGAAGTGGGTACTGGGTCTTCTCTCCAGGAACCCAATAACCCGCGAACGGATCCATCTCCAACTGGGTGTGGATTCCAACCCGCAGCAAACCCGGTCCAGCAGAATAAAATCAAGGTCTCTGATTAATCCTAATCAACGGCCCTAATTCACATCTATCTTTTCACTGGGAATTAGGGATTACATTCCTAATCTGATTACGGGGATTACATTCCTTATCAAGTCACAGGGATTACATTCCTAATATGATCCCTAAGGCGACTATAAATACCCCCCATCCACCACCATTAAGAGGTAATCAATCTTTTGCCAATTTACGCTCTTTCATAATCATTCCTGATTACTGACTTGAGCGTTGGAGGGTGCATCGCCAGGATCAACCCCTGTGTCTCGCACTTTTTGCAGGTGAATGGTGGGATTCAACGGTCAAACTCCGGCGGAACAGGTTTCAGGTTTGCTATTCAAGTTTTCCAAGAATCCACAAATACTGTCTGTTTGCCACCACACCAGATTTAGCGGTAACACTAGTGTTCCTAGTTTTGGTGAGTGAAGTCTGGTGGGGTGAGCTAGCTCTAGGTGATTATGGTTACCTATGTTTGACCCTAAGGACAGGAAATAGATTGGGAGTTGTGATGGAACTGGTGTAACGTAAGTATAGGCTCTGTACAGTCGGGCGGATGTATTTCGGGACCATGTGATTTTATGTCTATCTAGTATGTTTGTGTGGTACCCTTATACAGTCTGGCGGATTGTATTCCAAGACTGGGTTCTATTTGCATAATGTCTAGAAATGAGATGGATTTGGTATGTTCGTGTGGTACACTTGTGCAGTTTGGTGAATTGTATTCTGGAACTCAGGTCCATTTGCAGAACGCATTGTATGTTCGCACGGTACACTTGTACAGTGTGATGGATTGTATTCCGGGACTGAGGTCTATTTGTGGAATGTATGACAGGGAGATGATTCTCTAGAGTTAGGGTTATGCTTACGGGATGCTTGCGCCTTTACGCTTATACAATCACGCGGATGTATTCCGAGGCTGGGGCCTATTCGCGGAGTGTCTAATCTTTGCTTCTGTTACAGATATAGGATTGCATAGCGAGAGATTGAACCCTAAATGAGGTAAATACTAAGGGCTTGCCCTCGACCTATGTGCTAGTATGAGATGCATAGAATCCGAACAAGTATGCATTAGCATGCATCGTGTTCATTGTGTTTTCTTGAACATTGTTTTATGTATCTTTGCTTGTTTTTCCTGACACACATTTATTCTTTCAGTTTTAGTATTAATTTTTGATTCATGATTATTTTATTATTGTTTTTATTTTTGCAACAAGTGTGTGGTTGTGAGATTTTGAAGAGTCGCTGCTTTTATTAGCATTGCGTTAGTTACATTCAACTGACCTACCGATAGTTTTTGTCAGTTTTGTAGAATTCGCAAGTGAATGGCTTAGAAAATAATTAAAGCTTGGGTTTATGAGAAGTTTGAGTTGAACTGTTTGGAACAAGTTGTAATAAAAGTATATTTAAATTTCCGTTGTTCATTATACTATGAACTGTTGTAACAAAGTTTTTAGTTTCCCTGTAATTGTACGGTGTTTTGTTTACATTTGAAGTAAAGATTCTGGATTTGTCTCTTATTTCTATTATGAAAACTCAGGGCGCTACAAATCAACTAAGATATGTGATTAAGCATGATTGATGACTAATCTGAGCAACTATTTGAAGGAAAGACGGTGATTTGTGGTGGGGATGAGAGAGTAGAAGCAATACCCTACATGATGACGGAGAAAATCCATAGAATATAGGCGATGAGTGAGAGAGAGATGGGGAGTAGCAGCACAGGGGGAGGTCGATATCACAGAGGGAGCGGCGTCATAGAGAGAAGGTCGACGGTGGGGCGCATGAAGGAGGTCGACGGGGGGATTCTGAATTTGGATTTGTTCTAGGGTTTGTGGGAGGGTTGGGGAATTAGATTTGAATCAGAGAGTGGGGGAGGAGATGGAGGATCTGATATGGATTTGGAGAATTTACTTTTTTATCCTTATCTATATTAAAAATCGGATTAACGGTGTTTCTAAAATGCCGTAGAAAATGCAGCATGTAAAAAACATCGTCCTAGCTATGAGTAAATTCTAAAATTGATTAAATACAATGTTTTCTTCAGAAATGTTGTTATTGATCATTTTTAACGATATTAATGGTTAAATACAACAACAACAATAACAAAGCATTTTCCCCAACTAGCTGGTGTTGGCTACATGAATCCTGGTTTTCCATTCTGCTCGGTTTATCGCAATATAATCTATAAGGTCACAAGCTATCAATTTTTTTCTCACCGTTTCCACCCAAGTAAGTTTAGCTCTTCTCCTACCCCTATCTCTATCATCAATACTTATCAAATCACTCTTTCTAAATGGGCACTACTGGGTCTACGTGTGACATGTCTAAACCACCTGAGGCGATTCTCTCTTAACTTAGCTTGCATAGGACCTACCTTTATCATGTCTCGTATATGATCGTTTATAATTCTATCCTTCCTGATTTTACCATACATCCATCTTAGCATCCTCATCTCCGCTACACTCATTTTTTGCACATGTTGTTTCTTTGTTGCCCAACACTCTATTCCATACATCATTGACGGTCTAACAGCCGTCCTATAAAAAAATTTCTTAAACTTCAAAGGTATACATTTGTCACACAAAACACCACTGTCACTTCTCCACTTAAGCCACCCTACTTGGATCCTATGTATAACATCTTCTCAAATCTCTCCGTCTCTTTGTATAATCGAGCCTAAATATCATAAACGGTCTCTCTTAGGTATCATTTGGCCATCAAGCTTCAATACTTCCTCAGTTGTGTTCCAAATATAACTAAACTTACACTCTATATACTCTGTTTTAATTCTGCTTATCCTAAAGCCTCTAGCTTCCAAAGTTTCTCTCCACAATTCTAATTTAGCATTGACTTTTGCTCCAGTCTCGTCCACTAAGACGATGTCATCGGCAAAAAGCATACACCAAGGCACCTCATCTTTTATTCCTCGCGTCAATTCATCCATAACCAAAGTAAATGATGTAGGGGCTTAAAGCCGGACATTGGTGTAAACCTACTGCTATAGGAAAATCGCGGTCTCTCCTGTGGTTGTTCTAATTGTGGTCGTTGCCCCTTCATACATATCATTAATTACCTCAATATACCAAATAGTTACTCTTTTATTATTTAACACCCACCATACCATGTCTCTAGGGACTTTATCATATGCGTTTTCTAGATCTATAAAAACCACATGTAGATCTTTCTTATTCCCCCTCTATTTTTCCATAAGTTTCCTCAGTACATAATGTAACACCCCGCAAAATAAAATTATTTATTTTGCATTATTTAATAGTATTAAATTGGTAAAATTGACTATTTTGACTATTTTCTTGAAATTGCAATTTTGCACGTGCAACACACGTGCAAGGTTAGAAATTTTAAATTCTTAAAATTTTATGGTTAATGATTGATTTTTCTCATTTAATTATGATATTTTAATTTTCAGATTTATTTGAATTTATTTGACTATTTTATGAATTTCTCAATTTTACACGTGCAAATATTTTTTTGGGTACAAATCTCAACTTTTAGATACTTGAATAAATTCTCCTATTTATAATTAAGTATATCCTAAACTTTGGAATTTTTCTGATGATATGGGTAAAAATATAGCTAAATCGGGACAGTTCAAATTGGGCACGGATCTTAAAGCTCCAAGGGCTAAAACGGTAATTTCAGTAGACATAGGCCCGGCAAGATAAGCTTGGCCGTTCTCAAGTCCGAAAAACTGATCCAGCCTGCAATACGGACTGTTACAACAGCCTTACCACAAAGGAGTCCATATTCGTCGAACCCAGTTGAAACCCCCATATTCTAGGGGGTAACTAATTCTATCTATCCATACACAAGGGAGGATCTGAAAACTCTATCTCTCTATCAAGAGGAGGGTCCAGTCTAGATCTCCTGACATGGATGGCATAACCTGACTTTATCCTATCACTGGGAAGTAAAGATTCATCCTCATCTACAAACTGGTTCCTAAGGCGACCATATAAACTCCTCTCCTCCCACCGTTACAAGGTAATCAATCTTTCTACACCAAAAGCTCTTTCATAATCATTCAGATTACTGAAAAGAGCGTCGGAGGGTGCATCGCCGGAATCAACCCCGGTGTTTCGCACTTTTTGTAGGACATGGCAGCAGCAGGAAACCAGTCAAACGCCGGTGAAGGTATTCAGGTTTGACTCATTCGATTTCCTACGAACTCACAAATTCTATCTGTTTGCTCCCACACTAAAATTAGCAGCAACAGATTGGCGCCGTCTGTGGAAAACTCGAATAGTAATCCAGCCTCTTCCATCAGTTAAGACCGTCTCCAGCCATGCCTCCGAGGAAAGTAAGATCTACGGCCTCCAACCGTAAAGCAACTCCCATACATCCTCCACCACCACCAGAAAGTCCCCTCCAACCCATCCAACCAGTCCAGCAACAAGGACACCTTCCTCCTCAACCTGTCCATCCGCTGCAGTAGGGGCAGTCTCCTCTCCAAAATCTTCAACCCTAGCAGGCTCAACTCGGGCCTCAAAATGCTGGCGTAGGGACCTTTCATCCTAACCCCCAAAAGCAACCTCTCCACCGTGATCATGTCTCGGTACACAACCCTTCAACCGACTCCATGGCATCCCATAACCCTAGGGCATCGGGAGATCTTCGCAACATCATCATCACCCAGCAGAGTGAGGAAGATTTTTGCCACCGCTTGGATGAGAGGCAGGCCCGTGAAGGGGGCTCCTGTCCAGAACGTCCAAGGGCTCAGTCTCCCCGCATACACGATCGCAAAAGGTCCACTTCTCCCAGGAGGCGGAAGGAGTCCGCCCAACACCGTTAAAGGAGGAGTCGTTGTCCTGCTGATCGACCAGCCCCAAGGGACCAGAATGCGCCCGTCACAAGGACAGAGTTTCAAGACTTCCAAGCGGCAGTTTTGCAGGTCCTCAATGCCACGTCCAACAACAACAATAATGCCCAGAGGGCGCCTAGTCCCGAGCCGGCTCGGAGCCATCGCCATCGATCCCCAAGTCCTCGACCGGCTCCGAGACACAGTCATCACACTCCCAGTCCTCGCTAGTCTCCAAGCTACCATCGCCGTAGCCCCGATCCCCCATCATACGAAGATGAGTCCCGGGGATCGGCAAGATACGATCGAAAGGAGGATGCCGTCTACCACCGTCTCCACGAGATGGAGAGGCGCCTTGGCCGGTTTGATAGGGACAAGGAATAAAGGGGGAGGAATGTAACCCCTGTCTTCCCAAAAATGTATTTTTGATATTTTCGATATTTCAAATTTTTGTAAATTATTTTTTCGCTTTCGAACTATTTTTGCTAAAATGTACTATTGGATCTTCTATTAAAATCTATCAATAATTTTATTTGTTTTCGGTTATTATTAGTATTATTATTATTATTATGTTTATGATTATTAATGTTATTGTCATTATTTTATTATTATTATTATTAGTATTTGTATAAAATCCCAATTGTATATTTGATTGGTTATTTTTATTTTCCCAAAACCCGAAACACATTATTTTATTGGATTTAATACCCTATTTCTTATTGGATTTTTATTATAAATACTTATACCCTGTTTTACTACCATGTTTTAAATCCCTAACCTGTTTATAACCCCAACCCAATAACCTAAAACTACCCAATACCCTACCCGAGTCTGTTTACCCTATCAGCCAACCTCTAACCCTAATTCCCGTCACCCTCTCTCTCCTATATATTAACCAAGCCTGTTCACCTTCTCCCTTCCACTGCTTCATCTTCACCTATTAGCCGCCTCCTCCATCTTCAACCCATCCTCCATTCGTCTTCCTCCTCTCTCCCTTGTGCACCTCCAACCCAGTCATCTCTCTCCCACATTGACCCATTGTTGCGACACCCTGAGCCACCCCTCGGCGTCCTCTGCACTGCCTCTTCTACATCGACGCACGCAGACCCCCTGCCTCCCGTGCCTCCCCGTCGGTGCCGCCATGCCCCCCTAGTCCCCTCCGCTGGTGCTCCTCCCGAGCTTCCCTGCTGTGCCCCGTCGACGATGCACCACCGCAGCCTGGGCGACAGCAGTGCACCACCCCGCACTTCCCTATGCGTCGTTTCCCTCCTTCTCTCGTCGACTGCACAGCCCTGGTCTCCTCCGGTCGCAATGCAGCACCACAACGACCTTCGCAGCCGAACAGCCACTACAGCAATAGCCAGCGACGGCAACGAGCGCTTCCCGCCATTGTTCGCTACCCTCCGTCACCGGTGCTGTCCCCTTTGGCCGCCGCTAGTCATCGCCATGCAGCCGCCAAGCCGAAGTGGGTGTTCTGTTCATCAAGTGGGTTTGATCATCTTTGAGTTTGGGCCCGTCCGATGACCATCATGATTGCGATCATGATTTTTTGATCTTGATCTTGATTGATTGATTCATGACCGTCTGTTGGATCTTAATCATAACGCTCGATTGGATGTGGGCCTTCGATCTCCTCTTGATCGTCCGATTAGATCCTAGCCGTCCGATCTCTTCTTGATCGTCACGATCATGATGATCATCAATTTCCTTTGATCGCAGCCATTCGATCGATCAATCTTGATCTTCATCATTATCTTCATCATCAAGGAGATCTGACCGTCCAATCTGATCCGATCATCTTGATCTTGATCTTTGATCTTAGCCGTCTGATTGTGTCCACGATTTCGATCGTCTTCATCTTATTCGTGATCATGTGTTCATGATTGGTTCGTGATATGTTCGTTCGTTCGTTGTGTTCATGCACGAGAATCTGTTCCTGTTATTCTTGGTTGGAGTCATTTTAATTTTCGGTTAAGGCAAGTAACTTGTACTCAAATTTCCTTGTATGATACAAATCAAAAATACCGCTTGTAGTGTATTTGGGTTCTATAGATAATTCGTATTTGAAATCCCTTGTTGATATTGTCTCTATAGTGCTATTTGACCATAGTTGACTCACGACACAAAATTGACATGAAACAATTTAAGTTTTGTCCGTTCTTGATTTGATCATGTATGTGGGATTTTTGGTGAGAATTTGAGTAATTGTTGAGATACATGTGATAGACTTGCTTGGATATGTTAACTACCCTATTTCATGATGTTTGGACACTTGGTAGACTCGATTTCATGTTTGGTTGCATTTGGATCAAGTTTCATTGGATCTATGTTGATTTTTGTTTTTGAGAAAATTCTGTAGTTTGCCGATATTCTAACTTGATCAGTAATTTATACCATATTAAGGTCACAATCTTAATTTCAGTATAAAACATGAGTTTTAGAGGAATTCATCTTCTTTCCAACCCCTCTGACCTTGCTCGATTTCGTTTTTGTATGTGTGAGATATGACTGCTTTACTACGGAGGTGTATCTTATTTCCAGATTTTGTTTCTTGAGAATTTTGATGACTAAAGTATTTTGATACTAGTGTTAAACATATTATTTTGATCTGAAACTTTTTTCAGTATTTATATATCTATCTAAGGCTTACCCAGAATTTTGGTGGATTTCATTGATGAGATTTATATGCCGTTTCATGCGTCTTTATAAAGACTGTACTTGTTGTATTTTGCTCGCTGTTCTGTAAAGAATCGTATTTTCACCCTGACTCCTTTTACTGTATGAAAAATATTTGTGAAATATGAAAGTTAGATTATTTTGTCTATTTTCTTCTCCCTACGGCAGATTGGATTTCGTTTCACGGTTTGCGAGATATCACAGCTTTCGTATAGCAGTGTTGGGAATTTCAGATTTGCCAAACTATCGTTTCTTGATATTTTCTGACTTTTGATGACTAAACTAATCTTACTAGGAAAATTATGAAACTTTATATTTTGATACTAGACATATAGGGGATTACCCCAGATTTTTCGTGGATTTATTTAATGAGTTTTGATGCTGTTTTCCTGACTGAGAATTTGATTTACTGATTTCTGGCTGAACGTGTTTTCTGGATTCAAATCAGTTTTGAGTTATGTTTTTCAGAATTAGTATATAACTTATTTGTATTCACTAGATTTGGTTGGGAGTCTATTTTCTAGACGTTTTGACGGATTCAGATTTGGATTTCTATGGTAACGGGAATCACTATTTTAGTACTCTACTGTCATGCTGTCCTGAATATGAACATACACTGTTTTGCTCGTTTATGTGACTGTCTATCGTCTATGCGTGCTTATTTGTTACCCTACACCTGATAATGATTATACTATGTTAGTTTGACACTGTTTCATGCTTATACATGCTTGTTTGAGAATAATAATAAATAATCAAGCCGGGGTTTTAACAGGAAAGATCTAGTAGTGGATAGTGCAGAAACGTGTACTCGGAAGGAGACTTGTGTTTCCTGTATTACATATTTACCGATCAAGTTAATATTCTGTTACTGGTCAAGTTTACCGATCAAGTTACCGATCAAGTTAATATTCTGTTACCGATCAAGTTACCAACCAAGTTTACCGATCAAGTTTACTGATCAAGTTACCGATCAAGTTTACCGACCAAGTTCTGTGATTCTGTGAATACCCGAGTACACTGCCCTGTATGGTCCCCTACGAAATCTAAAACGTAATTGTTTTGAATGTAGCAACCATGTGGAAAAAGTATGGCGCATGAAGTACTACCTAGTTAGTAATTAATACAAGACTTGAACATGATCACTTAATACTTGATACTTGATTACTTGAACATGATACTTGATTCTTGTTACCTGATACTTGTACATGATACCTATTTACTTGACACTTGTTACTTGATTTCGTGATACTCGATTTCGTGATACTTGATTCGTGACACTTGTTACCTGTTTACATGATACTTGTTTTACTTGACACTTATACATGCTACTTGTTCTTGTTCACCTTATCATGCTAGTTGTTATACTTGATATCATGCATATTCCATGTTATTTGTTAGTTTTTCCCATGTACTTCTATCCTGCATTACAAGCGGCCCGTAACTTGCAATTGACGGGTGCCTTGTTTTCTCTTTTCTTCTTTCCTGCAATTTATTAAATTGCAAATTTTGGAGATCAGCTGCCAGATGGAATAGGCGAGATGAGATATTAGTTGCTAGAGCTCTCGCTACATTTATTTATTTTCCTGTTATTCATGAATAATTGTATCTGCTACTTGGATATTTATTTTGTACTTGGGCGATGTGACCCAAGGATTATTAACTTGTTCAGATCTGGTTTATTTGAGAATTATAAATTTGTTTCAAGTAAATTTGTTGGTATCTTGATTCAATTATACATGCCTTGGTTGTGTCTCTTGTTTCCGACTCTGATTATTCTTGTGAAATGTTGTAAAATTTTTGAACAGCTTATGGATGATAAAATTCATTCGCTGGGCTTAGTCACGTATCCGTATTCCGTATTCTTTTTGGAAAGTGGGGAGTGACAAGGTTTTTAGTGGTATCAGATCTCAGGTTTGGCTAATGTATTAGTTGACTGATACATTAGATAAGCTTGGCTCGAACTGGGACCGGCTCAACATTTTACCAACAATGCATGCATAAATGAATTATTATCAACTTTGATCTGAATATTGATTGTTTCGATCATGTGCAGACTATGGCTCGCAGAGGTTCTACTTTCCGTCCCCAGGAAGATCAGCCTGGGCTTGATGCCGTCACCATTGTGTTGGAGTGGCTGGTCAATATGCTACAAAACCATAGTGATCTAGTGATGACTACTTTGGAAGCTGCATGGGTTCCGACTCCCGCTGTGCCTGCACAAGCAGCTCGCCCTCCTCATCCGGATACAGTTACAGATTTCATGAGGCAGCACCCTGACAAATTCTCCGGCACAGAGATGCCACTAGAGGCTGAGAAGTGGCTGATCCGGATAGAGAGTCTACTACAGGCAGCTAGGATTGCTGATGTAGAACGTGTGAATGTGGTGAGCATCCAACAGGTTGATCTGGCCCACATTTGGTGCACGGCCGATTCCGAGAGGCTCGTGCGGCCTATTGCTTGGGCCACGTTCACTAGGAGCTTCTTGGAGAAGTTCTTCCCCAGCAGTACTCGGTTTGAAATGGAGCAGCAGTTCCTGGCCCTGAAACATGTTGGTCGTTATTCTATTTTGAAATTTTTGTTACATATTGTTCACACAATGTTATAACATGAGACTCTCTTGCAACACGGCTCCAGGTCTGTAGATAAGTACGCAGCCGAGTTTACTAGACTTAGTAGCTTCGCAGCCGTTCTTGTGGCAAACGAAGAGGATAGGGCTCGTAGATTCATATTGAGACTTGAGCAAGATATCAAGAGGTATTTCGTCTCCCTTCACTTGCGTACTTATGCTGAGGCTCTTGACGCAGCCCGAGCTCAGGAGCAGGCTCGTGGCGGGTTGGCTTCTTCCCAGCAGACTTTTCCCGTTGCTCCTGTTGGGCCTTCTGGTGGGCCGATTCGGAGGCCAACCCTGGCTGCTTCGATAAGGGCACAACCCTACTCACTTGCCACCTTGAGGAAGGATCAGACTTGCAATTATTGCCACAAGGTTGGGCATATACGAAGGGACTGTTCGGGAGCCAACCGTCTTTGCCTTGCATGCAGAGCAAGTGATCACATGGTTCGGGACTGTCCATAGAGAAAGATTACTGTACCTACAGGAGGATCTGCTGCAGGAGGAGCACGAGGTCAAGCTTACAACCTGATCCCCGGAGACCCAGCTACAGGTATTCAGCAATAGAGTTGTTTGGTTTTTATTCTTTCTTTTTCTGTTCTTGCAATGATTATTCTCTCTTGCATTATTTATCCATTCAGCATCTTGCATTTGCCTTCACCTATTGATTCATTTTTGAGTATCATGCAAGTTATTTCTTCCCTGTCTTTTCTCTGGTTGATTCCAGTTCTACCTACTTCCTATCTTGCTTGTTATCTTGTGTTGCCTTTTTTCCTTTTGATACTGTTTGTTCTTTTCATGCATCCCATTTGACATCATTGTTATCCACATCTTTCTTATCCTGTTGTTGCCACCACCTTGTTCCTTTCCCTTTAATCCTCTGTTTTGGTTACCCTTCCCCTAAGTTTGTTGTTGCCTTGTCCTATGTACCGCCTAAGCAAGTTTCGAGGACGAAATTTTGTTGTAAGGTGGGTAGGATTTGTAACCCTGTCTCCCCAAAAATGTATTTTTGATATTTTCGATATTTCAAATTTTTGTAAATTATTTTTCCGCTTTCGAACTATTTTTGTTAAAATGTACTATTGGATCTTCTATTAAAATCTATCAATAATTTTATTTGTTTTCGGTTATCATTAGTATTATTATTATTATGTTTATGATTATTATTGTTATTGTTATTATTTTTTTATTATTATTATTAGTATTTCTATAAAATCCCAATTGTATATTTTATTGGTTATTTTTATTTTCCCAAAACTCGAAACCCATTATTTTATTAGATTTAATACCCTATTTCTTATTGGATTTTAATTATAAATACCCATACCCTGTTTTACTACCCTGTTTTAAATCCCTAACCCGTTTATAACCCCAACCCAATAACCTAAAACTACCCAATACCCTACCCGAAACCATTTACCCCATCAGCCAACCCCTAACCCTAATTCCGGTCACCCTCTCTCTCCTATATATTAACCCACCCCGTTCACCTTCTCCCTTTCGTCGCTTCATCTTCACCCATTAGCTGCCTCCTCCATCTTCAACCCATCCTCCATTCGTCTTCCTCCTTTCTCCCGTGTGCACCTCCAACCGAGTCATCTCTCTCCCATGTCGACCCATTGTTGCGACACCCTGAGCCACGCCTCGGCGTCCCCTGCACTGCCTCCTCGACGTCGATGCCAACAGACCCACTATCTCCCATGCCTTCCCGTCGCTACTGCCATGGCCCCCGTGGTCCCCTCCGCTGGTGCTCCTCCCGAGCTTCCCTGTTGTGCCCCGACGACAACGCACCACCGCAGCCTGGGCGACAGCAGTGCGCCACCCCGCGCTTGCCTGTGCATCATCTCCCTCCTTCTCTCGTCGACTGCACAGCCCTGGTCTCCTCCGGTCGCGATGCAGCACCACAACGACCTCCGCAGCCGAACAACCACCGCAGCAACACCCAACGGCGGCAACGAGAGCTTCCTACCATTGTTTGCCACCCTCCGTCACCGGTGCCGTCCACCTTGGCCACCGCCAGTCATCACCATGCAGGTGCCAAGCCGAAGTGGGTGTTCTGTTCATCAAGTGTGTTTGATCATCTTTGAGTTTGGGTTGTCCGATCACCATCGTGATCGCGATCATGATCTCTTGATCTTGATCTTGATTGATTGATTCTTGGCCGTCCGTTGGATCTTAATCATCATGCTCGATTGGATGTGGGCCGTCGATCTCCTCTTGATCATCCGATTAGGTCCAAGCTGTCCGATCTCTTCTTGATCGTCACGATCATGGTGATCATCAATTTCCTTTGATCACAGCCATTCAATCGATCGATCTTAATTTCATCATTATCTTCATCATCAAGGAGATCTGACCGTCAGATCTGATCTTTGATCTTTGATCTCAGCCGTTCGATTGTGAAATTAATCTTGATCTTGATCTTTGATCTCAGCCGTTCGATTGTGTTTGCGATCTCGATCGTCTTCATCTTGTTCGTGATCGTGTGTTCGTGATTGGTTCATGATCTGTTCGTTCGTTTGTTGTGTTCATGCCCGAGAATCCGTTCCTGTTATTCTTGGTTGGAGTCATTTTCATTTTCGGTTAAGGCAAGTAACTTGTACTCAAATTCCCTTGTATGATACAAATCAAAAATACCGCTTGTAGTGTATTTGGGTTCTAGAGATAATTCGTATGTGAAACCCCTTGTTGATATTGTCTCTATAGTGCTATTTGACCATAGTTGACTCACGACATAAAATTGACATGAAACAACTTAGGTTTTGCCCGTTCTTGATTTGATCATGTATGTGAGATTTTTTGTGAGAATTTGAGTAATTGTTGAGATACATGTGATAGACTTGCTTGGATATGTTAACTACCCTATTTCATGATGTTTGGACACTTGGTAGACTCGATTTCATGTTTGGTTGCATTTGGATCAAGTTTCTTTGGATCTATGTTGATTTTTATTTTTGAGAAAATTATGTAGTTTGCCGATATTCTGTATTGATCAGTAATTTAGACCATATTGTTGATTCTTGATTTTGATGATTATAACACAATGCAAAATGTGTCTGTGCTATGCTATAATTGCAGGTTGTATCCAAAGTCATCATATATGACACACAAAGGCCTCAAAGCTAATTGATCAAGCAAGTCACAATATTCTAAAGCTGAACAAATGATCAAGCATAGCTCCAGATAAAGACAAAGGCTAAAAGCTTCACTCAAGATTCAAGACTCAAGTCAAGACCAAAGCTTTTATGTTATCTATTTGTGTGTCTTGTAAACAATGTAATTCCTTCTTTAATTGAGTCTTAGAATGATGTAGAGCCTTGTCACACACACATACACTCACATATAACTTTTTATAACTGTGTGTTTACAAATCCAAAGGTCGAAGTGGATCAACTGTTGAGTACCAGTCGACTGCTCTTTAGAACCAGTCGACTGAGTCTGTACAAAATTGCCTGATCTTATTCAAACTCTGATTAGTAGACTCATAGAGGCAACCCAGTCTAATGTTCAAGTAATTTCGACAGTTTTCTGATTTCAAAAGTTGTTTTTCTAATTTAAAACTTGTATCCGTTATTTATCCGTTGATTAAACGGTTATGAGTAACTGCTTTTAACGGCCAAGGATTCTAGTCTATAAATATAGCCTAAGAATCACCTTTAAAAAGTTCCAAGCATGTTTTTGAGTAGTATTGTGCATTCAAGAGAAAAGCTTTCAACTCACTTAAGTCTTGGTTCTCTGTCTTCAGTCCAGCATAACATTGAATTCGTTTTGGACTGAATTTAGAAGTCAACAATTTAGCCACGTACAATATCACAATCACAACAAGGCTATAGGTTGATTGTAAACAATTTTATTGTTTTTTCTTTTTCCTCTCGGTTGGAGAGTAGGACTCTAGGGTGTAGAGTCAAGTTTTTCACTCTTGGTGGAAGAGTGGGTTGTTTTCTCTGGTTGAAAGAAAGGACTACGGGTTGGACAAGGTTATTGTCTAAACGCCGTAGGGTATTCTTGTAATCTTTTTCAAGAATAGTGGAAAATCTCAAGTGGGTTGCTTGGGGACTGGATGTAGTTCGGGAGAACCGAACTAGGATACATCTTGTGCACTCTGTGATTGTATCTCTCTACTTGCATTTCAATTCTATCAGTTTATATTTTTTCTGTGAAACTTGTCTGGACAGTCGACTGTGTACTCCTATAAGTCGACTGGTCAGACTTGTACTACTTTGAGTAATTTGTGTGACAAGTCGACTGTCTCATCTCTAAGTCGACTTCTTAGACTTCTTTAAAATACTTTTCTTTTGTCGCTTCAGTCGACTGGTTTATCCCTTCATGTCGACTGAACAGAAGAAATTCTCAATTCCGTTTTTTAAATTTTTATAAAACACTATTCACCCCCCCCTCTAGTGTTTCTTTCCTTGCCTACAGGATCCAATACTTGGTATCAGAGCCTGGTTGAGTGCAATGGCAACTACTTCAAATGCAAACCAGTACCATGAAGGGCAATCTACACAAAGGCCACCTCTCTTCGATGGAACAAATTACAATTATTGAAGTGTAGAATGAAGATCTACCTACAATCCATCATCTATGAAATATGGAACATGACGAAAACAGAGTACACCGCTCCTACTATTCCATATGCACAATGGAACGACGACATGAAGAATCAAACAATGAACAATGCAAAAGCAATGAATGAATTATTCTGTGCTCTCACAAAGGAGGAGTTCAACCGTGTGTCAAATGCAACAACCGCACATCAAATCTGGCACACACTCGAGGTAACTCATGAAGGAACGAACAAAGTGAAAGAATCTAAAATATCTGTTCTTCTTCACAGGTTTGAAATGTTCCACATGAAGGAGAATGAGAGTGTGTCCGAGATGATTACTAGATTTACAGACATTACAAACTCTCTTGTGGCACTTGGGAAGATATACACTCAAGCATAGATGGTGAGAAAAGTACTCCATGCACTTACCCCCAAATGGGAAAAGAAGACTACTGCCATAGAAGAGGCCAATGATTTATCACAACTTTCTCTTGAGAATCTTGTGGGAAATCTAATGGCTTATGAGGTACAAATTGAAGAACATAAGAAGGATGTCGAACCACATCAGTCAAAGAAGAAAACATTAGCACTCAAAGCCATGTCACTCCGAAGATGAAGAAGAAGATGAGGAGAATATTGCCATGTTCACAAGGAGATTCAAAAAAATCCTAAGGAAAGGTAAGTTTAATTCAAAATTTAAAGATTCTAATGATCCTCCAACTTGTTTCAAGTGTAACAAAGCAGGCCATATGAAGAAGGATTGTCCACTAGAGAACACAAAGTCTAAGGGAAAGACATCCAACTTCAAGAAGGATAAGTACACAAAGAACAAGTTCTCCAAAAACAAAAAGGCATATCAAGCAACTTGGGATGACAGCGATTCTTCTTCAGAAGAAGAAATTGATGAGACCAACGAGGTTGCAAATGTGTGCTTCATGGCATCACAGAATCAAGTAAGTAATGAGTATGATTCAAATGATTTACTTGATTTATTCAATGAAATTTTTCAAGAACTAAAAAAGAAAAAGATTAGAGTTAAGAACATAGAGAAAGTTAATCAAACACTTTCTCAAGAGAATCTTAACCATGATAGAGAAGTAAAATCTTTAAATTCTCGTATTTCAAGTTTAGATATGGATCTTGAATCTCTGAAAAAGAATTATGAAGAGATATCCAAGAACATATCTAAGTTTAATAAAGGAAAAGAGAATTTAAATGATGTTCTTCAAAATCAAGTAAAATCTAGTTAAAAGTTTGGACTTGGTTTTAAAAAATCTCTTGAAAAAGACAATTCTTCTAAGAACACTAGTATAAATAAACCTTTATCTATTTCTAGTGTTAGACATAAATTGTATGAGTTCTTGAAATGCCTAAGTTTGTAAGTTCTATTGATAAAAGCAAATCTAAAGTTCAGTCAAGTCGACTGTATCCATCAACCAGTCGCCTGTCCAGAGGTACTGAGTCTTATTCAACAAGACCAAAACCTCATATAAGTAGATCTATATTACCATCCAGTCGACTGACATATAGTAGAAGTCGACTGAAAGGTGTTATAAAGTCAACGGGACAGAGCAAACATGTATGAGTTCCAGTCAACTTGAGTTCGAAAGATAGAATTACTTATATAAACTCATATATGCTGAATGTATGTAATTCTGCTAATTTCATTCCTGCTTATGGTAGAAAATCAAACTCATCATAGGTTTGGTTTCTCACAAACTAATATCTTTTGGACCCAATGAAAAGGGTACCATATTCACATTGAATATTTTATAGGTTCCAAAGAAAGATCGTTGGATACTTGACAGCGGATGTTCAAAGCATATGACTGGTCATGCCAACCTCTTATCTACCATACAAAGCATTGATGGAGGAATAGTTACTTTTGGTGATAACAATAAAGGAAAAGTCATAGGAATCGGCATGGTCGGTAAGGACACTAAGGTTGCGTTTGGTTAGTTGTTTTGAAAACAGTTTTCTGAAAAGAGTTTTCTGAAAACTATTTTCTGAACATGAGAGTGTAAAAGCTGTTTGGTAAGTAACTTTTTTTTAAAACAGTTTTTTGAAAATGAGAGTATTAAGTATGTATAGGTTTGGTTGTATGTATATACTGTATATAGTATATATACCCTGATACATAAATGTTGTATACATATACATACATACGGATATATAATAATATAAAATATTTTATTATAATAAACATATTTAATAATATACATATATATAATAATATATAATAATTATAATAATATATATGTAATAATAATTTATTCAAAATATATATTAAACAATTTATTATAATAATAATAAATTATATAATAATATATATAATAATATATAATACTAATATATAATAATAATAGTATATATTATAATAATAATAGATTATTATAATAGTATATATAAAATAGTATATATGAAATAATAGTATATATAAAATAGTATACATAAAATAATAATATAATATAATATATATGTATAATAATAATAAAACATAATAATAGTATATATAATTATAGTATAATATAAAAATAGTAAATATAATAATAGTATATATTATATAGTATATATAAATTAATAATATATTATATAATAATATGAAATAATTTATTATAATAAACATATTTAAATATATACATATATATAATAACATATAATAATTACAATAATATATATGTAATATTAATCTATTATATTTATATATTAAACAATTTATTACAAATATAATAAATTATATAATAATATATATTATAATATATAATATAAATATATAATAATAATAATATATATTATAATAATAATAGAATATTGTAATAGTATATATAAAATAGTATATATGAAATCATAAAGTATATTATAATAATAGTATATATATATATATATATATATATATATATATATATATATATATATATATATATATATATTAAAAAATAAAAATAATATAATAATAATAATAATAATATAATATATATAATAACACTAATAATAATAATAATAATAATAATAATAATAATAATAATAATAATAATATATGTAACAATAATATATAATAATAATATATATAATAATAGTATATATAAAATAGTATATATAAAATAATAATATATATAGTAAAAATATAATAAAATCATAGTATATATAAAATAGTGTAAATAAAATAATAATATAATAATAATAATATAATAATATAATAATAATAATACTATATATAAAATAGTATATATAAAATAATAACATATTATAATAATTGTATTTTATATAATAATATAAAATAATTTAATATAATTAATATATTTAATAATATACATATATATAATAATATATAATAATTATGATAATATAAATGTAATAATAATATATTCAAATTATATATTAAACAATTTATGATAATAATAATAAATTATACAATAATATATATATAATAATATATAATATTATATATAATAATAATATATATTATAAGAATAACAGATTATTATAATAGTATATATAAAATAATAATATATATATTAATAATATAATATAATAATAGTATATATAAAATAGTATAAATAAAATAATAATATATACAATAATAATATATATAATAATAATAATAATAATAATAATAATAATAATAATAATAATAATAATAATAATAATAATAATAATAATATATGTAACAATAATATATTATAAATATATATATAACAATATATTATAAAAATAGTATATTATATAATAATATATATAATAATATATATAATAATATATAATAGAAATATATAATAATAATATAATATAATAATAATATATATAAAATAGTATATATAAAATAATAATATATATAATAATAATATAATATAATAATATTATATACAAAATAGTATAAATAAAATAATAATATATATAATAATAATATAATAATAATAAAAATATATATAAAATAATAATATATTATAATAATTGTATATTATAGAATAATATGAAATAATTTATTATAATAAACATATTTAATTATATACATATATATAATAACATATAATAATTATAATAATATATATGTAATAATAATATATTAAAATAATTTAATATAATAATAATAAATTATATAATAAATTATATAATAATATATAATAGAAATATATAATAATAATATATATTATAATAATAATATAATATTATAATAGTATATATAAAATAGTATATATGAAATAGTAATATATATTATAATAGTAGTATATATATTATAATAATAGTATATCAAAAAAGAGAGAGGAAGGGTTAAGAAATGACCCCTTTGGATTTTTCTTAAAAGAGAAGCAAAAAATCGCTTCGAAAAGAGGGTAACCAAATGCTTTTTTGGTTTTAGAAAACGAAAAAAGGGTTCAAAACAACTATCCAAACACACCCTAACCCTTCTATAGAAAATGTTTTATTAGTTAGTGGACTTAAACATAATCTGTTAAGTATTAGTCAACTGTGTGATAAAGGTTATAAAATTGTGTTTGAAAAAGATGCTTGCTTAATTTATGATTCCACTATGCAAAACATTATTTTTCAAGGTTTTAGGGAAAACAACATTTATGAGTTATGTTTGAATGCAAATGAGTTTTCAAATGATTTTTATTTAGTAGCTTCTAATAACGATTCTTGGCTTTGGTATAGACGTTTTGGTCATGTAAATATGAAAAATCTCTCTAAATTGTCTAAGTACAACCTAGTTAAAGGGCTGCCAAGACTTTCCTTTAAAAAGGATAAGTTATGTGATGCATGTCAACTAGGTAAACAAATTAAATCTACTTTTAAGACAAAAAAAGTAATTTCTACTAGTAGACCGCTCGAATTAATTCATATGGATTTATTTGGCCCTACTAGAATTGCTTCTTTAAATAAAAGTAGATATGTATTTGTTTTAGTAGATGATTTTTCACGATTCACGTGGACTTTCTTTTTAAAACACAAAGATGATGCTTTTGATGAATTTACAAATTTTTGTAAACGAATTCAAAATCAAAAGTCTCTAACCATAGTCACTATTAGAAGTGATCATGGTGGAGAATTTGAAAATGAAGCGTTTGCAGAATATTGCAACAAGAATGGTATAACTCATTCATTTGCATTTTCTAGAACTTCACCACAAAATGAAGTGGTTGAAAGGAAGAATAGGACTTTGCAAGAATGTGCACGTACTATGCTTGTTGAAAGCAATTTACCTAAGTATTTTTGGGCTGAAGCTGTTGCTACAGCTTGTTATGTTTTAATCAGAATTTTGATAAGGCCTAAGTTAAAGAAGACTTGTTATGAGTTATTTTAATAAAATTCCTAAGGTCTCTTACTTTAAGACATTTGGTTGTAAGTATTTTATTCTGAACACTAAATATAATTTAGATAAATTTGATCCTAGATCTAATGAGGGTATCTCTGTTGGATACTCGAATAGGAGTAAAGCATATAGAATCTTCAACAAGTCAACAATGACTATTGAAGAATCCATGCATGTTACATTTGATAAATCTCTGACTTCATCGAATTTAATTGAAGATGATGAAACTAATTCATCACCTTTAAATAAAGTAATTACATCTTTAGAACAAACTAGTCTCGCGGATAAGTCGACCGATAAGGAAGTCAAGTCGAATGATGTAAAACAGTCGACTGAGGAACCTGTCAAGTCGACTGATCCTGTCGTGATTTCTCAAACTTTACCAAAATCTTTTGTTGAAGTTAGAGATCATCCTCATGACTTAATGATTAGTGACATCTCACATGGTATTCAGACAAGATCACATATCAATATGATATCTCACACAGCTTTCTTGTCGGATTTTGAACCGAAGAATATATAAGAAGCATGTGAGAATGAATTTTGGATAAATTCCGTGCAAGATGAGTTAAACCAATTCATAAGGAATGATGTATGGGATTTAGTTCCACGACCTCCTGATCATACTATTATAAGTACTAAATGGGTATTCAAGAATAAGTTAGATAAATCAGGACAAGTTGTTAGAAATAAAGCTAGACTAGTTGCTCAAGGATATAATGAAGAAGAAGGCATAGATTTTGATGAAATATATGCTCCTGTTGCTAGATTAGAATCAATTCATATTTTATTATCTTTTGCTTGTTTTATGAATTTTACACTTTATCAAATGGATGTTAAAAGTGCATTCCTTAATGGGTTTATTAAGGAGAATGTTTATGTTAAACAACCACCAGGTTTTGAACATGAACAATTCCCAAACCATATTTTTAAATTGAAAAAGGCTTTATACGGTCTTAAACAAGCACCTCTTGCTTGGTATGATCGACTGAAGACTTTTCTTTTAGAAACAGGTTTTGAAATAGGTAAAGTAGATACCATTTTATTTATTAGGATAATTAAGAATGATATTTTAATCATACAAATATATGTTGACGATATAATTTTTGGTTCTACTAATAGCAATCTAGGTCAAGAGTTTGTTAACACCATGAAAAACGAGTTTGAGATGAGTCACATGGGTGAACTCAATTATTTTCTTAGACTACAAATTAAGCAGTCACAAAATGGCATTTTCATTAATCAAGGAAAATATGCAAAGGAATTACTCAAACGTTTTAACATGGATAGCACAAGTAGTAAGGCCATACCTATGGCTACTACTACTACCCTTGACAAAGATATATTAGGTAAGAGTGTAGATCAGAAACTTTATCGAGGTATGATAGGCTCACTCTTATATATAATTGCTAGTAGACCAGACATTATGTTCAGTGTATGTTTGTGTGCTAGATATCAGTCAAGTCCTAAAGAATCTCATTTGAAAGCTGTGAAACGAATTTTAAGATATATTAAAGGCACATCTGATTATGGTTTATTCTATCCACGCACCGATAATTTTTAACTTTTGTCGTATAGTGATGCTGATTTTGCTGGCAGTAAAACTGACCGCAAGAGCACTAGTGGGACATGTCACTTTTTAGGACATTCACTAGTCTCTTGGTGCAGTAAGAAGAAAAATTCAGTATCCCTATCTGCTACAGAAGCTGAATATATCGCTGCAAGTTTGGCTTGTGCCCAAATTTTGTGGATGAAACAAACCCTATTAGATTATGGTATTTCTTTTGAAAGACCTTCAATTATGTGTGATAATACCAGTGCTATTAACTTATCTAAAAATCCGGTTCAACATTCACGTACGAAACATATTGATATTCGACATCATTTTCTACGTGATCATGTTTTAAAAGGAGACATTTCTTCAGACTTTATCTCTACTGATAAACAAGTAGCTGATATCTTTACCAAACCCCTTAAAGAAGACACCTTTATAACATTAAGAATAGAACTAGGGATTTGTGATTTTCTTGATATTTGTTGAAGTTTCTTTTTGTAAGTCGACTTACACATATTGTTCAGTCGACTTCCACATATTGTCTTCTCTAATTATTATTTTTTTTTTCTCTGGACAGTCGACTGAGATGTTCAACCAGTCGACTGACCAGTTGTGATAATTATATATGGATTTCTTTTTCTCTCGACTAAGTCGACTGCATACTAAGAACAGTATTTTGATGATCCACGCAGTATTTATAATGCTGTTAACTATCTCATGGATCGTCAAGATGCTCTTGAATCCCAAATTTCCCATCTGACTCATCTGTTCACTTCTCAATTTCCTCCTCCCTCTCAAGCTGACGAAGATGACGACGACGAAGACTGATGAGTTTTTACTTTTATTTACTACTTTTTATTTCTTGTTGCACTTTAATTTTGTTTGTGTGTTATTTTGTTTCAGTGAAATATTCTTTCTTCCCATTTTTTGTCTTTTTTGTTGATGACAAAGGGGGAGAGAACTCTAGTATTAATCAACTCTAGAATTAATCTCTATTGTTAATTTTATTAATCTCTATTGTTAATTTTTGTGATAATTTATGCATTCCTCTAGTTTTGTGAAAATATATGCATGATGTATTTTTGATAGGGGGAGCATATGAATGCTTGTATTTTTCTATCTTTTTTTATTTCAGCTATTGTGTTGTCATCATCAAAAAGGGGGAGAATGTTGATTCTTGATTTTGATGATTACAACACAATGCAAAATGTGTCTGTGATATGCTATAATTGCAGGTTGTATCCAAAGTCATCATATATGATACACAAAGGCCTCAAAGCTAAATGATCAAGCAAGTCACAATATTCTAAAGCTGAACAAATGATCAAGCACAGCTCCAGATAAAGACAAAGGCTAAAAGCTTCAATCAAGATTCAAGACTCAAGTCAAGACCAAAGCTTCTATATTATCTATTTGTGTGTCTTGTAAACAATGTAATTCCTTCTTTACTTGAGTCTTAGAATGATGTACAGCCTTGTCACACACACATACACTCACATATAACTTTTTTATAACTGTGTGTTTACAAATCCAAAGGTCGAAACAGCTTGAACTAGATCAACTGTTGAGTACCAGTCGACTGCTCTTTAGAACCAGTCGACTGAGTATGTACAAAACTGCCTAATCTTATTCAAACTCTGATCAGTCGACTCATAGAGGCAACCCGGTTGACTGTTCAAGTGATTTCGACACTTTTCTTATTTCAAAAGCTGTTTTTCTAATTTAAAACTTTTATCTGTTATTTATTCGTTGATTAAACGGTTATGAGTAACTGCTTTTAACGGCCAGGGATTCTAGTCTATAAATATAGCCTAAGAATCACCTTGAAAAAGTTCTAAGCATGTTTTTGAGTAAAATCTAAGTATTGTGCATTCAAGAGAAAAGCTTTCAACTCACTTAAGTCTTGGTTCTCTGTCTTCAGTCCAGCATAACATTGAATTCGTTTTGGACTGAATTTAGAAGTCAACAATTTAGCCACGTACAATATGACAATCACAACAAGGCTATTGGTTGATTGTAAACAATTTTATTATTTTTTCTTTTTTTTCTCGGTTGGAGAGTAGGACTCTAGGGTGTAGAGTTAGGTTTTTCACTCTTAGTGGAAGAGTGGGTTGCTTTCTCTGGTTGAAAGAAAGGACTACGGGTTGGACAAAGTTATTGTCTAAACGTCGTAGGGTATTCTTGTAATCTTTTTCAAGAATAGTGGAAAATCTCAAGTGGGTTGCTTGGGGACTGGATGTAGTTCGGGAGGACCGAACCAGGATACATCGTGTGCACTCTGTGATTGTATCTCTCTACTTGCATTTCAATTCTATCAGTTTATATTTTTTCTGTGAAACTTGTCTGGACAGTCGACTATGTACTCCTATAAGTCGACTGGTCAGACTTGTACTACTTTGAGTAATTTGTGTGACAAGTCGACTGTCTCATCTCTAAGTCGACTTCTCAGACTTCTTTAAAATAATTTTCTTTTGTCGCTTCAGTCGACTGGTTTATCCCTTCAAGTCGACTGAACAAAAGAAATTCTCAATTCCGTTTTTTAAATTTTTATAAAACACTATTCACCCCCTCTCTAGTGTTTCTTGCCTTGCCTACAGGATCCAAAACATATTAAGGTCAGAATCTTAATTTCAGTATAAAACATTAGTTTTAGAGGAATTCGTCTTCTTTCCAACCCCTCTGACCTTGCTCGATTTCGTTTTCGTATGTGTGAGATATGACTGTTTGACTACAGATGCATATCTCATTTCCAGATTTCGTTTCTTGAGGATTTTGATGAATAAATTATTTTGATACTAATGTTAAACATATTATTTTGATCTGAAATTTTGGTCAGTGTTTATATATCTATCTAAGGATTACCCAGATTTTTTGTGGATTTTATTGATGCATTTTATATGCCGTTTCATGCTTGTACATGCCTGTCAGTTTGACACTGTTTCATTCTTATACATGCCTGTTTGAGAATAATAATAAATAATCAAGCCGGGGTTTTAATGGAAAAGATCTAGTAGTGGATAGTGCAGAAACGTGTACTCGGAAGGAGACTTGTGTTTCCTGTATTACATGTTTACCGATCAAGTTACCGATCAAGTTTACCGATCAAGTTATCGATCAAGTTAATATTCTATTACCGATCAAGTTTACCGATCAAGTTACCGATCAAGTTAATGTTCTGTTACCGATCAAGTGACCGACCATGTTTACCGATCAAGTTTACCGATCAAGTTACCGATCAAGTTTACCGACCAAGTTCTGTGATTCTATGAATACCCGAGTACACTGCCCTGTATGGTCCCCTACGAAATTTACAACATAACTGTTTTGAATGTAGCAACCATGTGAAAAAAGCATGGCACATGAAGTGCTACCTAGTTAGTAATTAATACAAGACTTGAACATGATCACTTAACACTTGATACTTGATTACTTGAACATGATACTTGTACATGATACCGTTTACTTGACACTTGTTACTTGATTTCGTGATACTTGATTCGTGACACTTGTTACCTGTTTACATGATACTTGTTTTACTTGACACTTATACATGCTACTTGTTCTTGTTCACCTTATAATGCTACTTGTTATACTTGATATCATGCATATTCCATGTTATTTGTTAGTTTTCCCCATGTACTTGTATCCTACATTACAAGCGGCCCGTAACTTGCAATTGACGGGTGTCTTGTTTTCTCTTTTCCTCTTTCCTGCAATTTATTAAATTGTAGATTTTGAAGATCAGCTGCGAGACGGAATAGGCGAGATGAGATATTAGTTGCTGGAGCTCTCGCTACATTTATTTATTTTCCTGTTATTCATGAATAATTGTATCTGCTACTTGGATATTTATTTTTTACTTGGGCGATGTGACCAAAGGATTATTAACTTGTTCAGATCTAGTTTATTTGAGAATTATAAATTTGTTTCAAGTAAATTTGTTGGTATCTTGATTCGATTATACATGCCTGGTTGTTTCTCTTGCTTCCGACTCTGATTATTCTTGTGAAATGTTGTAAAGATTCTTGAACACCTTATGGATGATGAAAATCATTCCCTGGACTTAGTCACGTGTCTGTATTCCGTATTCTTGTTGGAAAGCAGAGCGTGACAAGGTTTTTAGTTGTATCAGAGCCCAGGTTTGGCTAATATATTAGTTGACTGATATATTAGACAAGCTTGGCTCGAACTGGGATCGGCTCAACATTTCACCAACCATGCATGCATAAATTAATTATTATAAACTTTGATCTGAATACTGATTGTTTCGATCTTGTGCAGACTATGGCTCGCAGAGGTTCTACTTTCCGTCCCCAGGAAGATCAGCCCAGGCTTGAGGCCGTCACCATTGTGTTGGAGCGGCTCATCAATATGCTGCAAAACTACAGTGATCTAGTGATGACTACTTTGGAAGCCCTCTATCTTCTAGAGTGGTACTCCTGACTCGCCCCGTCCTCTATCTTCTCTTTCGACCAGTTCGAAGCCCTCTTCATAACTCATTTCTTGAGCAGCCGCCGCTCCGAAAAGACGAGTATCTCGCTACTCTTCCCCAGTCAGAAGAAGGGCTAGAAGCTGAGGGACTATGTCAAGCAGTTTACTGTAGAAGCTAGGTCCATCGCCTCCCTTGATCAGTCGGTTGCCTTGGCCGCCTTCCAATCCAATGTCCTCAACCACGACCTCAGGGTATCCCTAGCCAAGAAGCCCCATCGGGACTTCTCAGAGCTCCTCCTCCGGAGCGAGAAGTACATCCGAGCGGAGGAAGCAATCCACCGCCCTACCTTTGAAGCGTCGTCTTCCAGGAGCAAGCGAAAGACCACAGAGGACGAAGGAGCTAAGAAGCTCCAGAAGGACAACGGAGGCCAGCGTCGCCCTCCTCCCCGGTTTGAGAGGTTCACTCCTCTCAATGCCAACCTCTCGGCTATCCTGATGGAGGTCGAGAAAGAAGGAATTATCCCTCCTGCTCCTAAGATGAACACTCCTGGGAAAAGGAGGAATAGGGAGAAGTAGTGCCGCTACCACCGGGACCACGGCCACGACAAGAACGATTATCGGGCCTTGAAAGACAAAATCGAGGCCCTCATTCAAATAGGGCAGCTCGCTAGAGTCGTGAGGAAGGACCGGGCCGATCCTCCTCCGCCCCCAAGGGGGCTAACAAGCGACCCGAACGGCACAAGGAGACCCCGGACTATGAACAGGAGCATGTCCTGCACCTTATCCACGAAGGGCCAATGGGAGGAAATTCCAACTTCTCCCGAAAAGCCTTCATTCTGGAGGTGAACTCCGTACATAGTCATCCCCCTCCCAAGGGCCTCGGAGTCACAGTTACTTTTTCAGATGAAGACCTGGAGGGTGTCCAAACCCCCCACTGTGACGCATTGGTAATCAACCTCCACATGGCCAACTTTAAGGTGCAGATGGTCCTAGTGGATAACGACAGTTCGGTCAACATCCGCTTTCTGGAGGCCTTCCAAAAGCTCCAATTATCAAGGGACCGACTGAAGCCCATCGGCTACACTCTCCATGGGTTCACGGGAGTGCCAGTGACGATCGAGGGGGTCATAACTCTCGATGTAAAGACTGGCAAAGCTCCTACTACCTGAATAAAGCAGATGGATTTCATGGCGGTTGACGTCAAAGCCGTCTATAACATTATCCTAGGTCGACCAGGCCTATCGGCTCTACAAGCCATCCCCTCAGCTTACCATCTGAAGATGAAGTTCCCCACCACGGCGAGCATTGGAGAAGTGAGAGGAAGCCAAGAAACAGCCTGCAAATGCTATACGACCTCGATTGGAGGACCCGTCCTCTCTCTCGAAGCTCTTGAGATTCTCCAGGAGAGCACCCAACCTATATCAGAGCCGGTCGACGAGTTGGAGGAGGTGGTCTGCTCAGAAGAAGATCCTGACCCGTAAGTTCTTGATCAGTAAAGCCCTCCCCTCTGCCATTTGCTCCGACATAATCCAGTGCATAGAAACCGCGACCTCTTCGCTTGGATAGCAGCCGATATGCCGGGGATCTCCAAGGAGCTCCTCATCCACCATCTAAGTGTCGCATTGGGGGCCAGACCGATCCAACAGAAGAGGTGCAAATTTGCCCCCGAGCGTCAACAAGATATCAAGGAGGAGGTTAAGAAACTCCTCAGAGCTCGATTTATTCAGGATGTCAACTACCCGGAGTGGCTCTCCAATGTCGTGATGGTCAAAAAGGCGAATGGGAGCTGGATGATCTGCATTGACTTTAGCTGAACAAGGCATGCCCCAAAGATTTGTTCCCGCTCCCTAGCATCGACACCTTGATCGACGCTACTTAAGGCCATGAACTCCTGAGCTTCATGGAAGCCTTCTCCGGGTATAACCAAATAAGAATGTTCCCCCCGGACATCCCGAAGACCTCCTTCGTCACAGATCAAGGCCTGTACTGCTACAGGGTAATGCCCTTCGGGCTTAAAAATGCTGGTGCCACCTACCAACACCTCATCAATCAGATCTTCAAGGATCAAATTGGGAGGAACATGGAAGTCTACATCGATGACATGTTGGTGAAGAGCATCAGTGGGTTTGACCACATCACCAACCTCCACGAAGCCTTCGACGTGCTAAAGAGGCACAATATGAGGCTGAATCCGAACAAATGTGCGTCCGGAGTCTTATCGGGTAAGTTCTTAGGCTTCATGGTCAGCCAAAGGGGTATTGAGGCTAACCCCAAGAAGATCTAGGCCATACTTAATGTGGCTCCCCTTTTCAATGTAAAAGAGGTACAGAAGCTCACAGGGCACCTCGCGGCTATAAAGCACTTCCTCTCCAAGTCAGGGGAGAAATGTCTCCCCTTCTTCAAAGCCTTCAGGGGGGCTAAGGGCTTCGAGTGTGGGCGACAGTAGCAGGAATCCTTTGACCAGCTCAAAGCATACTTGGTTAACCCCCCTCTTCTCAGCAAGCCAAAATCTGGAGAGGTCCTCTACTTGTACCTCACCGCTGCAGAGTAGAACCTCAGTGCTGTCTTAGTGAGGGAAGAAGATAAGGCACAGAAGCCTATCTATTACGTGAGCAAGGTCCTTAGAGACACCGAGCTCCGTTATCCAAGGTTGGAGAAGATAGCCTATGCCTTCGTTATGGCAGCTCGAAAGCTTCCAATCGCATTCGGTGGTCGTTCTCACTGACCAGTCGCTCAAACAGGTCTTGCACAAGCCCGAGACCTCCGGGCATCTCATGAAGTGGTCGATCGATCTGAGTCAACACGACATCTCCTATCAGCCTCAGACCACTATCAAAGCTCAAGCTCTGGCCGAATTCATAGCGGAGAGCACGATTCCCGAGGTTAGTCAAGCGACAAATGGACCCCCTATCTGGACTGTGTATGTAGATGGGTCCTCTTGCACTGAGGGGAGCGAAGTGGGATTCATAATGGTAGGCCCAGATGATTTCATCCTCTAATACTCCCTTCGCATTAACTTCAGGGCCTCCAACAACGAGGCCGAGTACGAAGCCCTCATAGCTGGTTTGTGCATGGCTCGCAAGACGGGGGCGAAGCGTATCAGGATGTTCAGTGACTCCCAAATAGTGGTGAATCAAGTCTCGGGGGAATACAAGGCACGAGACGACCGTATGGCCAAGTACCTAGCCAAGGTCAAAAGTCTCATGGCTTCTTTTGAAGAAGCACAACTCCAGTGGATTCCCCGATAGGAGAATGCCCAGGCTGATGCTCTCTCGAAGCTAGCCTCCTCCCCCCTCCAAGGGCTCGAGCATACCGTCCTGATCAAAATCCTATTTTAGCCCAGTATCGAGGAGGAAGGCCCCGAGTCGATGGAATCACTACCGGTACAGCTCGAAGATAACTGGATAAGGCCTCTACTTGAGTTCCCCAAAGATGGAATCCTTCCCGAGGATCCCAAAGAAGCCCGCAATGTCCGACCAAGAGCGGAGCGGTACACTCTCATTGAGAGAATCTTGTACAAATGCTCCTACACCCAGGTAGATGGCCGACCCTACTTGAGGTGTCCCTCCCCAAAAGAAGCCCGATATGATTTGAAAGAAGTCTACGAGGAAATAGGCAGGGGCTCACTCAGGAGCGAGGTCCCTCGTCTGCAAACTCTTGAACTACGGGTACTTCTGGCCCACCCTCCTTCGGGATGTGGGCAACATGTCCGGCAATGCGGCCGTGCCAACAATTCTCAACTATCCGTCATTTGCTGTAAGCTCAGCTCTCTTCCCTATCCAGGCCAACCCCCTTTGCAATGTGGAGCATGGACTTGCTCGGGTCATTCTCGCCAGCTCCGGGCCAATTCAAGTTCCTCGTCGTAGCGATCGACTACTTCTCCAAGTGTATTATAGCCGAACCGCTAGCGACTATTACGGAGAACAGGGTACAACGATTCTTATGGAAGAACGTGGTCTGCAGATTTGGCATACCCTGAGTCTTGATAACAGACAACGGAACACAATTTGCAGTGGCAACATTCCGTTCTTTTTGTGAGGACCTCGGCATTCAGCAACGATTCTCCTCGGTCTCCCACCCTCAGTCCAATGGTCAAGTTGAGAATGCCAACCGAAAAATTCTCTCTGGCCTCAAAAAGAGACTAAGAAAGTCGGTCAAAGGGTTATGGGTAGAGCAGCTTCCTAATGTGCTTTGGAACTACCGCACTACCAAGAGAACCCCCACGAGAGAGTCACCTTTCAACCTCATCTATGGTTCGGAGGCCGTAATCCCTTTAGAAGTTGGTTTACCGTCCCCCGCCTAATTGCATATAATGAAGAGCAAAACGCAAAGGAACTTCGCGCCAATATGGACCTTGTTGAGGAGCTCCGTGAGAGAGCCTCCATTCGCCAAGAGAATTATCGACGTAGGATCGAGCAATCCTACAACAAGAGGGTCCACCCTACAAATCTCAAAGAGGAGGACCTAGTACTCAGGAAATTAGCTATTTCGTTCCCCAACAAGAAGGGCAAGTTGGCTCCCAATTGGGAAGGACCATACATGATCTCCAGAGTTGTCCGCCAAGGTGCGTATCAACTCGAAGACCCAGGGGGCAAGCAGGTACCAAGAACTTAGAACGCCGACCATTTATTAAAGTATCAAGAGGGTGTCTAAACACCACTCCAAGCAACTTCTCCAAGAGCGTGCTCCTTAGTTCTCCTGAAAGCATGTTAACTCCTTTTTTTGTCAAATGTAATAAAGGCTCGCATCTCTGTGGCAGACACCTAGTTTTTCTTTCAAAAAAACTCAGTTCGCCTTTCTTAAAGATCATTCTGTTGCCCTCCAACATTTCCACTCAAGTCTCGACTCAATTACAACAAGCTAGTTCGGAGTCCAAGCTCCAACAACTGGCGAATACTCAAACAACAAGTTCGGAGTCCAACACTTGGTTCGATTCCGCTTCAACTACTCGCTTACAAGCGAGTACGAAGTGGTTCACCATTCGAAATTGCTTCCACAACTGTTGATTCTTTCTTAAAACGATAAGTTCGGAGTCCACCACTTGGTTCGATTCCGCTTCAACTACTTGCTTACAAGTGAGTACGAAGTGGTTCACCATTCAGAATTGCTCCCACAACTGTTGATACTTTCTCAAACGACAAGTTCAGAGTCCAACACTTGGTTCAATTCTGCTTCAACTACTTGCTTACAAGCGAGTACGAAGTCGTTCACCATTCGGAATTGCTCCCACAACTGTTGATGAATCTTAAATAACTGGTTCAGAGTTCACAATCATGGCTCGAAATCGCCCTCACAACATGCAAGTATGTGGGTTTGGGGCTCGACACAACCATTCGAACTACTTCCAAAATTGGTTGATTCCAACAAGCAAGTTCGAACGCTAGCTCTTTCCCAGGGCTATCCCCAAGGCCTGACTTACCTTTGTAGCAGCTCATGTAGCTCGACAACCCTCAACAATGAGCTCGGTGCTCAGTTCCTTTCCCGAGCCACACCAACAACTCCTTCACACCATGTGAGAGTGTTGGAGCCCAGCTCGTCCTGGAGCATCTCCCGCAACGAGTTTGCCTTCAAAAATCTGATATGATACCCAACTCACTCATCGAGTTGCCGCTACAAGCTTGTCGGGTCCAAACGGTAGGTCAACACCAACTCTCTCCTCAAATCACCACCGCAAACTTGTTGGGCTCAAACAGCGAGTTAGACATCCATATTCCTCCTTGAGTTGCCTCTACTCACTTGTTGGGCTCAAACGGCAAGTTCAGCACTAACCCTTTTCGGGTCGCTTCTACAAACTTGTCGGACTTAACGACAAGCTCGGCGTCCAACACTCTTCTAGAGTCGCTCCCTAACTTGTCTCCCAAACTGTAATGCCCCGATTTTCATTTAATGAAAATTATTTATTTTGCACGTAGTGTGCACGTGCAATATTTTTGGTAGAATTAAATCTTATAATGATGAGTATAGATGTTTAAATAAGTGCTCTTTAATTATTTCTATATAAAGCCCTTTTTCAAATAGACAAAAGCCTTTCTTTAAAAATGCCCAAATCTAATTTATTTGTTGTTTTTTTAATTATTATTTTGGCCCATAAACTAAAGCCCATGAACTATTTTTATTTTAAATACAACTTGTAATGTAGAATACCTTTTAAAGATTTTTTATGTAAAATAAAATGTACAATTTTTTAAATGGCACCAAGTTGCATGCACGTGAATTGCATGTACACGTGCAAATTGCACCATTTCATGCTAGGCCGGTTTTAATCTTTTGGAGGGAATGAAAATTTTGAGTGGAGTCATGGGTGGTGGTTACTTGATCATGGTTGGTTATTGTAACTCCTCCTTGAATCCTAGCCTTCTAATCCTAACTCCTAAGTTAATCCTAGCCTTCCATTTTCCTAAACTTTAAGTATAAATACCTTCCCCCCCCCCTGCCTAGTATTCTTGTGCTAATTTTTCCTCCAAACCTATAGTTTAAAATACATTATTTAGTAGTATAAAAAGTGAGTTAAAAGATTGAGAGATTGTGAGGGGTTTGTGCTTGCAACAAGGAGGAAGGCCGGCATCAGGAGGAGGCTCGGTTGGCATTGTGGAGGCTCGGGTGCGCGCATCAAGGAGGAGGATCACTCTTTTGCAAGGACATTGGTTTAGGAGGCGTTGCTAAGTGTAGTCTCTCCAATTAAGGTGGGTAAATTTTCCGTATTTCTAATTAGGAAGCACGCTAGATTTGAATTGAAAGAATGATGATGCATGAAAAATATTAATAAGAGTACATTTTAATTAGAAAATGGCTTATTGATAGATTGAAATGTTGGTATGCAAATTGTATGTGGTTCTATCATTAAATTTAAGTTGTGAGTAAATTGACTATAGCCATGGATTGATGAAGAAAACTTCATTATTAACATCGAGAACTATATGCAAAAGTTAGTAGATTGACAATATTACTTTATGTGCTTAAATAGACTTTTGTGATAATGTTGTGATGAATGAATTAAGATATAGATTGTATGTTTGGGAAATGATTAAAAACAGAGAATTACTAATAAAGAGATTAGTGTTGTCAAACTTGATAAGAAATGTCGAAAAAAAAAAAGAAATGTGGTAGTGGTTAATTCGAATTAATTGTATGAAAAATATGTGTTAATTATTGAAAAAATTATTTTTATTATACTGGAGTGTAATTTATGATGGGAATAGCTAATCTGGATATTTACAGCAAATTTAGTAAAGGCAAAATTAAATGAAAGCTTGTTGAACATCGAAATATTTTACTAAACAGAGAGAATCGATTTAATATGATTACGGGTTGAAATATGACAACATGAGTGCATAGCTCAAGTGGTCGGGATGCTCTTAATCGCTACAGCGGGTTCGGCGAGTTGCTGGTTCGAATCCCTTTAGCACCATACTTTTTTTACTTTTTGAAAAAAAATAAATAACTACAGCCGAGAGCATTTAATGCTCTCAGCTCCCTTCATTAACGCAGAGAGCGTTCGGCCTAGTGGCCTGTGCCTTTGGTTGGTTTCCCTGTGGTCGCTAGTTCGATCCTTGGTCTCGGCTGTATTTGTGTTGTGGGAAAAAAATAAAAATTTTTGGGGGTTTTGATAATTGAAAAATTATGAAAAAAATATGGTTATTATCCTAAAAATATGTGGGATTTATGAAAAATAATTTGGAAACTATTTACTTGAAATGGAGTATGTTTTGAGAATAAATGTCCTACACTTGTATATTATGAAAGTTACACTTTGAAAAAGGACTTGAAATAAAATGTTAGAAAAGAAGTGTAAGAAAGATAGAAATTATATGTAGTGATGTGATGTGAATTATTCTTATTGGAGAATAATGTGAAAATTATGAAATGTGAATATTCATTTAGTGATGTGATTTTAATATAAAAATGATATTTGATGAAATACATAAGGAATAATTGAATTCCATGTATGGCTATGGACTCATGAATAAATTAGAAATCATGCTATTGAAAGAGAAAATCTGTTATGATTATGAAGATGAATTTTTGAGCTGGAAACGCTCAATTTTGGAAATTGTGAATTGGAATTGAAACAAAAGAGTAGCTAAGTCTCCCCCGGCATTTGGAAAGAAATGAAATGAAATTTGAAATGAAAGACCAAGGTTGGTCTTGTTTGAATGAATGAATAAGTCCGGTTTAGTGGAGAGACTAACTCTAGAGCTTTGATTTTGTTCATGATTCTAATAAAAACTAAGGATTAGTACATAGTGGAGATGTGATGAAAGTGAGAGAAAAACACAAGTATGAGAGCTAGGATTTACGGTGCGGGTGTGAGCCACAGAATGCATGCTTGATGAGTCAAGACATGGCGTGGGCACTACTCAGTAATGATCGGACTTTAGCCACGCTTGTGGTGTGTTTGGTGACTGCAAGAGGATCGTGTGCCATGATGGAGGCTGAATTGCCACAGAATGCATGCTTGATGAGTCAAGACATGGCGTGGGATTCCCCTCCAGGTTTTCTGTACATGAGCTTGTACTTATAGATCATCTAGGATACTCACCGTAGTTACAGTAGTAGATTAAGATATGACGGGGGATTGAACCCTACAAAGATGAAGAACGATTAAGAGGCTTGTCCTCGGACCTATGTAGTATGGGATGCATAGATTCCGAACAAGTGTACATTAGTGTCATGTAATATAAATAACTGCATTAAGGACTAAGTGCACAATCACAACACGACATCAATAGGGTAGTCCCTTTAGTTTGATATGTGACAAGTTTGTGTTTGTTAAATATGGAAAATGAGTTATACTATTTCCGACATAGAGAGGATGGCCGTGTATATTGTTCATCGGTTGAATAAACTGACGTACCCATAGTTTTGTATGCAGGGTAAATGACATGATAAAGATTAAAGAGGAACAGATGCTTAAAGATTATTCAATGTTGTTGTACTTTACTTAAATGTTGTAAATTTACTTCCGCTGTGCAATGTAAAGTGTAAAGTTTCATGTAAACTCTGATGTAAAGTGAAAAGTTTTAAATTTCTTGTAAAATTGTACTAAATGAATTGTAAAGATTCTGTGGAATCTCGAATTCAGTGTATTTTGGAATTCGAGGCGTTACAGAGTGGTATCAGAGCCACGCTTCACACTTGTACAAATTTATAAGGAACGACACCCTAGAAGTGGACATTAGAGTGTGTGTTTGAGTCTAGAGATTTAAATGTAAGTGACTTACATTTGTGTTGCTCTATGACTTATGCTTCTTCCTCCCTATTTCTAAGATGGCTGACCACTTCGACCCTGCTGGAGACGACGACTGGCATATCATCGAGGAAGAGTACCATCCTGGACAAGCAGATTTCGAGGAAGATTACTACCCAGGGCAAGCAGATTCTGATGGAGAAGAATGGCCTGAATCCTGAGAGATCACCCCACCTCCGGATTTATCTGATGACTCTTCTGACGAAGAAGAAGAACCAGTTCCAAATGGTCTTGTGATATCTCTTCAGAGGCAGGTAGAAACACTACGGGAGAGAGTTGGACTATTGGAGGCTCAATTGGCAAAGTGCAAGGACGACTTTGCAGTTCTCAGTCATCGTGTATGGGAACTCGAGAAGAGGAAGAATCTGACCGATGTACTGAAGGAAGAAGTTGATGAACTACGGGGAGAACTTCAAGAAGCGAAGAGAAACCGTAGGAGTTAGACTGTTGTAGCTTCTATTGTTTTCATTCTGGTGTCAAGAAATATTTTTCAATTGGAATGTATAAAGTTTGGAATTCAATGAAATGCAAGTTGACTTGAAAAATTCATGTCTTATACTTCGAATTTAATGGATCTTTTGCATCAGAAAATGGAATGAAAGCTGTTGTGTTGTTCGATACTGGATCCTCTCATACTTTTGTGTCTCCTAAATTTGCTAATGTGTTGGGAGTTGAACCGAAGATTTTTCCAGGCAAGATCTTAGCAGTAGCTACTCCATCAGGAAAAACTTTAACCACTGATCGGTATTATGCGAATTGTGAGATTGTGATTGGAGACAGAATCTTTGGGATTGATCTGATCGAGCTGACTATCTTGGGAGTCGATGTTATCATTGGCATTGATTGGATGTCGGTGTACAGTGCAAGCATCAAGTGTAAGACTAAGACGATAACAGTGAAGGCTCCAGGAGAACCTGAAGTCACTTTCCAAGGGAAGAAGAAGTGTTCTAGGCTGGTGGCAGCTATCCGCAAGGAAGAGACTCCTGTGGAAGTGCAAGGGATTCCTGTAGTTCGGGACTATCCGACTGTGTTCTTGGATGATTTTCCTGGGTTACCTCCGCATCGGGATGTAGAGTTCAGCATCACTGTTTAACCGGGAAGTGCACCCATTTCTAAGGCACTGTATAGGATGGCTCCAGTGGAACAGGATGAGGTGAAACAGCAGATTGAAGAACTGTTGGAGAAAGGCTTTATTCAACCTAGTGCGTCACCTTGGGAAGCACCAGTGCTTTTGGTAAAGAAGAATGATGGATCGATGAGAATGTGTATCGATTACCGAGAGCTGAATAAGGTCACTGTTCAGAATAAGTATTCTATTCCCCGAATTGATGACTTATTCGATCGTCTACAAGGAGCAGCTGTTTTCTCCAAAATTGATCTTCGATCAGGATATCACCAAGTTCGAGTGAAAGCTGAAGATGTGCACAGAACTGCATTTAGAACTCGACATGGGCATTACGAATTCTTAGTTATGCCATTTGGAGTGACGAATGCACCTGCAATTTTCATGGATTTGATGAACAGAGTTCTGAGGCCATTCATTGATTCTTTCGTCGTAGTGTTTATCGACGATATCCTCGTGTACTCCAAGACAGAGGAGGAGCACACCGAGCATCTGGCAGCAGTTCTGAAGAAGCTGGAAGAGCAGAAGTTGTATGTCAAGCTATCCAAGTGTGATTTCTGGAAATCTGAAGTGGCATTCCTAGGTCACATCCTTTCTAAGGAGAGAGTGGCAACTGATCCTCAGAAGATAGAGGCAGTGAGTGATTGGGCTAGGCTTACTACAGTAAAGAAAGTTAGAAGTTTTCTTGGAATGACTGGATACTACAGGAGATTCATTCAAGGTTATGCTCAGATAGCCGTGCCGCTTACTGGTCTGACCAAGAATAATGTGAACTTCAAGTGGACTGAGCAATGTGAGGCAAGCTTTCAGGAGTTGAAAGAGAAGCTGACTACTGCACCTATTTTGGCTTTTCCTAGAGCAGGTGTTGAGTATGATGTTTACAGCGATGCTTCACATCGTGGGCTTGGTTGTGTCTTAATGCAAGAGGGAAGAGTAATCGCTTATAGGTCTAGGAAACTACGACCGCATGAGAAGAATTACCCGACTCATGATCTGGAGTTGGCTGCGATTATCTTTGCCCTGAAGCAATGGAGACACTACATGTACGGTGAGAAATTGAACATGTACACGGACCACAAGAGTTTGAAGTACATATATCAGCAGAAAGATCTGAATTTGAGGCAGCGGAGATGGTTGGAAGTGCTTGAGGACATGCGACCTAAGATCAAGTATCATCCTGGGAAAGCTAATGTTGTTGCTGATGCACTTAGTCGCAAGAGCAGTTTATCCAGTTTGATTACAACTCAGAAGCATCTGATTGATGAATTGGATCAAGCCGGTATTGAAGTTGTCTTGCAAGGATTGGGAGCATCTTTAGCTCAGTTGAGGCTTCAGCCTACTTTGAATACAAGGATCATTGCAAGTCAGGAGGTTGATGCTGATATCTTGGAGATGAAGGGGCAGGTTAGTGCTGGCAGGTTGCCTGGATTTCAAATCAGGGATGGAGTGCTGTAGTTTGGAGAGAGGCTATGTGTTCCAAATCAGGTGGACCTGAAAGAGAGTATTCTTCAGGAGACGCATGCTACTCTTTTGTCGGTACATCCTGGAAGTACTATGATGTACAGAGACATCAAACCGCATTTCTGGTTGTCAGGTTTGAAGCGGGATGTGGCTGAATTTGTGGCGAAGTGTGAAGTTTGTCAGCAAGTCCAAGCCAAAAATCAGAGACCCGGAGGTCTATTACAGCCGTTACCTATTCCGGAATGGATGTGGGATAACATCAGTATGGATTTCATTATGGGATTGCCTAAGAGTCCTAAAGGCAATGATGTGATTTAGGTTATAGTCGATCCACTAACCAAGTCCGCTCACTTTTTGGCGATGAAACTCACTGCTTCGATGGACAAGTTAGCTGAGTTGTATATTGGCGAGATCGTCCGGCTTCATAGTGTTCCGTCAACTATTGTTTCTGATCGAGATGCGCGGTTTACTTCGCATTTCTGGAGGAGTCTTCAGACAGCTTTGGGTACCAAGACAGATTTCAGCAATGCTTTTCATCCGCAAACCGATGGGCAGACCGAGAGAGTCAACCGTATTCTTGAGGATATGCTTCGGTGTTGTGTACTAGAATTTGGAGGCAGTTGGGAAAGACATTTACCTTTCGTAGAGTTTGCCTACAACAACAGTTTTCAGACTAGCATTGGGATGGCGCCGTACGAAGCTTTGTGTGGCAGGAAGTGCTTGACACCTGTGTGTTGGTTTGAAGTTGGGGAGCGTCAGTTGTTTGGTCCTGAGCTTGTACAGCAAACCTCTAAGAAGATTGATCTGATCAGGAAAAGGTTGTTAGAGGCTCAGAGCAGGCAGAAAAGCTATGCAGACAACCGGAGAAGGGACCTTGAATTTGAGGTCGGTGACTTCGTCTTTCTGAAAGTATCGCCCAGTAAAGGTGTGATTCGATTTGGCAAAGGCGGGAAATTAGCCCCGAGATTTATAAGCCCGTACAAGATATTGAAAAGGATCGGGAAAACTGCTTACCGGCTTGAATTACCGGAAGAGTTATCTCAGGTGCACAATGTCTTTCATGTGTCTATGCTGAGAGGTTATATTCCAGATCCAAGTCATCATTTGCCTGAAGTGCCGGAAGGTTTGCAGTTGGATCTAAATTACGTCGAGTCTCCTGTCGAGATTGTTGATCGTCGAGAGAAAGTCTTGAGGAATAAGACGATACCGATGGTCAAGGTAGTCTGGAGAAACCATTTGGTTGAAGAGGCTACTTGGGAGTCTGAGGAGAGGATGTTGAAGGACTATCCTGAGCTTTTTGCTTGATTTGTATTTTTTTGCATTTTTCTTATGCTTGTTGTGACTGTTTGTTTTCTCGCTCTTGACTATAGTTCCGGGGATGGAACTATTCTAAGGAGGCAGTGTTGTAATGCCCCGATTTTCATTTAATGAAAATTATTTATTTTGCACGTAGTGTGCACGTGCCATATTTTTGGTAGAATTAAATCTTATAATAATGAGTATAGATGTTTAAATAAGTGCTCTTTAATTATTTCTATATAAAGCCCTTTTTCAAATAGACAAAAGCCTTTCTTTAAAAAAGCCCAAATCTAATTTATTTGTTGTTTTTTTTAGTTATTATTTGGCCCATAAACTAAAGCCCATGAACTATTTTTATTTTAAATACAACTTGTAATGTAGAATACCTTTTAAAGATTTTTTACGTAAAATAAAATGTACAATTTTTTAAATGGCACCAAGTTGCATGCACGTGCAATGCACATACACATGCAAATTGCACCATTTCATGCTAGGCCGGTTTTAATCTTTTGGAGGGAATGGAAATTTTGAGTGGAGTCATGGGTGGTGGTTAATTGATCATGGTTGGTTATTGTAACTCCTCCTTGAATCCTAGCCTTCTAATCCTAACTCCTAAGTTAATCCTAGCCTTCCATTTTCCTAAACTTTTAGTATAAATACCCCCCCCCCCCCCCCCCCCCCCGCCTAGTATTCTTGTGCTAATTTTTTCTCCAAACCTATAGTTTAAAATACATTATTTAGTAGTATAAAAAGTGAGTTAAAAGATTGAGAGATTGTGAGGGGTTTGTGCTTGCAACAAGGAGGAAGGCCGGCATCAAGAGGAGGCTCGGTTGGCATTGTGGAGGCTCGGGTGCGCGCATCAAGGAGGAGGATCGCTCATTTGCAAGGACATTAGTTTAGGAGGCGTTGCTAAGTGTAGTCTCTCCAATTAAGGTGGGTAAATTTTCCATATTTCTAATTAGGAAGCACGCTAGATTTGAATTGAAAGAATGATGATGCAAGAAAAATATTAATAAGAGTACATTTTAATTAGAAAATGGCTTATTGATAGATTGAAATGTTGGTATGCAAATTGTATGTGGTTCTATCGTTAAATTTAAGTTGTGAGTAAATTGACTATAGCCATGGATTGATGAAGAAAACTTCATTATTAACATCGAGAACTATATGCAAAAGTTAGTAGATTGACAATATTACTTTATGTGCTTAAATGGACTTTTGTGATAATGTTGTGATGAATGAATTAAGACATAGATTGTATGTTTGGGAAATGATTAAAAACAGAGAATTACTAATAAAGAGATTAGTGTTGTCAAACTTGATAAGAAATGTCGGAAAAAAAAAAAAGAAATGTGGTAGTGGTTAATTCGAATTAATTGTATGAAAAATATGTGTTAATTATTGAAAAAATTATTTTTATTATACTGGAGTGTAATTTATGATGGGAATAGCCAATCTGGATATGTACAGCAAATTTAGTAAAAGCAAAATTAAATGAAAGCTTGTTGAACATCGAAATGTTTTACTAAACAGAGAGAATCGATTTAATATGATTACGGGTTGAAATATGACAACATGAGCGCATAGCTCAAGTGGTCGGGATGCTCTTAATCGCTACAGTGGGTTCGGCGAGTTGCTGGTTCGAATCCCCTTAGCACCATACTTTTTGTATTTTTTGAAAAAAAAATAAATAACTACAGTCGAGAGCATTTAATGCTCTCAGCTCCCTTCATTGACGTAGAGAGCGTTCGGACTAGTGGCATGTGCCTTCGGTTGGTTTCCCTGTGGTTGCTGGTTCGATCCTTGGTCTCGGCTGTGTTTGTGTTGTGGGAAAAAAATAAAATTTTTTGGGGGTTTTGATGATTGAAAAATTATGAAAAAAATATGGTTATTATCCTAAAAATATGTGGGATTTATGAAAAATAATTTGGAAACTATTTACATGAAATGGAGTATGTTTTGAGAATAAATGTCCTACACTTGTATATTATGAAAGTTACACTTTGAAAAAGGACTTGAAATAAAATGTTAGAAAAGAAGTGTAAGAAAGATAGAAATTATATGTAGTGATGTGATGTGAATTATTCTCATTGGAGAATAATGTGAAAATTATGAAATGTGAATATTCATTTAGTGATGTGATTTTAATATAAAAATGATATTTGATGAAATACATAAGGAATAATTGAATTCCATGTATGGCTATGGACTCATGAATAAATTAGAAATCATGCTATTGAAAGAGAAAATATGTTATGATTATGAAGATGAACTTATGAGCTGGAAACGCTCAATTTTGGAAATTGTGAACTGGAATTGAAACAAAAGAGTAGCTAAGTCTCCCCCGGCATTTGGAAAGAAATGAAATGAAATTTGAAATGAAAGACCAAGGTTGGTCTTGTTTGAATGAATGAATAAGTCCGGTTTAGTGGAGAGGCTAACTCTAGAGCTTTGATTTTGTTCATGATTCTAATAAAAACTAAGGATTAGTACATAGTGGAGATGTGATGAAAGTGAGAGAAAAACACAAGTATGAGAGCTAGGATTTACGGTGCGGGTGTGAGCCACAGAATGCATGCTTGATGAGTCAAGACATGGCATGGGCACTACTCAGTAATGATCGGACTTTAGCCACGCTTGTGGGGTGTTTGGTGACTGTAAGATGTTCGTGTGCCATGAAGGAGGCTGAATTGCCACAGAATGCATGCTTGATGAGTCAAGACATGGCGTGGGATTCCCCTCCAGGTTTTCTGTACATGAGCTTGTACTTATAGATCATCTAGGATACTCACCGTAGTTACAGTAGTAGATTAAGATATGACGGGGGATTGAACCCTACAAAGATAAAGAACGATTAAGAGGCTTGCCCTCGGACCTATGTAGTATGGGATGCATAGATTCCGAACAAGTGTGCATTAGTGTCATGTAATATAAATAACTGCATTAAGGACTAAGTGCACAATCACAACACGACATCAATAGGGTAGTCCCTTTAGTTTGATATGTGACAAGTTTGTGTTTGTTAAATATGAAAAATGAGTTATACTATTTCCGGTATAGAGAGGATGGCCGTGTATAATGTTCGTCGGTTGAATAAACTGACGTACCCATAGTTTTGTATACAGGGTAAATGACATGTTAAAGATTAAAGAGGAACAGATGCTTAAAGATTATTCAATGTTGTTGTACTTTACTTAAATGTTGTAAATTTACTTCCGCTGTGCAATGTAGAGTGTAAAGTTTCATGTAAACTCTGATGTAAAGTGAAAAGTTTTAAATTCCTTGTAAAATTGTACTAAATGAAGTGTAAAGATCCTGTGGAATCTCGAATTCAGTGTATTTTGGAATTCGGGGCGTTACACAAACGGCTCTCTCCTAGAGCCTGGTGATGCTCTTCGCCCCGCTTGCCTCCCGAGCGGCCTTCTCCTCAACAAGTTCGGAGCTAAAACTCTCCCCTAGAGTTGCTCCTCGCACCTGCCTCCAAGAACGGGTCTTCCCATGGGACTTACGAGGATCATCCTAGCTCATCTTTTTGGCCCAAAAGAGTGGAGTTCCTCTTCGAAGATTCCGGAGACCGAAGCCTTTCTCAACTTGACAGAAACGAGGACATTGCTAGCCTATTTTGCCCCTAAATACGAGTGATTTTTCAACTGACCTCCAAAAAGAAGTTGTAGATCTTAGACTCCTCTTCGAAACGAGTAGTCATATGCCTTAATCGGAGTTTCGTAACACCGGGAAAATTAGTTGGAGTGCAGCTGCTCAAAGAAGAAGAAAAAAATGGAAAGTGTTGACTGGTCAATGCCACGTCAACGCGTTGACCAGTCAACGCTGATGTGGGAGCACCCGGTCGCCTGCTCGCCCACGTGCAGAGCGCCGACGTGGCATGGACCCCACCTACACAAGTGCTGCTCTGAACACCAGCGTGGCACGGACCCCACTCAGCTCCAGCAGCTCAGATCTGCTGCCACGTGGCGGTGGGCCCCACGACGCCCCAGCAAACCCACGTGAAAAGGGCTACAACGCCACGTGGTGCTCCTTCAGAAATGGCTCGTGGCAGTGGGTCCCGCTAGCCCTGCTGCGCCTCTGAGCCAACCCACGTGACCGCTGTTGACCCTCCATTCACACGTCGCCACGTGGCGTGGGCCCCACGCTCCATCTACCTCCGAACCGGGTAGCGAGCAAAACGGGGATAGCGACAGCTTCAAGCGCTTTTCGACTGTCCGATTACTCCAAAATTCGTGCCAATCAAGATGGACGGTTCAGATCAAAAGAAAAAAAAAGTGGGCTACCCGGTTCCAAATCGGATATAGTGATTGCTTTGGCTATTTGTGACCCATGGATCTCTCCAAAATGCGTGCTTCTCCCAATCAACGACCCAGATTAATTCAGGTATTATATATTTAAAATTCATTTTCTTATTAATAAATTAAAGGAAAATAATTAAAAAATCTGAAAATAATATTAAATTCGGTAAAATTATTTGAAAATTCTGAAAAATAATTAAAAATTCAGAATACTATTTTTAAATTCTGAAAAATAATTATTATTTTAGAAAAAATTATTTTAAAATTCTAGAAAATAATATTAAATTAGGATTAATTAATTAAAAATTTTGGAAAATATTTTTTTCAATTCTAAAAAAAATATAATTAAAAATTCAGAATATTATTTTCTAAAAAATAATTATTACTTTAGAAAAATTATTTTAAAATTCCAAAAAAAAACTAGAAAATCTAGAAAAATCACTAAAAATCCAAACAATTCTAAAAATAATTTTGGGCATTTTTCAAGCTCAAAATAACACCGTTACACCCTGAGCAAGATCAAAACACTCCCGAGAACTCCGATAAACTCTATAAACCATTGAAAACAGGCGAACTACTTCTCAAGGGCTATAAAACTCAGTCTTCAGGAGTGGGGGGCTCGTGATATGGGTAAAAATAGAGCTAAATCAGGACCGTTCAAATCGGGCACGGATCTTAAAGCTCCTAGGGATAAAACGGTAATTTCAGTAGACACAGGCCCAACAAGATAAGCTGGGCCGTTCTCAAACCGGGCAAACTGATCCAGCCTGCAATATGGACTGTTACAACAGTCCTACCACAAAGGAGTCCAGATTCGTCGAACCCAGTTGAAACCCCCATATTCTAGGGGGTAACTGATTCTATCAATCCGTACACAAGAGAGGATCTGAAAACTCTATCTCTCTATCAAAAGAAGGGTCCAGTCTAGATCCCTTGACATGGATGGCATAACCGACTCTATCCTATCACCGGGAAGTAGAGATTCATCCTCATCTAGAAACTAGTTCCTAAGGCGACTATATAAACCCCTCTCCTCCCACCGTTACAAGGTAATCAATCTTTCTACACCAAAAGCTCTTTCATAATCATTCAGATTACTGACACGAGCATCGGAGGGTGCGTCGCCGGAATCAACCCCGGTGTCTCGCACTTTTTGCACGTCACGGCAGCAGCGGGAAACCAGTCAAACGCCGGTGAAGGTATTCAGGTTTGACTCATTCGATTTCCTATGAACTCACAAATTCTATCTGTTTGCTCCCATACTGAAATCAGCAGCCACATCTAAATAAATAAACTTTTTTTTGTAAATATTTGAAAGAGAGAGGCTTTTATGTAAAAAGCCGTTTGGATCTCCAACAAATAATGAAAAATCATTTTTACAGATTTTTGGGCTTTCCGTGGTCATCATTGAAAATAAAATCTATTTAAGTTTTATTTAGAATTGATTTGGTAAATATTTAAATAAATATGGTGTTTTTGCAAATATGGAATTTAAGTGGATCTTGTGCAAATATTTTCATGGAAAGTAAAAGTCAGAAATTTTTAATTGGAAAATCTAATATTTATTTTTAGATATTATTTCTGAATTTTTTGAATTTTTACGAATATTTTATGACATATTTGCAAATATAACAAAAGGGACTTTTGTGCAAAATTACCACTTTTAATACAAATCCGATTTTTTTTTAATTTCTGGGCTATGCTTGATGGTTGGATAACTCAGAAGTAAAAAGATTTGATTTGATTTTAATTTATTTAACTTATTTAACTACTTTATTAAAGAAAGGTTTATATATGTAAAGTAATAATTTGTTAAGGGTTGTTTCCATAAACTTGTAAAACCATAAAAACTCCAGATTATGGCCTATATTATGGCCACTACAGTCGTCCCTCTCTCCTGCAAAAATAAAATATATTTTACGATTAATTTCTTGGAGTTTCAAAGCTGCAAAAATAAAATATATTTTACGATTAATTTCTTGGAGTTTCAAAGCAATTATCTTGGATTTTGTAAAAGAAGGGTTTTTTCTTATTATTTATTAATTCGATTTGATTTCTTCATTGAGGTGGGTGACATATGTTTATTTTTCTTTTATTGTATGCATGTTGTATGTGATTATTTGTCTATTAGAAAACATATTAGGGATTGGATGAAGATATAATGAATTGTTGATAAGTAGATGAATTAAAAATTGAATCTTTTCTTGAAACTATACTATAGATGATTCAAACCCTAATTTGATGACTTGAGATTATTAAAGAACTTAATAGAGATCATGAGTAGGATGTTTTCAATCACTTTGTTACTGATTTGAGTATATATATGATGAGTTGTATGATATTGATGCATGAAAGTAAACAAAAATTGAGTTAAAAGGAAAACAGCTATATAAACATAATAGACTGCAATTAAGACATGGATTTTCCTTAAATTACACTTTATGAGTTTGCAATTATTTCAATAGGTTGAAGAGAACTTGCACTTCAGCTTTTATGTTTATATCTTTGCTCCACCCTTTCTTGCCAATATTTGAAGTCCATTCACTATGTAACATCGTCTAGTTTGTCATGGGCTTTATTTGCCTAACGATACAACAAATTAATGATGTGTTTCCTTTGTTTGTTTTAAGAAACACTATTTTTGTGGAAAAAGGATTTTTTGGTGAAATGTCATAGGGGCCATGATAATGTTAAAATTTCCTCTTATGTCCTTCTTAAGTTGAAAAACAAATCATCAGGGTATAGAATTGAGTAACATGAATTTCCAAATCCAGGATTTCTGAAAAGATGACATGTTCACCTAGTTCAATCAAAATACTATTTTTAAGATCTATTAATAGATATTTAAGTTTGATATTGAAGACTGGCATGCCAAAATATGGAACTTTAATATGTTATATTCCAGACTCAGCATGGATACAAGAAACCAAATACCTGCAAACTGGAACTCTTGGAAAAACACATAATTTTCAATGTGCACAAATTAAATGTTTAAATTACTCTTGGTATTGGAGCTTATTTGTTTTAGGTATCTGATTGTCTGCATGCTCCTACATTAATTAGACTACCTTTTCTTATTAATGCAAATTTTATAGACGCTACTCTGTGTATGCATATGTTGTCCTGTTCTTGAATTTTCGACAGATAAAACTTGATTATTTGCATGTTGTGGGTGCATATGTTCATGAGTAAACTGAGGTATGTAATTGGGTTGTGTATAACAAGTTATGCAGGGTTTATTGAATCAAAAAGATTGAGTTTTGAAGTAGAAGAGACAAGTTTTGTATTCGGGTCTGAAAGGGAAGGCCGAAAGTTGAGTTTTTGTGTTTTGAAAAGCTTTTCAATTGGCTTTTGATTTGTTTTATTGATGAAATTGTTTAAACTTCATGCTTTAATTATAAAATGAGTTCTTGAAGTAAATGATACACAAATACACTCCTATACACATTCACATTATATACATATATACTGTTTTGGAAGATTTTATGAATTTTGACGAAGATTTTATTGGATTTCAATTGCTTTGGTACTGAGATGATTTTTAATTATACACCACTTCAATTGGGTGAATTCTGATGCTAAAATGGATGCTTAAACTCTATTTTAACATATACATATATATATTCACTATTTAGAAAGATTTTGTGAAAATTTATACTTTGAGATCTTGATGTGTTTTTAAAGTGTTTTGATAACTCCTACATGTCATACTAGATGTGTTCAAACATCTCAGGAAATTAGATTTTTGAGTTTACAAAGTTTAATCGAGTATCATATGAAAACATGCATAAAATACCCAAACCTGTTTCTGCAGCAGGTCACGGTCGACTGTCCCTTTTGTGCAGTCGACCGCCCTACTTGAATTTTGAGAATTAACATTGCCAGTCGACTGCCATGTTTGCCCAGTCGACCGTCAATACTATTTTGGCTGCTTTGGGTTGATTTTTCCTCGTTTTATTAAATGATTATTCCTCGATATTATGGGTTACTACTCTACTATTTTAAATGATATTGTACTACAGATTACAGTATCTTACAGAGAATAATGTTTTATTTATAATTGAGTTTTTAAAGTATTCTTATGATCTTATTTAAGTGAGTTATATGTGTTTTTCAACGAATTGATATTTTGGTGATATTCTACGACTTCAAGATATGGTTTTCTATTATTCAATGGATTTAATCTTTTATTTGAATTCTAGAATTTTATGAACACGTTAAATGAATTTGGATTTTGTTGATTTAAAAGGATTTCTGTATATAAACATTTTAATGATGGATTTGTGAGTTTTATTGAAAGTTTTTGTTGATGGTTGGGTTGTGAGTCTCTAGAGGGTATGTGGGACCCTAGATACCGGCAGTCGAGATTTTGTGTTTTGGCCAGTTGTGAATTTGTTGTTGATCAGTTGAGTTAAGTCTGGTATGGTACACCAACTCTAGGAGATTCGTAATTAATTAATTCACTTAAAAGATAAGGATAGGCACTAGATGGTGATATGATGAAATGAGTGCCAACGTAAGTTACGAACTCCAGGATGATCCAAGGAGTGAGATATTCTCCAGTATTCCGGGATGATGGACGTATGGGCCACAGAGTGATCTGCAAAGTGAGATTGATCACCAGTATTCCGAGGACGAGAGCGACGCTTATGGGATGTTTGTGCAATGAGGGTTCTAGGATGACCTGCGGAGTGAGGCAATCGCCACAGTATTCTGGGACGATGGACGTAAGGGCCACAGAATGATCTGTGGAGTGGGATTGGCCTCCAGTATTCTAAGGGCGAGAACCAATACTTGCAGAATGTCTAAATCTCATAGTAGTCATAGTAGTAGGATTAGTTGCACAGCGAGGGATTAAACCCTATAAAGTGGAGAACGATAAGGGTTTTCACCGGACCTATGTAGTATGGGATATATAGAATCCGACAAGTATGCATTAGAAAGTCAGCATATAGCATTGATGTATTCTTGACTTAGTTTTATGCATGTTGTTTCCTATTTTTTTACACTTGACACTTATTCTAGTTTTACTTGATGTTTTCATGTTTTAATTATTTTTATTTCTTATTTCATTTATTCTTACTGTCGATACATATTGTTTATGACTCTATGCTTTATGTTTTATTTATGTTGCATTTATTTTTATGTCACTCACACCGTTATGGCTGACCCATATAGTTTTGGGGGTTAGGGTTATCTCTAGCCTCATGTTTTACAGGTAGGTGTCTTTATCTTGGAATTTGGATACTTGTGCTAAATTGATGTTATGGCTTATGTAAATTGTAAATGAATGTGTTGTAAAAAAAAGAATTTGTAATTAAAGGTGTTTGTTTTCCGCTGTGCTTTGTAAACAATCGATTAATAAAAAGTTTTAAATTTTTCTGTATTTGGTTGCTATATTTATGATTACATTGAAGTTAATTCTAGAATTGTGCCACGTATTTTTGAGATATTATATTGAAAATTCGAAGTGCTACACATAAATTGCTTCCATTGTTGACCTCCCAGGCATAAACCCAAACTAATTCTCAGACAGTGTAGTTTCTATTCTCAGTCTATGTTCGATCACTCTCTCCCAAATTTTCGTCGTATGACCCATTAATTTAATTTCTCGGTAGTTTGAGCAACTTTGTATATCTCCTTTATTTTTATATATAGGTACTAAAATACTCTTTCTCCATTCATCAGACATCTTCTTAGTCCTCAAAATAATTTTTTAGCCAATCCACTCCTACATCCCCAAGACACTTCCAAACTTCAATGGGTATATCATCCGGTCCTAAAGCTTTTCCTATTTTCATCATTCCTGGAGCATTTCAAACATTCGAGGTCCTAATTTTACGGAAAAACATATGCTCTCAACTCTCCCTCGAGTCCTCTATATTTAAGTTGCCTACAACCTTTTCATTTAATAACTTCTCAAAGTAATTTCGTCATCTTTCCTTAATTTCCTCATCTTTTATTAAGACTTTTGAATCCTCGCTCTTAATACACCTAATTGTATCCAGATCTTTTGATTTTCTATTCCTTTGTTTAGCAAGCTTATAAATTTTATTTTCTCATTCTTTTGTTTCTAATTTTGTGTATAAATCATTATATGCTTTTTCATTTACATCTCTTACCACTTTTTTCACTTCTTTTCTAACGGTCTTATATCTCTCCAAATCATCTTCATTTCTATTTTTTTTTGCCATATTTGAAGGTTGATCTTTTTTCTCTCATAATATTTTGGAGTTCTTCTTGCCACCACCATATTTGTTTATTTAGCAATCCTCTACCTTTATATTCTCCAAGCACCTCCTTTGATATTTTTCTTATATACATAACGATTTTAGTCCACATCATATTTGTCTTTCCTTCCCAATTCGATGATTCTCCTTTAAGGACTTTATCTCTAAAAATATCTAGTTTATCTCCCTTCAAGTTCCACCGCTTAATTCTTGGGTTTTTAGTCTCCTTCTTTGCACATATGTGTTTTCCAATCTTAACATCTAATATCATTAATCTATGTTGTGAGGTTAAACACTATTCCGGTATAACTTTGCAATCTTTACATGTCAAGCAATCCAGCTTTCTAGTGATGAAAAAATCATTCTGATTCTTATTTGCCCTATTTTTAAAGATTATCAAATATTTTTCCCTCTTCCTAAAATAAGTATTTACTAGTATAAGATCATACGAACCCGCGAAATCTAATAGAGCCTCTCCACCATCGTTCTTATGTCCAAATTCATGCCCTCCATGCACCCTCTCATATCCCATGTTATCTAATCCTACATGTCCATTAAAATTTTCTCCTATAAATAGTTTCTCACCTAAGGGTAGTCCATGAATTATCTCATCTATATCTTCCCAAATTTTATTTTTAGTTTGTGTATCTAATCCTACTTGAAGTGCATAAGCACTAATGATATTAATTATGTTTCCCTCTAATACATTCTTAATTTATATTATTCTATCCCCTTTCCTATTAACACCTACTATACATCTCTTTTGAATTTCTTATCTACTAAAATTTCTACTCCATTTCTATTTCTAAATTTACTAGTATAATATAATTTAAAATCATCTATCTCTTTAGCTTTCTCCCCTACCCACTTTGTTCCTTGCAAACAAGCTATATTAATATTCCTTCTAATTATGGTATCTACTAGTTCTATATATTTTCCTATCAATGTTCCTTTATTCCAAGTCGCTAACCTAAGCTTATTTTTCTGGACTAATTTCTTTACCCGCACACTTCCAGATTGGTGTTTACCCGCACACGTCCAAATTGGTACAGGAACTCTAATCCATTTTTCACCGCACCCGGGCGTAGGTGCGATGCCCCTTGCACATTTTTCGAAGCACCCAGAGGTAGGCACAATGCATCGCTTCCAGCGAATGTCCTACCATTTGCGTGTATATTATTAGAATCATGTTCATAAGATTTGACAAAGTTTTGTGCTAGCTGTCAATTGCCTAATGCAACCCTCCTCCTTACATGATTCTTGACCAGATTCCTAGTGGGACATGCAATGGCGGAGTTAGATCTTTTCCTAATCCCAACCCCAAATGAACAAATTTGATCATCACGATCAAAGATAAGCTTTTTTGGAATATTTTATTTAAGAAGAAGAAAAGATATGAGATTTGAGATTCAGAGAACATAGGGTGAGGGGTGTGTTTTGGGAGAAAGATTTGGGCCTCATTTATTATATAGTGCTTGTTGCCGCTGAATCTGGTGTGGGGGCAAACAGATAGTATTTGTAGATTCTTGGAAAACTTTGAATAGCAAACCTGTTACCTGTTCCGCCAGAGTTTGACCGTTGACTCACGCCGTTCACCTACAAAAAGTTCGAGACACCGGGGTTGATCCCGGCAACGCACCCTCCAACGCTCAAGTCAGTAATCAGAAGTGATTATGAAAGAGCGTAAAACTGGAAAAAGATTGATTACCTCTTAATGGAGATGGATGGGGGGTATTTATAGGCGTCATTGGGGGTTAGATTAGGAATGTAATCCCTGTGGTTAGATAAGGAATGTAATCCCTAATCCCCTGGTGAAATGATAGATGTGAATCAAGGCCGTTGATTAGTATTAATCAGAAACCCTAATTCTATCCTGGTGGACCGGGTTTGCTGTGGGTTGAACCCCGCACCCAGTTGAGGTGGATCCGTTCGTGGGTTATTGGGTTTTTTGGGAAAAAGACCCAGGACCCACTTCAGACCCATTGTTTGTGAAATTACCATTTTACCCCTAGGCTTTAAGATTCGTTCCCAATTTGGACGGTTCCGATTTAACCCCATTTTTAGCCACATCACGAGCCTCCCACTCCCGAAGACTGAGCTTGATCAGCCTTTGAGGAGTAGTTCTACTATTTTAATGGCTAGCGGAGTTGTATCGGAGTCCAAATGGAAGGTTTCGAATCTTCGCAGGAGGCAGTATGGTGATTTTCTAAGTTAGTTGCGTGCTTTGAGTTGTTCTTGAGCTCTTCTGGTTATTCGGTGATTTTTATCAATTTTTTCGAAATATTTAGTTAATTTTGCGAAGTGTCGATTCGTCGTTCGGGGGACTTAATAAATGATCCTAGGCAATAATTACTTGGTCGGGGGTTCAAAAATATTTCCCCAACTTTATAATTATTATCCAGGATTTTTAATTAATTTTCCGAATTTGTAACCATTTTTTCGCAATTTTTAAATAAATAAAATGATTTTAATATATAAAATACCGAATTATGGCATGGCGTGATCTGGACCGTTGATCCTGAGCGAGCGCGAATTTCTGAAAGATCGGATGAACCGAGTCGCTCGGTAGTAATTTTCTCGCTTTTGTGGGTCAGATGGGCAGTTGCTCGGAATCCGAGCGAAGTGGCTCGGTTCTTCCCTCGCGCAAGTGGCTCGGATCGCTAGTCGCTCGGCTCGGAATACCGAGCAACGTGGAGCGATCTGAGCCGGTGGATCTTGGTGCGAATCTTGAGGCAGGCATGGTTCCCAAGAAAACACTATCTTGTCGTTTAGTGGACGTGGTGCAATCTGGGCTGTCCATCATCTCAGGCATGAATTTCGTAATGATCCAACGGTCGGAGACGCTCGGCAGTGTTTTTCTTCACTTTCGAGGGTCAGATTGGCACTTGCTCGGAATCTGAGCGATATGGCTCGGTTTTTCCCTTGCGCAAGTGGATCGGATCGCTAGTCACTCAGTTCGGAATTCCGAGCGACGTGGAGCAATCTGGACCATTGGATTGCAGTGCGAATCTCGAGGCAGACACGGTTCCCAAGAAAACGTTATCTTGTCGTTTAGTGGACGTGGCGTAATCTGAGCTGTCTGATCGAAATCTTACGCGAATCTTGAGAGGAAAGTTGTTTTTCTCCATTTCGTAGCTCGGATTGGCACTTGCTCGGAATCCGAGTGAAATGGCTCGGATCACCTGTCGCTCGGGTGTTGGATCCGAGGGACGTGGGGCGATCTTGGCCGTTGGATGATGGCACAGATCTCGATGCTGGCTCAGTTCCCAAGAAAACACTGTCTTGTCGCGTAGTGGTGCTGGCATGATCTGGGCCGTCTGATCGAAATCTTACGCGAATTTTGAGGGGAAAGTCGTTTTTCTCCATTTCGTAGCTCGGATTGGCACTTGCTCAGAATCCGAGCAAAATGGCTCAGATCACCTGTCGCTCGGGTGTTGGATCCGAGGGACGTGAGGCGATCTTGGCCGTTGAATGATGGCACAGATCTCGATGCTGGCTCAGTTTCCAAGAAAACACTATCCTATCGCGTAGTGGTGCTGGCATGATCTGGGCCGTCTGATCGAAATCTTATGCAAATTTTGAGGGGAAAGTTGTTTTTTTCCATTTCGTAGCTCGGATTGGCACTTGCTCGGAATCCGAGCGAAATGGCTCGGATCGCCTGTCGCTCGGGTGTTAGATCCGAGGGACGTGGGGCGATCTTGGCCGTTGGATGATGGCACAGATCTCGATGCTGGCTCAGTTCCCAAGAAAACACTATCCTGTCGCGTAGTGGTACTGGCATGATCTGGGCCGTCTGATCGAAATCTTACGCGAATTTTGAGGGAAAAGTTGTTTTTCTCCATTTTGTAGCTCGGATTGCACTTGCTCGGAATCCGAGCGAAATGGCTCGGATCGCCTGTTGCTCGGGTGTTGGATCCGAGGGACGTGGGGCGATCTTGGCCGTTGGATGATAGCACAAATCTCGATGCTGGCTCAGTTCCCAAGAAAATACTATCTTATCGCGTAGTGGTGCTGGCATGATCTGGGCCGTCTGATCGAAATCTTACGCAAATTTTGAGGGGAAAGTTGTTTTTCTCCATTTCGTAGCTCGGATTGGCACTTGCTCGGAATCCGAGCGAAATGGCTCGGATCGCCTGTCGCTCGGGTGTTGGATCCGAAGTGCCGAGCTGTTTTACTCGTGTCGAAATGTCGCTTCCTTTTTCAACAGTCGTGGCTCTTCATTACTTAGCCGTTTGGGCTTTTGTAACGCTTCAAAGGAGGCCCAAGAGTTGCGTGCTTACGTTACAAAGCCCAAGAGGCGTCTTTTTTACTATAAGTTCTCACCCCCTCAACTCTTTACCTCATTTCTTACTTTCACTTTCTCACTCTTGGTTTTTACTTCTTTAGCGAAGTTTTTAGCTCTCCAGTGGTGCTGCTAGCTGTCGCGGCGAGGTGTTTCAAACTCCGGCGATCTTTTTCGGCCATACTAGTCATTTCAAGGTCATTCCTTCTCCTCATCTTTGTAAAAATGGTTAAGATTTCTTCCATGGATGAGACCCCTCCTCGGATCGAGGCGTCAGCCGAGCGGCCAATCCGAGCAAGGGTAAAGGGAAGGAGGTAGTGGAGCCGACCGAAGAGACTACGGTCAGGCCGAGTACAGATGTGGAGGTTACCGAGCCTCTCCAGGAGGTGTTGGTCCGAGCCAACAAAGGCAAGGGGGTGGAAACGATAATTGAGCACCCGAAGGCTGCAGGGGAGTTGGGTCGGCAGTCGTGCATTCTGTCGAGCGTTGGTGGAGTGCGGAGCTACTCCGGAGAACTGTTGGAGAAGGTGACACAGGGCACCGCCAAGTTGATCGAGGAAAACGAGCCGAAGGAGACGTCCGAGGTGGATCAGATCTCTTCGGTGCTGACCGAGGTGGATTTGCATCAGATCTGGACCGGGTTCCAAATCCCCACGGAATTCGGGCTCCTTCTTCCTGGCCCTGGTTTCCGAGCGTGCACCTCGTCCTCGGCTGATATATGCGTATTTCCCGCCGACTCCCTGAATGCTGGACTTCGGCTGCCGCTGCACCCTTTCGTAGTCGAGGTGCTGCAGTGGTACGACTTGTGTCTGGCTCAGCTAATGCCGAACACCTGGCGACACGTCATGGCGTTCGTTCTTCAATTCCATGAGGTCGGCGCAGAGCCCAACATGTTCATCCTCCGGAGTCTCTACCGACCCTGCCAGCCAAGCAAAAATGAGCAGAGGTACTATCTCTCGCCGAGGAAGGGAGTGAAGCTGATCAAGAACCCGGACTCGATCAAGCATTGGAAGGAGAAATACTTCCTCGTCCGAGCTCCCGAGCCATGGGTGATCCCGACGGTGTGGTCGAGGGACGGTCTGCTGAAGCGAGCAAAGAAAGAGCCCGTTCTCAGCAACGAGGAGGCGAAGATCGTGGAGAGGTTGCTCGGGCTTCCGACCCTCAGTTGGAAAGACATCACCGAGGAGGCGTTGTTTCGAAGGGGTCTCAGTCCGATCGACCCTAGTATGCCTCTCCTTTTCTTGTTTTATCTTTGAGGTTTTGGAAAATTTTTCTAACTTCTTTCACTCGGTTTGTGCAGAATCCTCCGGCATGGACTACAAAGGTCTGATGGCTAAGGCCCGAACGGCTAGGGAGCAGGAGGTGAGGAAGAGAAATAGGTCCGTGTCCGGACCTCAAGGCGGCCGAGCGCTCAAGATCCCCTCGGTCTCCCCGACCCCCGAGCGACAGGTTGTCGAGGCTCCTTCGGTCGAGCCTGAGCAAAGCCTTGTCGTGCCGACCGCCCCACCTGCCTCGAACGTGCCGACCCCAACGGCGCAAACAAGCGCTCCAGGATCTTCCGGCAGACCGTTCAACATCAGTGCGGCGCTGGCTCTCGATGTCCCGCCTCTCACAGCCGAGGCAGAGAAGATTCTGACTGAGGAGCACAAGCGCATCTTCGTCCCCGACAGGTGGGTCATGAAGGTCGACGGGTTCTTAGGGGATGGTAATATTTGCATGTAGGCGGTGAAGCACATGCCGACCCCCAATGACCGAGCAGCGCTTAAGGCCGGTGAAGTTGGTGACGCCGCGATGCAGATCGCTCGGAACACTATGTTGGTGAGTAGTAGATTACTTTGAGAATTTTTCTAAGTTTTTGAGCTCGTTCTTGACTGTTTCTTGTGTTGCTTATAGACCCTCTGCCACTTCAACTATTTGCTCGAGGAATTCGCAAGCAAGGAGAAGGAGATGACCGCTCTGAACGACCGGGAACGGTCGGAGCGGTCTAAAGCGGTGAAGGAGCTGGAGGCCGAACAGTTGCGTTCTACTTCGCTCGAGGCCGAGGTCGCCGACTTAAAGGCTCAGCTCGCCGAGGCAATGAGGACCTCGGTCACCAAGGCTTCCAGGGTCGAGACTCTTGAAAAGGAGAGGGCTCGGCTCGAAGGAGAGCTGACTTAGGCTCAGAAGGCGACGGAGGAGGCCCTGACCGAGCAAGCGGCGAAGGTGGCGGCCGCAGAGAAGGCTGTTCGGGATGAGGCCGAAGCCCATATGCTGACGAACATGGAGGAGGCGTACAGCCGAGCACTGAAGCATATCGTCGCTCGGAACCCCGGGTTCGACGTCTCGTCCTATTACTTCTACGACTCCGTGGAAGGTGAGAAAGAGCTGCCCTTGGCCGAGTTCGATCCGAGGCTGGAGGGCGAAGACCCCGAAGGCGAGGGTGGTGCCGAGGGTGCGATCGTGGCTGTGCCGAGCGACGATAAGGTCGACCCCTGACTTTCTCATCTCTTCTCTTTTTTCGTTCTTCTTCTTTTTTGTAATGCCTAACTGCGGACTGGCCACCGCTTTTTGTAAACTTTTGACTTTTAATGAAATGATTTCTTTTTGGCTGAACATCACAAAATTTCGCTAAGCTATTCAACTCTTTTTGCTCTGATTGTGTCTACGAGTGTCGAAGACTTCTTTCGATCTTTCTCCGCTTTTCAGGTCAAATTCGGTCCGATTACTGAGGTCTCCTATCTCCATACTGAGTTGGAGAAAACGAAGGATGCCCTTTCTCGTAGTCGGGATAAGGCGTTTTATGACTTCTTGAAATTGGAGGACATCAAAGCAACTGCGAGAGGGTATTTTCGCGAGTTGAGGGAACTGCGGAAGCAACCTCGACGAACTCATCTCAAAGGCGAGATAGAGTTGCTCCGTAAGGATCTCTTTGATGTCGACCAAAAAAATAGTGAACTAGTAGCGGAGGTTCGTCAGCTAGAGGTAACGGTGAAAAAGCATTCGGCGGAGGAAGAGGAGTTAGCTTCGAAGGTGGGGAAGTTGATGTCCGAGCGCGATGAGTTGTCGGCAAGAATTGACAAACTGAGGAGGATCACGATCGACAGGGGTATCGAAGTGACTCATCTCCGTCGTATTGTGGCCGATAGCACTAACGTCGCAGGCTCGTCCAAACTTCCCCGTTTCAAGGCATCAGCGGAAGACGATATTCTGAGAGATAGGATCGTCGAGCTAGATGAGGAGATCGCAACGCTGAAACCTCAGCCCATAAGAGCCAATGTTCGCAGTACGTCGTGTACTCGCAAGGAGAGCGAAAGAGGTATCTCGTTCTACGAACTTGCGACTCATTCGCCTGCCGTTAGGCGGAGCCCTGCTGACGCTCAGAGCGGTGTAGCCGTTTCGTCTAGTGGCGCCTCGGTTGGGGCCACAGCTAGAATTAGCGGCGAAGGGGGTTCTCGCTTCGCTGGTTTAGAGTCGAGCTCAAAGGTAAGGCGACGCCGCCCTCGTGTGTCTCTGAACCGAAGCGTTCCCCTACCAAAGAAGCGTTAAATAAGTTGTATTATGCTCTTCAAGTCATTATAAAAATTCGTTGTAGTGACAGTCTTGTCCGGGCTCTTAATAAAAAAGTTTTTTTTTGCTTCTGTTGTTCGAATGTTGCGTTGGCTGGTATTAGTTTAAGTATAACTCTTCCAACTTTTGACAACTACTCAAAATTAGAAGCAAACCTCCTTTCTTATGGGCGACCCACTTTTGGCTTGCTTGATAGAGCTTTAAAAGTGGAGTCGAGCCAAGTGTTGGACTCCTAACTCGTCGTTAGAGTTTATTCAACGGTTGTGGGAGCAATTCCGAATGGCGAACCACTCCTAGCTTGCTTAAGAGCGAGCTTGCGGAGCAAAATCGAACAAAGTGTTGGACTCCGAACTCGTTGTTAGAGTTTGTTCAACGGTTGTGGGAGCAATTCCGAATGGTGACCCACTCCTAGCTTGCTTAAGAGCGAGCTTGCGGAGCAGAATCGAACCAAGTGTTGGACTCCGAACTTGTCGTTAGAGTCTGTTCAACGGTTGTGGGAGCAATTCCGAATGGCGAACCACTCCTAGCTTGCTTACGAGCGAGCTTGCGGAGCAGAATCGAACCAAGTGTTGGACTCCGAACTCGTCGTTAGAGTCTGTTCAACGGTTGTGGGAGCAATTCCGAATGGCGAACCACTCCTAGCTTGCTTACGAGCGAGGTTACGAAGCAGAATCGAACCAAGTGTTGGACTCCGAACTCGTCGTTAGAGTTTGTTCAATGGTTGTGGGAGCAATTCCGAATGGTGACCCACTCCTAGCTTGCTTAAGAGCGAGCTTGCAGAGCAGAATCGAACCAAGTGTTGGACTCCGAACTTGTCGTTAGAGTTTGTTCAACGGTTGTGGGAGCAATTCCGAATGGTGACCACTCCTAGCTTGCTTAAGAGCGAGCTTGCAGAGCAGAATCGAACCAAGTGTTAGACTCCGAACTCGTCGTTAGGGTGAAGAGTAAAAGTAGAGAGATGAGAGCAATTTTACAAGTAAAATATGAAAAAACTTTCTTTATTAATGACTAATAGTTGGCTGCTTCTAAAGTTGCGAGCCGTTATTACAAGAGAGAAATAAAGAAAAAAATACAAGTAAAAGGAGAGGAACGGTTCGACATCCCGGAGTACTTAGAGAGGCATTAGTGCTCTCTCTTGGTATTTCAAAAGATGGTCGGCATTCCAAGTTCTGGGGATCTCTCTGCCTTTGAGGTCTTCTAGTCTGTATGTCCCGGGCCGAACTACTTTGGCAATCTTATAGGGTCCCTCCCAATTTGGAGCTAGTTTGCTCTTCTGACCAGGAAAAGAGATGGCTAACTTTCTGAGGACCAAGTCTGCTTCTTTGAGGTCGGTAGGACGGACTCTCTTATTGTATGCCAACTCGAACCTTCTTCGGTAGCTTTGTTGACGAATGGCAGCTCTTTCACGGATCTCATTAATCAGGTCTAGATTTGCTCGGAGCTCTCTGGCATTTTGTTCTTCTTCATAAGCCATTAGACGAGGAAAGGGTATACCAACTTCTAGGGGGATCATAGCTTCGGACCCATAGGTGAGATTGAATGGGGACTCTCCTGTGGGGGGTCCATTTTGTGGTGCGGTAGTTCCATAGCACGTTGGGGAGCTGATCTACCCATAAGCCTTTAGAGCATTTATCTAACCTCTTCTTAATACCGGAGAGGATCTGTCGGTTAGCATTCTCTACTTGGCCATTCGATTGTGGATGGGAGACGAACGAGAAACGTTGTTGGATGGCGAGGTCTTCACATAGAGCTCGGAAGGCAGCCCCGGTAAACTAGGTTCCGTTGTCTGTTATGAGGACTCGAGGGACGCCGAACCGGCAGATTACGTTCTTCCAGAAGAACTGAAGTACTTTGTTCTCAGTGATTTTGGCCAAGGGCCCAGCCTCTATCCACTTCGAGAAGTAGTCGATTGCCACGACTAAGAATTTGAACTGGCCGGGAGCTGGTGGGAAAGGCCCTAGTAAATCCATTCCCCACATTGCGAAAGGGATAGGACTTGATAGGGAAGTGAGTGGAGCTTGTGGGGGGCGATGGATGTTGGAGTACCTCTGACAAGAGCTGCATTGCCGAACGTGCCGTTCGGCGTCTTGTAGGAGAGTGGGCCAGAAATATCCATAATTCAACACTTTGCGGGCTAGGGATCTGGACCCTGAATGTGCTCCGCCAATGCCTTCATGAAGCTCTTGCAGGGCGTAGTCGGCTTGTTCCGGGGAGAGGCATCTCAAATAAGGCCTGCCGTCTACTTGTGTGAAGGAGCGCTTGTTTAGGATTCCCTCAATAAGTGTGTATCACTCTGCTCGGGTTCTCACTCAGCGAGCTTTCTTAGGGTCTTCGGGGAGGAGCCCATCCCTCAGGAACTCAACGAGGGGTTTCATCCAATTATCTTGAAGCAGGACAGATAGAGACTCCATAGAATCGGAAGTTTCGTCTTCTATACTTGGCTTCAGGAGTACCTCAATCAAGACAGTCTGCTCGAGACCTTGGAGGGAGGAGGAGGCTAGCTTGGATAGGGCATCGGCCTGGGAATTCTCTTCTCGGGGGATTCGCTGGATGAGGGCTTCTTCAAATAGGGCCATGAGATTTCTGACCTTAGCTAGGTACTTAACCATTCGGTCATGTCTCACCTTATACTCGCCCAGGACCTGATTTACGACCAGCTGAGAGTCGCTAAAGATCGGAGGCGCTGCGCCCCTGCATTGCGAGCCATTCCGAGGCCGGCTATGAGTGCTTCATATTCTGCTTCATTGTTCGAGGCCTTGAAGTTGATACGGAGGGAGTATTGGAGGATGAAATCATCTGGGCCGGCCAGAATGACCCCGGCTCCGCTTCCCTCGTTACAAGAGGATCCATCCACATAAACCGACCAGACAGGTGGTCCCTTCATTGCTTGGCTGAACTCGGGGATGGTACTTTCAACTATGAACTCTGCTAAGGCCTGAGCCTTGATCGCGGTCCGAGGCTGATATGTTATATCATGCTGGCTCAGCTCGATAGACCACTTCATAAGGCGACCAGAGTTTTCTGGCTTGTGGAGAACTTGCTTCAGCAGTTGATCGGTAAGAACGACCACCGAATGGGACTGAAAATATGGACGAAGCTTCCTTGCGGCCATCACTAGGGCATATGCCATCTTCTCTATCCTGGGGTAGCGAAGCTCGGCATCCTGAAGTACCTTGCTCACGTAATAGATGGGCTTTTGGGTCTTATCTTCTTCCCTCACGAGAACGGAGCTGAGGGTCTGCTCGGAGGCTGCTAGGTAGAGGTAGAGGGGTTCACCAGGAATTGGTTTGCTGAGAAGAGGAGGATTGACTAAGTAAGCCTTGAGCTGGTCGAATGAATCTTGTTGCTGCTGACCCCACTCGAAGCCTTTAGCCCCCCCTGAGAGCCTTGAAGAAGGGGAGGCACTTCTCCCCTGACTTGGAAAGGAACTGCCCTATGGCTGCCAGGCGACCCGTTAGCTTCTGAATATCTTTGACATTCTTCGGAGGAGCCATATCTAATATGGCCTTGATCTTCTTAGGGTTGGCCTCGATTCCTCTCTGGCTGACCATAAAGCCTAGGAATTTCCCCGACGAGACTCCGAACGCACATTTGTTCGGATTGAGCCTCATATTGTGTTTCCTGAGTACGTCAAATGCCTCTTGCAGATCGGTCACATGATCGGCCCCGTGGATGCTCTTCACAAGCATGTCGTCAACATATACCTCCATATTACGGCCGATTTGAGCTTGAAAAACCTTATTGACGAGGCGTTGATAAATGGTACCCACATTCTTCAAACCGAAGAGCATTACCCTGTAGCAGTAGAGGCCCTGGTCGGTTACAAAGGAGGTCTTCGGGATATCCGGAGGAAACATACGAATCTGATTGTAGCCTGAGAAGGCGTCCATGAAGCTGAGGAGTTCATGGCCCGAAGTGGCATCAATCAAAGTATCGATACTTGGAAGAGGGATGGGGTCTTTGGGGAATGCCTTGTTGAGATCGGTAAAATCGATACAAATCCTCCAGGTCCCATTGGACTTCTTCACCATTATTACATTCGAGAGCCATTCGGGATAGTTTACCTCCTGTATGAACCGAGCCTTCAAGAGCTTGTCCACCTCCTCTTTTATAGCTAGCTGGCGCTCGGGGGCGAACTTGCGCCTCTTCTGTTGGACCGGTTTGGACCCCGGATCAACACTGAGGAGGTGGACCAAGAGCTCTTCGGAAATTCCGGGCATGTCTGCAGCTGACCAAGCAAAGAGGTCTCGGTTCCTTCGGATGCACTGTACTATGTCGGAGCATAGGGCGGATGGGAGGGTCTTGCTAATAAAGAACTTTCGGCTTGGATCTTGCTCAGAGAAGAGCACTTCCTCCAACTCATCCACCGGCTCGGACGTCGGTCGGGCAACATCTTGGGGGATTTCCAGAGTTTTGAGGGAGAGGATTGGACCAAGGGTAGAGGTCATGTAGCACTTACGGGCCGTTTCCTGATTGCCTTTTACTTCCCCTACTCCTGCCCGGGACATAAGGGATAGGCAGAAGGGACGGCTTCAAGGGCGGCTAGGCCGGGCCGACCCAAAATGACATTGTAAGCTGCAGGGACATCCACGACCATAAATTCCATCGACTCCGTTCGGGTAGTAGGAGTTTTGCCAGCGATTACGTCGAGGGTGATTACCCCTTCAATAGTCACTGGCACTCCCATTAACCCATGGAGAGTGTAGCCGGCGGGTTTAAGTCTGTCCCGGGATAGTTTGAGGCCTTTGAAAGCGGCGAGGAAGAGGATGTTAACGGAGCTTCCATTGTCCACCAGGATCCTCTCCACTTTAAAGTTCGCCAAATGGAGATTGATGACGAGTGCGTCACAATGGGGGGTTCGGACATCCTCAAGGTCTTCATCTGAGAATGTGAAGGGGACTCCGAGGCCTTTAGGAGGAGGGGTGGTGCGAACCGAATTGACTTCCCTTATAAATGCCTTTCGGGAAGAGTTGGAGGAGCCCCCCATTGGGCCCCCATGAATGAGGTGTAGGACACGCTCCTCTTCGAAGTCGGGCGTTTCATCGCGTTCAGGTCGCTTGTTAGCCCCCTGAGGCAGGGGAGGAGGATCGGTTTGGTCCTTTCTCACAAACCTGTTTAGCTGACCCCTCTGGATGAGGGCTTCTATCTCATTCTTCAAGGCCCGACAATCATTGGTATCGTGGCCATGGTCCCGGTGGTAGCGGCACCACTTCTCTTTATCCCTCTTCTTGCCAGGGGTGTTCATTTTTGGTGCAGGAGGTATCACCCCCTCCTTCTCAACTTCCATAAGAATTGTGAAGATGTTGGCATTAAGGGGAGTAAAATTTTCAATCTGGGGGGAGGTCGGCACTGGCCGCCATTATCCTTCTGGAGCTTCTTGGCCCCTTCCTGTTCTGTTCCCTTTCTCTTAGATCCGGAGGAAGACCCCTCTAAGTTAGGGCGGTGCTCAGCTTCTTTGGCCCGAATATACTTTTCGCTCCGGAGGAGCAGGTCAGAGAAGTTCTGTGGGGGCTTCTTGGCAAGGGAGGAGCGGAGGCTGGAGTTGAGGACATTGGATTGAAATGCTGCTGCAGCGACCGACTGGTCGAGGGATGCTATGGACCAGGCTTCTGCTGTGAACCTTTTCACATAGTCTCTCAGCTTCTCACCCTTCTTCTGGTTGAGGTAGAGTAGCGAAATACTGGTCTTCTCAGTTCTGCGGCTACTCACGAAGTGGGTGACGAAGAGGGTCTCAAATTGCTCGAAGGAGAATATTGAGAATGGGGCAAGGTGAGAGTACCATTCTCGAGCTGGACCCTTGAGAGTTGCAGGGAAGGTCTTGCATAGCAGAGCATCGGAAGCTTGATGGATGAGCATGAGGGTCTTGAAGCTTTCGATGTGATCGACGGGGTCAGTCTCTCCGGAATAAGTCTCGAATTGAGGAGGTTTAAAGCCAATTGGTATGGGCGCCTCCATTATGGTTCGGGAGAAAGGAGGTCAACTAGGACGAAGGGTCCTTCCTCTGAGCTCTTCTTCTCGGTCTAACTGACCCAAGTGCTTCTCCATTTTGTGGAGAAGGCGGTAGACAGCGTCATCCCATCGACGGTAATCAACCGAGCCTCTAGACTCGTCTTCGTACGAGGGAGAGCGGGGGCTACGACGACGATAGCTCCTGGAGCGGCGAGGACTAGGAATGTGCCGGGGGTTGCTAGGAGCTGGGGGAGGAGTTAGGGACCGTCGGCGAGGACTTTGGACTGGATGAGGAGTGGGAATCCTTGGAGCATTGGTATTGTTGGGTCGGAGGTTGAGAGCTTGTAGGATGGTTGCTTGGAATTGCTGGAACTCGGCACGAGTGATGGGTGCCTCATCGTTCCTTGGATGGTGCCGACCGGCAGGGGAATGGGGTCTTCTCCTGTGATGCTCGGGGGACTCTCTCCGACTCCTTCGGGTTGGGGACCTTCTATAGTCTCGGCGGTGAGGAGATCGCTCATCCGGACGTTGTTGGCGGGAGGCTCCCTCTCGGGCCCGCTTTTCATCCAGACGACGGCGAAGATCCTCATCCTTCTGCCGATTGAGGATGGTGTTTCGAAGGTCGGAAGCACGGGGATTGTGGGAGGCCATAGAATCCGAAGAGGCATTGTAGATTGAGACGTGGTCCTGATGGAGAGGTTGTTTCTGCGGGTTGGGACGCGAGACCCCTGCTCCGGCATTTTAAGGACCGGGGGGGGGGGAGGTTGTTGATTCTGAGGAGGCTGGTCATGTTGAAGAGGATCCTCTGCTTGAGGAGGAAGTTGCCCCTGCTGCTGAGCGGGTTGGATGGGGACTTCCTGTTGCTGATCGGGGTTGGGTCCACGGTTGGACCCTCTGGATCTTACTTTCCTAGGAGGCATGGCTGGAGAAGATCTGACCAACGGGAAGAGGGAAGGCTGCTATTCATTTTTTTCCCACAGACGGCGCCAATCTGTTGCCGCTAAATCTGGTGTGGGGACAAACAGATTGTATTTGTGGATTCTTGGAAAACTTTGAATAGCAAACCTATTACCTGTTCCGCCGGAGTTTGACTGTTGACTCCCACCGTTCACCTGCAAAAAGTGCAAGACACCGGGGTTGATTCCGGCGACGCACCCTCCGACGCTCAAGTCAGTAATCAGAAGTGATTATGAAAGAGCGTAAAACTGGCAAAAAATTGATTACCTCTTAATGGAAATGGATGGGGGGTATTTATAGGCGTCGTTGGGGGTCAGATTAGGAATGTAATCCCTGTGGTTAGATAAGGAAAGTAATCCCTAATCCCCTGGTGAAAGGATAGATATGAATCAAGGCCGTTGATTAGTATTAATCAGAAACCCAAATTCTATCCTGGTGGACCGGGTTTGCTGCGGGTTGAAACCCGCACCCAGTTGAGGTGGATCCGTTCGCGGGTTATTGGGTTTTTTGGGGAAAAGACCCAGAACCCGCTTCAGACCCATTGTCTGTGAAATTACAATTTTACCCCCAAGCTTTAAGATTCGTTCCCAATTTGGACGGTTCCGATTTAATCCCATTTTTTGCCATATCAGTGCTTATTATATAGTGTGATTTTGAATACACAAAAAGTAGGAATTTATTTAAAACACCATGATTGAGTAACATCAAGCATTGAAATCCCACTTTGAAGTCCTCTTCCTCCCGCCGAACGTTGAAAATACCGTGATTCTCGAAATGTATTCTTGAAATCCCTTCCCACTAACACCCCATACTATTTTTGATCTGTGCAGAGAGAAGAAATGCAATTAGAGTTAAGCCATCAACTTGAATAACACCCCCATACTATTTTTGATCTGTGCAGAGAGAAGAAATGCTATTAGATTTAAGCCATCAACTTGAACACCAAGATTAGACCTGGATACGAGAAAAAATAATATGATACCATTCAGGTTTTCTAGTGTTTAACGTATGCAATAGGTACCACTAAAACAAAGCATATAGATTTTGAAGTTGTCAAACTCTCAAACATCTTATTACTGATTTTGGATGAAGATCAAAATAAATCTCATATGTAGAAAGGCTCTTTTGACCTTTCATCTTTTTGGTTTCTTCACTATTAACCACAGTGCCATGACTCTTTTTTCATATAGATTATTGTGACTTATTTATTTGGCCGTTGTGGCCATTTAAATATATTTTGCCCCCAATTTTGACCATTTAAATACTCTTCTTTTGACAAAAATGCCTGAACCGCATAATTGACGTTCAACACAAAGCCGAACAGTGTTAAATGGAACAGATTGTCCTGTTTCCATCTAGGAGTAAAGCCAGGACAATTTTGTTGGAAGGGGGCTAGGTAATAAATAAAATTAGAGTAATGCTAGAGCCACTACCAATTTCGCTACATTTCTCTTCACTATCTTAGGTGGCACACTCCAATAGGTAGGGAATGATAGAGTAGGTGGGAGAACTCTCCAATAGGAGTATGCCACCTAAGGTAGTGAAGAAAATGGTAGTGAAATTGGTAGTGGCTAAAGCATTATGCATAAAATTAAGAAGAAAAAGCAATTTATAAAGTAAATTTAATTTTTTGACATAAAGATCTAGTCTTCAAAAGATAGTTCACATCTCATACTATGAAACAAAAATAAACAAAAAAGTCAAATTGTCTTGATTTCTTACAAAATCCCAAAAAGTATATTTGCCCCCAAACAAAAATAAGTGTAGCTTAAAAGAACTGTGATCTGCATTCTTTCATAGAAGCAAATTCTTTGATAACTGTAACTATGCACAAATCTCATGCTATTTCTCTTTCAATAAAAATCATCAAGTAGTTCGAGAGATAATCATCCTTCATCTTGTTGCGAAGCCTATTTTTCACAAAACTCATTGTCGAAAATGTTGCTATAGAAACCGGTAATGTGAGCACAAGCCTAATTAGCCGATCGATAAGAGGATAGATAATTGACTTTTTAGATCTCACTAATACTTGACATAACTCGGAAAGAGAAGATAAATTCTTGAATTCACTACGAAACCAATATGGAAAAATTATTCTGAAAATACTTTATTTATTGCTTATATGACATGCTAGCTTCACAACGTTCAAAATAAATGTAATATATGAGATACTCAAACTAAATACTGCTTACCCAAACTATTTCTTCATATGCTTCATCATCAATCTCCACTGAAGTGATAACTTCTTCTACATCTCCAAGTATCTCCAGGTGATAACTTCTTCTTCTCAATGATCAAAAGCCTAACGTAGAATTGGAAAATTGATTAAGTGCATTACACAAAACTTCTGTTAAGAAACCACTAAAACAAATATTCAATAAGGAAAATATCAGTGAACGAAATAGCTAAGAAGTTTCTGTAAAGTATCTATAGGAGTCTAACTCAAAGTAAAATATAGGATAATATATATGGCAGACATCTTTTCACTTAAAAACATAATGTCTTCATTGAAAGGAATTTTGAAGGATGATCCCGGTTTCAACGAGCTCACACTGTGCAGCAAAAAAATATAACTAGCTGTCCACCAATTGCCCATCAATTATCTATGCACAGTGGACAACCTCTCATACTTACTACAATACTACCAGTCAAGAAAACAGGAATGCGACGTCATGTAGAAGGTCATACTATTGAGCAATCCCACTGAATGCAAAGCTACACATCGAGAGGTCCGACATGGAGAACAGGTTTGAGATCACAAGTATGTCAGAGCAGCCCATAAGACATTTAACCAGTACAAAAAAGTTATTTGGAATCTTCATGAAGTAGAAAAGTAACTTATAGGTAGGGCCAAATCTTAGCATGGAACGTGGTATGATAGCACATCAAATGATCAAATAACTTTCTGAACTTAGATTCGAGTTCTAGTCAAGCATAATCTAACTAGAAAAAGTTTCCTTGATCTCTAAGCATTCAACCTAGAAGTTGCCGAGTGACTTACGAGGTAGCTGTTTCACATTTATGATTGCACAATAAGCATTTGCCACCCACAAAGACAATAGAAGGAACCTCAACAACATTTGACAACTAGCTAGGTTAACCTTGTAGGATAATGGCTCGATTCTGGTTCAGTTTGTTTATATCCGTCGTATCTGCAGCAATCGAAAGTTTCAGTACATCAGTCGACTGACTATGGGAACCAGTCAACTGTCCAGAGAGAAGTTTCAAAGGCTAAGGATACAGCAGCAGCAGTCGACTGAAGGTGTGTCTCAGTCGACTGTCCAGAACTAAAGACCAGTCGACTGTAGGTGGGTTTGTGAACTAGAAAAGGCCCATTTCGAAAGGTCCAGTAGTTTTCCTATAAATACACCCGTTAGAATTTTGTAAAGAGTAAGACTTCTATTCGGATTTTGCAGCCGTCATCTCTGTAAGGGTTTGTTTCACCCATTAGTGATTATTTGAAGAAGAAACCCCAACCGCCCCGTGGATATAGGCACTTGTTTTTCCGAACCACATTAAATCTTTGTGTCCTTGTGTTTGTTTGTTTTCTGTTTTCTCTCGCTATTTCTCTCTTTGATTGGTGGTCCATTCGTATTCCGCACAACAAGTGGTATCAGAGCTTTCGGTTCGACCTAGAGGGAGATGGCGAGTGAAGCAGATGCAACCAAGGATGTTGTGGGATCAAGTTCATCCAGAACAACGATTCACAATGCAAAATTTGAAGTTGAAAAATTTGATGGAACAAACAATTTCGGGATGTGGCAGTGTGAGGTGTTGGATGTTCTGGTTCAACAAGAACAAGATGTTGCTTTGGAGGAAGAAAAACCAAAGAATATGTCCGATGTAGATTGGAAGAAGTTGAATCGAGTTGCGTGTTGGACTATTCGGCTCTTTATCGCGAAGGCTCAGAAGTATGATTTGATGAGGGATACCATTGCTGCGGTGTTGTGGAAGAAACTCGAAGACAAATACATGAGGAAAAGTTTGGAGAATCGGCTGTATTTGAAGAAGAGACTTTTTCGCTTCACCTATACTGAAGGTATGTCTATGAACGCTCATGTTGAATCATTTAATAAATTATTGGCTGATTTGTTAAATTTTGATGAGCAAATTAAAGATGAAGACCTTCTGTTGAATTCATTACCCGAATGTTATGATCATTTAGCAACTACTTTAATATATGGAAAATACACTGTTAAATATGAAGATGTTGCAAATGCTCTGTTGAATAATGAAACTAGGAGAAGGGATAAAATGGTTGATAGAGAAACTTCTGAAGCATTGATTGTAAGGGGCAGAACTGAGACCAGATCTGAGACCAAATCTGGGAATAAAGGAAACAAATCTCGTTCCAAATCGAGAGGAGTTTCAAAGGACAGAAAGATACCAGCCAGAGATGAATGTGCTTTCTGTCATGAAAGGGGGCATTAGAAAAAGGATTGTCCTAAGCTACGAAATAAGGGAAATTCGACTGCAAATGTGATTGTTGATAATATAGATAGTGACGATGATTTTTCTTATGCACTTGCAACTAGTCCCTCACTTTATCAAGATGTATGGTTTCTTGATACAGCAGCATCCTATCATATGTCTTGGAAAAAGGAGTGGTTTACTTCCTTAGGGTATATGGATGGTGGGATAGTTTTGATGGAAAATGATGCACCTTGTAAGAAGGTAGGAATCGGGAAGATTGAATTGCTAATGCACGATGGTCTTATTAGGGAGCTTTCAGATGTATGGTATGTTCCAGATTTGAAAAAGAATTTGATTTCACTTGGTGTTTTGGAGGCCAGTAGATTGAAATTTGCTAGTGAAGGTGGCATTCTAAAGGTGACTAGCGGATCACTCGTGGTGATGAAAGGGCAAAGAAAAAGGAACTTATTTTTCTTGCAGGAAAAAACATATTTGGGTCAGGCTGCCGGTGTAACTGAAAGACCTAAACAGGTTGTTCCCGACTCTACTAGGTTGTGGCATATGCGACTCGGACATGCAGGAGAAAAGGCCTTGCAGGGGCTTGTGAAGCAAGGGTTGCTTAAAGATGCTAAAGGTTGCAAGTTGGAATTTTGTGAACATTGTGTGTTAGGTAAGCAAACTAGGGTGAAATTTGGTACAGCTGTACATCAAACAAAGGGTATCCTCGATTATGTGCACACAGATATTTGGGGCCCTACTCAGACACCTTCTATGAGTGGTAGACACTGGTTTGTTATATTTGTTGATGACTACTCCAGACGAGTTTGGGTATATACCATGAAACACAAAGATGAAGTTTTGACATTGTTCACAAGTTGGAAGAAGAAAGTTGAAAACCAGACTGGAAGGAAGATTAAGGTTCTGAGATCAGATAATGGAGGGAAATACAAGAACGATCCGTTTCTGAAATTGTGTGAAGATGAAGGGATCCAGAGACACTTCACAGTTAGGAAGACTCCACAGCAAAATGGGGTTGCAAAAAGGATGAACAGAACCTTACTTGAGAAGGTGAGATGTATGCTAGCACAGTCTGGATTGAAGAAGACATTTTGGGCAGAAGCTGTTATATATGCAATCCACATTGTCAACCGTTTACCATCGGCAGCACTTGAAGGCAAAACGCCTATTGAGGTATGGAGTGGTAAACCTGCATCTGATTATAATTTTTTGCATATATTTGGTTGTCCTGCTTATTTTCATATAACTGAAACTAAACTTGATGCAAGAGCCAAAAAGGCTATATTTGTTGGTTTCAGTACTGGTGTCAAAGGTTACAGGTTGTGGTGTCCAGAACAGAAAAAATTAGTAATCAGCAGGGATGTTACCTTTGATGAGACCAGCATGATCAGCTCGGGACAGTCGACTGGTCCTCATATGCAGTCGACTGGTGATCCTGATCAAGAGAAGCAGAAGATTAGCTCGGGACAGTCGACTGGTAGGTGCTCTCAGTCGACTGGTGCGAGAGTTCTTCAACAGGTGGAGTTAGAAAAGCTTTCAGTTGAAAATCCTACTCCTGCCCAAAATGAAGATGATGTGGTTGATACTGAGGATGAGGAAGAAGTTCCTATCCAAGACCCTCCCCAGTAGGAAGAATCAATTGCAGCAAGAAGGCAAAGAAGAGATATCAAACGACCATCTCGCTTTACAGAAACAGTTGCATTTGCTCTTCCCATTGTTGATGATGAAGTTCCCTCCAACTTCAAAGAAGCTACTAGAAGTTCAGAAAATGCAGATTGGAAAGTTGCTATGGATGAAGAGATGAACTTTCTTCATAAGAACAAGACTTGGGATCTAGTGCAATTGCCAAAGGGGAAGAAAGCTATCGGTTGCAAGTGGGTGTATACGAAGAAAGAAGGTCCAAAAGGCAGTGTTCGATTCAAGGCTAAACTAGTTGCAAAGGGGTATGCTCAAAAGGAAGGAATTGACTATAATGAAGTGTTCTCTCCGGTTGTGAAGCATCCTTCTATTCGGATTTTGTTGGCATTGGTAGCACAGTTTGATCTTGAATTGACACAGATGGATGTGAAGACTGCATTCTTACATGGGGACCTGGATGAAGAAATTTATATGTTGCAGCCAGATGGGTTTAAGATTGCTGGGAAGGAAAATTATGTTTGCAGGTTGAGGAAGTCTCTCTATGGGTTGAAGCAATCTCCAAGGCAGTGGTATTTGAGGTTTGATCAGTTTATGAAAGTGCAGGGATATTCCAGAAGTGAGTATGATCATCATGTCTATTTCAGAAAATTGCAGGATAGCTCTTTCATATATCTGTTATTATATGTGGATGACATGTTGATTGCCTCTAAAAATGCTAAGGAGATTCAAAATTTGAAGAATCAGCTGAGTTCTGAATTCGAGATGAAGGATCTTGGTGAAGCCAAGAAGATACTTGGGATGGAGATAGCTAGAGACAGAGCAAAGGGCATAGTGAGTTTGACACAGAAGCAATATCTTTTGAAGGTGCTGAAACGGTTTGGTATAGATGAGAAAACTAAACCAGTCAGTACACCCTTAGCCACTCATTTCAGAATTAGTGCTTCTCAGTCTCCAAGTACAGATGAAGAGAGACAGTATATGGCTAATGTACCTTACACTAGTGTGGTTGGCAGTTTGATGTATACCATGGTTTGTACTCGACCAGACATCTCTCAGGCGGTGAGTATGGTTAGTCGATATATGCATGATCCAGACAGAGAGCATTGGCAAGCAGCTAAATGGATTTTGAGGTACATAAGTGGCACCACAGATGTGGGTTTGAAGTTTGAGAGGGATGACAATATTAGCAGGTTATTGGTGGGTTATGTTGATTCTGACTATGCAGGTGATCTAGATAAGAGGCGGTCTACTACAGGCTATTTGTTTACTATGGCTAGAGCACCTATAAGTTGGAGGTCCAATTTACAGTCCACTGTAGCATTGTCTACTACCGAGGCTGAATACATGGCAGTTGCTGAGGCCATGAAGGAAGCCATTTGGATTCATGGACTTTTGAAGAGCTTGGGAATTCATCGGGAGAAGGTGGAGGTACACTGTGATAGTTAGAGTGCTATCCATTTAGCGAAGAACCAAGTTCATCATTCGAGGACCAAACATATTGATGTCCGTTATCACTTTGTGCGTGATTTGATAAAGGATGGTGATATTCTTCTGGTAAAGATTGGGACAGCTGATAATCCTGCTGATATGTTGACCAAAATTGTTGGGGCAGCCAAGTTCAAGCATTGCATGAACCTGGCTAATATTTTGCATGCTTGATGATTTGGAATGGGCAGTTGGAATGGTGCTTCGTTTTGTTTGGTTAGTATGTGATATCATACTAAGATGGAGTTTGTTTTTGTTACATTTGATGATGAGCATCTGTTTTGGAGTATTTTTGGAGATTGCTTGGGCTACTTGGAAGATCTCGCCAAGGTGGAGATTGTAGGATAATGGCTCGATTCTGGTTCAGTTTGTTTATATCCGTCGTATCTGCAGCAATCAAAAGTTCCAGTACATCAGTCGACTGACTATGGGAACCAGTCGACTGTCCAGAGAGAAGTTTCAAAGGCTAAGGATACAGCAGCAGCAGTCGACTGAAGATGTGTCTCAGTCGACTGTCCAGAACTAAAGACCAGTCGACTGGTAAGAAGACCAGTCGACTGTAGGCGGGTTTGTGAACTAGAAAAGGCCCATTTCAAAAGGCCCAGTAGTTTCCCTATAAATACACCCGTTAGGGTTTTGTAAAGTGTAAGACCTCTATTCGGATTTTGCAGCCGTCATCTCTGTAAGGGTTTGTTTCACCCATTGGTGATTATTTGAAGAAGAAACCCCAACCGCCCCGTGGATGTAGGCACTTGTTTTGCCGAACCACATTAAATCTTTGTGTCCTTGTGTTTGTTTGTTTTCTGTTTTCTCTCGCTATTTCTCTCTTTGATTGGTGGTCCATTCGTATTCCGCACAACAACATAAAACAATCAACTTACAATTTACCAAGATATATATAGGTGTTATTGAATAGCACAGTCAACACTATTGTAATGCTTATCACCCATAAAAAAACATAATGAAGGAACATTATGTTCACTCTGTTAATCAATAATCAATCAAACTATATTATGTTAGTGCCAATTTAATTATAGCCCAGATTTCAGAACCTTACTACATACTATACATCTGGATTCTGAAATACCCTTTTGTTCGATAAATATGTTCTAAATTTATACTAGTCTGATATTTCTCAGAGCATCAGTCATTCAGTTGTGTATGGATAGGGGGGTGAGGTCTCATGTCTTATTTTAGCAATCAGTATTTTCCTAACCTTTGTTCATCCCTAAATATATTCATACCCTGATACCCATTCTAAAAAAAAGAAGATAACAATGAATCAAATACCAAATCAGGGATTGATGATGATGATTACCTTCGATTCCGGAGTGGAAGATGCCAAGGGCCGGTGGCTCAGGCGGTGCTGCGCCGGAGTGTTGCCGGGGCGGCGAGGAAGGACCGCGATCGGGGATGGATTTCAGATTTGGAGGGAAATGGAACAGGGTCTCTGATTGGGATATGAACATTCAACAGTATATGTATATATATACAGGGGGTTTTCTAAAAATTTTTAAGAGGGCCAAACTGTAAAAATTGAATATAGTAGAAGGGTTTTAAAAATTTCGCGGGGGTGGCCCGCCGGGGCCCTCACAGTCCTTCAAAATTCACACGTGCCATGACTCTTCAAAATTCACGTGTAAACTTTCACATGTGCTAGTTTAGTTATTGTCTATGTTTTCTTATTTACCTCTGCAGCAAGAAAGGCAGAGTCGTGGACGTTCTCCCAAAATCTAAGAGGTCTAGAAGTCATAGCCCAAGACGAAGGTATGATTATAGAAAGAAAAATTTTGTCTTTTTATATCAGTTTTGAGTTTAAGTCCAGGATCCTTCCCATTGTAAGATTACACGGCATTCCGTACTTACCATGACGAAGGTGCATCATTTGTGTGCAATGTTCTATAATTTATTTATTTTTTTAGGTAAAAGGTGGAATAAAGGTACCCGGTCTCATTATGTGTTCTATAATTTATTCCTTGCATGCTTTGTCCTAAAGGATACGTAAAAGTGACATTTGCCTGGCAGAAGGTTATTTTGCATTGTTTACTTTATGAGTTAATCTTATGGTTTTCTTACACTAAATCAAAGCTAGATAAAATAATATACATGTCAAGCATTTAGCAGTCTTAAATAAATATTTATTTGTTGAGAATTTGAGCTTTGGAGAACTGTTATATCCAATACTGGGCGCCCATGTTGAAATACTTTATTTGTGTTTCAACATAGGGAAGTTGCATATATTGAGATGGAAAATGCGATTATTTATTTGAACCTTTTCAGTTTGACATTGTTGTAACTTAGGTATTGTTCTTTTTTTTGCCTCTTATAAGAGGTTAGATTTACAGTAAGAGTCTCTTGTAAGAACCTCTTTTTGAGGTGTTCTTTTTATATAAAAATAGCCTCTTATAAGAACCTTTATAAGAGATTTCTGTTCTTTTTTCACCTCTTACAAGAGCCTTTTCTCTATTTTTACATATTTTTGTCCTTACTATATAATTTCTCTATTTATACTTTGGGGTAATATAGACTTTTTAAGTGATAGAAGGCTTATAAGAATTTGAAAAAGGCTACTAGAAGCCGTTGAGGCTTATAAGCGATTTTGGAAGAAATTGCTTATAAGAGGTAAAAAAAAGAATGCTAAAAATTATGAAAAAAGAGGTGGATCACCTCTTATAAGAGGTGAATCGCTTATAAGTGGAGAAAAAGATCAGTACCTCAGTCATATAGTGAATGGAGGCTTTCAAGTTACCAAGACTAGTACTCAGCGTGACATCAAATATTGTGAAGACATAAAAATCTGCAACTTATGTATACAACCTTCTGTGTGAGAGTATGCATATGCTTTTTTCATTTATGGTTACCTAGAAAGGCAACGATATATTTCAAAATTAGAGGAGAAATAATTAATGTGTAAGATGTTGACCTTAAGTTTGGTGTGCACAAAACCGTATCATCTACAACTAATATTTTCAGTTGAGATTTACAGGATTTACAGAAAGAGAAAAACCAAAAGAAAAAATTCAAATCAAGCAAAAGAGGCATAAACTCAAAAATCAATGAAGATTGCACAACAAGAAATATGTGTTACAAATCATCAAGAAAGCCAGCCAAAATAGATGATTTATTTATGTTTATGTGAGGAGAATATATATAAAGTTGTGTTAATTGATAAATTAATTTTGGAAAAAATATAAAGTAAAATCGCCGAATAAAAGTCGAATCTGCACGACAGCGGTCGACCGCACAGTGACCACAACAACAGTCGATCGCTCATCTCTATGAAAAAGATGAGTCAGTCGACCAGTCATCGCTCGACTTACGAGTTAAAAGATGAACGGTCGATTGTGCATCATTACGGTCGACCGTCCCAGTGCAGAACTGATTATTTCGGAAATATCTTTTCATTTTCGGAGAGATACATTTTCCTACTCCATATATGGAGTCGAATTTACAGTGTATTCTTTACCCCTTGCTATTATAACTCTTCTGAACTAATCATTCAATCAATACTCAGAGTGTGAGAGATTTTGTTATTTTCTTTAGTCAAGGTTTTTTTAGATCTTGAGAGTTTTTCTTTTTTTTCCACTTCGGTTGAGTTTTGTGAGACTTAGTTGGAGAAGCCCTGCGGGTATAATAGGTCTTTCGGCATGAATTCCGAGAATCACTCTACAAGAGTTTAAAGTATAGTGAAACGCTTGTGACGGAGAATTGCTACAAATAGGTGGTGTGGACGTAGACCTGGGGGTCGAACCACGTTATATCGCTATATCTTGCTCGTTGCTCTGTGTGCTTTCTCTTACTCCATCCTTTTACTTTACGCATTTTATTTAAATTTTTAATTTCTGCACAATCATCCTATTCACCCCCCTAGGATAATTTATAGCGGTATCAGAGTGAGGTGCTTATTAAAAGCTTGAGCAAAAGGTCCAATAGCCAAAATCTCTCCTCCCGAAAACTTGTACTCATCGGAGCCATTTATCTTCAATTGGGACAAGTCTAACATGTTCACCTTATTTTTATGGAAAATGCTATGATGTTTGGAAAGTTCGTATGTCTTACTTTTTGCGGATACTTGGAGAAGAAGTATGGAACGTTTGCATAAACAAAACAGATATTCCTATCAGTGACGGAAAGCGAGCTTTCACAAAAGCTGAACTAGAACTAAAAATTGCAAACTCCAAAGTTACGATAGCACTCCATGCAGGTCTAAAAAATGAAGAGTTGATGCGATGTGGGCAAAATTACAAGACGGCGTATGAAATTTAGAACAACATGCTAAAATGGCATGAAGGAACCGCATATGAGGTAAAGGCAAAATTTAATTTATGCTTTTATAAATTTGATGTTTTTCCTATGTTGCCAGGAGAGAACGTAGATCAGATGCTTGCCCGCTTCGACATTATCGCACATGAGCTTCAGAGCTTAGGTAAGGGATTGGATGATAACTAAAAGGTCGGAAAACTCATAAGCTGTCTCACACCTGAATGAGACGTGAAAGCCGCCACAATGAGGGAGACGCTTGAAGAAATAAAGGTTTAACTACTACTTTTTGCGAGGAAAATTGAAAACGTATGAGATGAAGATGACCGAAACCAAGAGATACCGGCAGAACATTCAGATTGAACCCAAAACTAAAGAAAAGACCATTGCTCTGAAAGCAGAAACTTCGCGATCATCAAAAGCAGAGTCAGATCATGAAGAAGCAGATGAAGATATCGCGTTATTGACCAAACAATTCCGTAAGTATCTAAAATACAAAAAATATGGCAGGTCTCAAGGAGGAAGGGAAAAGGACAAAGATGACATATGTTACAAATGCAAGAAGTTGGGACATATTCGTGCAAATTATCTCATCTCATAGGATAGAAACAAGGACTACTATCACTCCAACCCCGGATTGAGAAAGAAGGCATTAAAGGCAACATGGCTAGATTCAGATTCCAACGATGAAGGGTAAAAACACAACAACTTTGAATTCATGGCTCTTGGAAAAGGTGAGGTGCAATCACCACCCCAAGAAGAGGTAATGAAAGAACTTACCTATGATGATTTAGTTGACATGTGTAATGGTTTAAGAGATTATGCAAAGAAATTAAGTCGTGAATTGAGATGATATAAACAAATGTCAAATGAATCACATGACTCTTGCAATGCTAAAAATCAAAAGTTGAAAAATAAAAATTCTTTGATTATTGAAAAATTTGAGTCATTCAGAAAAGACCATGATGTATTAATAGAGGAAAATGAGTATTTAAAATAACAGATTCAAAAATCCTTAGCAACACATGATGAAAATCTAAAAGAAATTCATAAGAAATATGTTTATATTACTAAACTCACTAATGATTTAAATGAATGCAAACGAAAATTTGATGAGGTAGTGGAAGGTTGTAAAGAAGCACTCGAACAAAATAGAATACTTGATGTTACCCTAGACACTCTTCATTGGAACACCAAAGACGATGAGAATACTAGAAAAAGGATTTGTAATAGAATAAATGAGCTCGAAAAAATTGTTGAAAATATGAAGGCCTCAGTCATCTTATTACAAAGAATTCAAGATCATATCATGATAATCGAGGACTTTGTGACAATGAGCCAATACAACATCAAAATTCTAAGAAACCATGTCATACACATATGCATAGTCACTAAAATAATTATAAATCAATACAAAACTATGCATGCGTGCATGTTCCAAGGCATAATCGTATTACATGTCACTATTGCTGTAAACTATGACAAATATCTTATAATTGTTCATTAAAAAGGAATACTAATTTTGTTTGGGTGAGAAAGTATGCAAATGCAGGAACAACGTCTACTTAGACACCTACAAACATTCATGTAGGTGCATCTACGCCTTTAACTTAAAAGATTGTAGGTACCTTGATGGTAGATGCTCGAAAGTCACGACTAGTTACAACAATGAAATCTGTATCTCTATCAAGGAAAAAAGAGAAGGACATTAGTTCTTCTGATGAGTACAACACTGGGTAAAATCTAAACCAATTTTGACTTACTTTTGCTTTATAGATGACATATCCCTAAGTAAGAAATCTAAAACATTAGTTATCTATCCATGAAATGCACATACTTTGTTAATTTCACTTACAACATATGATAAAACTATTACAAATAACCCTTTCTTAAAATATATAACTTCATCTAAGATTGTAACCCCCATTTTCGTAAATATGTATTTTATGAGTATTTTCTGTATCTCGATATTTATAAATTCGTTATTGGTTAAATTCGTTTTGGATTTCATGTTAAAGCATTTTTCTAAACAATAGTTATAATTATTTCAAATAAACATTGTTTTCATTTCTGCTTGATCAACTATTTACATTTTAACTCAAATCAAAAATATTATTACTGTTTCGACTATTTCAATAAATTCCTATTTTATATTATTTTACTACTGTGATAATTGCTATTGTGTTGTTAGTATTGTTATTACTATTATTATTATTGATAGTATTTTATTCTTATTGTTAAGATTATTATTAATTTTTATTATTAGTATTATTATTTTTATTGTCATTTTTATTATTATTATAATAATTCATTTATGCATGCATGGTTGGTGAAATGTTGAGTAGATCCTAGTTCGAGCCAAGCTTGTATAATATACCAGTAAAACTAATACATTAGCAAAACCTGGCTCTGATACCACTAAAAACCTTGTCACGCTCCGCTTCCCAAAAATACGGAATACGAGCACGTAACATTGGCCCAGCGAATGATTTTCATCATCCATAAGCTGTTCAAGAATCTTTACAATATTTCACAAGAATAATCAGAGTCGGAAGCAAAAGAATTAACCAACATGCACATATGAATCAAAATAACAACAAGAATACTTGAAACCAATTATATAATCTCAAATAGTCATGATCTGAATAAAACAAATATCCTGGGTCACATTGCCCAAATAGAAGAATAAAACCAAGTATCAAAATACAATATTGTTCAAGCAAGCTACAAGAAATAATAATATTAAAATCCAGCACTAATACTTTAGGTCACTGATACCATCTGGAACCTGTTCTCCAAAATCTGCAATTCAATAATTACAGAGAAGAGGAAAAGAGAAAACAAGTACCCGTCAATTGCAAGTTACGGGCTGCTTGTAATGCAGGACACAAGTACATGGGGAAAAACTAACTTATCGCATGAATAAGTATGATGTCAAAATATTACAACTAGCATGGTAAGGTGAAACAAGTATCATGTAGCGTATATTAAGAGTCATGTAAACAAGTATCATGTAAACAAACATCAAGTGGCAAGTATCAAGTCACATGTATCAAGTGATCCAGTATCAAGTAAGCATGTATCATGTTCAAGTAGCAAGTATCATGTATCATGTAATCAAGTATCATGTAGTCAAGTGTCAAGCAAGCATGTATCATGTTCAAGTATCATGTATCAAGTCTTGTAGTGATTACTATCTAGGTAGTACTTCATGCTGCCCACCTTACATGGTTGCTATAATAAACAGTTTCACATTAGATTTCATAGTGGACCATAGAGGGCAGTGTACTCAGGGACAAGTCAAGTAACAAGTATCAAGCACGAGTCACGTAATCGTGAATACGTGGCAGCAAGTAGTATCAAGCACGAGTCACGTAATCGTGAACACGTGGCAGCAAGTAGTATCAAACATGAATTATGTTGTCATGAAACATGGCGGCATATAGTATAACAAGCATGAATCATGTAGTCATGAAATATGGCAACATGTAATATCAAGCATGAATCATGTAGTAATGAAACATGGCATAAATTAATATCAAGCATGAATTATGTAATCATGAAACATGGCAACAAGTAATGGAAAACACGGGCCCCCTTCCGATTACACGTTTCTAAATTATCCACTATTCGATCTTTCCCTTCAACCCCGGCTTGATTATTTATTATTAATATCAAACAAGCATGTAGGTGTGCAAAACGTATCAAGAATAACACGGCATGATCATGTAACAATTTCAAGTTGCAAGATAAACATGTACGGGTACAAGATATCCCATGAAAGAATAAAATAAACAAATCTCAAGTTCAAGACAGCAAGACCACACTGCAGTAAAACAGTGATTTCCAGTGTTATAAATATGCAAATCTGAATCCATCGAAACGTCTAGAAAATAGACTCCCAACTGAATTCAGCGAGTATAAATAAGTAATATAGTAATTCACAAAATCATAACTCAAAACTGGTTTGAATCCAGAAATTATGTTCAGCCAAAAATCGGGGAAACGAATTCAAGAGCAGGAAAACAGCATAAAAACTCCTCAAATAAATCCAGGAAAAATCTGGGGTATTCCTCTATATGTCTAGTTTCAGAATATAAAGTTTCAAAATTTTCTAGTAAATTTAGTTTAGCCATCAAAAATCAGAAATCTTAAAGATACGACAGTTTGGCAAATCTGGAATTCCCAATACTGCTGTACGAAAACTGTGATATCTCGCCAACCGTGAAACGAAATCCAAATCCGCAAAAGGGAGATGAAAATAGATAGAATAAGCTAACTTTCATATTTCAAAATTATTTTTCATACAGTCAAAGGAATCTGGGTAAAAATACAATTCTTTATGAAACAGCGAACAAAATACAGTAAGTACAGTCTTTCTAAACAAGCATGGAACAGCACATAAAACTCATCAATAAAATCTGCAAAAATTCTGGATAATCCCTAACTATCTAAAGAAGTAATGACCAAAAGTTTTAGGTCAAAATAATATGTGTAGCACATGTATCAAAATAATTTAGTCATCAAAATCATCAAGAAATGAAATCTCGAAATGAAATACACCATTGTAGTAAAACAGTCATATCTCACACATACGAAAATGAAATCGAGCAAGGTCAGAGGGGTTGGAAAGAAGACGAATTCCTCAAAAACTCATGTTATTTACTAAAATTATGATTCTGACCTTAATATGGTCTAAATTACTGATCAAGACAGAATATCGGCAAAACACAAAATTTTCTCAAAAACCAAATTCAACATAGATTCAACGAAACATGATCCAAACACAACCAAACATGAAATCGAGTCTACCAAGTGTCCAAACAACATGAAATAGGGTATACAACATGTCCACAACAAGTATCTTACATGTATCAAGAACGAGCAAAACCTAGGTTAATTCATGTCAATATTGTGTCGTGAGGTAACTATGGTCAAATCACTATAGAGACAATATTAACAAGGGGTTTCACACACGAATTGTCTCTAGAACCCAACTACACTACAAGCGGTATTTTTGACTTGTATCATACAAATGAATTTGAGTACAAGTTACTTGCCTTAACCGAAGACGAGAATGACTCCAAGCAAGAATAACGAAAACAGATTCCCGGGCATGAACATGACGAACGAACTGGACACGAATAAGATCACGAATCCAAAGAACAAATAACCCACGAACACGATCGGACGACTGAGATCAAGGGATCAAGATATCAAGGCAATCGGATCAGATCGGATGACTCTATTCGAAGATCAAGATCAAGATCGAGGTGTGATCAGTATCTTGATGATAAGGATGATGATCGGATCAGATTGACGATTGGACGGCCACAAATCAAAACAATCAAAGAACTCCAAGATGATGATAATGCGATCCAACGGTCCATAATCAAAAGATCAAGACCCCATGATGATCGAGATGTGATGATGATGATGAAGATCTGACGGACGGCCAAGATCTAGAGGTCAAGAATCAAGATCATGAACATGATCAAACGGACGGCTAACACTCAATTAATCATGATCAAGATGATCAAGTCGATCAACGGCTCACAATCAACTTGATCAAAACACATATACCCAGCAACTCAGAGGCAATGGGGAGAGCACTGGCTATCGATGGCAGGCAGGCATCGGCCAGGGGACACGGCGGAACACGGCACGCGTAGGGAATGTTGCGCTGCAGGCGACGCCGAGAGGGAACAAGCGGGGACGTCAAGGTTGGGGTTGTTACTGTTGCGGTGCTGGGGTCAGGGCATCGGGGAAAGGCACAGCGTGACGGGGAGCATGCTGGTGTCGAAGTGATGGCATGCTAGGGTGGGGCTGAGGCGGAGGGCAGGGGAGCGATGGGTTGGGAAGATTAGAAGTCGGCTGGGGTTTAAAGATGGAGATGAATAGGCAGATTGGTATAATAGGCGGCTGAAGTTTAGGGTTATGAACAGGTGCGTGGATATAAGAATATATATAGGGATGAGTAGGTTTAGGGTTTTAGGAGATGGGTAAACGGGTGGAGTTAGAATATTGGGCTATTGGATAGTTAGGGTTGTAAACGGGTCTAGTTTGGGGTAATTAACGGGTGAGATGGGTTATTGGTTTAAAATGGGTTTTGGGTAATAAGCTAATGGGTTATTGGGTAGTTTACTGGGTTGTTGGGTTTAAGGGGTTTAATGGGTTGGGTAAACTCCAATAAAATAAAAATGGGTTTTGGTACAATAACTAATAAAAATATATAATTAGGATTTTATAAAAATATTAATAATGATAATAAAAATAATAACAATAATAATAATAGGAAACATGATAAAAATGATAATAGTAATAATAATAGAAATAAGAGTAGTATTAACAATAATAAGAATAAGTAAAAAAAATAGTTACAATAAAATTATAGTTCGAATATAGATTTTAATAGAATATCCAACAATAAATTTTTTAGAAAAAGAAATTGAAAATCGAAAAAAATAAATTGCAAAAATTTTAAATACAGAAAATACAAAAATACATTTTTTTGGGAAAACAGGGGTTACAACGCATTACATGTGTGATTGTTGTAAACCTTTGATACTATTTCCTGCTCTTTGCTTTGTTCTTTGACTTTGATCCTGTCCCTTTTCTTTTGATATTCATGCTTCCTTTATCCTCTATTTTTCTCTACTTGCTGTCCACGACTTGATCTAAGGACATTCTTTTCTCTCTTTTTAGATCAAAAGTTTACAGGTACCGAAGGAGCAATACCAGAAAAATTTGGTGAGCAAACTCTTTGAAGATCGGAGCTGGACTATTAGACTACTTAGCTATCTCTTATTATTTGCTTATTATATTTCTTTTATCATACTTTGTATTCTTGGGCTTTTATGACCCGAAATTTGTTTTTATCCCAGATGTTGGATTGTTGTTTGGTGAATTTATTTCATGATTAATTTGGAGTTTATTCATTGTTTATGTGGTTATTCTTTTCTCTGCGTGGTTGTATTCTCTTGTATATTGTTGAGTTAATCTGTTACAGCTATGGATGATGTATAATCATTCACTGGGCCTTCGTTACGTGCTCGTATTCCCGTATTTTGGGAAGCGGGGCGTGACAAAAATCATTTTTGAAAGGGGAAATATTGTTCTAGATTACAAATTAGCTGATACACATCCAACACCATTCGAAGAAAAATGTTTTCATGTCTTAAAAGATGAACTAAAAGATATTGGTCCTTTTGTGCATGTTTTTTCTATGACAGTTTGTTGTTCGGTCGACTGCATAGTCGACTGTTCCTTCATAAGTGGTTCAGTCGACCGTCTTATACTTAAGAAATTCTTTTCTTATATATCTGGTTGGTCGAAAGTGGACCGATCGACTGCATGGTCAACCATCCTCCTCTCTGCCAGATTTATTACAGTTAATTCTTCTCCTTCCCTGTGTTGCGGTCGACTGTCTTCCTAAACAGGTCGACCGATCGTATCGGCTAATCAGATCCCAAAATATTTTCTTCCTTCTATGACATGCGGGGACCACACCTCTAATATAAATACCCCTTTTTCTTCCTCTCTCAGTCTCCACGAAACCGTAGCCTCATCTCTTCCAAAACCCATCAAAAGTTTTCAAAAATATCTTGCGATCTTTCCTTAAGTTTTTAGGTTCTATCTCTTCCTTTGTTTTATGGCTGCTTACGGTCCTTCTTCCTCTCACAGATTTAAGGGTAAGAAAGTTGTTGCCTCTAATTCTGTTACTAGAGAAGGAATTACGATTAGAAATACAAATTGTACAAATCTCTATTTCTCTACACTATCTTTTGCTCCGGTTGTTGCTAACCGTGAAATAAACCTAGAAATCTTGGGTGGACAATTTAGTCAAATGGTTAGGATTATTCATGTTTTTGGGTGGGAAAATTATCTCACTACACCAAGCACCCACTCCGAGTCGTTGACTCGTCAATTTTATGCCAATTTTAAGGGTATCCAAAACAATGATCTCACTCTTTCTTCAGTTATTCTTGGGAAAAGGGTTAAATTACTCCCAACTATCTTCGTAGGCGATGCATTGCCCCAAAGTGAATTTGATGCTTACCATCTTGACTTTAACACACTTGACTACAAATCGGATCATGATAAATCTACTGTTAAATCCATGATTGTTATATCTGAATTTCTTTATATCCTTCGTCCCGCTCCCACAAATTTTATCGATGTTGCCCGTGTCTTGAATAAAATTGTTAATGCCAACATTTGACCTTAAAAAATGATAAGACTGAAATTCGGGTACACCAATCATTCATAATTTTCCTCATTCTAGGCGAATACAAATTCTATCTTTCCACATTCATCATTAGGACAATAAATTTTGCCACCACTCGTAACCGTGGTCTACCTTTCAGTTCTCTTATTTATAATCTCTCTATTGATTCCCGCATTGATGTTGGGAATTTTCTTCTTAGCAGAAATCCTATACCAATCCTTCCCTAACAAATGGGTATTGATATTCTATTTACCCAACGGGCTCGCCGTCGTCAAGCCCAACAAGATCGTCAAGCCGAACAATCCCAACAAGCTCATTCCTCCTCTCGTCGCAAGAATGCTACTCCTCCTTCCACCTCATCTACGTTTGTGAGTCATGATAAATTTGCCGCCCATCAAAGGCAAGTATACAATTACTATGTGAACACCATCGAGTACTTGCAAGGCAAAGAGGTTTGGGAACTCCTTCCTCCTCCTTCTAATGAAGAGGAGAACGATGATGAAGACGATGAAGACGAAGAGATCGTGATGATGATGATGATGATGATGATGATGATGAGGAATAGAGTGTATTAGTTAGGAATATGTCTTTGATGATTGCAATGTGGAATAGTTTTACATTGTGGAATAGTTCACACAATCTTGCTTTTGTATGGACTTTTCTTGTGTTATGTAACCATTTTTATCAAGAAATCAAATGTCAGTGCTTGCAATGATCATCATGTCAAATATATATCACATTTATCTTTGTGATGTGCTTCTCATTCTGATCATTATTTTCCTGTGTTACATCAATCTTACCGGTCGACCGGGCCCCTCTCTGTTTTCTTACAGTCGAACACATGTATGTTTTACTTTTTCTTCGGTTGACCGTGCGATCAACTTCCTTGCTTTCTGTTTTCTCCACAGTCGCATACAGTTTCTCATCGGTCGACTGTGCGGTCGACCAGTTTCTATTCATTTTTTTTTGGATTTTTAATGGTTGTATTTTGTATCTTTTGGTGTGTTCCAAAAAAGGGAAGAAGTGTTTTCTTAGAATAAGTGTTTTCCTCCTCTTTTAAAAATTTGAATATTTCAATTTATGTTTTTTAATCTATATCTCTCTTCTGCATTGGCGAAATCTCAAATCTATGATACCAAGTAGAGCTCTCACTGTATATCAAAGAGTTTCGCGATCAACAATATGATGTAAGTAGATTTCCTTTGGTTTTCAAAATCTAATATTCTCCCAAAATTACTTGACTCTCAAATATTTGTAAGCATGTGTTCAAACAAATTTTGTATCATGAACACACATTTATTAAAATCTTAAAATGCATGAATTTAGGGGGAGCATTGGTTTTAGGGGGAGAATTTGAATCTCTTCTAATGGTTCTCATTTACATTTTTAAATTCTAAGGTATGTTTTGTCCACCCCAAAAGAGGGAGATTGTTGACCATAAGTTTGGTGTGCAAAAAACATATCATCTACAACTAATATTTTCAGTTAAGATTTACAGGATCTACAGAAAAAGGAAAACCAAAAGAAAAAATTCAAATCAAGCAAAAGAGGCATAAACTCAAAAATCAATGAAGATTTCACAACAAGAAACATATGTTTCAAATAATCAAGAAAGCCAGCCAAAATAGATGATTTATTTCTATTTATGTGAGGAGAAATATGTAAAGTTGTGTTGATTGATTAATTAGTTTTGGAAAGAATATAAAGTGAAATTGCAAAATAAACGTCGAATCTGCACGACAGCGGTCGAACGCACAGTCGACCGCAACAACAGTCGACCGCTCATCTCTATGGAAAAGATGAGTCAGTCAACCGGTCATCGCTCGACTTACGAGTTAAAAGGTGAACCGTCGACTGTCCATCATTACGGTTGACCGTCCCAGTGTAGATCTGACTATTTCAGAAATATTTTTTCAGTTTCGGAAAGATACATTTTTCCACTCTATATATTGAGGCGAATTCACAGTGTATTCTTCACCCCTTGCTATTATAACTCTTCTGAACTAATCATTCAATCAATACTCCGAGTGAGAGATTTTATTATTTTCTTCAGTCAAGGTCTTTTTAGAACTTGAGAGTTTTTCTTTCTTTTCCACTTCGGTGAGTTTTGCGGGACTTAGTTGAAGAAGCCCTGTGGGTGTAATAGGTCTCTCATCCTGACTTTCGAGAATCACTGTACAAGGGTTTAAAGTATAGTGGAACGCTTGTGGCGGAGAATTGCTACAAGTAGATGGTGTAGACGTAGACCTGGGGTCGAACCACGTTATATCGCTGTGTCTTGCTTGTTGCTCTATTTGCTTTCTCTTACTCTATCCTTTTACTTTACGCATTTTATTTAATTTTTTAATTTCCGTACAATTACCCTATTCACCCCCCTCCCCCCCGGATGATTTACATAAGACACTCATTGATTGTTGATTACATTGCTGATTCTGTATGTTTCTCTTCTAGGTATCGTGATGATTATCATTGAGATAGAGATTATAGATGAAGTAGCTGTAGTCGAAGTAGGGAAAAGTATGAACATGACAATGGAGAGAGAGAGAGATTATCGCCGCAGAAGTAGGAGTCGCAGCGAAAGTCCTGATTATAATAGAGGTCGTGGCCGAAGCAGGTATGATGATGATAGGAGGAGCAGGAGTAGGAGCAGGAGCCACGCCGTTGATAGGTATGTTCTATGTTCTTTTCTTTGTCTCTTGAGGGCTACCTAGTCTGCAGCAAGTTTGTCTAATTTGATCACCATGTACAACGCTTCACCTGTTAAGAGAAGCCAACATAAAGGGCATTCTGCAGCGGATTTAATATAGCGTTTAAGTATTAATGCTGTTGAAAGTGATCAATAATAGCATTTCTAACGGAAATGCTATCTTTGATTAATTTTGAAATTTATTCTTAGTTATGACGGCGTTTTTGAAATGTTGTATGTTTTATAGCTTTTAGAAATGCTATAATATCCGTAAATAAACTGAAGTGATAGAGGTAAAAAAGAAAATTAAATCTAAAAAATTCAAATCCAAAAATCGTTCCCTTTCTTCCCCAAAACGTGTTCCTTTTCTCCTCCCCCATCACAAACCCTACTCCCCATCTATCTCAAAATCCAAAATCCAAAAGGCGTTCATTTTCTCCAGTCTGATCTCAAACCTTACTCCCCGTTCCCCGTCGCCATCTTCTCCTCCCCGCTCCTTGATACCTATTTCCCCGTCGCCCTCTTCTCCATGCCCCCCGATACCCACTCTATTAATATCCCTCTATTCCCCTTCGCCCTCTCCTTCTCTCCCTCATGGGCTCACACCAACCTCCCCGCTCCTCTTTCTTTCTCGCAGTCGACCAACTCGCGAGGGCTAACAAACTCTTTTTCTATCGTCGTCGACCATTGCGCCATATTTGGGGTAACAAAATTGTTAAGATTTTTGTTGGAAACATTTTTTTTATTGTCTTTCTTAGTTGTGTTTGTTTGAACATTGAACATATAGGAGATTTTCATAATTGGTAATAGATATTAGATACAAGGAGTACTGTTAGTTCAATTAGATTATGCTTTCTTTTAAATTTCACTTCCTATTAAATTTCCTTCAATTAGATATAAGGACATTAAATTTCCATCCTGTTAGTTCAATTAGATTTCACTGATTACTTAAGTAATAATATGTGTACTTATAAACAATATGATACATTACTGTATAGAATAATCGATCCCTAGTGCTAAAGCGAGGGTCAGATTTGGCAAGACTTTGTATAAGGTTTATGTTTATATTAATAGTTATGGAAGTCATGTTTGATGATGCATACGAGCATTTAACTTATATCGAAATCATGGATTCATCAAGAAGAGCATCTTAATACTTTTTTTTTCATTTGGAAGATGGGATAAAGCATATTATAGTTAGAAACAGTTATCAGCAAAATTATCAATTCAGAAAGAAGGGTTTTCTGCAATTTAACATTTTTTCCTAACCTAATTCCTTTTATATAATATTAGTTTGCTAGTGTCCTTGTCTATGAGAAGAACAGGCAAGTGGTGTTTGGTAAACCTTTATTAGTTTAAGTTATCCATGATTAATTTTTAACCTCATTAGGTTTGTGATTTCTATTGCAACCTCTTTAAGGGTAATTAGCCTTCCTGCCCCCATTAAGAATTTGACTTATGCAAATTACCCCTATGATAGAACGAATATATGCAAATGGAATGTTTTAGTTCAGTAAAAGGTCATCACCACTATGTGGTTATAAACTAGTAGCTGAAAAAAGTTTCCATATAAGCTACTCCACTTTTTAATTTGGAACAAGATTACAGTGACATACTTACAAGGAAAATAATTCCTGTTCGAAACAAGATTCAAACTTCTAATCTCTCTCTTACAATCTGAACTAAACTCAAAAAATCTTGAGGGAAACATTTGGTTCAGATTACTATTTAGTGTTGTAGACTTTAATTTGATGGAGTTCTTGTTGGAAAAAGTTTTTGCATATTTTCTGGGCCCCCGGCCACCGGCGGCACCGAAAATTGATTGGATCATGTTCCTCTCGTCGAGTACAATTTCGTAATGTACTTACTTGCCAAAAATGGTTTCCGTATGAATGAAAAATGTAGGTCCAAAGTTGGGTACTCGAAATGTACTAACTTGGATAGTTGGAACGAATAATCCCACATCGGAAGATAGGAAAGATTTTCTCTAGTATATAAGCTAAAGAAATGGACTAAAGGGCGTAGCCCTAGGGTTACCACTAATGTGTGGTGGGGAGAGGACCTAGCTAAAATAACAAACACACGCGCGCGCTCGCGCCCGGCCCGACCCAACTCTGGCTTCGGCTTGGCTTGGTCTGGTCTGGCTTGGCTTGGCTCTGGCCTATATTTTTTTTGCCTTGCTCCTAATTTTTCCTCAGTTATTGTTGAGGCTTTTCAAATTCTGTAACTGCTGGTACCATTACTCTGTAACAGCAGAGTAATGGCTCATCAGTTCCGTGTTTGAACCATTACTCTGCTGTTACAGAGTAATGGACCCTTCAGTTACTCTCATTCTCCTATAAGACCAGCAACTTTTGTCTGCCAGAACATATAGTTTTTTCAAATATTCCGAATCTCCTTCTTCTTCGTCTTCCTCTGAGTCATAGTCTGAGAATACAATACAGCACCAGTTCGTTGAGATCTCTGAAGTTAGGGTGCTGCTTTTCAGGGAAAGGCAATACAGTTGTAACCTGGGAGGCAATTCGTCAACCACCGTCACACTATGGGGCGAATTTTGCTTTAAGGACAGAGATCTAAAATCTCGACTCTGTATTGTATTGTATGGTTTGTTCTTTTATTTCATGTAATTGTAATTCTTCACAATTATTGTTATCATTTTCTGTTTTATGAAATTCATGTTATAACAATCTTAAAGCAAAATTTTTCCTCTATTCTAACAGTTTTTGTGAAGATTACTTACAGGTACTGTTATCATTTCAAAAAACAAAACAACTAACAGCTCCATTTCAACTATTTCAGAACATGGAAAACACACAGAACGATAACGTTAGTGGACTTATCAGTGAACAAACACAAGTAACCCAAAATGTGACTGCACAATCGGTTGCGGCACAAACGGTCATTCTGCACAAATAACTGTGGGAGAAAAACCAGAGAAGTTCAATGGAACTGGATTCAAGAAGTGGCAAGGGAAGATGTAGTTCTACCTGACCACCTTGAAGCTGGATAGGTTTCTCACAATCTGCCCCTATGCTGGTACCTATGGATGCACACTCCATTGCGGTAGTTGATGCATGGACTCAGGGTAATTATCTCCGCAGAAATTACATCCTGGATGGCTTGGTAGACCTGCTGTACAATGTCTACTATGTCTTCAAGACTTCCAAACTTCTGTGGGAGTACTTGGAGAAGAAGTACAAAACAAAAGATGCGGGCTCCAAGAAGTTTGTAGTCGGCAAATTTCTGGACTACAAGATGGTTGACTCCAAGACAGTTGTGAGTCAAATCCAGAAACTGCAGGTGATAATGCATGAAATCGCTGTAGAGAACTCGACGCTGTGCAAACCATTCCAGGTTGCAGCGTTCATCGAGAAGCTTCCACCTGGATGGAAATACTTCAAGAACTACCTCAAGCACAATCGAAAGGAGATGTTTCTTGAAGACCTCATTGTCAGGTTGCGGATCGAAGAGGAGAATCGCAAGGCTGACTGGTCCTATGGAAATCCGTCCATAGAAAAGGCAAACATGGTGGAGCATGAACAGAAGGAAAAAAAGAGAAAATTCTTTCCACAAGCCTCGAACAAAAAACCTGCAGCAAAGAGGTTTGTTGGAAAATACTACAAGTGTGGTAAGCTGGGCCACAAAATTTTTGACTGTCGCAGCAAGGACAACAACTTTGCTGGAACTGGACAGACCAAAGGGAATGAAAAATCCCATGCACACGTAGCTGAGAACTTATCACCGGTCTCTCTAACCTGGACCTCTGTGTTGTTGTATCATAGGTGAATTTAGTGGGGAGCAATCCTCGAGAGTGGTGGTACGACACTGGGGCCACCAAGCACATATGTTCGGACAAGGAGATGTTCACTTCATACCAGAAGTGAAACAAGGATGAACAACTATTCATGGGTAATTCTTCCACCTCCAAAATTGCAGGAATGGGGAAGATAGTGCTGAATATGACTTCAGGCAAGGAACTAACACTCACAAATATGTTGCATGTTCCAGATATTAGAAAGAACTTGATATCAGGATCTTTGCTAAGCAAGAATGGATTTAAGGTTGTTCTTGCCTCTGATAATTTTGTATTGTCTAAGAATGGGGTGTACTTAGGTAAAGGATGGACTATTCAAATTTAATATAATGACAGTCATCCCTAAAACTATTGTTCATGTTGTTCCCAAAGTTAATGAAATTACTCCTGTTGCTTATGTTGTTGAGTCTTCTTCTATTTGGCATGAAAGACTAAGCCATGTTAAATTCAATTCTATGCATAGATTAATTAACATGAATTTGCTACCAAAATTTAAGGTAGACAACTGCGAAAAATGTGAAGTTTGCACAGAGGCCGAACTCACTAAAACTCCATCACGTTCTGTAGAAAGAAACACAGAAACTCTGGGTCTAATTCACACAGATCTGTGTGATTTAAAATACGTGCAGACCAGAGGTGGCAAAAAGTACTTTGTGACATTCATAGACGATTGCACAAATTCTGTTATGTATACTTATTACATAGCAAAAATGAGGCTTTGGATAAATTCAAAGAATATAAGCTTGAGGTTGAGAAACAACTTGGCAAAATGATTATAATCGTTAGGAGTGATAGAGGAGGAGAATATGATGCACCAATTAATATGTTCTGCTCTGAACATGGAATAGTTCATCAGACAACTGCTCCTTACTCACCTGAATCAAACAGTACTGCCAAGCGCAAGAATCGAACTCTAAAGGAGATGATGAATGCCTTGTTGTTGAATTCTGGGTTACCCCAAAACATGTGGGGGAAGCATGTTGACTGCCAACTACATTCTCAATAAAATACCTCACAAGAAAACTGGCAAGACACCATACGAACTGTAGAAAGGTAACATACCACAATAGGACCTAAGACTATTGATTGCATATTCATAGGCTATGCACACAACAGTAGTGCATATCGGTTCTTGGTATATAAATCGGATATACTAGATATCCATGTGAATACAATAATGGAATCAAGGAACACTTTCTTCTTTGAACACGTATTTCCGTGCAAGGGTACTACGTATCCCAAATGTACACGTGAACAAGGGAATGCAAGCACTTCGGTTGATGAACCAGAATATGATAATGATGAGCCTAGACGTAGTAAACGGGCTAGAACATCAAAGTCATTTGGTCCTGACTTTGTAACGGCCTTTCTGTTAGAGAATGAGCCCAGCACATTCAAGGAATCCATGTCTACGCCTGATGCTCCTATGTGGAAGAAAGCAATCAAAAGTAAAATATACTCCATTATGCAAAATCATACATGGGAGTTGGTTGATTTTCCTTCTGGGTATAAAGCTCTAGGATGCAAATGGATTTTCAAACAAAAATTGAAACCAGATGGTTCAATAGAGAAACATAAGGCGAGACTTATGATACAAGGATTTAGGCAAAAGGAAGGCCTAGACTTCTTTGATACATATTCCCTGATCACAAGAATAACTTCCATAAGAATGTTGATAGCTATTACAGCTCTACGTAACATGGAAATACATCAAATTGATGTTAAAACTGTATTTCTAAATGGGAATTTAGAAGAAGAAATATACATAAAACAACCTGAGAGTTACGTAGTTCCTGGACAGGAAAACAAGGTGTGCAGGCTTGTAAAATCCTTGTACGGACTGAAATAAGCTCCAAAACAGTGGCATGCAAAATCTGGCAATGTTATGATGTCAAATGGTTTCAAAATAAATGAATGTGATAAGTGTATCTATATCAAGGATACTCCAAATGGATACATTCTGGTGTGTCTGTATGTAGATGACATGCTCATTATTGGGAGCAATAATGACATTATCAAAAAAATTAAGAGCATCCTTAGTGGCAAGTTTGATATGAAAGATTTGGGAGTTGCAGACGTCATACTAGGAATCAAAGTTTCCAGGACGTCTGAGAGAATTACTTTGTCTCAAGCTCATTACGCTGAGAAAGTACTTGAAAGATTCAAGAATTACTCAAATGGGACTGCTAAAAGTCCTGTAGATCCCAGTATTCACTTGTTCAAAAACACGCGTGACAGCATATTACAATTGGAATATGCACGTGTAATCGGTAGTCTGATGTACTTAACAAATTGTACAAGACCGGACCTGGCACATTCAGTAAATGTATTGAGCAGCTGCACAGGTAATCCAGGACAAAGTCACTAGAAAAGAATAACTAGAGTATTGAACTACTTGCGGCATACTAAGAGTTGTGGGCTACATTACACCAGATATCCAACAGTACTAGAAGGCTACAATGATGCCAACTGGATATCAGACTTCAAGAACTCAAAATCTAAAAGTGGGTACGTCTTCACTCTTGGTGGTGCAACTGTGTCATGGAAATCCTCTAAACAAACGTTACTAGCAAGATCCACCATGGAATCTGAGTTTATTGCTTTAAACAAAGCGGCAGAGGAAGCAAAGTGGCTTTGAAACTTTTTAGAGGATATTCCCATGTGGAAAAAACCAGTGCCTGCTATATGTGTACATTGTGAGAGCCAATCGGCTATAGCAAGGGCACTAAGTTGTATGTACAATGGTAAGTTTTGTCATATCAGAAGGCGACACAAAACCATTAGACAACTGCTCTCTAATGAAATAATCTCTATAGAGTATATAAAATCAGCCGAAAACCTAGCGGATCCATTTACTAAAGGTTTGTCACGAGAGCAAGTTGTGAGATCATCAAGAGGAATGGATTTAAAGCCTATGACGAAAGAGGATACTTGATGGAAACCCTACCTAGGAATTGGAGATCCCAAGATCTAGGTTCAATGGAACAACTAAATCTTATTGAATCGATGGGATCACTGAGAGATTAAAATCTCATACCCACTCTTAGGATGATAAAACAACACTGCCTACAATGAGTTAGGATAAGCTTAGCTTTTAATGATTCTCATAGCTTTTGAAATAAAAGTGGGGTATAGCAGGATACTCTTTATGGGCAATCACTTTGTGAGTGTGAAATGGGGCCGTTTCTAGGAGAATGAAGAGAGGCTACATTTTCCGAGCTCACTCATGATTCACCAGGATTGTTCAAGGCCAAAATGAACACAACAAGAGAACCTAGTTCTGTGAGGAGATGAAACTGTGTGATAGTTATTGTCTAGATTCACATCAAAGCCCGGGTAGTTCAAGACATCATGTTCACTACCTGGTCAAGTGAATCCGAAGGCTATTCACTAAGGGTGGTTCAAAGTTGAAAAATTACTACCATTCCTGATGCTTTCCGATTGTATTCTTGGAGTCTTTTTTTTGTTATGTATTTTCTGTCGTGTCTGGATTACATGGTCTGGTCATTTTCATTCATGTGGGGGATTGTTGGAAAAAGTTTTTTGCATATTTTCAGAGCCAGATTTCGTTGGGCTCCAGCCACTGGCGGCACCAAAAATTGATTGGATCATGTTCCTCTCGTCGAGTACTATTCCGTAATGTACTCACTTGCCATAAACGGTTTCCGTATGAATGAGAAATGTAGGTCCAAAGTTGGGTACTCGAAATGTACTAACTTGGACAGTTGGAATGAATAATCCCACATCAGAAGATGGGAAAGATTTTCTCTAGTATATAAGCTAAAGAAATGGGCTAAAGGGCGTAGCCCTGGGGTTACCACTAACGTGTAGTGGGGAGAGGACCTAGCCAAAATAACAAACACACGCACGCACGCACGCGCGCCCGACCCGGCTCCGGCCCCGGCCCCGGCTTCAGCTTTGGCTTCGGCTTGGCTTGACTCAGCTTGGTTTGGTTTGGTTTGGTCTAGTTTGGTCTGGCTTGGCTCTGGCCTATATTTTTTTTGCCCCGCTCCTAATTTTCCCCCAGTTACTGTTGAGTCTTTTCAAATTCTGTAACTGTTGGTACCATTACTCTATAACAGTAGAGTAATGGCCCATCAGTTACGTGTTTGAATCATTACTCTGCTGTTACAAAGTAATGGACCCTTCAGTTACTTTCATTCTCCTATAAGACCAGCAACTTTTGTCTGCCAGAACACATAGTTTTTTCAAATATTCTGAATCTCCTTCTTCTTCCTCCTCTGAGTCACAGTCTGAACAACACAGTACTGGTTCGCTGAGATATCTGAAGTTAGGGTGCTGCTCTTCAGGGATAGGTAATACAGTTGTATCCTGTGAGGCAATTCGTCAACCACCGTCACACTACGGGGCGAATTTTGCTTTAAGGACAGAGATCTAAAATCTCGACTTTGTATTGTATTGTGTGGTTTGTTCTTTTATTTCCTGTAATTGTAATTCTTCACAATTATTGTTAGCATTTTCTGTTTTATGAAATTCATGTTATAACAGTTCTATAATTTGACTTCAGAGACTATAAAATAGTAACATTTAACATCAGTGGTGTGGCAAATTATTTTTTTACTGAAGAATTACGTCATAATCTGCTATCGAACATGAAAAAAATAAAATGATGCTTATCGATCAGTCAGATTATAAATCGACACAATATCACGATCATCTTCTTTTCCTTTTCTTTTTTATGTGTAATCAACATATAATATGTAACTAACCTTGTTTTATTTTAATAAATTTGGCCTATATAATATCTAGTTAATGATAAGATAAGAATACAAAAATAAAAAAAGGATAGATAGTAGGGGGTGGATTTTCTTATTAGTGATAATTATCATTATCATTATCATCAGTTCCAACCAGTTTTAAGCTTATGGGTGCGCAGTGGTAAAAACTTGATTTCCTATGGGGATTTAGTTCGTCAAGAGTCTTAGGTTAGTCATAAGTTTGTAACAACTTTTGGTTTTAAAGGACACTAGAATATTAGGAATGAAATTCGATAGCGCAAAATCTGATCATAACTTTGTAACTAGGTGATGCTTAATAAAAAGTAGAATGTATATGGTTTATCCTTTTCATCTTGAGGAGTTGTGATGCAAAACGTAATCCTAAATAGAGAATTTCCAAGAGTTTAAAAGGATTAATTTTACAAATATGTAATGAGGATCAAGTTAGAAATTAAAACAGTTAATCGGTTCGATAGATTTTCAAGAATTGAAGTAGTTTAATGTAACACCCCAAATTTTTTTTTGAAAACTAAACCTCTAAATACAATTCTTTCAATTTCTATATCACTTTAAACATAAACTAAGATAGGTATATTTCAAATAAAATTTTGGCAGTCTCCCCTGAAATTTCTGCCCCGAAACACAAAATGCTTACGGAATTCTGCTCTAAATTCCGTAGTTCACAACACAGGCAATATAATCATGGGCTCTCCAAGCCAAAATGAGCAGAATAACACAGGTAATATAAATATCATGCTCTGGGGGCCAAATTCATAACAGAATATCAAATATTAAATAAAAAAATCCTTTGAAAACGAGGTAAAAATTTTAGAAAAACCTTTGTAAAACCTACCACAGGGCCCGGTAAACCACAACGAGATGGGTACGGGTCAAGAACATACCATACTACCCCACATTATACTCATCATCGTCATCCTGGTACTCTTACATTCAAATTACAATTTAAACTACAATTTTCACTATTCACCTAACTAATTTTATACAAAGATTTTTAAAATAAAAACTCCACCCTATACATCTATGCCTCACCTCTGCGCTGCTGAGGACCTGTAACAATAGGGGATCTAGGGTAGTCCAGGGACTCCCTAACCCCCCAAACACTAAGGGGTCAGCCATTTCTGGTGTGAGTATAGTTATTAATCTAATAATTCATTAAATAGTATAAAGATAATAAATTAAACTTACAAACATTCAGATAAGAAGATGCAACCTGAATTCTAAACATAACAACATCACCAATACGATGTTATATCAAATACTTTTCTAACTTGCATTCAACTATATAATTATCCATAACTTCACACATTTCACTATATGCTTCACATCAACCTCGTATATATATATCCTTATCTTACATTCGCATATTACGAATATTCATCTTTCCACAATTATCGTCATATCAGCATTTCACTATTTATATGATTATAACTACATGATGTTATTACATCATTTCTCCAACTCTATTTAGCCATGCGCTTCATTTACTTATATTATATCATCAACACACACATTCATCCTGGAAGTTGTGCCAAGGTAGGTAGTTCCCACCATTCCCACGGAAATAGCAGGCGAGTAGTTCCCCGACACACTTCCAAGGTACACAAACTCATATCACAACATACTTTCTTTAATAACCATTTTCATAACCAATCTCATAATACAGGTATTTATTTTATTGTATTATATCAAGTATCACATCATACACATGTGCATCTATTCTTATAATAGCACATTCATTCATATCTTATGACACAAATATAACATCTCATTACAAGTATTTATTTTATTGAATAACATCACGTTTATCTGTTTTTATAGCATCATAAACATATGCATTCCTTCTCAGAATATCGCATTCAGTTATGTCGAACATCACATCTCATTTCACTTTGCAAGGTACTTGTATTTCATCACATCATTAACATATCATTAATTAGAATGCTTATTCTCATTGCATCAAAAGCATGTTTTATAGCTCATTTTCATCTTAGAAATTTCTCATTCTTATAATATATCTTATTAGCATTTTTACTTATAACACAAATTGCCATTAGCCTCACTTTCATTATCATCACAATATACTCCATATCCCCAAACACAATTTGGGCCACAACATATCACACCCCAAAGTCGATAACTTAGGTAATAATCACCGCACCCCAAACACATAGTTGGGTAATATCACATCACATCTCAAGCCGATAGCTTGGTTATTAATTCACTTCAATTACTTTTCATCTTCACTTCACTTAATTCTTCATTTCCATTAATCATTACCACTATCATGCCAACTTACCCTGCAAATTATGTCAAGGCAGGTAGTTCCCACCATTTTCACAGAAATAGCGGGCAGGTAGTTCCCCGACACAATTCCAAGGTATAACAACTCATAACATACTGTATTTTACTTTAATCATTCACATAATATAATTACTTCATACTGTTCATAATAACACACACCTCTTTTACTTTTTCATTTTAAAATTAACCACATGCTGCATTTATCATCTCTTTTCATACACAAACTCATAACTCGTATTCCTTCATATTCATTTCATTCACAACCACTTTCTTTCATATTCACAACTCACTTTCCACTTTCTTTACTCTCACATTATTATTTACAATTAGTTATTTTATTAGTTTGTCGACCAGTGAGCCACAGTATCCCAACAAACTGAAAGCCGATAGCCTAGTAAACACGCGGCCTGATGCTCTCCCAGAGTCTTACTCGTCCAAGGCTACGTCTTCCTCCTAGCCGAACTAGCGAGGGAACCACTAACCCCAAGTAGAACTTGGGTACTTCCTCCCAGTCGAAGCCAAGAGGGAAAAAACCACTGACCCCAGGTAACCTGGGTAAGTCCTCCCAGCCGAAGCCAAGAGGGAAAAACCACTAACCCCAGATAAACTGGGTACTTCCTCACGACAGCTGTCATCAAGGGAAAATCGGGCCTCAAGCCGATAGCTTGGGCGATAAAATCCACTTACCCCAAACGTAGTTTGGGTCCACTTACCCCAAGCCGGTCCTTGGGTATTAGGAGGTCTAGCCCAAACCCTCAAGATTGCTGTAGGTACTGGTCAACAAAACCATCTGTTATTAGCATTAATCATTTCATCTTTCTTTATCAACACAAGCATTTCACTTTTGATTTACAACGAGTCATGTCTTTGACTTTAACCACATGAATTAGTAACACATTTTATTAGCACGTGCCATCTTATCTTTTATCTTACCATTTGATGCATATCCAGTGTCCACAATATTAACCATCATATCATTATACCATATTATGCATACACCCTGTCATTCAACAGATAAAACCATCATATCATATTATTCATTACCTCATTGTATCATATACATGCCTACACCAAGATTATAATATTAATAAAAGAACTACATTATGTTATTCCATATCGTAAAAGTATCAAAATGTATACTTCATCACATTATAATATCATATTATTAATCATTAATTCACTTCGAACATAATTAAAGTGTAAACATATACCCACTTACTAATTTCATCAATTATCACATCCCGAGTCAATATCATGATATATATATAAAACAAACATACACCACACATGCACGTTTCCAAGAAAAGGGGCCAAAATCAATTATTTCCTCTAATTAAATCTCATAATATCCAATTATAGCATACTAGCTCATACACCATGTTCCATGTAAGTAAAATCACCTATAAGGGCCTATATGCCCCAAAACATGCACAAAACATACACTATAAATACACGGGTTTCCAAAACATGATCACAATCACTAATTTCATCTAATTACATCTTATAACATCCATCCATAGCATGCTAGCCCATACACAAGGCTCCGCATATACCAAATTACCTATATCGGCCTATATACCCAAAAACATGCACGAAACATGCACGGGGATAAAAATATGTATAAACAATTCAATATATTTAGTTTTTATACTTCAACACATCACATTAACCCATAATATTAGTTTTATATACTTAAAATAGTTAATTTCACCAGATATCTCAAAAACCCATTTCGGACCCTTAAAAATCCGTATTTTCATCGAAAATCAATTTTTGGCATAACTTCTACAAAATGTATCAAAAAGCCACAAAATTCGGCCACAATATAAAATATGTATAAATACAACATACTCACATGACGGATCGAGCAAACGATGTCCCACGTCCACCCGGTAGCCAGTCGAAGTTCGACTTTTTTCCACCTAATTGGAAAATTATAGAACCGATTAGCTTAAAACTCAAAACTGGACCTACGGACCTCCAAATTCGAATCCGTCGCCACCCACACGTCACAAATGACATAAGTAGGTGAGCTACATCGACGGATTTCAAATTCGAACCCCGATACAAGAACTCACATATTGATCGGAGGCTTTCTAATAGGGAAATTTTCTATTTTCTAATTTCTTTAATCCCCTTATTCCTAATCTCTCAAATTAGGGTTAATAATAATAGAACTCAATTACACCTCTGAACCCAACAAATTCTCACCTAAATCTCGCTCGGGCATTTCACCGAATACCCGGCGTGTACTTTTCACCTATAGTCCATTTCACTCAATTAAATTGAGCTTAAAGCCTATAAAAATTACCAAAATTTTTCATTAAACCTCTTATAACATTTTTCACCCTCCATAATTTTTCTATCATCAATGGAACCAATTTTTCTTTCCAAATTCACAAACCCTAATTTATCAACAACTTATAAAATTTCCAAGAACTTACTAATTTCTTGCCTCGACTATTCCCAACCTCTTCTAATCTCCCCACCATAATATTCCTAGTCAATAGAAATTAACCACACTTAATTTTATACAAATAAATAAAATAGGGTATACCTTTCCAGAGTTATTTCTCCAAATCGATGCTATCACGGTGTAGAGGACCCTTCAATTAGTCATCCCCCCAAATTAATTGAAAAATCATGGAGAAACGGGGTGGATTTGGGTGGGAAAGAGAGAGGCCGGATGGGTTGCGGTTTTGATTGGGAGAAAGGAACGGGAAGGGAGAAGAAAGAAGGAAAGAAGGAAATGGGGGGGGGGGGGGAATTAAAAATATAATATATATAATAATAATAATAATAAGTTATATTTACATATAAGCCCTCCAAATCCAAAATATTACAAATAAACCCCAACTCTTTTCTATAATAATGCGAACAATACCAAATACATTAAAATTAACTTATAATAATCCCCCAAAATTATAAAATAAAATGAACAATATTTATTCACATAAAATCTCAACTCATGGCCCCAATATATCAATAATACCAATCTACCACAAATATCCATACCAATATCAATATTAAAAATAAATAAAATAAGATATCTCTTAAAAATAATTCTCACCCCTACAAAATATAAAAATGAATATTTTCGGAATTTTAAAATCCAAGGTGTTACATTTTAACAAGCCAAATTAAAAGTTCAATCCTATCAATTAACAATAATACTTAATCGTATTTAGCATGTAAGATATTCAATAAAGAATTGTACACTAATTGGCAAGTAGAACACACACTCTCAATATTTGTGAACGACAGATAAATCAAAAATATAATAGAGATGATAAGGTGGTAACACAGATATTTGAAAAGTGGAAAGAGTATACCAAGTTGCAATGAAAATGTTGTGAACTTGTTGGACCTGAACAATGGGCAGCAGTAGGGGTGCGAACGGTCGTCAATGGAGGCCGCAAAGTGGCGGCACTGAGATAGGAAGGAGGAACAGCGAGGGGGGCCTCGAGGCGGCTGTAGGCATCGTCGGCAAGGGTAAAGGGGGTCCCGGGGTTGCTGTCGATGGAGGGAGGCTGGGCGAGCGTTGGGGCAGTCTAAGGGGGTGGTAGTGAGGCAACAAGCGGAGGAGGGAGGTCGGATAGAGGTTGGGCGAGAGCGACGGAGAGGGCATGTCACGCCCCGCTTCCCAAAAATACGAAATACGAACACGTAACAAAAGCCCAGCGAATGGTTATTATCATCCATAAGCTGTTTCAAGAAATCTTCGCAACACATCACAGAATTTATCAGAGTCGGAAGCAAAAAGTGGAACCAACATGCAACATCGAATCAAATTTACCAACATAAATTACTTGAAATCAAATACCATGTTCTCAAATAAATCAGAGTCTGGAAAAACAATATTCTGGGTCACATCGCCCAAATATAAATAATATCCAAGTCTCAAAACACGAGAATAATATAAGTTTCACGAATACAGTATTGTTCTAGCACGATACAAGAAATGGTAATAATCAAAAGCAACTAATACTTCAAGTCTCCAAAACCATCTTGAACCTGTTCGCCATAATCTGCAATTCATCGAATGCAGGAAAGAGGAAAAGAGAAAATACAAGTACCCATTAATTGCAAGTCCAGGTCACAAATAGAGTAGGATACAAGCACATAAAATGGGGAAAACTAACTAGCACATGGTATAGGTAAGATGTCAACCTAGACAAACTAGCATGGTCAAAGTCTCAAGTAAATAAGTATCCTATAAACATGCATCAAGTGTCAAGTGTCGTGTAATCATGTATCAAGTATCATGTTTTGGGTAATTCAAGTCTCATGTATCATGTAGTCAAGCAAGCATGTATCATATCAAGGATCTTATTCAAGTATTAAGTTCAAGTCTTGGGTGATTACTATCTAGGTTGCACTTCATGCGCCCCAAATTATATCATATGGTTGCTACAACACAACAGTTTCGTTTTAGATTTCATAGGGGACCATGCAGGGCAGTGTACTCAGGTACAAGCTCCAAGTATCATGTAAACAAGCTCCAGTGTTATGTGTGCACGTGTCATGTAAATCGTGTCAAGCTCCAAGTGTAAACAAGCTCCAAGTGTAAACAAGCTCCAAACCAAACCAGGTTCTTCCGAGTACACATTTCTGCACTATCCACTAGTAGATTTGTCCCATAAAACCTCGGCTTGATTACTATTATTATTATTGTCCAACAAGCATGAATGCATGCAATATAGTGTCAAATAAACATGTTGTGATCAGGTATAGGTTCAGGCTATCAAATCAGCATGCATGGGTACTAAAGATTCACATATACGAGCAAAATAGCCTATGTTTATAATCAGGTCAGCAAGACCAACCAGCACTAAATCAGTGATTCAAAGAGCTACAGGCATGCAAATCATGATCCGTAGAAGGATATGGAAACTAAACAACCACACGCTTCTAACGAGTATAATAAAGTCATATACTAGTTCACAACATCTCAGCTTAAAACTCATTTCAACACAGATTTAATGTACAGCCAGAAAACAGGGGAACGACTTCAAACACATAAAAACAGCATAAAAACATGTCAAATAATTCCACGAAAAATCTGAAGTATTCCCCTATAGATATAGACTCAAAATAATAAGTTTCATAATATTCCAGGCAGTATAGATAAGTCATCAAAAATAGGAAACGTCACAAAAACATGGTTTGGCGAATCTGGAATTTGTCAACACTGCTGTACGAAAACAAGCATATCTCGCAAACAGCAAACCAAAATCCAATTCCGTCAAAACGGTGTGAAAATAGATAAAATCTTCCAACTTTCATATATCACAAATAATTTCCATAACACATAAGGAAATAGGGTGAAAACTAGGTTCAACATAGAACAGCACGCAATTTACAGCAAGAGTAGAGTTTGGAAAAGGATATGAAACATCGTTCAAAAATTATCTTTAAAATACACCAAAAATCTGGAAAGTCCCTAACATTATGATGAAATACTGAGCAAAATATTGTGGCATGATAATATGTATAACCTAGATCTTGAAAATAAATAGTTCACAAAATTCACACAAAACTGCATTTGGAAACTACCGACATGACTGTACCAAAATTATCATATCTCATTCATACGAACTCCAAATGCAGTGAAATACATGGGGTTTGAAAATGGATTCAATTATCTATAATTTACTGTGAAATCTCCAAGTTGTGATTCAGACCTTAACATAGGTGAAAACAGCAAATAACACAGCACATCCGCAAATTTCAGATTTCACACTTCATCTTAAAAACGTCATAACTTTCATCATAATGAACCAAACTCAACCAAATTTGAAACGCAGCCTACCAATCATCTAAATATCATATTGAAGGGTTTATAACATGTCCAAGCCTAATATTTTCATATGGACAATCAATCAAACACGTCTCATGCAATATATCACATACATGATCAAAATTGAGTTTGGGCGAAACCTAAGGCATAAACCTATCAATTCACATGCCATAAGTCATCTATGGCCTGATTTACACAATAGAGACAAAACCCACAAATAAAAATCCAATTTTTGGCCGTCTCTAGTCTTAACTACCCTATATGTGAACTTTTTGACTTGTATCAACCTAATAAAATTATGTACAAGTTACTTGCCTCTTAATGGAGTAAAAACGATTCCAAGAAAAAAAAACCCACGAGCAAAATAGCCTTCCCACGCGTTTCCAAGCGAACCCACGAACCGAAAAGCTCCTACGATCGAACTCCTTGATGCACGAACCAAAGTGGAGATAACCCACTTCAAAACACAGCCAAGGGAAGGCCTTGCACTGATTTGGGGATGAAGGGGATGCTGGTTGGAGATGGCCGGCCACAAAAGAAGAGGAAAAGTAGGGTTTTTGGATGTATCGGAGTTGAAGTATGGTGGATGGATGGTGTAGGTTGCAAGGGAGGCCAGTTATGGGGATGAGATTCTCGGTTTTGGGAGGGAAGTGCACAGGCCGGGAGGGATTTGAGGTGAAGAGAGGGGCTGGGATACTTTGGGAGAAGTAAATAGGATTAGGGTTAGGGTTTAAAGGGGTTTAGGGTTTATATATAGGGAGTTAATTGTGGGTTAATGGGTAGTGGGTATGAATATGAATTAATAGGTATACAATTGGGTAATGGATATTGGGTCAAATTCAAATGGGGATACAATAAACAATGAATTCCATGGCTCCTAAAAATCTCCTTAAGGGCCAAAAATCACAAATTGGTCAAAACACCTCCAAATATCTACCACATCACAAAAATAAATAATAAATATGAACGAGACCAAGAAAACAAGAAAAAGAACTCAAAATGGCCAAAAAACGAACAAACGACGCACAATCCGCACAAGGAGGTCAAAAATGAAAGAAAAAGAATATATATTGAAAATAATCCAATATATGGTTCCGAAAAATACAAGAGATATAATAATACACAAAATGAAAAAAATACCCTCAAAAATACCAAAAATGAAAAACAGGGGTTACAATCCTACCCCCTACAAGAAAATTTCGTACTCGAAAATAAAAAGAAAGGTACATAGGGTAATCCCAAGCAAAACAAAACAACCAAAAGCAAAACAAAGCAACTACTCAAACAAGTGAGGAAACTTCTGCTGAATTTCCTCCTCCAACTCCCATGTCGACTCACCTGGCGAGTGAGGATTCTAAGGAACACGAACCAGCTTCATGACATTGTTCTTAAGCACTTTCTTCCGCCAATCCACAATAGCAACAGGCGGAATCTCACAAGTCAAATCCGGCCGAATGGTTAACTCTGAATAGTCGATCATATGACCTTCATCTCGGATATACCTCCTGAGTTGTGAGACATGAAAAACATCGTGCACTCCTGATAAAGCTGGCGGCAATGCGAGATGATAGGCCACCTTGCCTACTCGCTCCAAAATCTCAAACGGTCCGATAAATCTCGGGCTAAGCTTGCCTCTGCCACCGAACCGAATGATACCGCGCCACGGCGATACGTTGAGAAAAACATGATCACCCACGGCAAACTCCAATGTCCTGCGATGAATATTAGCCCACCGCCTCTGCCTGTCCTGAGCTACCTGCAAGTGCTTCCTGATCTGAACCACTGCCTCAACAGTCATGGTGATCAATTCTGGACCCAACAACTGCCTCTTGCCAACATCATCCCAACAAACTGGCGATCTACACTTCCGCCCATAGAGTGCCTCGAACGGAGCAGCTTTAATACTAGCTTGAAAGCTGTTATTGTACGAGAACTCTACCAGATGCAAATGATCCTCCCAAGACTTACCAAACTGAAGCATGCAGGACCTCAACATGTCCTCGAGAATCTGAATAGTCCGCTCTGACTGTCCATCAGTCTGGAGATGAAAAGCTGTATTGTACTTTAATTTGCTCCCCAAACTGTTCTGAAGACTCTCCCAAAACTGAGATCTGAATCTCGTATCCCTGTCGGATACAATGCTGACTGGAACCCCATGAAGTCTGACAATCTCTTGCATATACCTCTTAACAAGGCTCTCAGTAGACTGACTGACACGAAAAGGAATGAAGTGAGAACTCTTCGTCAAACAGGTCAACAATCACCCAAATAGCATTATGACCCTTAGGACTCCTCGGCAAAGCGGTCACAAAATTCATGGTGATATGTTTCCACTTCCACTCTGGAATAGGAAGCGGTTGAAGAAGTCCAGCAGTTCTCTGATGTTCTGCCTTAACCTGCTGGCCGATCAAACACTGAGAAACAAACCGAGCAACAGCCCTCTTCATACCATGCCACCAGAAATGAAGCTTTAAATCCCGATACATCTTAGTACCACCGGGATGGATAGAATACGAAGACTGATGAGCTTCTTCAAGTAACCTCTGACGAACTTCACCCCTAGGGACACATAACCGGGAACCAAAACGAAGAGAACCATCTGAATAAATAACCATGTCCGTCCTGGACCCCGACTCAACCTTAGCTCAAAAACCCTGCAACTGCGCATCACTAGCCTATGTCTCTTTAATCTGCTTAACAAGAGACGACTGCAACTGGAGCGCCAAACAACTCTGACCAGAACTCGGCAACACAACATCAAGCTCCAACTTCGTCATCTGCTCAATAAGATCTCTCTGCTGAGTAAGAAATGAAACTGCTGGTCTCCTGCTCAAAGCATCATGCACCAAGTTTACTTTACCAGGATGGTATTGCAAACTGATGTCATAATCGGCCATAAGTTCCAACCAACGCTTTTACCTCATGTTTAACTCCTTCTGGGTGAAGACGTACTTGAGACTCTTGTGGTCCGTAAAGATTCCCACTCGATCTCCAAGTAAATAATGTTTCCACAGCTTCAAAGCAAAAATCACTGCCGCTAACTCCAAGTCATGAGTAGGATAGTTCTTCTCATGCGGCCTCAACTGCCTCGATGCATACGCAACAACACGGCCTTTCTGCATAAGAACTACTCCAAGACCCTTATCAGAAGCATCACAGTGAACTACAAATCTGCCTGAATCATCTGGAATAGTCAACACAAGCGCTGACATCAGTTTGTTCTTCAACTCAACAAAAGCCACATTGCACTCATCAGACCAACAAAATCTCTGATCCTTCCCAGTCAATTTAGTCAGAGGTCCTGCTATCTTCGAAAAATCCTGAACGAACTTCCGACAATAACCAACCAACCCAAGAAAACTCCTGACTTCCGAAACTGACTTGGGAATAGGCCAATCCTTCACAGCCTCAACCTTGATAGGATCCACAGAAATACCATCGCCAGAAACAATGTGCCCCAAGAAAGAAATCCTGTCGAGCCAAAACTCGCACTTGCTCAGCTTCCCATAGAGTTGATGCTCTCTCATAGTCTGCAGAACCACTCTAAGATGCTGAGCATGATCTTCGCGATTCCGAGAGTACACCAAAATATCATCGATAAAGACCACCACGAATTTATCCAAGAACTGAGAGAACACCCAGTTCATAAGACTCATGAATGAGCCGGCGCGTTCGTGACTCCGAACAGCATCACAAGATACTCATAGTGCCCGTATCTAGTCCTGAAAACAGTCTTCGGTATATCTGCAGCCTTCACCTTAACTTGGTGATATCCCGAACGATGATCCAACTTTGAGAAAATAGCAGCCCCACTCAGCTGATCAAACAAATCATCAATCCTGGGCAACGGATATCGATTCTTCACCGTAACTCTGTTCAGCTCTCGATAATCCATGCACATACGACGACTTCCATCCTTTTTATCAACAAAAAGGACTGGAGCACCCCAAGGCAAAACACTAGGTCTGATGAAACTCAAATCAAGCAACTCCTGAATCTGCACCTTAAGCTCTGCCAGCTCAACCGGTGCCATCCTGTAGGGAGCCTTCGATATCGGTTCTGTTCCAGGCTGAACATCAATACCGAATTCCACTTTCCTATCAGGGGGTAAGCCAGGCAACTTATTTGGAAAAACATCTATAAAATCCCGAACTACGAGAGGCGCTGCCTCACAGCCTGAATGCAATTCCATTGCACAATCACCTGTTCAACTGTAGTCTTTGCTCGACCAAGAGAAGACTCTCCAGCATGGAACTCAAAATCTGCCCGATCTAGAATTCTAAAGATAACTTTCATAGCACGGCAATCAATAGTGGCATGGGCTTCTCCCAACCAATCCATACCTAGAATAACGTCGAATCCTGAATTTCCAATTACAATCAGGTTGGCTATGAAATCTGCGTCCCCAATAACAACGGTACATTGCCTGCACTCACGGGAACAACTGACTACTCCACTACCTGTCACGATGTTCCAAGCTTCTGACATGTTGCTGCATTCTAACTGATGGCGAGCAACAAATTGAGAGGAGACAAAAGAATGGGTTGCCCCAGAATCAAAAAGAACATAGGCAGGAAAAGAGCAAACAAGGATGATACCTAAAGAAATCAAAGGCTAGGGGAAAGCAAAGACCATCAAGGGTAAGGGAAAAATCAACAAAGCAGGAAAAATAGCAAACAGAAACAAAACAGGGCTAAAAGAAATAAATAAAGGGAATAAAGCAACAAAACAATATAACAAGATATACCTGCCATAACTCCTTCAGCGGTCTCAGCCTCTGTAGCAGTCAAGTTGAAAGCTTGACCTCTCCTCGGAACAGTGGTCCTCTGACCAACAATCTGGCGCTGGGGAGGAAGCGGTGGCCTAACTGGACCACGAGGGGGAACTGCCAGCCTCTGCTATGGACAATCCCGCAAAGTGTGGTTAGGAGAACCACAAGCAAAACAGCAGCGATTGGCCCGCCAGCAGTCCTTGCGCTCATGCCCCGGAATCTGGCAATAGTCGCAGAAACTGCCCCTAGGAACTCCAGCAGAAGGATATGGAGCTGCCCTGACTGGGTGTGCGGGAACAGACCTCCGAATAGGCCCACCAGGAGGCCTAGCAACAGCAGCGGGAACAGTCCGCTGAGAAGAAGACGAACCACCATGAGCCTGCTCCTGGGCTCAAGCTGCCTCAAGGGCCTCAGCATAAGTACGCAGACGAAGAGAGACCAGATGCCTCTTGACATCCTGTTCAAGCCCATTGGTGAACCTACGAGCCCTATCCTCTTCGGTTGCCACAAGAACGGCAGCGAAGCGGCTAAGCCTGGTAAACTCTGCAGCGTACTCATCCACTGTCCTGGAACCCTGTTGTAAGAAAGTCCATGTTACAACATTCATAATAGTCCATGCAATATTGTAACAAATCCAAAATGGAACAAAGACTTAACCTATTTTAGGGCCAGGAATTGTTGTTTCATCTCAACCCAAGTACTACTGGGAAAGAACTTCTCCAAGAATCCCCGAGTAAAAGTAGTTCAAGCAATTGGCCTTTCAAGGCGTTCAGACTCAGCCATCCACCAGATGTGAGCCAAATCTACCAGCTGGATAAAAACAACGTCCACCCGATCAGCCTCTGCAACGCGAGCTGCTGCCAACAAATGCTCGGTCCAGATCAGCCACTGTTCAGCCTCCAAAGGTGTCCCAGTGCTGGAAAAACGATCGGGATGCAGCATCATAAAATCTGTAACAGTCCCTGGACGAGGCGGAAGAGTTGCCTGCACAGGCACAACAGGAGGCAGAACCCGAGCAGCTTCAAGTGCAGCCATCACCAGATTGCTGTGGTTTTGCTGCTGATTAATCAGCCGCTCAAGCACAGCAGTGACAGCCTCTATCGGATCAACCTGTGACTGGGAAGTAAAATCTCTGAGAGCCATAGTCTGCACAAAACCAAAAACAATTAGCCAGAATCTGAGTCGGTATTATGTTTCAATTATGCATGCATGGTTGGTGAAGTGTTGTGCAGATCCCAGTTCGAGCCAAGCTTGTCTAATATATTAGTTGCCTAATACATTAGCCAAACCTGATGCTCTGATACCACTAAAAACCTTGTCACGCCCCGCTTTCCAAAATACGGAATACGAGCACGTAACAAAAGCCTAGCGAATGATTATTATCATCCTTAAGCTGTTTCAAGAAATCTTCGCAACACATCACAGAATTTATCAGAGTCGGAAGCAAAAAGTGGAACCAACATGCAACATCGAATCAAATTTACCAACATAAATTACTTGAAATCAAATACCATGTTCTCAAATAAATCAGAGTCTGGAAAAACAATATTCTGGGTCACATCGCCCAAATACAAATAATATCCAAGTCTCAAAATACGAGAATAATACAAGTCTCACGAATACAGTATTGTTCTAGCACGATACAAGAAATGGTAATAATCAAAAGCAACTAATACTTCAAGTCTCCAACACCATCTTGAACCTGTTCGCCATAATCTGCAATTCATCGAATACAGGAAAGAGGAAAAGAGAAAACACAAGTACCCGTTAATTACAAGTTCGGGTCACAAATAGAGTAGGATACAAGCACATGGAATGGAGAAAACTAACTAGCACATGGTATAGGTAAGATGTCAACCTAGACAAACTAGCATGGTAAAAGTGTCAAGTAAATAAGTATCCTATAAACATGCATCAAGTGTCAAGTGTCGTGTAATCATGTATCAAGTATCATGTTTCAGGTAATTCAAGTCTCATGTATCATGTCTCATATATCATGTAGTCAAGCAAGCATTTATCATGTCAAGTATCTTATTCAAGTATTAAGTTCAAGTCTTGTGTGATAACTATCTAGGTAGCACTTCATGCGCCCCAAATTATATCATATGGTTGCTACAACACAACAGTTTCGTTTTAGATTTCATAGGGGACCATGCAGGGCAGTGTACTCAGGTACAACCTCCAAGTATCATGTAAACAAGCTCCAGTGTCATGTATGCACGTGTCATGTAAATCGTGTCAAGCTCCAAGTGTAAACAAGCTCCAAACCAAACCAGGTTCTTCCGAGTACACATTTCTGCACTATCCACTAGTAGATCTGTCCCATAAAATCCCGGTTTGATTACTATTATTATTATTGTCCAACGAGCATGAATGCGTGCAATATAGTGTCAAATAAACATGTTGTGATCAGGTATAGGTTCAGGTTATCAAATCAGCATGCATGGGTACTAAAGATTCACATATACGAGCAAAATAGCCTATGTTTATAATCAGGACAGCAAGACCAACCAGCACTAAATCAGTGATTCAAATAGCTACAGGCATGCAAATCATGATCCGTAGAAGGATCTGGAAACTAGACAACCACACACTTCTAACGAGTATAATAAAGTCATATACTAATTGACAACATCTCAGCTTAAAACTCATTTCAACACAGATTTCATGTACAGCCAGAAAACAGGGGAACGACTTCAAATACATAAAAACAGCATAAAAACATGTCAAATAATTCCACGAAAAATCTGGGGTATTCCCCTATAGATATAGACTCAAAATAATAAGTTTCATAATATTCCAGACAGTATAGCTAAGTCATCAAAAATAGGAAACATCACAAAAACATGGTTTGGCGAATCTGGAATTTCTCAACACTGCTGTACGAAAACAAGCATATCTCGCAAACAGCAAATCAAAATCCAATTCCGTCAAAATGGCGTGAAAATAGATAAAATCTTCCAACTTTCATATCTCACAAATAATTTTCATAACACATAAAAAAATTGGGTGAAAACTGGGTTCAACATAGAACAGCACGCAATTTACAGAAAGAGTAGAGTTTGGAAAAGGATATGAAACATCGTTCAAAATTTATCTTTAAAATACACCAAAAATCTGGGAAGTCCCTAACATTATGATGAAACACTGAGCAAAATATTGTGGCATGATAATATGTATAACCTAGATCTTGAAAATAAATAGTTCACAAAATTCACACAAAACTGCATCTGAAAACTACCGACATGACTGTACCAAAATTATCATATCTCATTCATACGAACTCCAAATGCAGTGAAATCAGTGGGGTTTGAAAATGAATTCAATTATCTACAATTTACTGTGAAATCTCCAAGTTGAGATTCGGACCCCAACATAGGTGAAAACAGCAAACAACACAGCACAGTCCCGCAAATTCTAGATTTCGCACTTCATCTTAAAAACGTCATAACTTTCACCATAATGAACCAAATTCAACCAAATTTGGAACACAGCCTACCAATCATCTAAATATCATATTGAAGGGTTTCTAACATATCCAAGCCTAATATTTTCATATGGGCAATCAATCAAACACGTCTCATGCAATATATCACATACACGATCAAAATCGAGTTTGGGCGAAATCTAAGACATAAACCTATCAATTCTCATGTCATAAGTCATCTATGGCCTGATTTATACAATAGAGACAAAACCCACAAATAAAAATTCAATTTTTGGCCGTCTCTAGTCTCAACTATCCTATATGTGAACTTTTTGACTTGTATCAACCTAATGAAATTATGTACAAGTTACTTGCCTCTTAATGGAGTGAAAACGATTCCAACGAGTCCAAGAAAAAAAACCCATGAGCAAAATAGCCTTCCCACGCGTTTCCAAGCGAACCCACGAACCGAAAAGCTCCTACGATCGAACTCCTTGATGCACGGACCAAAGTGGAGATAACCCACTTCAAAACACAGCTACGGGAAGGCCTTGCACTGATTTGGGGATGAAGGGGATGCTGGTTGGAGATGGCCGGCCACAAAAGAAGAGGAAAAGTAGGGTTTTTGGATGTATCGCAGTTGAAGTATGGTGGATGGATGGTGGAGGTTGCAAGGGAGGCCGGTTATGGGGATGAGATGCTTGGTTTTGGGAGGGAAGTGCACAGGTCGGGAGGGATTTGAGGTGAAGAGTGGGGCCGGGATACTTTGGGAGAAGTAAATAGGATTAGGGTTTGGGTCTAAAGGGGTTTAGGGTTATATATAGGGAGTTAATTGTGGGTTAATGGGTAGTGGGTATGAATATGAATTAATAGGTATACAATTAGTTAATGGGTATTGGATCAAATTCAAATGGGGATACAATAAACAATGAATTCCATGGCTTCTAAAAATCTCCTTAAGGGCCAAAAATCCCAAATTGGTCAAAACACCTCCAAATATCTACCACATCACCAAAATAAATAATAAATATGAACGAGACCAAAAAAAAAGGAAAAAAGAAGTCAAAATGGCGAAAAACGAACAAACGATGCATAATCAGTACAAGGAGGTCAAAAAAAAAAAGAATATATATTGAAAATAATCCAATATATGGTTCCAAAAAATACAAGAGATATAATAATACACAAAATGAAAAAAAATACCCTCAAAAATTCCAAAAATGAAAAACAGGGGTTACAGGGCATTGGGAGGCAGAGGAGGGGAGGAAGGGGAAGACGATGGAGCGAGAAGTTAGGGTTTTGGGTATTTGAATTTGGAGATTAGGGTTTGATTTTTAATTTGGAAAATTAGGGTTAGAAATTTGTATTGGATTTGGAGATTTGAGGTAGTTTTAGAGTTTATCACAAACCCTAAATGTTTATTAGGATTTTTCACAAACCCTAATAATTAGATCTCAGTTGTATCACACAAAAAGAGAGATGAAGAGCAAAACTCAAAACAATAATTTTTTTTAATCAAGAATAACATAACTTCTCATTAATCTCATGGCCTATGTATAAACTCAAAATAAATCTTGATACAATTTTTAAAATATTCTAAAATCTCAGAAATATTCTAATGCGTAAAAGAAAGATTACATATGGCTATAATTGCCAAAAACAAATATGGTACTGAAATAAAATACTAAATTAAACAAAATTGATGTCCTCATCATTTTCTCCGGGTGAGAGAGAGCTCGACCCAGTCGAATCAAAACTAGTGATCCTGTCATGGTACTCCAAAAGATCTAGATCCAGTTGCGGGAGCTCCTCACGATCACTATAAGTGTCATCCTTCTTCGGTTTATTCTTCCACCTCACCAAATACCTATGAATACCACCATCTCTTGTAGAGATTATCTGATCATCTAAAATATTATTCAATTCTTCTGTCTGTGGGTAATAGTATCAAGTAGAGGGGTAAATATGGGAATCTCACCATTAGGCTGCAGGGTATGCTCATCTATAAAAGAATTTTTATGGTTAAATTTTGAGCCTTCATAAAGTACTAGATCCTCAATATTGAAAGTCTTACTTATATCAAAACCTTCAGGAAGGTCAACAACATAGGTATTATCATTGTTTGTATGTAGAATCTTAAATGGGCATGTAGCACATATGTTCAGTTTCTTAACGGATCCAGCTGAAAACCGTTCCGGACGAATCCGAACCATCACTTCATCACCAACATCAAGAGTTACAAATTTCCTTCTAGTATCTGCTATGAACGTATAGTTAAAATTATTCTCATTAATTTCCTTGAAAATTTCTCTTTGCAAATTATGAATGCAGAATACAAATGTGGATGCAGACTCTGTGACTCTGCGATGTTCTAACACGGGAGTAAAATCTATGGGCTGCCAAGTGACTTGGGAAAGGATGGGTGACTCAGGTGCACTTAATGGAGGTGGCTGGATAGACTAAATATAATTGAGAGACTGGTCATCCTCTTTTTCATCAAAGTCATCACTTACATTAGGTTTATAGGTAAACTCATTGTCGGGCTCATCAGCAATGACAGCGGTATTCTCTACTATATTGATCCTACTGGGGCTGGAACAGTTGCCAGCAATATGGCCGTATCCCTTGCATTTATAGTACTTAGTGAGAGGATCAATCTTAGAATAGTCTCTTTCAGTGTTCTTACCCGTGTTGTCATTTCTAAGTGGATATGAATTTGAAGTAGACTTGCTTGGGTAAGACTTGTTGGGGTTGTCACGCCCCACTTCCCAAAAGTACGGAATACGAGTGTGTGGCAAAGCCCAACGAATGATTTTCATCATTCATAAGCTGTAGGATCGACTCAGTATCATAACAAGAAATATAACAAGATATACACAACCTACGGATGCATGAATAATTTATTAATTAATAGAAACAATTGAAAGAAAATAATAATATCCCAAATAGTTTTCAAATCTGAATCAAAAGATAAAAACTCGGGACTATAAGCCCGTTACAAGATTCAAGTAGCAAAAGAAATAAATAACTCAAAAACAAAATATTTAAAGCAAGTCTTTTCTCCAAGCGAAGCCTAGAACGTCTGCTCACCAATTCCAGTAGGCAATTCATCTCAAAAGTCTGTATATATAAATATAAAAAGAAAAAAAATAGAGAAAACAAGACAAACGCCCTTAGTGCAAGTTAGGGTCACAAGTAGTACAAGCAAGGATATGAAAATAAGGGCAAGAAATATGGAACAAGATTTGAAATCAAGAATGTATAACATAATATAATAGAGATGCAACAAGTAGTAAGATTCAAGAAACTAGCTAGCAAGAAAGATAACTCAAGTGACAATATTGGGTAACAAGTACTAGTAGTAGAACAAGTGGTAAGTGAACATATAATGGTATCAAGCATCAAGTAACGAGTATCACGTAAAAGTGTCAAGTAACAAGTAACAAGTCTCAAGTAACAAGTAACAAGTCTCACGTAACAAGTATCAAGTAACAAGTCTCGAGTAACGAGCATCAAGTAGGGTATCAAGTGTCTACAAGTGACTAGTTAATCTTAAGTCTACTGTTTAATTCTATCTAGGTAGCACTTCATGCATCCATACTTTTACTACATGGCTTCTACGTACAATCAGTTACGTTTAGGCCTAGTGGTGGAGTTTATAGGGCGGTGTACTCAGGTATCAAGTATCAAGCATCAAGCAAGCCATGTTCATGAATCGAGTAATCATATAACTAGTTCATGTGTCAAGTCATAACAAGACAAGTCATGAATCAAATATATACTAGTTCATGAATCGAGTAATCATATAACTAGTTCGTGTGTCAAGTCATAACAAGACAAGTCATGAATCAAGTATATACTAGTCCATGAATCGAGTAATAATAAGTCCATGAATCGAATAATAATATACTAGTTCATGAATCGAATAATAATATACTAGTTCATGAATCGAACAATAATATACTAGTTCATGAATTGAATAATAATATAACTAGTTCATGAAGCATGTATCAAGTGGGAAACACGGGCCCCCTTCCGAGTACACTTACCTATATTGTCCACTACTATGGTATTTTCCTTAAACACCGGTTTATTATTTATTATTATCATCAAACAAGCACGAAAGTGTGCGAAGCAGGTCAAGTAAACATGATCAATAATATGGAATATGTTTAAGATAATTAGAAAGCATATTCGAGAGAATGCAAATTAAAATTATCAAGAACTACGAGAATTCCAATTCTGGACAGCATGATGTTCTGCACCAAAACTGCGATTCCCGTTGCTACAAGATAGAAAATGTGGATCCGTAAGAAGTTCTGTAAACTAGACTTCTGCCCGGTTCCAACGCATATAATTAAAGTACATAAAGGTTGTAGAAATTGATGTCAAAATAGTAAACTATACAGCATTTGTGTTCAGCCAGAATTTATAAAACTGAGTTTATACATATGAAACAGGATTGAAACGTCGTTAATTAATTCTAAGAAAATTAGAGAATGTTCTCTAGGGTGTCCAGTATCAGCATGGAAAATTTCAAGTCATTTACTTACTGGTAGCATAGTTAAAATAATTGTAAACCAAAATGGTGCAGCAGTTTTTATGAATCTGCGATTACAGATACAGCAGCAGTAAAACAGTGATATCTCCTAAACCGTAACTCAGAATTCAATTCCTTCAAAAGGTTGGTAAACTAGATGTTTGGGGCTAAGGTTCATATTCAGGACTCAAGTTCAGATTCTGGTGTTATCGGGGTCGAAACAGCAAGCCAAGACAGGACAGAAACCAAATAAGACACTTTTTGCATGAAATGTATCAAAATTATACTAGTTGTGAACAAGTGTATCAATGAAGGATTGTAACTCTTAGATCATGTGATAGATAAGGGGAAACATGAGATCATCAATGATAAACAAAGAGGAATCACATTTACAATCTACTTGCAGTATTCTCAAGAAAAAGCTTGTACTAGAAAACGAAATGTAAAAGAAGATACTTGCCTTGGGGTGTAGACAATGAATCCGACGGAGGAATAATGGGAACAAATCCCAACACAGATCTTGATGACGATCAAGATCAGACCAACAGACGGCTCAGATCAGATCAAGATGATCCGAATCATGAAGAGATCGGGAGGAAATCGAATGGCTGAGATTCGATCAATCAATCTCCTTCTACCTTCTTCTTCTTCACAATGACAGAGAGAGGGAGAGAGTTCTGATGGCGACTGCGAGCGGCGACTGTGGGAGGCTGGTCGCGACGGCACAGGGACGGTCGCCAAGGTGTGCTGGCTGCACTGTCGACATTGCTGTCGATGACAGGAGGTAGGGGCGGTGCTGAGTCGAGGCTTCGCTGCTATGGTGGCTGGTGGTGCAGTCGAGACGTCGGGGTCTGGTGCTGTAGTCATGGCGATGGTGGGCGTCGCAACAGGGAAAGGCGCACATGGTGGTGCCGAGGTCGCGGGACGCTGGAGTCGACGAGGGAAAGGGAGAAGGGGCTGGCACCGGTGTAGGGCGGAGTAGGGGCATGACAGGAGGAGGAGACGAAACGAGTGAGAGGGATGGGTTCACTGCAGGTCGGGGGAAGGAGAGGTAGGGGAGAGAGAGGGTAGATGAACAGGCGGCTGGGTAGGGGGTTAAACAGTATTGGGGTTAGGGTTTAGCTAGGGATAGGTTTAATTAGGGTAATTATATAAATAGGGTTATAGGGTATTGGGTTAATGGATGCGGGTTTGAATCCAACAAGAGATAGGCTATAGGTTTTTTTGGGTTTATTAAAAGATCCAATTAGAAACAATTAGGATTATACGGTTTATAAAACCTACATAATATATACATGTACATTAAATCAAATAATGAATACGTATAAAGTAGAGTGCGCTTGGCTTAAAATAAAATAATAATAATAATAATCTTAACAATAAAAATGATGATACTGCAAAATAATAATACCAACAAAATAATACTGCTAATTATAATAATTGTAAAAAATATTAATAATAATACTGATAACAGTAATAATAAAAAAGATAATAATTACAATAATAATAATAATATAAGTATATCAAAATGCAAATTCGAGTTTAACAGATTATTTATTAAAAAAATCAAAACAATATATAATATAAATACGAACAAATAGAAATAGAAATTAAAGTTAAAATATACAATTATTCGAAATAAATAAAATTTCCGATTAGAAAATATTTTAATAGAGAGTCCAAAACGAATTTCACACAAAGAATGAATTTATAAATCATCAAAGTACAGAGAATATTTAGAAAATATGTATTTACGGAAACAGGGGTTACAGGGGTACTGAGGAGAAGAGTGCTCAGGTTTAGAGGGATCAGGAAGAGTCATTCTAGGGGAATGACCCATCGAATCGCTGGACTTGCAATGGAAACTTGCTTTAAGGGAATCCATATCGAGGACAAGGGCATAAGCTGCCGCTAATGAGTCCACGTTTCTATGAATTAGCTCATTCCTCAGATCGGCTCGTAATCCAGCCCTGAACCTAGAGAGAGTTTGTTCTTCGCTCTCTTTACCTAAGGCATTGTACCGAATAAGGAAGTCATCAAACTTATCAACATACTCTTGGATGGATTTGCTTCCTTGATAAAGTTAGTTTCACGAATCTAGCAATCGAGTGTGGAACGATAATGGTACATATCTCTCAGTGAGCTTCTCTTTCATGGCTTTCCAAGTGGCTATGGGTGTCAGGTCTCAGCCTCTGCGGGCATGTTCAAGATTGATCCGGTGTTGTTGAGCTTTTTTTCTCAATTTCATCGTGGCAAATTTGACTTTCAGGACTTTGCTCTTGTCAAACCACACGAAGTAGTGGTACATGACATGGATCCAATCAAGATAAGCTTGGGGTTCCATGTGGCCTTCAAAATGGGGAATGTCAGCCCTAACGTTCTTCTTGTCTGGTTCGTCTGGGTCACGATCTTGATATTGGCCGTCACGATCATTCCCTTAAGGGATCTGAGGATTAGCATGAAGCTCTGGGACAACAGTTTGATTTAATTCCACTTTCTCAAGCCTCTAATTGATATTGGCAAGAGTTGCTTTGAATGACAGCTAGGGTAGTGGAAATATCAGAGTTGTCCATCTCAGTTCGAAAAGGGGTTCACGGAAGTTTAGGATTCCTAATTGGGTGGTGTGGGAGGGACAAGAAAGGTTCTTCAGGGTCTTGATGGTACTGCGAAGACGCATTCACCAATGGTGGATAACAAAAGGTCGTGTGTTTGCTAAAATTTGGGGACACATGTTCTAAATGCAGTTAAGTTTTTTTTTTAATCTTAAGTGATCTAAAAAAATGAAAGAAAAATAAGAATAATAAAAAAGACTCTAAACGATTCTAAATGAATGCAAAAATAATGCCTAAATGATGCAAGAACTAAAACCTTCGCTTTGATACCAAAATGATGTAAAACATAATCCTAAATAGAGAATTTTCAAGAATTCTAAAGGATTAATTTTACCAACATGTAATGCGGATCAAGTTAGGAATTAAAACAGTTAATCGGTTTGATAGATTTTCAAGAATTGAAGTAGTTTAACAAGCCCAATTAAAAGTTCAATCCTATCAATCAACAATAATAAATTATATTTAGCATGTATGATATTCAATAAAGATTTGTACACTAATCGGCAAGTAGAACACACACTCTCAATATTTGTGGACGACAGATAAATCAAATAATATAATAGAGATGATAAAGTGGTAACACAAATATTTGAAAAGTGAAAAAAGTATACCAAGTTGCGATGAAAACGTTGTGAACTTGCTATATTGAACAATGGGTAGCACTAGGTGTGCGGACGGTCGTCAATGGAGGCCGTAAAGTGGCAGCATTGAGATAGGAAGGAGGAGCAGCGAGGGGGGCCTCGGGGTGGCTGTAGTCGTCGTCGGCAAGGGGAAAAGGGGGTCCCGGGGTTGCTGTCGACGGAGGGAGGCGGGGTGAGCTTTGGGGCAGTCTAAGGGGGTGGTAGTGGCGACCAGCGGAGGAGGGAGGTTGGCTAGAGGTTGGGCAAGGGCGATGGAGAGAGCGTCGAGAGGCAGAGGAGGGGAGGAGGGGAAGACGATGGGGTGAGGAGTTAGGGTTTTGGTTAATTATATTTGGGGATTAGAGTTTGATTTTTAATTTGGGAAATTAGGGTTAGGAATTTGTGTTGGATTTGTGAATTTGGGGGTAGTTTTAGAGTTTATCACAAACCCTAAAAGTTTATTAGGATTTATCACAAACCCTAATAATTAGATCTCAGTTGTATCACACAAAAAGAGAGATGAAGAGGAAAACTCAACACAATAATTTTTTTAATCAAGAATAGCATAACTTCTCATTAATCTCAAGGCCTATATATAGGCTCAAAACAAATCTTGATACAAATCTCAAAATATTCTAAAATCTCAGAAATATTTTAATGCATAAAAGAAAGATTACATATGGCTATAATTGTCAAAAACAAATATGGTCTTGAAATAAAATACTAAATTAAACAGAATTGATGTCCTCATCAAGTTGCAAATGGTTTAGAGCCATGACTAAATAGAAAGTGTTAAAAGTATAGTCTTACATGGATCAAGGATATTTCCCTCGTTAAAAAAGGTGGCTTCTTAATACGTTTCTTTGTCGTTTACTTAATTGTTGATATTTACACTATTTTTGTCTATTGGGTGCATTAGACTCTCTGAAGTTCATTGAACTTTCAAAACTTCCACTGCTGTACTCTACAATCTACCCACTTAAGACCACAATATTGAAGCTTTACTAATCTAAAGGTATCATCGAATGTTAATTTTCATCTTAATTGCACAATTCTTCCCTTAGTAATTTGTAGGGTCAATACCTTAAATTTTTTGATATATTCATCCATCTCATTTTCTTTAAGGTCTTAATTCTTCCTTAATTTCTTTAAGGTCTTAATTCTTCCTTAATGCTAATGATTATTCAATTGTCATATGTTTAAGATTTAAACTTGGGTAGAACTGTTTATTTTATTTTATATCCCATGAAAGTTGAATATGCAATCTTGTTAGAGTGAGGAATAGAAACTTGATTCATTCTACATAAACAGTGAGAATACAGATTGAGGAATATGCAGGTTTGTTTGTGAAATTGTCAATTCAGGGAATACCTTCCAATGGGAGGAAGTGTACACATGATTGAGGAGTCTTTGAAGCTAGCTTATGGGAAAAATTCTGAGTTCATAATAGATAAACGAATTGCAGCAATACAAGCTCTTTCAAGAACCGGTGCATGCAGGGTGTTTGCAGACTTTCAGAAACGCTTCTTGTTCAACTCGTAGATTTATTTACCTGTACCAACCTGGTCCAAGTATGTTGTTGTTCTCCTGCAATATTTTTGTGAAGTTTGACTTGCATATTACTCTGCATTTGGTTCTATATTCCATTTCTAATGATTTGTTTAGAAACATTAATTTAACTTCCACCTTCTGGCAGCCATCATAACATTTGGAGATTTGCACGTGTTCCACAAAGAACATACCACTACTACCATCCTGAAACAAAGGGACTTGATTTTGCAGCACTGATGGATGATGAAGGTAGGGTCCAAGCTTTGATGATTGACAGTAGAGAACCTTCCCTTATATCATGACTTTTATTGTAACAACCATTATGCTTCTTATACCACTTAGAGTGCTAATACCTGTGCTCTCCATCCGAAGTTCTAACTTCTGACACCCGACCTTTCTCCTGGGTCTTCTTTTGAAATTAAATTATGAGAACTAAAGACAAACAACAAATATTCAGTGGCACTCATTTGTTTTCCCTGTTACATTACTTACTACTCAAGATTACTTTGACCAGATTGACATGCTGTTTAGCAAAGTATTTTTTTTCTCTTCTCTAAACTGTCTTCTTAATCAAATTGATTGTGTAGAATGCACCAAATGGTTCGTTCTTTTTGCTTCATGCTTGTGCACATAATCCTACTGGAGTAGATCCTACTGAAGAACAATGGAGAGAGATATCATATCAGTTAAGGGTAGATAAATAGCTTCAGTTTTACTTTTACATATAAATGATTAATGCCAGCTAAACTATTATTGAGTTTATTTGAGTTTTGGTTATCTAGGTGAAGAACCATTTCCCATTCTTTGATATGGCATACCAAGGTTTTGCTAGCGGTGATCCAGAGTGAGATGCAAAAGTTATTCGCATATTTCTTGAAGATGGGCACATGATTGGCTGTGCCCAATCATTTGCTAAAAACATGGGACTCTATGGACAGAGAGTTGGATGCCTCAGGTATTTCATATATCATTTTAACAGCGTGTTTTAGAAATGTCAATCTCTAAATAATTCCTGTCAATGGATATCTTCCAGATTTTTCTTTTTCCTTGTTTTGCCTTCATACTTGCATCTGAGAACTGGCTAAATTAGATTATATTTGTTTGCCAAAAGTAGTTCTCAAATGCATGCTATCATGATCAAAGGCAGTATCAGACTATGTAGCACGAACACTTCCACTATGGAGATCAGAGATGTATCGTGTTGGACATGTGTATGTTGGCTCTTCTTGGACACTTTTTTTTTTATACTCAATCTCTCATTGGACACTTGCCCAGCAGCTTACACACTTTGCCAAATCTTATATTATATCATTGATCTATGGCACTTTTCAACTATTTTACAACACTTCATACATCTGTTTTATTATTATTATTATTTTTAATTTTGGTTGGGGGGGGGATTTTTTCCCTAAATGACCCTTTTTATGAAAGTTTTTCCACAAACGACCTGTTTTTTTTAAATTCCATAAACGCCCCACTCGCTTTTTGAAAAAGCGAGTGTGGTATAATCACCCACGCTTTTTCAAAAAGCGAGTCTTGGGGTTCAGAAATTTAAACCTAAGACTCGCTTTTTGAAAAACCGTGGGGGATTATACCACACTCGCTTTTTCAAAAAGCGAGTCTTGGCTTTTTTGCCCAGCAACACTCGCTTTTTGAAAAAGCGCGGAGAAATATCCCACACTCGCTTTTTCAAAAAGCGAGTGTTGTTTGATTGTTGCTACTGTCTTGTTCGAGTTCCAGTCTTCACAGGGTTCTTGATATTACTACTTGTTAGAGAATACTTTCTTTGGGTTTTGCTCTTCTTCTTCTACTTCTTCTTCAGCTATTTCAATTATTATTATCCTTATTCGGGTTCTAGGGTTTGAAGGGTTTTGTCAGACCATAAATTTCATAAAAGTCTTGAGATTTTTGGTTTTGCTGATTGATGCTTTCTTCTCCAATATAACGTAATATATATAGTCTAATGGGGAATGATCCATCTCCTTCTTCTGAGATTTGTATATATATAAATTCCGCCGCTCTACAGCAGCAGCTTCTTCTTCTTCTTCCTCTCACGAGATTGTCCGTTTTTCTACACAAGAATCTGGCAAGGTACTACAACTCCTATTCCTCTTTTGCATTTCTTGATTTTACTTACAACAAGCCAAAGACTCGCTTTCTCAGAAAGCGAGTTTGGTGTAAAGAAGCGCGGTGTTTGAGAAAGCGAGTCTTGAATCTGTTGATAACCAGAGATCAATACTTCACTGGTTTCACAGTCCCAAACGACACTCGCTTTTTGAAAAAGCGAGTGTGGGTTAATTCCCCCCTCTTTTTCAAAAAGCGAGTGTTGCTAGGCAAAGAAGGCCAAGACTCGCTTTTTGAAAAAGCGAGTGTGGTATAATCCATCACGCTTTTTCAAAAAGCGAGTCTTAGGTTTCAAATTTTCTGAGCCCTAAGACTCGCTTTTTGAAAAAGCGTGATGGTTTATACCACACTCGCTTTTTCAAAAAGCGAGTCTTCGCATTTTCAAATTTTCTGAGCCCTAAGACTCCCTTTTTGAAAAAGCGTGATGGTTTATACCACACTCGCTTTTTCAAAAAGCGAGTGGGGCGTTTGTGGAATTAAAAAAAACAGGTCGTTTGTGGCAAAACTTTCATAAAAAGGGTCATTTTGGGAAAAAATTCGGGGGGGGGGGGGGAGGAATAAAGTGCTATGTCGTTGCCCTGGGGGGGGGGGGGGATAAAGTGCTACGTCGTTGCCTTGGTCGACCTCCCTTTACCATATGATACAGCTAAAAGAAATAAACTTAATATGAAAGAGTACGAGAATAGTTCGTTGCTTTTTTTTTCTTTCTACTTACTGGTTCAATAAGTTATTCTTTCCATCACTGATTTTAGTTCTTATGCTTCCAGTTCAATGATATTAGGTACTTCCTAGTTTTACAATTCAATTGGATAATTTTCCTTGTTCGTACAATCTTGTTTAGTCCTTAATGAAATTGTATGAACATTTGCGCTTACTTCTTTTTCCATTGTTAATCACACTCTGACATTTTTTCTTCTACATTTGCAAGTTGGAGATGTCGTGGATGAACCGAAGAGTGCGAGTTGTGTTGATGTTGGTCACTCAAGGGTTTTTTCCCGACTTTTTTATAAGTTTATTGTACGGATTGAAGAATATTGTACGAATTTTTCTATGATGCTATATATGTTTTGAGGTACTTGTACACAAATTTGTAAAAAATTTATAGTTTCAATGGTGTATTGATATTTTCTATGTATCAATTTCTATTTGCATCTGGAGTTTTTTTTTTGAATACAGGTAAAAAAAATAGCATTCCTAAAACGTCGTAAAAAAAAACACCGTTTTCAAAACACTGAATTTTACGATGGCATTTTGAAAATGCTGTCAAAGAGGTCAGCACTGTCAAAAATGCTCTCTTTGATCGCGTTTTCAAAAATGCTATTAATTTGATAGCATTTTTAAAATGCTGTCAATTAATAGTGTTTTGAAAACTCTATCGCAACAATAGTGTTTTTCAAAACGCTATAAAATCATAGGGTTTACACAAAACGCTATCACACCAATAGCGTTTCAGAAACGCTATAAATAGCACAGCGTTTCCCAAAAACGCTATATACTTTCAATAGCATGGGCTTCGACTATCGTATATATTCTATAGCGTTTTACAAATGTATCAAATCACATATTTGTTATAATCTTAGTCCTCGAAGAAGCCCATCTCCTCGCAGAAGTTCGCGTGATTGGTGGAGGTATTAACATTTAGGGATCTTTGATTTGATTGGGATTCATTTTGGAGCATGGATGCCTCTAATTATGCCACCTTCAAATTAAGATACCTAGAGGCATCTAATTATGCCACCCAGGGCCGGTCCTAAGATTTATAGGGCCTTGTGCGGAAAGGAAAAAATGGGCTTTCTTTAGATATTCTGATACTAATTTTACTTTATTTTAATTTTGATATATATATATATAACGAATTCAGTTGAAAAATATGAGTATGGTACATTCTATATCTTATTAAGGATCTTCATATTCTTGCAACGCATGAAATACACGATTAAAAAAACCTTCACGTATTATGTCAATCTTAATAATTAACGAAAAAAGCAACATAGAAATCATTAAAAAACTCTCTAAAAGTAAATATATATATAATCTCAACAATTAATGAAAGAAACATAGAAATCATTAAAAACATTATATAAAAGTATAAATATATATGGCAAATGCTCCATTGGAAACGGGTGCGTTTTCAACGGGTTGGAAAATGCACCCGTGAGCCGTTGGATCGCTGAAGATCATGATCAACGGCTCAGATCAAAACCCACTAAATGCTCCCACTAACGACTCTAAAAGCGGAGGGTTAATTTTGTAACTTCATGCCAAAAAACGCTTCAGACTTAGCATTTTTTTGGCGTGAAGTTTTTTTTTTTGCAGAAATTTATACTTAGGCCGTTGTTGGGAACAACGACCTAGGTTGTTTGAAGTTTTTTTTTTTTGAAGAAAATTATACTTAGGCCATTGTTGGGAGGTTGTTTGAAAAAAAACAACCTCCCAACAATGGCCTAAGTATAATTTTCTTCAAAAAAAAATCTTCAAACA